>JAKWAY010000003.1:0-1200000 GCA_023212995.1 Komagataella populi | reverse complement strand
TCACAATCATTACGTTCAAGGGGTAGCATGGGATCCACAGAACGAGTATTTAGTATCACAAAGTGCAGATCGAACGATATGTGTTTACAGTGTGATCCATAACAGTGGAGAGATAACTGTGAGGAACATGGCCAAGGTGTCTCGTTTAGAGTTGCCGAATCCTGCAGAAGGCAACAAACGCACTATCGCCTTGTACCACAATGAGACGTTACAATCGTTCTTCCGAAGAATGGCATTTTCTCCCGATGGAAATATTCTTGCGACTCCTGCGGGGATATTCAAGCCCAGCGATGATTCACCCGAGTCCCATACTGTATATCTTTATGGACGAGGCAGTTTAGGCCAAGCACCCATAGCACATCTTCCAGGACTGAAAAAGCCAGCCGTGGCGGTGAGGTTTTCTCCGGTTAAACTGGATCTCATTCCAGGGTTGCCCAACGAAGGCGTATTTTCGTTACCATATAGAATGCTTTTGGCCGTTGCAACCCAAGATTCGGTTGTTATATACGATACACAGCAAACAGGGCCATTAGCGTTAGTGACCAACATTCACTATGCCATTATTACAGACTTGACGTGGAGCAGCGACGGGAAGACGTTGCTGGTTGCCTCGGCAGACGGGTTTTGCTCCAGCGTCGGTATAGATGTATAGATGTGTAGTGCATATAGATGAGATGAAACTTGTGCACAGGGAAGCTGCGTTAGATCGCGCGATATTCCGATATTGGTAATTAAGTCACCTTCACCAATGGTAGATAATTCAACGGTAGCGTTTGCCGTCTCTTTGGTGGCTGCATTTGTGTTTCTACGGGTATTTGTCCGTCCTCCCGAGCTGATAGAGTCAAGAGATGCCGAGTTAGAGATCAAAGAGGCAATTCAAAGCCGGAAAAAAACTGTTACGACGGCGAACAGCACAAGAGATGTGTCGGAGGGCATGTTTGAAGTGGTGAAAACGATCGTTCCACAGGCTGCTGACGACGACACTCGTGCCGTTTTGGACAAGACCCGTTCGGTTGAAAGAACTGTCGAGTTGTTGCTGGAACAGGTACAAAATGCGCCTGCCAAAAAGGAAACCAAGAAGGTCGATGCAGAACTTAAAACTGCCAAACCCCAAAACCTTGGATGGGCAGACAGTAAGGAAGAAAGAGCTCGTAACATGGAGCTCAAAAAGAAGCAAATGATCGAACAGGCTAGAAAAAGGTTCCAGTTGCAGAGTTAAGCTACCTCATTAATATATCGAAGCATACAACATACATTATATACTATAAATCCTGTCTCTTTGCTATGTAATGTTCAGTTTGAACGATTTATCCTGATTTTTAACTTTGTATATGAAATTGGTGATCGTGTCACTCTCCTTGACCGGGAGGTGGGATACGAAATGCTGATGGACGATGGAGGCCAGCTGTGGTTTAGATATGCGATATGTGTTTGGGGCATGGTTCTTCTTGTAGGAGAAGGACTCTTCGCCGATCTTGCTCTCCAGCATCGACCCAAACACTGTCTTGCAGTCGGGGATCTGCTCGTTCTTAATCAGCTTGCGTGTGTAATTTCGTAAATTGCTCGTTGGATACTGGGTGAAATCTAGTGGATCGGGTAATACCCTGTCATTAGGCCCATTTGAGTTGACGTACTTGGCGACGAACTCTCTCTGGACCTGCTGGTTGATGTGAGATCTGGACTTGGTCTGCTTGGGCGCCGATGAATGGGGTCGTTTCGACTCCGACTCAGACGCACTGGCGTCTCTTCGTGGGGGCATGAGTAATAATTACTCCACTGTTCACACAAGAAAAAAGGAAGAAAGACTGCGCAACCGATGTGGCCGATCAGTCCGGGCTGAACAATTTCAGGTCTCAAAAGATAAATTATTGGGTGGTGCACATGCTACATTGCCAAGAGTTTAATTTAAGGTTGCAACAGAGCAAAAAAAAAACATTAGTCTTGGCCTACAGAACCAAGAAAAAGTAAATTTCAAAAAAAATTGGCTACAGCTTCAAATTAGCCAAGGTCAGGAACAAACAGAATGGTGCAGGCCGACAAAGACACACGACACTAATCCCGTTGTCCGCTGTGTTGGGCCCACCCATACCAGGGTAGGCAGGACCCTTGCCCAGATCCTCCGAGATGACGATAGGCCTGAACGCTACCCCGAGTATGCCCGTGGAGCACATATAGAAACCGAACAGCGTATGACCTAGACTATTTTTTAGCAGCGCCACTCTCGGTAATTTCCAGAACTTTTCACATAGTGTTATTGTTCTGATAAGAATGCAGGGAAATTGGGTGGACAATTTATGACGCGAGCAAGTGCATCAAGTCATGCGTCAGACTAGAGCAAAATAAAAACTTTAAATAGACTACCTTAGATTCGTACCAACTTTAAATGGATCATTTCCACAAAAGTTGCTCTCCTTCCCCGTTTAAAAAAAACCCTCTTTTGCAAAGTTTATTTATTCCTGGCTTTTTGCTGAACACAGGTATTTACAAAGAATGCAGTCTTACAATGGAGCCATCGTGACTCCTAAGGACGCTATCATACTGGTCGACGCCGCCCTCAAGAAAATGATCCCGCAAGTGACACGTAGGCTGACTGAGTTCGAGAGACAGACTCAGATCGGCCATGGGTCCGTGTTTGTGTGGGACGAGAGAGAAAGCGGTATGAGACGGTGGACCGACGGAAGATCCTGGTCTGCCTCCAGAGTGAGTGGGTCCTTCCTGACCTACAAAGAGATGGAGAACACAAAGAGTGGCAACTCGAACTCCTACACCTACGGGAAACAATCCGAGAGCTACAGATACAAGGATAACGGTCTATTGAAACAGAGCTTTTCCGTGACGTTGAAAAACGGAAAGAAGTTGCACCTGATAAGCTATGTTTACGCTAACTACATCAAGGCCATATCGGGTCCCAGTTCCGCGGGCAAGGCAGGCGCCTCTAACTTTCTGGCAGGCTCCGGCTCAGCCTCAGAGATAGCTCAGGAACACCTGCTGAAGCGTCCTTCTGAAGACGAAAGATTCAACTCTCTGGACCTTAACTCCGACTTATATCCGGAAACTGTTTTGAACGAAACGTACACATTGCAATATGCGCCATCATCTCCCATTTCCAACAGCAGTGCGTCCGGCGTCAGTGGTGGCGTCACCAAGCCAAAGAGAGGCAAGCGTGCCCCAAGAAGAATCTCCGATGATCGGATGGCTGTTGTTTCAAAGTCGCCTTCGCCAACTTCCTCTGCATTTTCAGCTGTCGCTGGAGAGTCTTCTGTCAGTTCGCACCTAGGTACGGGTACCCCAGGTGTCTTGCGTATGCTTCCCCAGAACCAGATGTTCATGTACCAACAGGGAATTACTCTTCCTGCACCGTTAACCCCACAGCCCACGCTTTCCTCTTTCAAGGTCCCTAGGTCGTATCTCAGCGATCAACTCCCAAAAAATGACATGCTACACACTCCTCCACACAATCCTGACGTCTTCAGGAATCATCCAATGCAGCACCAACAGCACTTCCCGCCACAACATCCTTCGCAGCATCTTTCTCCGCCGGTGCGAGCACCAGGCTATGTCTCCCATGAGGATGGACGAGCTCTGAGTGCCCTGGACAGGGCTTTTTGTTAATGAAATAAGATTATTAGACTTCTCAAAATTTAAAGAGGAAAGAACTTGACTGGTATCAAACTCTCCTACTATTTATGTATTTATTATAATGGACTTGCCGCTTTCCCCATCTAACTCGTCGTCTTGCAGAAACCGAGATACGTCTTTTATCACCTCTCTCACTCTTCTACCCCAAATCAGATCCAGGTGTTCGTACCCTTCCAGTCCTACCACCCTTTTGAGATACTTTCGGGGAAGTTGTTGGCGGATAAGATCGATGTCAACTAGGGAGTCGCCTGTTCCGTATATTATAATGGTCGGCACAGCCAAACCTGTTCTAGTAGGGTACTCGGGAGTGTAGAAATTGGCTCCAAGACTGCTTGCGTCTCTATACATGGTCAATCTTGCGCTGTTCATAATTTGGAACCAATGGACAACTGTCTTCACCGAAGTGGTAGAGTAGAGATGGTAGTAACTCACATATTTATCGGCTTCATCCATGTTCTCGTTCTTCCATCCAAACAGAAATCTGGTAGCGGTATCAATTGCTATCAGATACAGTTTGGGGTACATGACCTGTGCCCACAACCCTGCGTGTGAGAAGAGGATTTTTCTGCCAAATAGAAGATACATCAAGCCCGGCGAAAAGTGGAGAATAGAGTTGAGTAACCCATTATTCAGCCCTCTGGGTGTAGTTGCCGGTGATATGATACATAACTTGTCAACCTTGGAATTTAAAGCGACATTTACAGATAATGCCGCCATTATCTGCGTAGTGCCTTGACTGAATCCAACATAGGAGAGAGTCTCCTTCCCTGTGCACTGTAGAATGTAGTCAACGTTGTTCGGCACATCAAATCTAACAAATTCGTCAATACTGAAATCCCAAAACTCACGTTGAGACGGTTTGTACCTCAGGTGCTTCCCACTGTACTTGTTTCCCCTGTTATTGCCCAACCAACAATCGTAGCCTTGCAAAAGGAAATGTAATGGCAAGTTTTCATGGACGTCCTCACGGCATAACCAGATCTCACTGTTCATCAGCAGCCCATGATGGAAGTACAGAACTCGTCCATTCGGTCTGATTCCATGACTTGCAGGGTTCAGACGGTGCAATGTCAGAAGATAATCGTCATCAGTTTGCACGATATGGTCTTCAATCGTAAAATTGAATACTCCAGCCATCTCATGGATATCCAAGGCTCCGTGCAAGAGCTCCCTCCTACCCAGGTAGTCGGTCGACCTGGTATCACCGTTCAGCTTGGTCTCTTTGCTGCCTACTACTCCAAACAAAAATCTGACCACGGCAGTACATTGCCGTAGCACAAACTTTGGCAGATTAGCGGTAATCAATGAAACCAAGCCTTCAAACAGCACCAGCAAAACCGAAGGCAGGACAACTATCCAGCCCCGAACGGTTTGGCCCATTGAGTCATCCGAAGATGACTGGACGGGAGTTTCCATCTGGTCAACAAGACTAGGCCTCCTTTTCCTATGGGGAGACGTCATTAGTAGCTATTGCTAAAAGAATTATTTGCATCTCTACATTCTTCATTTAGTACATATCACATGCTAAGATTATATAATCAGCGATCGCGGGTGGTACTCCCTTCGCATGGAGACAGAGTAAAGTTGCCTTCTTCCGAATGAGGGCCCGCATTGTGGAGCTTGGTCATCAGCTACCCCTAGTTTTTCCTAAGTATGCGGGAGAGTTCAGAAAGTTAATATAAATCTCCTTTTCGTTCCCTTTTTATTTCAACGGACAATCTAGAACTTCTTGTCCCAGTTGTCGATCTTCATGGTTCCAAAGTCTTCAAAGTTCAAATGCATCTTAAGAGCATCACGTAAGATGTGAGGCTCGTGCAGAGACTTCTTCTTTTCACAGTAGAAGTTGGCACGGTCGTAGTACTCTTGAAGAATAGGAACATAATCAGGGTGAGCACAGTTTTTGATGATCTCTTGTGCACGTTTCTTTGGAGCGAGTCCTCGCAGATCGGCAAGACCATAGTCTGTCACAACGACATCCAAGTCGTGCTCAGTTTGGTCAACGTGAGAAGCAAATGGAACAATACATGACACACCAGTTGGGTCGGTCTTAGAAGGACGAGCAGCTGGAGTATGCATGATAGACAACTTGGCATTACGCAAGAAGTCTGCAGATCCTCCTAAACCGTTCAACATACGGGAACCCAAGACGTTGGTAGAGTTGGCATGTCCATAGATATCAACCTCCACAGGAGTGTTCATGGCAATAACACCTAGACGACGAATAATCTCTGGAGAGTTGGAGACAACTTGAGAACGAAGGCACAGCTTCTTAGAGTATGTTTCCCAGTTGTCGAACAAACGTTCGAATCCAGGCTCAGTTAACCTCACAGAAGTGGCTGTGGCAAAGTCCAGCTTACCGGATTCGAAAAAGTCTAGGAAGGAGTCTTGCAACACTTCAGTCCACACAGACAGGTTCTTGAAGTTACCGGCGGCTAAGCCTTCAATAATAGCATTGGCCACGTTTCCGATACCAGATTGCAATGGGTGCAAGTTCTCTGGTAAACGACCAGCCTTGACCTCGTGTTCCAAGAACTCTAACAGGTTGTCAGCGATGGCTCTGGACATGGCGTCAGACGGTGTGTTAGCTGGCACTTTATCGTTTTCCGTAGATTCCACAATGGCTACAACTTTAGATGGGTCTACTGGAATGGCTACCCTTCCATTACGCTGGTCCACAGAGGTGTAAGGGTATGGCTGTCTGAGAGGAGGGTTGACTGGGAGATCGATGTCATGAATTCCCTCGAAAGATGGAGTCTTGGTGTTAACCTCAATGATCACCTTGTCTGACACGGACAACATTTCAGGAGAACCACCCACAGCTGGACCTGGGACAATGGAACCGTCCTCGGTTATCGCCGTTGCCTCAATGATGGTGAAATCCAAGAGGTCGTCTGCCTTTTCCTTGGTGTAGAAGCCGTAAGTCAGATCCTGAGGAAACATGGACAGATGTTTGTCAAAGAATTGAATTCTGTTCTCGTTGATACCCTTTGAAATGGGCTTACCTACTTGGTGGGGAGCTCTCGTCAGAATCATGTTGTTTTCAGCCCAACGGCTTTCTTCAGGACCGGCTGAGGCTCCAACGAACAGATGAAACTGGAACTTGCCTTGTAAGTCGTTCTTCTCCACATGTTCGGCTAACGCTGTGGGGATCACCTTTGGGGCACCAACACCAGTGAATCCAGACCATCCTAGATATTGGCCATCCTTGAACAGCTCAACACACTGCTCAGGGGTTCGCAGCTTTTTCAAGTAAGGTGCGTATCGCACTCTTTGTTTCAAGATAGAAGACATAATGGACGAGTTTGTTCGTTTAGTTTTTTTGGGCGGAGACAGGTTATTGGAGGTTTTATCCTCGCTTATATATTGGGTTCGTTTTTTAGCGCGGCTGCGCTACAAAACTTCTGGGGGTGCCTTGTGCCTAGGAAGAGTCGGTATTTTCAGGCCGACATGAACATGACATTGCACATGGGGAAAATGAAGAAATCCTGAATCTGGGAATACGTCCCATGTGATGATATTATTGGATAGGAGGGGAGTTTTGACACAAATTTGAATAGTAAACACTATGTAGGAAAGTGGAACACTCTATGGAAATCAGATGCTGTTCTCACCCCCACTGGTCTCAGAACCTCTCACTTGGACTCTGGGGCGGGTCACGAACATAGACTGAATTTCGCCAGAGGAAAACTCCGAAACGTCAAAATCAACGAATTTTTGCCTCTTTCAGAGGGAAATTAGACACTATATACGATCAATTGTATCTCGGTACTAATATAGAATATAAAAAAACCGTTTTTTGGAAGTTTTAACGATGTTTTCACGCAAATGTTCCAAGTTCCTCTACTCCGTCTCACACCCCCAGTAGCGGAGCCGAATTCTCACCATAGTCTTCGGATTTCCTGATAACCGTTCCAAATTTCACAATCTACGCCCTTGAGGCCGTGTCAACAGATTTCAAACGCTTGCAACCTTCACTTGATGATCAACTCTAGTGATCATGGGGCACTTATGGGTTTCTAGCGTGAACATGTTCAACACCCCAAGAATCCAGGAGGAGGGACCGTTCTTTTGAAGGAAATGCATCTCAGAACAGAACTGAAAGTGTGTATCTACTAAAGTACAGCCGCACACCTGTTACCCCATTTTGTTGTACACACTGTCTCCAGATGCTCCTGGAGTTGACAGCTCACTCTGGATCTTTCGTCTATTGTTCCTTCCAAAAGGATCTTGCGGACGATGCTTGAGCCGTAGACGTCGACTGCCATTTCGACTACCCCGGGTTTGGCCGCAGGTTTCCGTCTCTTGGAGGACCGGGCTGAGCAGATCGTGTCGATGTATGGATCGGTAAATGTAGATTTGAACTTTTCAGGCTTCAGGCACCGCTGAATGACTTTGGAGGAATACATCTGCGTGCTGTAGAAATGGCAATTGTCCAGAATCGTCTGGAAAACTCTTTGGTGGGTCGTAGACGTCTCAAAATGCTGAAGTACGAATTGAATCACCCAGTTACCACTGCGATCTGTCAATAATGTGGGGATGTCCTTTTCCAGTTCCTCTAAACACGTTTGCTGAAGAGTGGAAGACAGGTTAGTCAAAATGTTCTGGACTATCAGGCTCCCCCTTGGAGTGGTGGCGATCTGTACCCATCGAGACTGTAATGTGGAGGCGAGTTTTGACGCAATTACTCCGTCCATCTCCGAATGAGTAGTCCATTTGATCTCAAACACCCGCTTCCAAACATGCTCCCCTGACGAGTCTAGTAGTGTGGATTCCAGATGATCCAATAGATGTTCTACCAGAAACTTTTTGTGGTGCTCCTGGATCGTCTCTAAGGCCTTTTGGACAACATGACACCCAAAGGCATCGGTGGATACATGGACGATGTTTCTTGCAAGTGTGATAATCAGACCTTCGACGAGTGAACTTTCCAACACCTCAAAGCACTTTTGGATTAAGAAGTTGCCAAATCGGTTGATCGTTAGCTCCAGGGAACATCTCTGTATACTCTCCATAATATCCGCTAATTCATGTTTATTTCTACATTCAAGCTTCTGCTGCAGTTGGTAGGAGGCATACTGGTCTTCCTTTTTCACTATTCTGTCCACTAAAGCATCAAAATTTATGCCAGTTTCTTGAAACCTTGAGACAGGTCGACCTCTGCTAGGAGCAGACCCTTCTTGAGTCAAACATTCCAATTTCTCTGAAATCTGCTTTAAAGCCTTCTTCAAGTCTGCCATTTCATGGTGAAGGTCTCTGTCCAAATTTGGACAGAAGAAATCCTCTTCAGCTGGCTCGGGATTATTGTGTACAGTGTTATAAATTTCTTGTGACAGTGAGCGGAAAACAAAACTGTTAGGTTCCGAGATGAGCTCATCTTTATGGTCGCCTACAGCGGCAGATACTGAATCCAGAGCACTGAGCATTGGTACAATCTTTAGGAATTCACTAAAGCTAAGGAAGTTTCAATGGGAGATGGGAGCCATGAGCTGCGTGTTTCCCCAGACTCTTTCTTGAGCCGCATGAACCTAGAAGGAAATATTATTTTCTATTATCTTATATACAATTGAGCAGTTTCCTTTTCTACGTATCTATAACAGCTTGTCGAACATTGGAATCAAAGTTTGAGCAAGAGCAAAAGAAAACACCAGTTTAGGTCCAGTGGTCAGCAGTTTTGGAGTCAATCCCTTGAAGAATGCACTGAAACCTTCCTTCTTGGCCATGTTTTTCAGAATGGTGAATCCAGACTCTGGGTTTTCGAAATTTCTATTCTGAATACGGGTCTTGATGACATCAAGTGGTGCAGAAACGATCAAAGAAGCAGAGGCACCAAAAATGGATGCAATAAAGTTTTGACCCCAAGTAGCATCTGAGTAATCTTTCAGTCCCAAAACGTACTCCTTGGCAAATGCGTTACCACCGAACAAAGCAAAAGATCCTGGTGCGTTTCTAGCAGCAGTCCATCCCCATCCACGGTACAAACCAAAACCTTCGTCAGCCAAAATCTTGAAAAAACCACGTCCCTTGAATGACTCAGGGTTTGTTTGACGTTTAATCTTCAGAACATCCAAGGGCAATAAGACGATTTCACCAATACCAATCAAGGAACCAGCGGTAGCGGACATCAAAGCCTTACCGGTTTTCTTTCCAAAAGTCTCCTCAAAAGACGAACGGTAGTTGGTGGTTAAGAACTCGTTAGCAAAGGGCTGACCTCCGTACTTGTAGACTCTCTGGAGAATCTTGTAGCAAGCAGCATAACCCAGACCGGGGAACAAAGTAAGGAGTCTTCTTCCAAGAGGATCGGCGGCATGCTCTCTGAAAATAACCTTGTTGAATTGAGATAGAGAAGCTACCCTGGTGTTGTTGGACATTAATCTCTTGGAGATCGTGTCAACTGGGTGAAACACACCGATTTCACAGATACCGGCAGAAGCAGAGCCCAGCACACGGGCTACTCCAGATTGTTTCTTGTCACTAGTGGAAGGGGTGGGGGACATTCCTATGGGATAAAGAGATGGCTGTATGGCTAGAAAAATTCTTGATGCCAATACAAAAATTTTGCGCGCTAAAATTCAGTTGCCTATCTGGGTTTCATGGTTGGTGGACGACTTTTGCTTTGTAAGCAACCTCCCCAAGAGAGGACGAAAAAAAGCTCAGCCAAAAAAAACTATCCATAACACCACCGACTCTCTACCCTCTCTTTTCTAACGCCACCACCTCTCATAGATTCAGCACAACTTTGAAATCTCGTTGTAAGATGGCCAGTAATAGTATAGGAGAAGACTTTTATCAATCTCTTCTGGAATTGACGTTCAACTCTCACCCTATCATCCATAGTCTGACTACCATTGCCCAGGAGAACATGGCTAGCGCAGACCAGATCGTGGAAGCTATTCTGAAGAGAATCAATTCTTCGGCTCCTGAGCATAAGCTGTACACGTTGTATTTGATTGACTCGATCTGTAAGAATGTCGGCTCTCCGTACAATCTGATGTTTGGAGACTCGTTGTATCAGCTTTTTTCCAGGTGTTATAGTCTAGTTGCAGATCCAGTAAGACAGAGGATGATTCATATCTTCGAGACTTGGAAAGTAACCAGGACTCCATCAGGATCACCGTTGTTCCCGCCTGAGCAACTTGCTAAAATAGATAGATTCTTAACGGAAGTTGCAAAGCCCAAACCTGTGGTAGTCACGCAACAGTCGTTGATAGACCAGCTCCGTCAACTGCAGAGTCTCGTGGGCCAGCGTTTGCATTCATATCCAAATGATGTTAAGGGGAAGGAAAGGTTACAAATTCTGGGAGATCTGCTAAATATCATCACTTCACAACCCATGTCGCCTCAGGAATTGACTCTGGTGAACACCCAGGTCCAGGGAATCCGAAAAGACGAAGAGTTGAAACTTCGATCACCAACTCCTGCTGCCGCTGTTCCCAGGCCTGCATTGTCTTCGGATGCAATGTCAGTATTAGGAGGAGTATTGCAATCGGTATCGATGGCTCCCCAATACCAACAACAGCAACCACTGAAATCCCCTCCTCCTAATATACTTGGAGGTAATGTCAGCTCTATTTTGAGCTCATTGGCAGAATCAGGGCTAATTAATAACATAAACAATAAACACAGCAATAACTTGGTAAGTCCTATCAACGATATACTCTCATCTAATGATTTGTCGGGCTCTTTGGCCATAGATTCCAGTTACTTAAATAACCACAAACCTACTCAGAATGAGATTGACGCCCTCTATCGGAATAAACCCAATCAGTGTTCGAGTTGTTCCAAGAGGTTTACCGAGGATGATGCAGGCAGACAACTGAAAAGTCTGCACCTGGACTGGCATTTCCGTATAAATAAGAGAATCAAGGACTATAGTAATATCCAATCGAGAGGCTACTACCTAGACGACTCTGCGTGGGTGAAGTTCAAGGACATTGAAATCATCGGATACAAAGACTCTGATGACCAGCTGGACTCGTCCACTTCCAAAGCTACAAGCACCGGTGGTCAAAGTATGGGCACTAAACCAGCAGAAATTGACCCAGCAGAGCTGGCACGTCATTATGTTGTGGTGCCTGATGATGTCACAGACATGACCACGTCATGCGGGATTTGCAAAGAAGAGATGGTGGGTAAATTCAATGACGATTCAGGCGAATGGGTTTGGTCCAACGCTACACAATCGGGAGATAAAGTGTACCATTATTCGTGTTTCAGAGAGACTCAACAGGAGAGAAGTCTACATAATGTTGTAGAGAAAAGAGAAAGGCCTGACGATAACGTCGTCAGTGCTGCTAAGAGACCAGAGACCAGCAATATAGGCTCCTCTATACTCAACATCGACTTTAATAAACTACGAGGTCTAACGGAGAACCTAACGAACAGGTAAAACGATTTTATAATTTCATAGAAGTATATTCTTTATACAGATACGTCACAGCTATATATAAAAGAAATCATCTGAAGAAGTTGGGACTCCTATATAGAATAAATTTCATTGACAAAACATTTAATTGCGTAGACACTTAAGGATATCACCCCAAACTTGCTTAGGAGATTGAGAAGCATCGATACCAGCCCAGATACCACGCTTACGGTAGTATTCAACAATGGGCTCGGTCTGCTGGTGGTAGGTTACCAGACGTTTCTTCAAGGCGTCGGCATTGTCGTCGGAACGCTGAACCAATGGCTCACCAGTGAGATCGTCGGTCATATCTTTCTTTGGTGGGTTGAACTCACGGTGGTAAGAACGACCAGAGGCAGGGTGGACCAGACGGCCGGTGATTCTGGAGACCAACAATTCGTCGTCGATCTTCAACTCGACAGCCTTTTGCAGAGGCTTGCCGCTTTCACTCAGCATGGAGTCTAGCTTCTCAGCCTGAGGAATGGTACGAGGGAAACCGTCCAAGATGAAACCCTTCTGGCACTCTGGGTTTGAGGCCAACTCGCTCTTGATCATGTTGACCATGATCTCATCGGAGACAAGGCCACCTTGGTCCATGATCTTCTTGGCGGCGACACCGAGCTCAGTCTTCTGTTGGACCTGAGAGCGCAACATGTCACCTGTAGCCAAATGACAAGCGCAGAACTTCTCCTTCAAGTTTGGGGCTTGGGTCCCCTTACCAGCACCTGGAGGACCGATCAGAACCATACGAATGGCGGCTGGCAGCTTTGGTTCGGGCAGGACACCGGCCTTGATTTCCAGCTCGGTGACACGGTCCTGCAACTTGTGAATATACTCTTTCAATTCTTCAACGGGAGACATTTTGAGGCAATGCGGTTCTGATACAGAAGGTGAAAAATCAGAAAACTGAACAGTCGTTTCTTCCAACCTCAGCTGTTCATCGGCGCGAGGGATCGGGTGCGCGGGATTGGGTTGGGTCTGGTTGGAGGCCAACACGAGTCCAGGTTGTTGCCAACTAGCATCCAACGTCGCGGCACGATTGTGGAGGGAAGGCTGACCGTGATGAGGAAGTGGTGTATTGGTCCTGTCTGCCAAAAATAAACAGAACATAAATTATCAATCCCTATCGACGTTAGTTAGAACCATGGGTTTATTCGGACGGCCCAAGAGGAAGTCAAGAGTTGTTATTTTTTTGAGTTAATTTTTTATTTCTTGCTGACTAACATTTCTAGGAGACTTTGGGATTCCACAAACCTATCAGTGCCACAGACCAGTATTATCTGAATCAAGCTCAGCAGAAGGCTAACGACAATCTCAGGGCGCCACAGGCACAGCCGTCTAGGGCGTATTCACTCAGTGGACAGGCGGCCTCCACTGCCCTGTATGCCCATAATCAGCGCCAAAACAGCCCCACAAGTTATATACCCCCAAGCGCCCCAGCTTACAATAGAAGGACCATGAGTTTGAATTCTGGGTCCCTGAGGAGCTCGTATATGCCCCGCAAGCGACTGAACAGTATAACCTCGACGACCACCAGTGTTCTGGTCAAGACTACCAAGGAAACGCTGCAGGACGGGTCGACCAAGAGTATTACCAGACAGACGATTCAGGACCTTGGTGATTACGAAATTGTTCAGACTACCCGTATCGTGCCCAAGTCTGTTGTGCCAGCGTCAGATAATGATCTCGAGGCTTTGATTGGAGACTTTGACCAAGATTTCCAGAACGAGATTGACTACATCCCCGAAGAAGAAGAAGCAATGGAGGATAATCAAGAGAACTCTAACGACAACTCGTCTGGGTACTATTCAGTTTACTCAGAAGCAGAAGTGGTTTCAAACATTGCGCCTCGCTTAAACTTGCCTTCTCCAAGACAACCAATAGAACACAGTGACTCTATTACTAGTAGCAACTTGCGGAAAAATGTCAAGTTTCATACTCCTCCCCAGCAACCCAGAAAAAAAACCGAGGTGAAAAAGCGGGTGCAACTAACCGATGAAGAGATGTATTCCAAGGCCATGGAGGTTGCAATGGCCAAAGTTTACGGTGATAGATTGGAGAGCATGCAAAAGACGGATAATGCCACCGAATCACCTGCAAACGCTGAAGAACGTTTGACTGGGGATGGAATCCATGCATCGAAAGAACTGGCTGACAGTGGAGCTGATACGCAGGTCCGTCACGTGTCCGAAAAGAAGAGACAACCAATAGTGAACGGAAAATCTGACGGAGAATCCAGCATTTCACTCAACGATGCCGCAACTGGTTGCGAGACTCCCCCTACTCCCAGTACCCCACCTAATTCAACCTCACAGAAAAAGTTCTTCAAACGGAAAACCAGCAGCAAAACTAGCAAACAGTCGTCGAAGCAACCGTCCGCTGATAAACCGCACTTAATGCGAAGAGTTCTCGCTTTATTTGACCTTGCCTAATAGGTACGGGGACCCCAATAATTTTCCATCAATAGGTTATTTTGAATGTGGGGGTGTGTCACCCTAATTTGGAATGGAGGTGGCCTCACATATGGCACATTATGCATATGGCAAGATTTGGTGGTCGCGGCTATGATGTCCCCCATTTTGGCTAGCGCTCTCCGCCTTTTGAGAGTGGAGAAAGGAAATCACCCATCATCCTCCTCCTCCTTTTGATAAGCTCATGTATTAAGTAAGAATTTTCTAATATTCTTTTACTGGTTTCTTTTCAAGCTTATTGTCCGACCCCTCTGTTAATTTGTGATCCAGCAACTCTCAATGGGCCCCCAGAAAAGATACATTTGTTCCTTCTGCGCTAAGGCTTTTTCACGGTCGGAGCACAAGCTTCGCCATGAGCGTTCCCACACCAAGGAGAAGCCTTTTGTTTGCAATGTCTGCGATAACTCGTTTGTTCGCAGAGACTTGTTGCAACGCCACTGTCGAACCGTTCACGGAATGCTGTTGAAGGAAAACATTGACGCCGCGGTGAACATCAAGCAATACACAACAGGATTGACAGAAAGTGCAACAAACGATGTGGTGGAAGCAAGTCCAAGTCTGAATCCAGCGGTTAACGCTCCCAATAATGTGCCTGCTATTGGGGATCCGTTTTTGGAGAAGAATATCATCTCTTTGTTGACTTTATGCAAGAAATTCAATCAGGTGTCAGTTGATTTACAGCTGGACAACAACATCTCTGGGTACCTCTTGACCTATTGCAACAAGTTTCAGTTTTGCCCAGAGTACCCATCGTTCTTCAAGGTCTTTGACACTTCGTCCACTGTGAGGTCTTCTACGGAGCCATTTTCGAACCATTTTCTGACAGCACCAACTACGACGTCATCTAAGTTTCTGAGTCTGGATGGTAACAGTGAATTCCTTTACCTGATTATCTGTTTGGGTGCTTGTGAACAGCTTCAATCTTTGGATGCAATCAAACTATTCAACAAGAGTTGGGCGATAATAATCAACAAAATATCGAATCAATTAATTAACTACAACAGTGACAATTTCTCTGAATTCATTGAGAATTTAATTTTGCTGTGTTTTATTTATCTCAACTACTTTGCGAACCATGATCTTGAAGATATTGATAATCATAATATCGACCACGACAATATAAATGTTGTTCTTCCATGTCCAGTCATAACGTTAGACGTCTTGTTTGAATACCTCAACAATATCATCAGCACGCACATCAATAACACGGCCTCTACGCAATTGAAAACAGTCGAACCTTTTTACTGGTATGCTTATGTTCTCCTTTCAAAGTACTCTTTCATCTACAATAAATCACCATCCTCATTGCATATGTTTCTGGCCGACAAGTTCCTTCCCAATGCGCAAGTCACTATGGCTCAATTGCTCAGAAATTTGTCAGTTACGTCCATAAGTGAACTGCCTGAATCTTTTCTTTCTCAGTTTGAATATTCACAAAATGACATCTCCAAAAATGTGTTTCTCAATAACATAAGTCTAGTGGTCAATCACAAAATAACAAATATTGAGCAAACACTCATCTGTGCACTTTTAAATGAACTGCAGATGATTAAGTTTAATGATAATCAAACTAGGAAATCCACTGCGAAAATTCAACATGGCATATTCAATGATAGCAAGAATTTTCTTCACAATGCAATCATTCTAGCCAACAAATCATTTAACAACATTTACAACGCAGTTAGTGATGAACCAGCTAGCTCAGCTCTCTCTTCAGGGAAAGAAAACTTTAACGAGTCAATGGACACAACTACTGTGGGCAGAATACAAGACAAGATCAAGGGCAAAATGGACACTGACTATCCGCCAATTGTTACAGACTTATTAAACAACGATAAATTTGTGGAGTTTGTGAACTCATTAATTCTCAACAAGAAAAAGCTGTTGATCAACTGCCCACTAAAATTTCATGACCTACTATTCAATTACATTTTCTTGCCTTTGCAGGATTACAATTGGATCTTGCTATCACTAACGTTAAAAGATTTTATGTATGAAGTGGAATCCTTATACAACACTTTATCATCTACTGGTCAGCATATTTCGTCAGAAAATGCTGAATTTGATATAGCTAGGTTTTGTCATTCTTCATTAACTGTCCCCGATATAAAAACTAATTTGGAGAAATTCATATTCCATCCATTTAACAAAATGCTAGTTGTGAATAACAACCTCGGTCTGACAACATTGCCACTATTATTTATCTCACTCATCTATAATAACAAGCAAAGCTTTGCAGGTATCAAAACATTTTTAAGTCTTCCTAGCAACAAGCTTTTATTACTGGAATTTATCATTGGAAACTTCCTACTTCTTATTAGAATATTGGTACAAAGACGAATTGCCTATAGCTCACAAGAAGTGGAAGATACAGACGAAGACACACCCATTCTTAATGTTATCATCTATTTGATCAGTGAGCTCGGGTCCGGTTTTTCAGCTATTCATAATTCTGAAGGTCAAAAGAATAGGAGTAACTCCATTACAATCGGTATCCTTCAAAGTCAAGTCCAACAAAGTAAGAGCAAAAAAGCTTCTGGCTCTAAAAAATATGCTGGATCTGAAAACGATCTGGATGTGTCTGGAATGACTCTGCAACAAATTCTTACCTCTGATGATTTGTACAAGTTTTTACTACAAAACATTGAGAAATCCCTGGTCAATTGGATCAACGTTTTGGTGTCCATTCAAATGTCTACGACAAACTTGATACTGGCTCTGAATGTGGTAATGAAGTCGATTTATGCCAATGCTGCCATGGAAAAATTCAATGGTGTAGCCACTAAATCTCCAACCAACTTCAACAATAACAATGCGCTTGACCTGGCGACTTATCAAACCAATGTTCAAAAGCCAATGGTTGAAAATGAACCTCCAGGGCAAGACTTGCCTAATAAAAGAATTCGCCTTCCGCCTATCTTACAATCACCTATCCCGGGATCCAAAGACGCCGATTATATGGTCAATGGAGGGAATGCAAATAATGGTAAACAAGATGGTCTCTTATGGGGGTTTAATTAGGTGTTTAATTAGGTGTAAACTAGAACTATTATAGGTTTTCATTAGTACATTCGTATCTGCCTCTAGCGTATGTGTCAAAGCCACGAGTGCTCCGGTCCTTCAACTCGGGTATCTTTCTTATTGTCGGCTGCTGCATTATTCTTCAACACTTCCATGAAGGAGGAATATATATGATCCAGGTCGTTCAAATCAACAATGGCATCGGGTCGCAACGTAAAAATAATTTGGCGGAAAGCATGAGTCTTGACAACGTCGATACTTAGTTTCTGTTCAGTCAAAAACCTCATTATATCTTTGTGAAATTTCATTTGAGAGTAAGGAGAAATATCGAACTCGCTCAACAGATGTTGTGGAACATGTGCCAAACCTCCAACAGGTACTACGTTGGGCCTATGTCCGCTATTGTTGCTATTGTTGACTGGATTATTGCCAGCCATTGAGTTTGAAACATTGGAGTAACCCGAACCATTATTGGAGGACAGCGGTATTTGCGACAAGCTGTTACTTCCGTTCAGTTGTGTAGTAATGCCATTAGCAGCATAATTATTCATCAAAGCATCTCTGTTGGGTATAACCGTATCCTTATCGATTTTATGCGTTCTCAGATGCTCACTCAGCTTCTTTGGCGACCCTTTGTCACTCGGCAGTCTTCGTATAACTTTCCCACACTGATCGCAGATGGCCACGTTTGGGTCAGTGCTATCCTGAACAAACCAATCCCAAACCCAAGACTTCTTCTTTGCGCCAAACTTCATCCCTGGACGGTTATGCCTTACTCTCGTAGTGTTGGATGTTGTTGTTGATCTGTTGTGATGCGTTTGATCGTGCAACGTAGCTGGACCCATGACTACCCCGCCGGCGTTGGCAGGAGGTCCATGGTTGGAGGACGAGGTCACAGTACCATCTTCATTGGGTTCATTCCTACTAGGACCACTACCACCAACGTTGACAGGTACCAGCTGGTTGTGATGGCTCAAAGGTGGGGTGCCCCCGACAGAAGCCCCCGGCATCACCGGTTGTTTTGACTTGTCTACTATGAACTGTGGTTGCTGTTGTTGCTGCTGTTGTCTGTTCTTCGAGCCAGTGTTCCCTGTGTTGTGCAATTGCACCGAGGGCTCGTACTGATTGAGAGCCTGTGCCAAGGTCGACTCTACGCTTTCTGGGGTCTGTCTGTCGAATCCATTGATCAAAGGGGGTAACGACATTTGGGGTTGCAGTCGGTCGTAACTGTAAAAAAAAGACCAGGTTTAAAGAGGGAAAACAAACCAGAACGATGTTCCGAGCAATCTAAGCCGGTCAAAAGCCGAACACCTTCCTACCGGCGGTTTCGAGGTTCACATAGAAACGGGGTATTATGTAAGCGGACAAGGCGAGGAGGAGTTTATTATTACTATGTTGGGGAGAGTTGCCTAATCGGGCAATATGCTGGGGTGTCCACGACAAAAACCAAAACACAAACACTCTCTGCTCAAGTACCTCACTCTGTGTCTTCTGTTTATTTCCAATACACGCTCAACCCAAAACCATTCACCTAAAACCATGTCGTTAAAGTCGTTGAAGAAATCCGATTTGATTCTGCTTGCCCAAGAGCTGGGATTGAGGTATGTGTAAACTTGTAGACCTCATTTATTTTGGTTTTTGGCGTGGCGGGCCTGGGCCCCGTTCTCATCGCTTTTTCCCCAGCAATTACTAACTTTCAATATTAGCTACTCCAGCCGAGACTTGAAAGAAGAACTCATTGAAAACATCGCCAGACATTTTCTGGAACAACACGATCTAGAGAACAATCCGAAGTACTCCAAGTTTTACCAATCGATTCGCAAGGGCTCCCCCGTCAAGAAGAGTGTTGTTTACGAGCCAATTGGCTCCGAAGAAGAACTGGACCAGAAAGTAGTGGCCCAGCTCGTAGAAGATGAAGACGATGACGAAGAAGAGAGCGAAATTGCCGATGACGAAAGCGACGACGAGGAGGTCGAAGAGACCGGCGACGATAATGAAAGTGTTGACTCTCTCCAATATAAAGTTAAGTCCCTAAAAAGAACCGTTTGTGGAAAATTGGAGTACTTCAAAGAGTATCTTCTAGACTTGAACGAGTTGGTTAGAGAAGTCCTGAGCACTCCTGAGTTTGTGTTCTTCCTTGAATTGTTGTTTGAGTTGGCACTTATTGAACTCCACTATGGAGAAACCATCCCTATCCACAAGCTTTCTTTCCTTCCCAAAGCATTCAAGAAGAGCCTTCCAGTTTGGACCAAGAACCTGAAAGTATTCAACATCCAGCCTTTACTTACTGTCAGTTTCCTCCAGTTGTTTGTTACTTGGTTCCTGTCTTCTGTGTTGGTTCCCGTCATTGCAAGCTACTACTTCAACTTCAGTGAGTACTTGCAAGGCTATAGATACGATCCAGTCACATTTGGAATTGCCAAGTTGATACTGGTTTTGATTGTTGTCAAGTCCTCGATTACTCTGTCTGACGTCAAAGATGAGCTGTTTAATGAATTCAACATGCCAAGTACCGTTCTTTCTCATACCTACTATGTCACAAAGTCTTTCTTCCTCCACGGTTCCGTGGAACTGAGATTGATATTTGGTAACATGGGTATAATCGCCACGTTGATCACTACTTTTGTGGCGTTTTACTCAGTTTTGCAGTATGTATAAATGGTAAACTTACTGCCTGTTTGAATTTTTATCCTCTTTCTTGGTTGTTTTTCTATGTATTATATGTCAATATACGTTTCGTTTCAAGATCTAGAACCTTTCCAATCCTGTATCTATTCCGCTGGCCAAAGGACTGACTAGTTCCCATATCTGTTCATGAACCTGATCAATGTCCTTCCCATCAATGAGTATTTCCTTCCATTCATCAAACCGACCTGATAATGTTTCAAAGTTCTTTTTAACTGATTTTTGTAAACTTGCCACTTCGTATCGTTCGTCTCCAAATCCTTCTCTTTGGCTTATGCCCTCAAGGTTATTGGCCTTCAGGAAAAGAGTAATGTCAGGTTTAAGCAATCCCTTATCAGGAGCAAGGCACCAATCCACATCAAGGCCTTTAGCCATGGAATATGCCACTCCGCTATAAACATACCGATCCATGACGATAGGGGTTCCTTTCTGTAGCGTATCCTCGATTTCTTTGACCATTTCCCAGCGATTGGCACTGAAGAGTAAATGAGCCACCTCCAGTGGCATAGGGTTACTTTTGTCCGTCAAGTACTGATTCAAAAGTGAGCCGATCGGAGTCTCTCTGTTCGGAAACTTAACCAAACGTCCATTGAGACGGTCACATAACTTAGATGTCTGTGTTGATTTGCCTGTACGATCCAAGCCCTCTATAACAATCAAAGGTGCTCTCATGTCGACAGTTAAACTATCGGGACGCGCGTGATATTAATGTTGACGTGATATTGGAGGAACTTCCAGGAGGGGACTCTCCAGACGGAGATCTCAAAGGGGAGTCCGTTGCTTTCGCGAATTCATGGGAGGAAACCCTACTATCAGTCTGAGTTGGATCTTGAACACTGGAGGGGGAAGTTGCCTTTAGCGTTGGTTCAAGGTGATGTTGATGAGCCGGTTTAGCCTCTTTGCCATTCAAAGCCCACGCTGTTAGAGATAGCCCGAAAAATGAAACCACCAGCCCTACCACAACTCCGCCCCAGCCGCTTTCTTTGTCGATAAAAATATCTTTTCTTACTCCATGATTTAGAGATCTATGAGTCATTTGGTGAGATCTCAAATCACCTCCTTTATACCCTCTGGCGCTCGTAAATCTCTTTTCAAAAGCAATGTTCTTCGCAAGATGCTTATCGTAATCAAAGTGGGGAACATCATAGTTAGAGGGCTCACTATATCCACCATGAAATTGCGATTGTCCTCTAAACATGGCGCCTTCTCCATAATGCACACGGTTTTTCTTAGTGTTGTAGTACCCACTGGGTTGACGTGAGTACGTCTTAGCACCTCCATAGTACCTATCATGAAATTCTTGTCTCTTTGCTTTCCGCAATTGTTCTTCATTGGCTCCATGACTACGATCAAATTGTGTTTTTGCACTATCATCACTTAAAACCTCATAACTATGGACAATCTGGATAAACCTGTCATGGTTAGCCTTCTTGTCGGTCTCTTCCAAATGAGTGTTCAAGTCCGGGTGGTACTTTTTACTCAATTGCCTGAATCGCTTCTTGATTTCGTCCTTGGATGCATGAGGGGGCACTCCCAAGATATCATAGTGGTTTATCTGCTGCTTCGACAGGGCTGCCAAAGAGTGGAACTTTCTGATATACATGACGGCCAGCCGACTTGGGAACAATAAGAGGAAGGGGAGATGAGATCAAGTGACTAGGCAAGAGAGTCGATGATTAGTTTATCGCGAGAGATGTTATTATATAAGCATTTAAGATTTATTCTCTCTGGGGTACTATAGGCCTTGAAACTCTATCCAATTAGGCCACCCAACCTCTTGGACCAGTAGGTTTCTTATTGTGTCAACTAAAAATGTTTCTATCTTTCCAACCGACCGCAAAATTGACCCGTTGTCTGGTTCGTAGGAGCCCAGCTCACTTTCAACTTTCAGCCTCTTAACTATATCGATGCGACTGGCAATTTTAGACGAAAGGGATCTCAAGTTGCCTGACTGGTTTTCTGTGTTGTCTGTGTCTCCACTCTCACTGATATCACAAAGTAAGCTTATGAAAACTCGGTGGTCAACGTAAGCCACTACAGCGAGAGTATGAATTAGTAGGTCGGATAATTTCAACCGAACTGGAAGCGTGATAAACTTTTCAGCGGGATAGTTCATTAGTAGTTGTGCGGCAACCTCGATACAAATATCGCTGTCATATTTGATTTCAGTGACAAATTGCATATCATTATCGTGGTCGTGTGATTTGGAGTAGGAAGTAGGATTGGAAGCATCCATCTCCTCCGACGAAGTCGACGTTTGACGTTTCAAAGGCGTGCTGGTCGGTGCAACATCACCGCTATCTCCATGACCTTGGTCTGTGTCGGCACTTTCTTTTTCGTTGTCGTAAAAGTCATCAAACGGCTTGCCGATGTCCCTTATCGTGATCTCTGGTGCCTTGGACCCTAACGATAATGATGTTACATGAATATTAGCCAGATATTTAGGAACTTCCACCGCCTTCAACTGGTCGTTCAGCCAATCCACTAACTGTTCTCTGATTGTTTCACTGGAAGCTATTTGCTCCCAATTAACCTCTAGAGACATGGGAACGAGAAGTACGAGGAACGTTCGCAGGAACAATGAGCTGATTTCCTTGGAAGTTTATCGTCCGCCCTCGATTGCTTCCAGCATCAATATCATTGCTCCCCGCCTAGTAATTCTTTCTTCCTTCTAGACAATCCTAAAAATGCTTATTCGTCGTTTCCAATCTACCGTGCCTTCAAACCATAAAAATGGTACTGGAATAGTGTTTATGAATATGGGCGGTCCCTCCACTGTCAAAGAAACCTACGACTTTTTGTTTCGTCTTTTCTCGGACGGGGATTTGATTCCTTTTGGCAGATTTCAGAACGTCCTGGCCCGCTTTATCGCAAACAGAAGAACACCCAAAATTGAATCCTACTACAAAGCCATCGGAGGCGGATCTCCTATCCGCAAGTGGTCTGAGTACCAGAGTTCCAAAGTATGTGCGAAGTTAGACGTCATTAGTCCCCAATCGGCCCCTCATAGACCTTACGTTGCCTTTAGATATGCTAATCCTCTTACTGAGGACACCCTACAAAAGATGAAAGATGATGGAATTACCAGAGCTGTTGCGTTTTCTCAATACCCGCAATTCAGCTACTCAACTACGGGATCCTCTATTAATGAGCTTTACAGACAGTCGAAAGTGATAGACCCTGAACAATCTATCCAGTGGACTGTTATAGATCGCTGGCCTGAACATCCAGCGCTGGTCAAGACCTTTGCAGCTCATATCAAAGATACCTTAAACAGATTCAAGACAGAGAACGGAATGACCGACACAAAAGATGTGGTTCTTCAATTCAGTGCTCACTCTTTACCAATGGATATCGTAAATAAAGGAGATTCATATCCAGCAGAAGTCGCTGCAAGTGTCTATGCTATCATGAAAGAACTGAATTTCTCTAACCCTTATAGATTGACCTGGCAATCACAGGTGGGGCCAAAACCTTGGCTAGGTGCTCAAACTGAAAAGATAACCAAACAGCTAGCATCCAGTGATGATGTCCCTGGAATTATTTTAGTCCCGATTGCCTTTACCTCTGATCATATTGAAACGCTACATGAATTGGATATTGAACTGATCCAAGAACTACCTGATCCTTCGAAAGTAAAACGAGTTGAATCCTTAAACGGAGATGAAACTTTCATCGATGCTCTGGCTGAATTAGTGAAAAGCCATATTGATTCGAAAGTGGTGTATTCCAATCAACTGCCATTAGATTCAATGTTGGGCGTGGTGTCGGATAACTCTCTAACGGATCCAAAAGAATTTTTCAAAGCACACTGAGTGATCATAGATTTTTTATTCATTAATAAGACCAGTTAATAATCTATAACTTAAGTTCTAGCCTGTACAACTTTAAACCCTTCCGAAAGTGCTTCCTGGACCTGCTCATTGTTCTTCAGAGGAAGTGATTGCAATACGAACGCCACATCGTTCCACTGATCCTCAGTTTCCACTCTTTCAAGACGATGCAACAATTTCTGGGCCAATTGTTTCTGGTGTCTCTCTTTACCGATGAATGGAACTAAGAACTTGATTATTCGCTTCATTGCGTCCTTTTCTAATGTTTCATCGCTTGTAAGTCCACTGAACATATCTATAAACCCGTTGTAAATTGCGTTGTCTTTGGTAGCAAGCTCGGTGAAGAATAGTTTGCACATGTCAGATATTCCCTGGTCTTCATTTTCCAAACATTTGGCCATAGTTGCAAGTTGTCCTTTTACCTTCAACTGGCCAGCTAAGATTAAGAAGGTAATGGTCATTAAACATGTACGTTGTACCATGATATTGTCATCGTGGAGTCGACGATACAAGAAGTCAGTGTTTTCATCAACCAAATTGTTAAAACACACTGCCATATCTCCAAGACCCAATACAGCATTACTTCGGATAACAGGATCAGGAGATTTCTCCATGATTGTAATCAAAAGAGGGAGATTCTCTTCACAAAATTTCGATGAAACACACATAAACTTCTCTAAGCACAATACTGCAGCTCTTTGAAGCTCAGTGTCTTGATACTCAAGGTTGTTTGCACAAATTTCTTTAGCCAATGGGCCAAACTTTGCAAATAAAGAATTTTCATCAAACAACAACTCCTTTTCTTTGATAAAAGCAATAGCGTCAGAGAAATCGTCCTCGGAAGTTCCTCCTATCATCTCCAGTTCATTCTCTGCTTCCTTGTTCTCGTCCACTTTTTCTTTACTTTGAGCAGAATTAGCTTCCAATTTTCGACGCTTGAAGATTGCTTCACATTTTTCAAGGTATACAATCGTTTTGATAGACATATGACCAACCAAGAATAGTAGTTGAGTAAGGTTTCGTATTTTTTCCTTCTCTTGAAGTGCTCCATCGAATGTTGTTTCAATTTTCTTCTTCAATAGCTTAGTACCGACTTCAATAGGATGAGGTGAAATGATAAAGATCGCATTCAGCGCATGTTCAGCTGCACCATACCATTCACCATCTTCAGAGTACATCACTGATATGTCCACAAGCCTATTAATTATGTCGTCTTTCCTTTCAAGCTCAAATTTTTCGCTTCCAGCCTTTTTTCCTTGCGGTACCATCCTTTGAAGGGCTACACAAGAGAACCTGGCCAAGATCATGTCCTCGACCTGACCTCCTAAACCAATATTCAATAACAGGTCTAGACCTCTAAGTGCAATTTGATTATCAGCTAAGGAAAGCATACTGAGGATAATAACTGAGCCATGTTTTTGCTCTACCGAGACACTGCTGTCCTTAGCTTGATATATTTTCCATAAAATCTTTATCGTGTTATCGTCGATAAGATCATTCTCAGAGCTCTCGTACATCATGCACAAAAGCTTCTCCAGAGATGCTAAATCTGAGGCGGATGCGGATTTAGTCAATGCAACTAAATTACTCGCAATGTAGGTTGCCTTTTCTATTGGTGTGGCTGTTTCCGGGGTGGTAAAAAATAACTGTTTATAGCATTCCATCAGATGGGAAGAAACGCTTGTTCCTTCATCGTTATTACTTTTGATCCAAACAAGATGTAACATTTTTTTCACTCCGACCTCAGCTGTCTCTATGCCGTATGCATCAGCTAAAACAAAGAAATCCATTGTTTCTAAAACTTCTGTTCTATTCTTCGAATAAAGTATCACAGCTGCTAGTTTAATACCTCTATGTATAGTCTTGATGAACTTGATAGCATCTTTATAGTATTGGTGTGTTAACTTGAGTTTGTTGAGTTCTTCATAGTCTACTACTTCATCGTCATGAAGTCCAGATTTATCGACACCTTCTTCAGCAGGTTTGGTATCTGGCATTGCAGCGTATTCGTCTTCCTCGATAGTACGCATTGTAATGTCACCTTCAAAGTCTTGTTCTTGATCTAAGGTAATGGTAGTATTGTTCCTTGTCGGGATCAATTCAGATGAAAAAGATCCATCTATTTTGTTTATTTGTTGCTGAATATCAGTAAGCCTTTTTTGCCATACGGAAAGTCCAAGCTGTGGGCCGTGCATTGCAGAGAAAGAGTGCGTTAATATAACTTTGCATATTAGTTTAATGGCATTTCGCCGCACTAAAGGATTACGATCATTCAACGATCTGACGGCTAGCTTCAGAAACCTGTAACGCCTTCTAGAAAATCTGTCTTTCAGTTCGCAAAGCTTTAACAAAGCTTGAATAGCTTTAGTACGCACATAGGGGTTCTGGTCCAAAAATCTTTGCTCTAGTAGTTTGAGTAAAGTTTCAATCTGAGATTGGTGGTTCTCTAGACTGATGTCATCCTTGGCCAAAGTTATAACGATATTTCCACAAGCTTCCACAACGGCACATCTTAACATGTGAGAACTGTTATCCAACAACTGTGCTATCAATGTCATCTGACGTAACACCAACCTTGGATTTAACTCAGATAATCTAGTTATGAATAAAGAGATGGAACGTGGGCCGTTTGCATCATTTGGGTTGAACTCCTTCAGAGATACGTTCCTCAGTATCTCATCAGTCAACTGACTGTAATTGTACTCTTGGCTCAAAGTGTCTAACAACTCAGCCATGATAGCGGCCAAATGCAGAAAATAGGTCAAGTTTTGTAGAATTGAGCTTTCTGCAGCTGGAGCATGGCCGTGGTTCCTAATTCCAATGCAGATAACTTTGAAACAGAAAAGTTTCACAGACGTCACTTTGATTCTCTGCTCACTTTCCATCAATAGATATACTGGTCTGGTGAACAAATTGACGAATAAATCTCTCTCGGGAGTTGTCTCAAATAGCCTTTCAAGATTGACACCGAATACAGTGCATGTAGCTTCCAGGGCATTCTCCAGTTGGACACAATGGTTCTTGAACAAATCAACATCCTTTTTCGTGGCTTTTCGAATCTTCTGTGTCGTTACTGCAGCAGAGTGGTCCTCCAATACTAAAAAAGTCATATAACAATGCATTAGAAATCCATACAGTTCCAGGCACTTTTTGTAGATGGAAAAGGAATCAACCTCACCTCCGTCAATCAGTAATGACGTGTTCTTGGCAATATTGCTAATCGTAGAGCATATCAAGTAGCCAATTTGATCTCTTTGCTTCTGGGTCAACGAAGGAGACGCCAGCACCAAGTCTTTCAGCTGGTCAAAGATCTCTGATCTACCTATCGCCTCCGGAGAAAGAGCCAAGGCATCAGTAACTTCTTCCAACTTTGACTGCGGGTCATCCAAAGTCAGCTGTCCTTTTTCTGAGGCTTGGAACTCAGTGAGAGCTTCAGAGACAACGAAACTGAAATCCATTCACTGCCAAAATCAGATCTGCTATGTCTTCTGTATTGTGTCAATGTTTGTTTACATAGTCGCGAGATATTGCATATATATGTTTAATGTGTTACGTAAGCACAAATAATATCAAATGTTCACAGGGTGGGAACATCGACCCAGGTGTTTGACTACTCTTGCACGATCAAAGGGAAACCGCTAAATTTTTAGAGATCACGCTGTGGCATGGCTCCTGCACGTCTACGATCCTATTCTCCTATTTTTAGAATATGTGGCTTAAAAGTGTGGTGTTCATCATCGTTTGGAAACGATGGCTTCCTGCGCGACAAACGCAAATGAACTGTTTAGGGAAGATCCGTGGCCAAGAACCGTCCTACGTTGTGGGGAAGAATCTGTCTTCGTAGGGGTCTGACTGAAAAAGTTCTACTCCAGGCCGTTTTCATAACGTATACACGAAGCATTGCCTACTACATCTGTGCTCTAGCGAGTAAATATAAGACTATTAGAACAGATCGACTATGGAATATATCTGTACTTAGGCTTTCTGACAAGAGCATTCTCTTCCTCCTCCTTAACCATGGCCTCTGAGGCATTGAATCCAACGTACACAGTCTCGTGCAGTGATTCGGCACCAGCCGATTGTATCTTTCCTTCCTGGTCAGATACCTCCTCCTTTCCGTGTAACCTCTCAAGGCCTTTATTCTGTTTGTAGTAAAATCCAACGGTGAAAATCACTGCTAAAACTGAAAACACATCTAAGATGATAAGAGCCAAGAAACCCCGTCTATATAACGGCTTGTCGTTGTCTCTCAAGATTTGTCCACCACAGATACCACCGATATTAGCAGCCATAACAACCATTGCCAATGCAACACTTCTCTCCCTGGGACTCTTGATATTGACACTCAACCAGGATGTGTTCAGGATATGGCCATTGGCAACAGCTGTTACCAAAAAGCACAATGCAGTGAACCTTTGAGTGGAGGAGGCGGTAGCCGGAAGTTCTCTCAAAGCAACTTGTGCAGCCAGCTGCCAAATTAATACAAATGCAACGGAAGCACCTCTGGGCTTAATGTGTTTACTAGTGTAACTCAAAAACAGAAGAAGTACCATGGAACACCATTGTGGAATGGAGGATCTGGCGTTGGACTCAAACACACCAAATCCAAAAGATCTGATGATGAGTGGAATATAACTCGATAGAGCAGCACTAGTTTGCATGGAACTGACTGTGATCAACACATGTAACCAAGGAATAGGCTTCTTGAGGGTTTGCCAGACATCTCTGTGATTAGTTTTCCTCGTGGAAACAGACTTTGCAGGATCGTCAACGTAGATACGGTCACGCAGTATTCTAGCTTCCTCTTTGGTGAAATAGAACCACTTTCTGTTCCAAAATGCGGCAGGGTGGTTGGCTGAATCAGGCAAAAGTGAAAAGAATATAAACGAATATCCAACACCAACAATTCCTTCTAAGAAAAAGATCCATTGCCACCCACTCATTCCACCAACACCGGAAAGATCCCTCAAGATACCGGCGGCAATTAACCCACTGGTAGCTGAGGCTGTAAGGTTACCATAGAAAAATAGTGCGTGTCTTAAGCCCAGTTCAGATCTCTTATACCACGTACTAAGATAGTAAAGACTTCCTGGTATAAAACCGGCTTCCAATGCACCCACCAAAAACCTCGTAACATAAAATCCAGCCAAGTTAGTGAACTGACTTTGTAGAGTTGCAACCAAACTCCATGAAAAGATTTGAAAACTCAAAAACACAGAAGGGCTGATTCTCTGAAGAGCCACGTTGAATGGAATTTCAAAGATAACAATACCCAGTGAGAATAAGGCACTTCCAATATTAATACGGTAGTTGTTCAGCTCCAACATATTGATCAAATTGACATCAGTATAAGCATTTGCAATGTTACCTCTGTCAAGCTGAAGCAAGAAAAAACCAAAGAACAAAAGAGGAGTGATGATAAAGTCCAATTTACGGACAAGTCTTTTCTCCTCTGCTTCTGTCCAGTCTTTCTTGATGACGGTAGATTCTCCAGTTTCCCTGTTTATGATAGTCAAGACAGGGAAACCATCGTCTACAGACTCAAACGAATCAACAGCAGATGTTTTCTCTTCTTTGGTCTCCAAAGAACTGTTGCTACCCATGTTGGTCTGTCGATAAGTGTAGAAGCGGGTTCATGCCTCTTATATACGATAATTCTCTATCCAAGCAGACTCACCAAAAAAATGAAAAAAAAAACTAATTTTTGCTCTCTGCCCACTATTCACAGAGTCAGGTGCCAATGATGAAAGACTTGCATTAAGGGAGGTAAGCAATCTACAGCCGCCCTCCTTTCCTTGGTTGTTATCAAATATCACTAATACCTAAGATTTATAAGATAGTATCACGTGACTTGGTCAAAAGTGTGGTTGTGGTGATGAACTGAGGCTCTAAGAATTAGAAGCCATAGTACTTGGTAGCCGCAAGTATTCGCTATCACTCGGAGTCAGAGGAGCTCTGATATCCAAGAGCCAATCTTGGCACAGGTTTTAGGCTTTTATTGTTTCCTAGTGAATTAATTAAGGCTCTCGAAGCCCGTTTTGGTGCAGTGATGGTCAACTTCATCCTCTCAGTCTCCGTGGGAGATGCGTTATTATCTTTATTATCCTCAGGAATTTGCTGTGATCGATTCTTAAAGGCTTCCCGGGCCTTGGAAGCTAGTTCATTTTCAAGAGATTCAGTTTCGTCTTTTAGGATCCTGTCCTCCAATGATTCTTCAGATCGCTTTATCTTTTCTATTTTGGCATTCTTTGCTCTCAAACTACCAAGCTCGTCCATTCTTCTCTGTTCTTCTCTTTGTTCTATCATCTTCTTCTCTACCTGTACTATTATATCCTCATCTTGGTCCGTAAGCTTCTTATGAATTCCCTTTTGTTTGGCCAGCTCTTCCTTTTTTTCCTGTTCTGCTTGTTTCTCTAGTCTATCCAACGTCTCTTCCAACGTCTCCAGCTTTTGTGGCTCCTTGACGTTAGATCGTAAAAAGTTTCGTACGGCACCTTTCTCCACCACATAGTCCGCGTTCACGGGATCCGTTCGGAACACGATTTCGCCACTGCAAAGAGGGCATCTGAAGTGAAATTTTATGATTTTAACGCCCAGGTAATCTTCTTTTGTGGTCTCCTTACGGGCATTGAACTTTTTGGACTTGGATATGTAGTCTCCACAGTTGGTGCACTTCATGGAAAAGGGAGCCATCAGTCGCACCGTTGGAAGAGCCGTGCTTTTTCTCTTCTTCAGCCGCCGAATTTGAGAAGGATCAAAGTCCGCAGGAATATACTTGTTGATAGCCTTCCTCTCAGACATAATGCAGATGATAGTTGTATGATGATCCTTAGAAAGTTAAATCTTTCCTGGCTTTTAGTTCGCGCGATATACAAGATGAGCCCTTTGATCTTCAGAGTGAAATATTCCTACAAATATCATTCTTTACTAATATACATCTCCTATCGTTTAATCGTTCATTCTAGCATAGCCTTTAACCACGGTGTTCGCAACACACATCCGCCTACCTTCCAGAGCTCCTAGGAGATCTCTGAGGACAAGTCCAGGCTCTTCCCTAGCATCCCTGTATCTGATTCCAGAGTCTCCTCTGGCAAGAACAGAATTTGTTTTGCCACCTTGGGCACCTACATCCGCATTCATCCAGCTGTACTTTTTCTTTTTTGATTTAGAAGTCATCATCATGGCTGTGGCATTCGCAGCCCGGTGCAATACCTCCTCGTTGTCCTGCTTGGACTTGCCATCGTCTTCCTGCCCATCAATGTCCAACGTGACTCTTTTTTGTACTCTCTGCTCCTCTCTCTCCTTTTGTTTTGTTGCTATGTCCCTCAAAACTTTCGATACGTCCGATCTAGGAGTAGTTGAGTGTTTTAACTTGGACTTGATTGGTCGTTTGCGATGGTTTGCGAGGATAACAGAATCCGTCAAAATGCCAGCCATAAACCCCTCGCAGGCAGAGGACATGTACGATAAAAGCTCAGTGTCATGATCCACATAGTTTCTTAGTCCGTTATTTTCCATGACCTTTCTCATAAAAGTAGCTAGATGAACTGGATGCAGAAAAGAACTCAGCGTGTTGAATTGTCTTCTGCCTTGTTGTATCACCGTAGACTGAGATAGTAAACTTTCTTCTTCTTTCAAGTCCACACCTGCTGCAGTCAATGCGTCAGATAATTTTTCTGGATCTGAAGACTTTTGTAAATTGGGGTTGGGTCCATTATTGCTTAAAGGTCGCTTGCGATTATCAAGCATGGCATCTCTATTCAATGATGTCGTACTCTTGCTGACGCTTAGCCCAGGCAAAGCATCGTTTCTTTGGTGTAACTGTGTTGAACTTTGTGAGACAGAAACGTCAGGTCTAACCATTGGCGTGTTTTCTCTACTCATACCAATAGAGCCGCCAGCGCTTGTTTCTCCTGGAAGCGAGAGAGAGTTTGTTTGCAATGGCTCATGTGTCTGGTGAAATGACGGCGTGTGGACCCTAGAGTTTGTCGGATCCAATTGATCGGGAGTGGCAATGTCCAACGACGTTGCACCAGAATTGCTCATGTCAACCAGCCCCGAATCAAGCGTTTCGGAAGGGTGCCCTCGTTCTACTTTGACACGTTTATACTCCCCGCCGGAATCAAACTGATCCAATGCTCTCTTTCCACCGTTAACATCTGGTGTTGACCCATCTGGAGTCGATGACATTGTGTTTGTTGGGCAACTCAACTATCGATGGCTGTTTACGTAACAAAGTGTAACGAAGATTTGATTTTTCAAGGTTTCGAGACTGAGTGCTCCATTTCGGCCGGGTAATAAAAGGCTCTTACTAACTGATCATATACAACAGAGTTGTGAGATAGATGGTGATGGTATGGCAATGTTTTGTAGGGATAGTATATAATCTCCTGAAAAAAGATGATTTGCTTTTAAAGCGTTGAAAATCTTAGTTCAACACAATGATAACTCACCAGCGGTCTCTTATGTAAGCCTTATGTAATCACTTATTTCAAGATGCTTGCAGAAAAAAAAAAATATTTATCACAGCTCTGCACCTTACCTCTAAATCCAGCACACGCCATGGCTAAAGGGAAAATAATCACTTTTCAGGGCCATGAAAACTTCAGGTTACGTCTTATCCTCTCCACTCTAGCTGGGAAACCAATCAAAATTGAGAAGATACGGTCACATGAGCTGAATCCTGGTCTGAAAGACTACGAAGTTTCATTCCTAAGACTTCTAGAGAAAGTCACCAACGGTTCAGTTATAGAGATTTCCTACACAGGTACCACAGTTATATACAGACCCGGAATAATTATAGGAGGGGTATTAACCCATGATTGTCCGGCAAGCAAGCCTGTAGGATATTTCATCGAGTACATTTTGTTCTTGGCGCCATTCTCTAAGGAGAAATTCTCTATTGTATTCAAGGGTCTGACTTCTTCAAAGGATGATGTGGGAGTCGACCTGTTAAAATGGGGTTTCTTGCCTGTCATGGAAAACTTTGGTGTCAGAGAGTGCAGCATACACACATTGAAAAGAGGATCTCCACCATTAGGAGGTGGTGAGGTACATCTCCTTTGCAACTCTTTAATCGCCCAACCAATAACAATTCATGCGTTAGAAATCAACAAAATCTCGTCTATAAGAGGTATCGCCTACTGTACTAGAGTTAGTCCCAGTATTGTCAACAGAATCGTGAGCTCGGTTAGAGATGTTTTGAGAAACACCATTGGATGCGAGGTCAACATCACAACAGACGTATGGAGAGGTGACACTTCCGGAAAATCCCCTGGTTTCGGACTGACTTTATTCTCCGAATCTAAAAAGGGAAAGAACTGGAGATATTGCATCGAAGATATAGGTTTAGCAAGGGAAACACCTGAAGATATCGGTGAAGCCACTAGTTATAAATTTTTGGAACTGTTAGAGAACAGCGGAGTGATTGGAAGGAATCAACTGCCTCTCGCTTTGACTTATATGACCATTGGAAAGGAAGATATCGGTAGATTAAAAGTTCACAAAAATCAAATCGATGCTAAGCTGGTCACCATGCTAAGGGATATTAAAAGCGTGTTTGACACTCAATTCCTTTTCAAACCTAGCACCGAAGAAACTGAAGAAGATTATTTGGTAGCAACTGTTAAAGGAGTCGGTTTCACCAACACTTCCAAAAAAGTAGCATAAACCGTTTAATGAAATCTATTTTAAGGGAAGGTCCTGTAGGTCATGGAAACATTTTATCAATGCTTCATGTTGTAAGTCGCTGTATTTAACTCTCTTTGTGAAGAAATCTTGTAAAATCTCGGAGATTAGATACTTTGTTGTCTGGAACATTTTGTATTCATTCATAACACACTTCTTGATGAGGATAATGCGAGTTATTATTTTGAGAATCTCATCATGAGCCAATTGTATGTTAGTAATTAACCTATCAACCTCTGATCCCTTTACATCTGATTTTGATTTGATCTGCAGCAACCTTGTATTAGATTTTTCTATTCTTGAGAGTAGAAATGAGACATCTTTGGAGGAAATTTGGTGGTATTCCTTCAACCGATCAAACAGAAAATGTAAAGAGGTGATGTAATCTTGGTAGTTTTTGAACGATTCTAGGACGTCAGAACCAATAATCTTTAATTCCTCATCTTTCATCTCTTTTGACTTCTTGGTTAGATTGGTCACTGAAAGTAGGATATTGTTAATGATCCCTAGATTTTGCTGCTCTTCGTTCGGACGTTGATGTTTCATGATTTTGGGGTTTGCCAGATTATTCAAATCATAAACTGTATGGTTATGCTTGATAAAAATACCCAAAAAATCTCCAAATCTAGCCTTATCTAGAGCTAAAGCATGCTCTCTTCTTTCACCCCTTTCAACAAGAATACAGAGTTTCGTCCAGATCTCGTGTATTTTATTCAAGTTGACTGTTATTAGGTTGATATTATCCATAAAGTCCTTATTGTGATAATTAGTGGGATTTTCATCCCAAACATGCTCAATGTTTTTGAAAGTCGTCTGTAAATTCATAACATGTTCATTAGTTGCAGCACCCGCACGTTCTTCTTCATACTCTTCTTGGCTTTCCTGGTTTTCATCATTCAAATACAATTTGTCAAGAGTTAACCTGAAGCGTGTAGGAATCTTCACCTTGAGTCCTTCAAACTCGTCACTAGTGTCAATATTTGCGATTTTCTTCCAGTTGGTAAAGTCGTTCGGAACCGTTAGAAACATGATTACAAGCGGTTCCTTTATTAGAACAGGGTGACGGATTATCTGGTTAAGAAACCTTTGGAGGCCCCGTCTTCTTTTTTGCAAAAATAGAGAATCATTGGAAGATGACGTAGCGCCTACTATGGATATTTAGTATTTGGACTAGGGTAATAACAATTGAAAAAAGAAAATACTCACTGCTAAATTTTTTTGGAGGAAGGTCGGGAATCATTCTGAATGGATATTTTTTCAGGAGAATCTCCAGTATCCAGCTGAAATCACTGTAACGTCTGATCACTTTGATTTCGCCTTTTTTGTTTTGGGAGTTCTGCTCAGCATGCTTCAAATATTCCCCAGAGAACTTAATATTATGAGTCACCAAGTAGTTAATGTGTTTGAAAAGCAATCCCTGTTTTTCCGGGATCTCCTTTACTGTTATTATATGGTCACTGGTGTTGTTATGTGGTGACAATGGATTGAATTCTTGAATGACATCACTCCAAAGATTGGGAATTTCAACATCTGCCTCATCCACACTTGGATCAATGTCAGCTGACTTGACTGCTTCTATAGATTTGGAAGTAGTAGGCTCATCAAATATGGATTTATTGAACACATCTTCCTGCTTGAACGGATCCACTAAGGGATCAGTAGTCTGGATGTCGCTGGTCCCGCTTGGATGCCAATCGGGTACGAACTCGTTTGACTTGGCTTTAGAGCCAGAAAATGCTCCCGGCTCTGCCCAAGGGTCCTCTGATTCCAAAATATTTGAGCCAAACAAACTATCTGACATGGATATTAGTATGATGTTGTTGTCTATAGGGAAGTTACTTGAATGTTTGGAGGTAGGGAATATCGATTGTAAATGTATTATGTAATCTAATCTAATGAGAGACCCAGTTTCTATTTACAGGACTGTTTATACTCAGTGTAGGATCTCTTCTCAAATGCTTTTATCATGATCGATGTGACTTTTGAGGCAAACAATGCGCTGACCTGATTGTACAGATCGCTTTTGAATTCGTAGTTAAGGACTAGTTCAACGTTGGTCTTGGAGGAACCGACCTCAGTGACATTCCATTCCGTGAAGAGGCTATGGAATAAAGAGTGGGTAATTGATTTCGCAATTACCTGTTTGTCCTTTTGGCACTCTAATGTACAGAGAAACGTCTCGTCAAATGACTTGAATCCAACAGTTAGTCCAGCTTCTGAGGGCTCACCTTTGGAGTCTCTTGCATTGATAAAGCTTGCTTCGCAGTAAGGTATGAACTCATGATACTTCTCAACGTTCGAAATCACGTTGTAAACAACGCTCTTTGGTTGATTGAATGTTTTTTTCACCACATATTGCTGACCGTTCCCTTTGGGTTTAGAACTCTGGGCCAAACCACTCAGATTCAGAAACGTTCTGGAACTCACCATCAAGATGCCTTTGGTGCGCTGGATGCCTAACGACTTGGCAAACATTTTCGGACGTCTATAACTGCAGGATTGGCCTGGTTTGGGAGTTGCCAAAGATGGTTATCCAAAGGTTTAATGGATGAAGTATTTCGAGGGGGACGTAGATGTTCTTAGGCAGGATATGAGACTACCTGAACAGATCGAACTGTGATGCTCTTTATGAACACCGTAGCCCTGGATGTTCATCCTTCCTCGCCTGAATGGCTCACTGTTCAAGGTGAATGTACCTTTTCATCCTGTTCATTGCCTACTCTTTATCCACACGTATTGTTACATAATCAGCACTCTCGAAACCCTGAATGCACCAAAATCATTCAGCTGATCCATATTACCTGCGCAACTAAGCAACAATGGTTCAGTGGGTGCAAGACCAGATCCGTTACATAGCGCATGCGACTGGTCTGGATGAAGAGTCCACAAAGATTGTCACATGCCTGTTCTTGAGCTTTCCCCTTAGTGCGCTTTTCAAAAGACTCCCTGACCAGAAGTACACCCTGAAGAATCTGGTGGTCATCGGTGTGTCATTCTTCTACATATTCGTCATTTTGGAACTGAAAGGAGGGTTTGCCACCCTTCTGATTAGCACTACGTTTACATATCTTATCACCAAGTATCTGAAGTCGGATCTGATGCCATGGTTCAATCTGGTGTTTCTCATGGGTCATTTGTGTTTCAACCACCTAAAAGCGCAATTCTGGCAAACAGAGTATGATCCCACCAAGATTGATATAACAGGTGCTCAAATGGTGCTCGTGATGAAACTCTCCTCATTTGCTTGGTCATACCATGATGGGAAGCTTTTGAAACGTGATTTCAAAGCTTTCCAGGAGAAACTGAACACCTACCAGAGATCAAGAGTGGTTGTTGACCATCCTTCAATTTTGAGCTTTCTAGGTTATTCTTTTTTCTTCCCCAGCTTGCTAACTGGTCCCAGTTTTGACTACTCTGATTATCAGAACTTCATCAACACAGAGCTGTTCAGCGATGTCCCCGATACAAAACGTCCAGGAAAGAGAAGAAAGAGAATGATTCCGAAATGCGGCCGTGTTGCTTTTGGTAAGGTGGTCCAGGGTGTGATCTGGGCTGCAATTTGGATTGTATCGCTCAAGTATATCACAACCGATTATTTATACACAGCCGAATATCAGCAAAAGCCGTTGATACTTAGGGCAATCCTGCTCACAGTATTGGGATTTACTTACAGATTAAAGTACTATGCAGTTTGGTTGATATCCGAAGCATGTTGTATTCTTGTCGGGATTGGTTACAATGGTTACGATACCACTAAAGATAAATTCTACTGGAACAGAGTGCAAAATATTGCCCCCTGGAGATTCGAAACAGGCCAAAATGTCCGCACATGTCTGGAATCTTGGAACATGAACACTAACAAGTGGCTCAAAAACTTCATTTACCTGAGAAGTGCCAAAAATAATAAACCAGGGTTTGTATCTACTTTGCTAACGTTTGCTACTTCCGCCTTCTGGCATGGAACGAAACCGGGATACTACCTCAGCTTCGTATCAGGAGCCTTTTATCAGACGGTAGGAAAGATCTTCAGAAGAAACTTCCGACCAATATTCACCACCAAGGATGCTGAACCTATCACTAGATACAAAATTTTGTACGATATCGTCAGTTGGGTTGTCACCCATCTGGCCTTTGGGTACTTGGTTCAACCATTCGTCATTCTTGAGTTCACGAAATCCATCAGAGTGTGGGGCTCGGTGTACTTCTTACCTCATATCGCCATCGCACTAGTATTGTTTGCATTCAAGGGACCATTTTCCGGCAATGTTACAGGATTTTTGAGAAAATATCATTTAAAGAGTAAAGATGAATCTGAAACAGCAGCACCTCTAGTGAAAGAATCCATCACTGTGCATCCTAATAAATCGGATGCTTCTCTCATCCCTGAATATGACAACCAAGAAGAGCTCAAACAACCAATTACTTTGCCTGAAATTGATTTTACTAAAGAAAATTATGACGAATTGATGAGCAAGATTGACGAGTTACAGAAGCTCCGTAGCTCTAACGATTTCTCGATGATTGAAAAGGAAGAGAAACAAGCTCTTTATGAAGCTTTGGAATCCTTGACCAAAGATATTGGTAACATTATGGGAAACATCGGATCTTTCAAAAAAGAATGACAGTTTTGAGCTCAAAGTTCTGGAGGCTATAAGTCCTCGTCCGAGTCGAACAAGTCCAAACCATCGATAGCTGCTTGAGCGTCAATCTCTCGGTTGTTCTCCTTTATAGTAGGGTTATTGTGTTCATTAATACTTGTAGAAGTAGGAGCATTTTCTATTTCTTGTTCGTTATTGGTATTTGTTTTCCCTTCTGGATTAGCTGTAGTTTCACCTAGCGTTTCCACCAATCGGTCATGATGTATCGACGCCAATGCTAACATCCCTCTACGCATAGAATCCTCACCAGGCCAGATGAAGTTTCTTGGGTTCAATGTATTCGGATCCACACTTGCAGGGATCTTGGAGAATTTGGACAGCTTCATGGCGTATTCTAATAGCGTCTCCACATCTTTTAGATTCTCGTCTGCTGAAGGCGGTGGTGATTCGACAGGAGCCTCCATGTCGACATCGCCATCGTTCATTTCTCTTCTTAACTTTTCTATGTACACTTTTTCAAGTTGTTCTTCTGTGAGGTCTGGTAATTTCTTGAGTTCACTGCGACATTCGGTCAGACCTTTCATAATATCTCGCATGCTTTTGTTCAGATGTCTGTTTTCAACCTCTTGATTCAGAACTTGACTACGACGCTTGTCGTGAATATACAAGAGGTCATCTATTGTATCATTAAGTTTATCCACGTCAGACACAAGGCTATGAGCCACTTCCTTGGACGGTTGGAATCTGTTGATCGAAGTGACCAGTTTGGAAAGATCTTGCTCTAGATCATCCAATTGTAGAAATATCTTCTCGTTTCGCTTGTCTCTCTCATTGCCCTTAGCGTTTGTTAGTGAACCTGTTGCGTGTGCCGACCACGAGCCAGCAGACGACTGGGAAGGAGTGCCAGTGTTCATCAGGCGAACTAGATTACAGGTGTTTGATGGGGAGGAAAGATGTTGTCGCGGAAAATGTTGGTGCTCGTATTAACTAAATCTACTCAAATAGTATGGTCCTTCAGGCCCAAGTCCCACAATTTATGGTTCTCTCCGAGGACATAATGAAGTGTTTTGGAAAAGTAGCTGCTCGTCTTGGATGAGTCTAAGTTCTCGATGATATCTTCTAGTAAAATAGCCTTCCCAGCAGCAATTCCATCTCCTAACCCTGGGTGCTTAATGTTCACTATATGAATATGGAAGTGGTAATATGAGGGCTGGTAGTGAACGAAAAGCCTCAGTTGGTTTTTCTGAATGTTATAGCGTTCTGAAATGGTTTGTTTGAGTGAGTTGTTCAGCTCTTTTAGCCATGGAACGTGAGAATGATCTAAGTCTCTAATGGAAGAAATATCCTCCCTGTTAACTATGCAAACACAATAAAGAGAATCTAGTGTATCCCCATCCCATTTCATGTCTGGCAGAACGACAAATCCTGTTTTTGGATCAGGGTTACGTAGTAGAATCTTGTCGGCTTCGTAATTGTTGAAGAGAATGTTACGAACCCATTGAATACGATCGCCCTTCATCGTTCTGATATAAGGCTCCACAATTGCCTGGTATACCTCTGGAGTCTCTTTGATTAGGTGGTACTGTTGGGCAGCATACTTCAACAAGTGGGTTTCAGTTGCAGGGTAAATTACATTGATCTTTGCAGTGGGTGCAGTCTCCAAGTCTTGACTAATGAGACACATTCCCCAATGGTAAACGTCATTTATGTTTATATCTCTAATCTGCTGGCCAATGACTCCATCATTGAATTCAAACAGTGAATTCAACTGGAACTCGTTAAACTGGAAATGTGACTTTTCTAAAGATACAATTGCGTCTTTTCCATCTATTTTGCCAAGAAGTACAATTGATTTAGTCTGTGGATCCGAATTGAGGATCTTTTCAAACGTGAAACCTGGCAAGAGGTCCCTTATGGAGGGCATTATATGGTTCTACGGTAGAAGAATGAATGCGTTTTGATAGTTTCGCTTACAAAGAATGGTATTACGTAATGATGATATACATTGAAGGAAGAACACCGAAGAAGGAAGGGTTCCTGTGACAATTAAAAGTACAACCTCTTCAATGCAAGGTGGAAGACTATTAAAAGTACTTTGATTATTGGTATTCTCAATTAAGTTGCTCTTTGTATTCTGTCAAAAAGCTCAGTAAGCCCCAATGGTAAACTCGTTATTCCCCGTCCCCTGGTGATGTACATTATACGATTGGATTAACGCAAGAACATCCACCATATTATAAATACAAACAAAAGCCCCACCATTGCAACCGGAACATATTGTTTTATCAGCGCTTCCAAGTTAATCCTTCGAGCTGCTTTTCTGTACTTTTTGGATTCATTCCTCAAGTTATACGAGAGATCGGACATGTCATCCAGAGATTCTCCACGATACAGAAGATCCTCGATGTTTTTGGTCATGATACGCTTCACATCACTAAGCTCATTATTCAGTTGATCCAAGTTGGATTGGGTCCTTGAGTCTTGATACAGTTTCTTTGTCTTGCTCATGAATGAATCAAACGAGACAAACTGGTACGGTCTCGTGTCGGTCCGTAGGGCAGCAGCTCCATGGGAGTTAATGAACTCGTTAGCAATCTCTTGCAAGTATGCAAACGCAAGGTTTCTTGAAAACGACTTGTCCACAATCACCAAGAACACAATGGACTCTCTGAGCAGGTAATGAATGGTGTAATTGCCACTTCTAATGCTGGCTTCTGAAGCGGAGTTTGAATTAACTTTGTTCACTATGGCTTTTGCTTGGTTCTTCTGTTCTGTCAAGTTTTGCGTCTGGTCATCGTCCACCGTGGCAGACAGCGGAAGGCCTTAATAAAAGTTAGTACCGTGATTGTGAAGCACTGAGAAAATCTCTCATGGGTAGCACGTACCATCGTTCCTGAAAATCAAAGTAGATTTCACCATTGTGTTTAGAGATGAGGATGACAGAGTTGATAGATCGATTGAGCGAGGATGCAGGGAACACCTCAGAAAGAAAAATCGAAGTTCCTAGCGCGAGTTCTCTCCTTCCAAGTGCTTCGTTGCCAAATCTCAAACTTATCTTGATAAAAGCCATGATTCTGTGATGAATGCCATGAATCAACAGGATCTGTCGGACTTTATGGACATTGAAGATGAATCAGAGCTTCGGGATATCTCCAATTATGTCAATAACCAAAAGCTAAGTGGTGATTTTGTCCAGAGGATTGAAAAGGAACTGAGCTCCAAGTACAAGCAGAATAAGGATGCAACGTTTGAGCACTCTGTGCTGTTCATAGCAGACACTAATTTTGTCCTTTCGAACCTGAAGTTGTTGTCCCAGATTCACAGCATCGCTCTTGGTAACGAGCAGATTGTATCGCATTTGAAAATTGTCATCCCCATAACAACAATTGCAGAGCTAGACGGCTTAAAGTCTAGTACAAGAAGAGAAGACGGCTCCAATGTGGGGAATCTTGCTAGAACGGCAGTAGATTGGATTTATACCCATTTGGCCAACAACGATCCGATTGTGAAGGGTCAAAAACTGTACCAAAGAATAGAACGAGATCTGACCCCAGATGACTCCATTTTGGATTGTGCTCTGTATCTTCAGAGTGAGTACACAAGAAGCCTGATTGTGCTTTTGTCAAATGATAAGAACTTGTGTAATAAGGCTCTCACAAACCAAGTGTTGACCGTTTCTTATCGTACTGGCATGACCGCAGACCTCATATTGACTACCACCTTTCAAGAGCTTCAGAATAGAGGCCTATTAAACATTAGCACCAATGATCATGAAATCATCGGATATCAACCTGAAACACAGGTACCTGAAACACAGCCTGCTGCAACTTCTCTAGAAGACGCCATTGCAACTGTCTACTCTGAAATCAAAATGGTAACGCTTGACTCTTTGGACTCATTGATGATTCAGGAATACGGGGATGACCTAGAATTTATTGGCTATGAAAGGAAAAAGATTGTCGAACTGAGTGACTGTTTTGATCTGATATCTAGATATGGAATATCGACATTTTTTCATCTCTTCAAGAAAAGTAAAATAATTGACTCTAAAATGTTTCAACGAAACTCGGAGACGAAACAAAAGTTTTTCAGCGCTGCTCCATCAGATGCTATCAACTTCCGGGAGTTTGTGGAGTTTTGGTGCGAGTTGCTTACCTGTCTATATCAGGGTCGAGAACAGTCCCAAAGGAAAGCTTTGGCACAATTAACTGCAAGGTGGCTGGCTATAGCCAGTCAATTTTGAAACTCATTCTTTCCGTGATTTAATTGCAATTTCAGAGGAGGAATTCAATTTTCTTTTGAGGGATTTGATGACACCAAATTTTCTCTTTTTTGGTTTGTAGATTTCTGCATTGTCATCTTCAACGTTTACATTACTGTGCTTACCAAACATGTTGACCTTTTCCTGGTCTACTTCATCTAATACTGGAACGGAAGAGGACACTTTTCCAAATTTTCGTTTCTTTGAACTATTTTCAAACTGTGACTCAATATGCTTTTTATTTTTTGGAGATTCATCCACTTCCATATACTCATGATAGAAACTAGTATCATTGTTAGATTTGTTTTCTCTCTCTTCAAATGGTTCAATCGCTGTCCTTGAGAGACTATATTCGTTACTGTGTTTCCAATTCTCCCTCTCTTTTACCAATTCCCCTATAAGATCCCAAATACATTCATTTTTGTCACTATTTTGAGCCTGTAGTGTTGCTGGATCAAACGTCAACAAGGACTGTCTCAAACTATGTCCTTCTGGTATTATTTTTGCCAACGTCTTGTTATTCAGTATCCTATTTTTTTCACGGAGGGAACTCTCTGCAGAGCTCTCCCCGTTGCCAGAAGAGAAGCTATAACTCTCGAGAACAGAGTCCATTAACTTCGAAATCAGCTTGTCCTTCTTTTCTATTTCCTGTAGAACGTACTCTTTCTGGTTTCTTTCAATTGACAGTTTCTTGAACAGTTGAAAGTTGATACTCTGGGATATGGATAATGAAGTCTCATCGCTCACTTGATGTAATGGAAAGACCCATTTGAAAATGGCTTTGTTATTTGCTGAGTCTAATGTATTCGTCAGTTGAAACATTGATTGTCCATCTTTGGGATACAAGAACCCCTCTTGAGTGATTGTCAAGTCCAAATACGATATATTTTGATCCAAAAAGGACATTGTCTTGTAAAGATCGTCAACACTTGAAACTTCCACGCCGTTATTTCCTGACAGCTCTATAAAGTCTTTCAAACTGTTGATTTCAAGCATCCATGTCTGTCTGAGATTTGTCAGGATGAACGTCAAGAGAGGATGCTTTGGAGTTGGTGTCTGGCCGGCCGACTTATTCAGCTTTAGTCCGTATAAATAATCGACACGAGCGTCTCTGTCATACCACTTGGACCATGTATCAGGAATCATTGTCGGCCGTCGTGCAAGAGAATGTGACAGTGTCCAATTGGAGGATTTGGGGTGTATCTTGCGTTGAATAACAGTAAGACGACTATTGATCCAAAAAGATAGTGCAATAATAATAAAAAAAAAAAAGAAGCTTCCCCACCAGGAGTCGAACCTGGAATCTTCTGGTTTCCTATTACCCCGAGTTTGCTCGAAGTTGGCTAATCGTAGCCAGACGCCTTGACCATTGGGCCATGAGGAACGAAGCTTGAACTAAATTCTTTACAGTGCTATATATTGTTTTATGCGTAAATACACTATAATATAATTTTGATATAATTCTGAATAATTTTTTGTTTGTCAGCAAAAAAGTCCAACTTCAGATTAAGCATCAACTCTGATGAGCTCCATACTATTGACGCGAATAGTCATTTTTAAGTACACAAATACCCTAACTACCAATCGAACTAAGCATCGTAGGTACTGGCAGAAACATTTCCTCCCTTTCCAGTCCAGTTGATGTGGATCCAGTCACCGACCTTGAGTCTCTCGTTGGCCTCCTCTGGAAGAACCTTGAAAGTGTGGGCACCAAAGTAGTCTCTCTGAGCCTGCAACAGGTTAGCTGGCAGCTTCTCAGATCTGTATCCATCGTAGAAAGACAGAGCAGTGGAGAAGGCAGGAGTTGGAACACCAAACTCGATAGCCTTACCCAGAGTAGCTCTCCATCCACTTTGAGCCTTTGAAATGGCATTGTTGAAGAATGGGTGGAACAACAGGTTCTCTAAGTCTGGGTTTTCACGGTAAGCAGCAGTGATCTCTCCCAAGAAGACAGATCTAATGATACATCCACCTCTCCACATAAGGGCAATGGATGGGAAGTTCAAGTCCCACTTGTACTCCTTGGCAGCCTCTCTGATCAGTTGGAAACCTTGAGCATAGGAGATAATCTTGGAAGCGTACAAAGCCTGCTCTAGGTCGTCAATGAACTTAGCCTTGTCAGTGATGGCGTTCTCAGGGATGGTAGGACCAGACAAAATCTTGGAAGCTCTAACTCTCTCGTCTTTGATAGCAGACAAACATCTGGCAAAGACAGCCTCACCAATCAAAGTGACTGGCATACCCAGGTCCAAAGCGTTGATGGCAGTCCACTTACCGGTACCCTTTTGACCAGCAGAGTCCAAAATCTTCTCAACAATTGGTTTTCCATCGTCGTCGTTGTAAGCCAAAATGTCCCTAGTGATCTCAACCAAGAATGAGTCCAAGACTCCCTTGTTCCATCTGGCAAAAACGTCAGAGATCTCCTTGTCCGAAAGACCGGCAACACGCTTCATCAGATCGTAGGCTTCACAAATCAATTGCATATCACCGTACTCGATACCATTGTGGACCATCTTGACGTAATGACCTGCACCGGCATCACCGACCCAGTCACAGCATGGCTCACCATCAGTTTTGGCGGCAATGGATTGGAAAATCTCCTTGATGTGTGGCCAAGCTTCCTTGGCACCACCTGGCATCAAAGAAGGTCCGTATCTGGCACCCTCCTCACCACCGGAGACACCGGATCCAACGAAGTAGATACCCTTCTGTTTCAATTCCTCGAAACGACGGTTGGTGTCTGGGAAGTGGGAGTTACCACCATCGATGATGATGTCACCCTTGTCCAAGTGAGGCTCCAATTGCTGGATGAAGGCATCGACGGGGTTACCAGCCTTCACCAATATTATGATTCTTCTAGGTCTTTTCAAGTTTGCGATTAGCTCCTCGATGGAGTGGGCACCAATGATTGACTTTCCCTTGGCTTCGTTGGCTAAAAAGTGGTCGACCTTCTCTACGGTTCTGTTGTAAGCAACGACGGTGAAACCATGATCAGCGGCGTTCAAGATCAGGTTTTGACCCATGACGGCCAATCCAATAAGACCAATATCTCCAGTAGCTTCAACCATTATGTGTATTAGTGTTTTTCTATTCTTTGGTCCCAAAAAAAAATGTGATGGGAGGAAAAAAGGGGGATCAACTATATATATAAGCAGTGCGGCCTCTCTTTGGTGGACGATGGATTAGGCAAGAAACCGCGCATTGGTAATATTGCGGTTGTGATGACAGGGGTGCGAGGGAAGACGTCTACGCTGGTGGGGGAAAACAGAGGACTACAGTAGGTGACAAGCCAGTCTTTGGGGTGCCTTCCGCAACTTTTCAGCCTGAAGTAGCCAATTGGCCCTCCAATAACTGTCGAGACCGGCGAATTGGATGGACGAGCTGGGCCCCCAGAAGCGGAATTCTGGGCCAGAAGTTGGGCGTTTGGGAGAAAATTACTAATGCTGGAGTGTTCGCGCAATGATTGTGATGTCGTAGAGAAAAACCTCCCACCTAAATTGGTGGACGGGGTTAGTTGGGGGAATTAGGCGGAACACCGGGTTCCGAAAAAACAAGTGAACATTGAGAAAAAATTGAGACCCCAAAAAACGGGATGTTCGGATGTACCTGGGTGTTTACGTAAGCTGCGATGGTAGTCGATGAGTCAATCATGCAGCTTATGGAATAAGGCTTCGTTTGAAATGCAGGTCTTCCGGTATACCGCATCGGCTCATAAGCCGCACAGACCTTGAAAGAGAAGTTTATATACAATTCGATTCTCCAGTTTTCCAACTTCCTCCCCACATAGTTCTATGAAGACACAAAAAGTCCGGGGGTCCTCTCCGGACTTATACAGCATCGATTCATTCGAAGGATCTGACTCTAACAGCAAGAATGAGCATAACGTGCTGCCGTATTTCAATGATACCCCACTTCAAATTGTTTCTCACCAGACGACGCGACGAAGTGCCATATCTTCGATTATAGAAGCAATTGAAGACGAAAACGAACAGACAAGAAACGAAAATGCGGGCATGAATACCAGTGATATGGCCTGTCCGATTGACGATTCTGCTGTAATGGAAGCGGTTGATATAGCGCTGTCCGACGTCAAAACTGAGCCATCTAAAGGCGATGACTCAATGGGTGAGACGACCTCAGTACTTTCAGATGAAGCAGAAGGAGATTTAGATCAGCCTCCAGATCAAGGAATCACCGCATGGCTAACTGTCACTGGCGCTTGTCTATTTATTGTATCATCTTGGGGTGCTAATTCTGCCTATGGAGTCTTTCTCAATTACTATTTGACTAATCACGTATTCTCCGGTGCAACCCCATACGATTTTGCGTTAATAGGTGGAATGGTTATTTTCTTGGCCCAGGCTTTGGCTCCATTTGCTATGATCTTGCATCGCACCTTTGGTTACTACCCAGTGGTTATTTTTGGCATTGTTCTTCAATTTACTGGGTGGTTTACTGCTAGCTACGCTAAGACTATTGGGCATCTGTATTTGAGTCAGGGTCTATGTGTGGGTCTCTCTGCCTCGCTGCTCTTTGTCCCCGTCTCAACTCTTATCCCAGAATATTTCGTGAAGAACAGGGCGTACGCAATGTCCGTTGCCGTAGCAGGGAGTGGACTTGGAGGTATAATATTTTCTCTCTCTGTGAACGCCGTAATTGACAGGACAGGTGATCAAAAATGGGCTTTAAAGATGGTGTGTTTTGTGGTTACGTTTCTATCGATCATTGGTTTGATCATTTCCAAGCCGAGGGTTTATCGTCCCAGAATCACCAATTGGCCAAGCTTCAAGGCCCAATGCAACATCATCTTCAATTTTCGAATTGCCCTCAAACAGCAAGTAGTCATACTAGCCTCTTGGTTCTCAATCGTAAATCTTGGCTATGTTGTTCTCCTATTTTCTATTGCTCCATTCGCAACTATGATCTGTGGATTATCGCCCAAACAGGCATCAATTCTCACCGCTGTAATGAATACAGGCCAAACTCTAGGAAGACCCTGTATGGGGCTCATGGCCGATCGTTTTGGTCGGCTAAATTTCACCATAACGATCACCATATTTATATCCATCTTAGTTTGGGGTTGGTGGATTCCTGTTCGTTCATTCGCAGCCCTTCTACCTTTCTCATTCATACTTGGAGCTGTCGTTGGGATTGGTAGTGTGATGAATCCAGTGCTGACGGCAGACTCTGTCTCTACTGCAGAGTTTCCAGCAGCCTGGAGTTTGGTAAACATTGTCAGTGGATGTTTGAGTTTGGTCGCAGAGGTCATGGCTCTTGGTATAAGAGATTTTTCCATGTCCAATCCTTTCCTGAATACTCAAATTTTCTCAGGATTCACGTTCTTCATTGGAGTGCTCTTACTCCTAGTTTTTCGCCAGTGGAGAATCCGCCGTCTACTCGTTCTTAGACAATCACTTAATGAGTCTCAAATAAAAGAGTACTATTCCAACTTGAGCCCGGAAAATGCAAAAATTCAGGATAATAACATTCCTTATGAAATAATGGTCAAACGAAAACAGAAATACGATCTTTTACTAAAAGATGGTCTCAAAGCATATGTGCTACGAGCGCTGTACCCCATTAAGACTTAGGTAATATATCTGGCCATGGGAGCTTATAGTAGTTCTATCATGAGGAGATTCTGGCAAAATGATCAGTTTATACTGGTCGTCGTCAATTGAGATATCCAGGAGCATTTTTCGTCATCTAGCATAAGTCTCCTTAGCAGCTCATTATTCACGATAGGCTCAAAGGTTGACTAACTCCCGCATTTTTTTTAACTCTATCCATGTGTTCTATACAGTCTCCTGATTGCATAGACGGTTCATTGTATTGTGTAGGCTGCAACCCACATTAGCATCAAGTTAACTTACTTTTCCTAAATACGGCTTATTACAGCATTATTTTCTATGGCACCTTCGACTCCTAACTCAATCCACCCCATTAATACACAAACCATAAGTTATCAATCACCAGGACCACTACTATTTCACCCACAAATACTCATTAGGAGTCTCTTCTAGGCTGGATGGACAAAATACAAACTTTCAATGAAAGCGGTTAAAAATATATATGTAACAGTTTTATACCAATTAGGGTTTGAGGATTTCAGATTTATTTAAAGGATTCATCGTCATCAGTTGTAACATCAACCTCCCTTCCAATCCTTACCTGGGATGGTGCTTCTGGTTCGGGAACCAGAACTTCCCTCAGTTTGCTTTTAGCTTGGTCTTGCAATTCTTGCACCATGGCCTGTATCACCTGGACAATAGGCCCCAAGAGATTAGTTTTGTATCCCAAATAAACACCTGTAAGTCCAATCAGTAACAGCGTGATTAGCAGTGGGTTACGTAAAACGATCATAATCTCGTTCCATCCCAAAATCAATAACAATGCATAAATATAAAGCGGAATTTCAGTTCTACTGTTGATCACAGATCTTTTGGTTTCAACGTAAAGCGCATCCGTTTGTTTCTTGAATCTGTTACGAATGGCATCTTGCTCCCTAGCACTTAGCAGATGAGCAAACTTATGCGATTCTTTGAAGCCATCGTCTGTAGCGTCGTCAGAGTATGTTTCGGTATCATCGTGGGCGATATCATAATCTGGCAAAATTTCACCTTCAGCTGTGTGAGCTAGAGAGAATAAAGGTAATAAGTCCAAGGCAGAGTTTCTAGCCTTGGCAAATTTGATGTCAATGTCACCAGAATTCTTCCACACTACTGGCAACCCTTCCTCGTCATAACGGAATTCGTCTTCAAATTTGGAGACTAAAATTCTCAAGATGTTTGTTTCAGTGACAAAATTGCTCAAGATCTCTTTAAACTTGATCCAGAATTTAGTAAGGACCTGCTCGTACAATTCTTTGTTCTTCTCCTCATCCAAGCCCAACTGGAAATCATAAGTCGAATCGAGAGTTTTGTATTTGGCTAATAATTTGTCAGACACCTGTTTAAACTGATCTAAAAGTTCTTCCCATGTCGATGGTTTAATATTGGATAGTTCATCTTCAACAATTGGTTTGAAATGAGTTTTGAACTTTTTGGGAAGTACTTTTTTGATATTTTCTTGCTCTTTGTTAATCAACTCTGTACTTAATAGAGCCAACTCTTCCTTCAATTCCTTCAGTTTAGGGAAAGGATCATAGCTTTTAGCTTCTGCGTCAGAGGAATCAACAATTGATATCAGTGCTACGTTCTCGTTGAAATACTTCAAACTTTCCTCTTCAGCATTGCTCAATACTTGCGAAAATATAATTTCAGTGCCCTTTTTAGTGAGAGATAATTCAATCTGCTTCAGGTAGAGATCTTTACACTGTCTGATGAGCTTTTGTAGGACCGAATTGTAGACTTCCAAAATTGAAAGGTCAACTTTTTGCACTAATAGCTTCTTTCTTTGCAGGTATACTGACTCAGTGTACCTACCAGCCAACTGATCGTATTGCTGGGCAGATTCTTCTCGTAGCTTTTTTATCAGACTACCAAATTCAGCAAATGACAAGTCTTCACAGTCTGATCTTGAAAATTTTTCGTAAAACGACTCATAAACCTGAGATGAAATCTCATCACATCTAAATCTAGCTACTAAAATCTGCTGGGTTGGCAGGTCCAAGTCTTGATTGGTTTCGATTTGTTCCCAAACTTGCTCTGCATACATGGACCAACCATCTATAGGAATAGAACGATGGTAGCCCACGCTGAATAGTTCGTCGTCACTAATAAACTTGTCACCAAGAGCAGCAATATCTTCAGTAAATTTGTCAGGTTGTAATAGCTTATGGGCAAGGGCAACAAACTTCAAATCAAAGAAATCACCGAGTTCAAACCCCTCAGTACCTTCGGGTTTGCTCAATTGGCTCCAGATATTTTGCAAATCAGAAGTCAACACCTGGGAGAGACTTTCTAGCGATGTGTTCCCAATATGATCACGAATGACAAACAAAAGAAGACAACGTTGCTTATTTTTGGCAAACAATGACAGATTAACCTCAAAGACTGTTCGAAGCAATCCCATGTTGGCACCTTGATACAATCCAACCTGGTGCTCCCAAATGTTAATGATCAAAACTTCCGAGGTAGACAAAGCAAATAACGCAGCCTTCCTCTCAAAATCTTGGTCTTCCCCTCGTTCTCTACCATCAGTTCCCTCCACATCCATGACAAAGATGTTCTTGGAATTGTTGGCGAAAACACCATCTTCATTGGAATTTGAGACGTGATTTGCGTGAGCAAGCCAGATTCCTTTGGTTGTTTGCTGTCTTTGTGACTCGTCCATTATGTCAAACTTTGTGTGAAAGAGGTGGTTCAGAAGGGTCGATTTACCAGTAGATTGAGATCCAAAAACGGAGACGATATGGTAATTCAGCCCTTTGTCGTCGGGTGAGCTATTCTGTGAGTAGAATTGTCTCATATAATCCACCAAGTCAGAATTGAACAGTTTATTCTCGTCAATCACCTGGATCGAGGACGATGCTTCCTCTGAGTTGGTCATTCTGTGGAGTTGGGTGGAAAAGATAATCTGGTGATGCAATAAGACGGCGACTTTGCTATTTGCGGGTTAATGGTTTCAGATGAGTTTATAATTGAATAAAGTCTGATTCCGTGGCTGATTCTCTTCGTAGGATTGTCTGGAAGATAACGTAGCTACTTAGATCAGTGATGATGACAGGTGATAGATGGTTCCCATCGATATTTCTCGAATGTGTCTGTGCTTAGGTCATCAGGGACGGTAAGGACTGGAGTGTACAACGGTGTGCATTGCTCTGACATGGGCATTGAGGAAGCCAAAGTGGGCAGGGCCAAGGGAAAGAGGGGAAACTCAAAAGGTAAACCATTTATTCAACGCTCTGCTCTTTGACGGTGTTCAACGACTGTACCTCGGTGGGACCTGAATTGCTTATCTAATACCGAGAATCCTCAACTCTCACCAACTTCTCTCCGCCGCCCTCATACATCGTATAGTCAATGTCATCTCTTTCCGCCAAATTGGAAAAGACAATCAACAGATTCAAGTCCAGAATCGATACCGGCTCATACTACGAGGCCCAGCAGACAATTCGTACCATTGCGAACCGTTACATTAGGGCCAAAGACTACGATGCCGCCTCTGAGTTGTTGTATCATAGCTCTCTGATCTTTTCAGAGAACCAAAGATTTGACGAGGGAACCGATCTTTTGAACTACCTGATTGATGTGTATTTATTACAGGAACCTGATGCTTCAAGCTACAAAGAAAACCAACTTCCAAGAATTATTCAAATTTTGGTGTCTTATCCTGACAATGATTCTAACATACCAACACTAGGTGAAAAGTTGACCTCTTTCGCAAACAAGAGGACCGGAAGTGTCCTGGGAGACCCTAAGCTCAACTTGATTCTCGGTGAAAAATTATACTACAGTGGCAACCCCGAGTCGGTTTCAAACTCTGAAAAGTATCTTCTCTTAACTGATTCAGAAAAAGCAAACGAGCTCCTTGTTGATCTGTGTTTACAGGAGTATTTTGATCAAGAGGACGGCTCCAATAATTTGCACGAGTACCTGGAAAGACTGGTCATTCCCTATTTGAAGCTAACCAACATTAAACTTGCCCGACACACCGTTGAAGAGTTCTTCATAAAGAGAGCTTCCTCCTTGAAGGACGAGTACAAAGATTTCCAGAGTACAACCTTTGAAGGCGACGCATTCTACCTTTATGATGTCTCATCACCAAACAACTCCGACCTGAACACTAGCAAGAGGATCATTAACTACTTACAGCTACTAATTGCTTTGGTCCAAAGGAACCATCCTTCAAATGCACAAAACTTCAAACTGCTGTTCGACAGATACAGACAAGAAATAAACCAAGCAGACATAACAACCAAGGTCAATGAACTGGGTCAAGCGCAGTTCAGTCTCGCAGTAGTTGCCAACAACGGAAATTTCCTTCAAGACATGATGTCTGGACTGTTGGGGGGAGGACCTAAATAAACCAAATAACTAGGCATCAATCAGTATTGATCTGCATGTATCTCAGCGTCCTTGTGGTTTCCTGATTGGTCGATGAACACACTGTTCACATCTTTTTTAATACTGGAGTCATTCAATGCATCTAGCAGCTCCCATCTCTTGGACTTTGTCAACTCATGTTTTGCCTCGGAGTATGTACACCATTTTCTTTCACGTTTGCCAGACTCTGGCCACTCTTGGGAGAGTTCCTTCACAATCATTTCATAAAGATGAAACTCTGACCTTGGAATACGCTCTCCATCGATAACGAAGTCTTCATCTTTCAACTCCTTATTTCCTTTACGGAAACGATGATCGAACACAACCTTCAGCTTCTTGGTGATTTCGCCAAATATACCAGCCTCCTCCCATGTTTCCCGGAGAGCCGTGTTCCTGTAATCGTCTTCCTCATCCTTTTCAATGCCTCCCTTCGGCAATATCCACCTATCCTTATGTTTGGAGGAGGAGATCATGATCACCTTATCTTTGGCCTCATTCAATGGCACACATCCTGCTATCAGCCTGGCCCCACTTGTTTGCGAGTACAATTGAAATTCCCTGCCCTCTCTAGCCACTGGTGATGGGATGAATTCTGCAGCCATATGACGTACCCTGGGTAATAGTGGAGAGTTGAGAGAAGGCGGCCCGCGAAAGAGACATCTAGATAAGTATGGGGTGAATGGAGGGGAGGAAGATGGACGACAATTGGTGGATCTTTAGGATCTGCTTGGGTGCCATGTGGCGACAGTTGTAAATGTCAGAATGGCCAGGGTATCCCAGCTGAAAAGGAATGCTCATCAGAATGATTCTTCTAACGTTAAACACTACGGAACAGCAAACTCAGCAACTTAGAGAGTCATCAGATGACTGGGTGTGAAACTTTCATTCAAAGTAGCCCCGATATCCATCCCATCCAGCAAGTTACAATCTACATGGACATATAACCAGAATATTTCCTCTCTACAACTTCTTTGCAAGAGATCAAGATATCAGTCACGTGACCAATTACCTGGTTCACGCGCGATCTACGACCGGAAACGGAAATGTACTGTGACCGCCATCTGGCAATCTGATAAAGACATTTGGTGTATTGGAGCTAAAAACAAGCAATACTGGCCAATAAACCAGACTCTTCGACTTGATCTACCTTAACGTAATCTTCTAGCCTCTCTCTCAGACTCCATGAGACACAAAATATCGTTTTCTCTGACTGGGCCCTTGACGTTTCTGACAATAGTTCTGGAAGAGTCGTCCAAAAACTCAACTCTGACTTGGGTGACACCACCACGAGATCCTGTTCTTCCGAGCACCTTGATAACCTTGGCTAATGTAACTGGAGTTTTGGTATCCATTTTTGTAATATTTGTAGAGGTTGAAATTTCAAGAGGCACGATTTTGAATTTTGGAGGAGAGCTGACGAGTTTTCGAGGCTCTTTGGACGCGAGCGATTTTGCGGGCATGGCCTGTACGGGGATCCAGGAGGCCATGGGGGGAGGTTATGGATGGGATAGAACTCTGAAAATGTAATTACCTAAACAATACTTACTTAAACTACACATCACGAGTCACTGTCTGTGACCACACTAACAAAATGTTCGTTCTTTGCTTCTACAGCCGAGGCAGTTGCAAAGGACTGGTCGCTGGTGGTGATTTCTCTAACGTCTCCCTTCCCGTAGTGAGGGTGATCTGCCTCCATTCCTAGAATCTTCTTGAAGACGTACCATAGCGTAACACGACTCTCATATACCGGCCAGACAATGATCCATGCGGCAGCCAAGTACTCCCAGATGATTGTAATAACCACCCAGCCGGTGAAGAACCGTTTGGAAAAGATGTAGCCTGTTCCGTACAGAGAGAGAGGTAAAATAAAGACAAAAATCGAAGCATGGATGATCAAGAAGATTCTGGTTTGAATCAGAGATCTGTTCAATTGACCAAAGTCATCCTCGTTGACTTTCATTCTTTCTATCTCAGCTTCCTCGGCATCGTCACCAGCCTCAAATCGATCATTCAACGTGGAGAAATCAAATGATTGGGGTTGTATCAACGAAATCAGATAAATGTACAATGGTGAGGAAAAGACTGACACGAAGTTACCAATGGCAGAAGGATAGTTTCCTGCAAGGTGATCCTTGTCAAGCTCGCCGTAGAAATGGTAACACGATCCCAACCAACAACCAACACCCGTGAGTGACGCCAAGGTTGGACCGAACCACATGGCGTATCTCGTCATCTTTGGATAGAAAAGCATTCCAAGCAAAGCTCCAAGGACAGGACCCAAAGCAATACCAATGAAATTCAAAATCCATCCAATGGTGACACCGACGTAGTTGAAAACCACGGCTAAACCTCCCATGATGATAGCAAAACTAGCAACAAATACATGGGAAGCGGTCACCAATTGCTTTCCTGAAGCCTTTGGGTTGATATAAGAACGGTAAAAGTCATAAGTCAAAATAGATGAGCAAGAAATAAGCTCAGCAGACATGGCAGATGTTACAGACATGAATATCATAACAACAGCACATGCAGCTCCGCTCTTTCCAAAGATAGCAGCCATTCCATAGACCAGTGGTAATCCTTTTTCACGCTCTTCGGCAGTCAAAGGATTAGGATAAGTGTATGAAGCCGGGTTGTTGGTGAGAGCCAATGCAGCCAAACCAGTGCAGGTTCCAAGTCCCCAGGGAATGATTTGCCAGCAGAGTCCCCCAGTAATGTATCCCATCATGACATCTTTTGGAGTAGCAGCAATTGCCTTCTGAGAATATGAAGGGTCTCCGAAAACTAAACTAGCTCCCCCCATCATCAGGTTCCAAGCAACGAAAATCATAGATCTGTTGTCGAATGTCATATAAGATCCGTTTCCAGCACTTGAAGGGGTTTGACTGGCAACTTCCGTAAGGAGATCGTACATTCTGCCCGGAGAGCCAATCACGTCAGACGTACCGTAGACTGCAGTCAAACAGACCAAGATAATGATGTAGATGATCACAGTGTGGGTCCAATCAGATATAAATGTTGCCTGCAAACCACCGAATAAAGTATAGACACACACACCCAGAGGTAGTAGGAAACATGCAGCGACGATGTGCATACCAGTAGCAAAGGAGAACCCTTGGGATCCTCCCAGCAATAGCATACAGCAGACAATCACATTAGTACCCAAACAGTAGGAGAGATACACCAAGTGCCCACCTCTGCCAAATCTAACTCTGGCAACTTCAGCGATGGTGTGAATACCGGGGCATCTCTTCTTTATCTCGATAGCGACCAGCGTGAACAACATGACCTGAAAAGATCCCATAGCTGCATACCAGTATGAGCCAACGACACCGTATTGGTAAGCCCATTGAGACGACGTCAGCAAAGTACCGGGCCAAGTCCAACTACTGACAACACAACTACTAATCAAACCCTGCTTGACAGATCTCGAAGCAGTAGTAAATCGTTCAGAGTCCTGCTTCTGTCCCAAATACTTCTTAGCAAAATATGTCGTTGCCATCATCAAGACGGCGAACGCAGCACCCAATCCTAGGGCAATTCCATAACCAAAAGATTGATCCAAGATGAACTCACTCATTGAGTATATCGATGTACTTTCTCTGTTTTGGAGTTTCAAGTCAAGAATTTGGGCTTCCTTTATATCACCAAAATGTTGACATACGTTGACGTACTTGCTCCGATTATCTCTAACTGATAAACTCGTTTCGAACGTCTTCGGATCTCATGTACCGAGACAATAGTGGCTACAGACACAATACATCTATTCAGTCAAAGGCACTGTGATATGGCTGATTATGCATGAGGTTTTCATCCGATCGGAAAAAAAGCTTATCGGTGGGGTCGAGATATTGGTCGCCGGAGGTTGCCCCTTACGAACATTATGACTCTGAGGGCCTGCGAGGAGCGTCCTCAAAAGACAACAGTGGTTCATGTGGTCGAAGATCTAACGTATTGGGGACTAATTGGACATCGTGTGAAGGATTTCTTCTACTAATGATACACCCCCTCAACTTGTTGCAACTTCCATCAATTCAAACGTCAATTACTTGATAATGCTTCACGTCATTCTCCAATGATAAGAAACGCCATCGGATATATACCGGATATCGGATATGTAGCGGATAACTGAGATCTGTATCGGATATGTATCGGATAAATGTCGGATAAGCAGCGGATGGATAAACAGATTAGATAAAGACGATAAGCTTGAAAAATACCAATTGAGCAAGGTGAGTGATCCTGATGCTATCCACTGTATAAAATGACTAGGCCTCCAGGCCAGAGATCATTCAAAAACACCTGAAAAACAAATGCCGACATCTACTGAAGTAACAACTGCCAACTGGGAATCAATTGCTGAAAAAAAGAGGAACGATATCAAAAATTCTATACCAAAAGAATGGATCTTGGAGAGTGTTCCTTCTCCAGAGAAAGAACCCAATGCTAAGCTTTTTTTGGACAAAGTTCTCCCTGAATTGGAAAAGTCCATCACTAGCTTGGGCATTGTCGAATTGAGGGACAAAATAGCCAATGGTGAGCTATCATCATACGAAGTTTGTCGTGCATTTTGTCATAGAGCTGCTGTGGCCCATCAGTTGGTCAACTGCTGTATTGAGATGTTCTTTGATAAAGCTCTCGAGAGAGCCAGGGAGCTAGATAAGATCCTTGAAACTACTGGTAAGACTGTCGGTCGTTTTCACGGAGTGCCTATCTCTTTGAAAGATCAATTGAATCTTGAAGGTCTTGACTCTTCAATTGGTTATGCTGCTCTGGTCGGAAAACCCAAACTTGCCGATGAAGTGTCTTTGCTGGCAGAAATACTACTCGGTGAAGGAGCGGTTTTCTATGTCAAGACTACCGTCCCCACTGCACTGATGTGCTGTGAAACTTTTTCCAATATTCATGGATTTACCACAAACGCCAACAACAGAAACCTGTCTTCTGGGGGTTCCTCTGGGGGTGAAGGTGCTTTAATTGGCTGTCAGGGATCCTTACTGGGTATTGGAACAGACCTCGGCGGAAGCATTAGAATTCCTTCAGCATTAAATGGGATTTATGGTCTAAGACCTTCCACTGGAAGGATTCCATACTTGAAGGTAACCAACTCGTACCTTGGACAGGAAATCAGTCCATCAGTTATTGGACCCATGTCTGTCTCTTTGGAGGGCTTAAAGCTTTTCACCCAGGTAGTCCTGGACTCCAAACCATGGTTGCGAGACCCCAAATGTATGCCAATTCCTTGGAGATACAACCAAATTACCGAGCAGTTTTCTAATCAGAAGCTGTGCTTTGGAGTTTGGAAATGGGATAAATTGGCGATGCCTCATCCTCCTATCCTTAGAGCCATCGATGTCTGCGTCGATGCTCTGAAAAGAGCAGGTCACCAGGTCATTGAGTGGGATCCGCCAATTCAGAAAAGTTTGATTGACATTGGTTTGGAAGTCTTCTCTGCGGATCGGTACAGAGAAGTTGAAGAGATCTGTGCAAAGACAGGAGAGCCTCTATTTGAAGCTCTCAGGAACATCTGTGTCACGGACGGAAATAAGCAGCCAATAGATGTCAACGAATGGTGGGATATAGCTGAGCGCAAATATGCCCTGCAACAGACCTACTCCGAATACTGGAACGGCACGGCCAAAATTACTGAAACTGGGCGATCAGTTGACGGCATAATCGCCCCAGTTTGGTGTTCGCCCTCCTATGAGAAGGACAATTCCTATAAAACCCCGTTCAACTACACCTTGCCATCAAACGTTCTGGACTTGCCATCCGTGGTGGTGCCAGTGCTGAAGAGCGACAAGTCAGTAGATCTCAAGGACGAGTCATACGTTCCTGTGGATGAAGTTGACGCTACACTACAGGAGTATTACGATGCTGAAAAGTTCGACAAGATGCCCATCTCCATCCAGATGATTTCCAGACGATGGGAGGACGAGAAGGCTCTTTTCATGGCCGGAGTTTTGAGCGAAAGTCTGTCTTCACAGGCTTGATTCACCGGCCTTATCAATTGATACTGGTAATTAGATAGCGATAACGGTTTAATTTCGAGAAGTAGTTTGTATTGACATATATAATACGACAATCCCCTTTCCATGAAATCATCATCGTCTCCTGAATGCCCAAAGATGCTATTAGGATATCAAAGGCGTGCGAAGGTTGTCGGCGGCGCAAGGTGAAGTGCACCGGTGGCATTGTCTGTGAGTCCTGTAAAAGATGGAACGACATCTGCCAATACAGAGAGTTCAGTCGACAGTCCAAGGAGAGAAAGAAGAGAAGAGTAATGGTTCCCGAGATGGATTTACAGCAGCCGGGTGAGGAGAGTGGTGTTTTGAATATGCAACTACCCGGCTTGCTGAGCACAAAGTCGGCTGAGTTCTTCCAGAATAAGTACTTTGGACCTGCCAGTAACTTTTCCTTCGTCACTCATCTGAATGAGTATCTCCAGGCAGTTGGCCTTCAAGAGGATAACAACGGCATTGACAGGTTTGGGATGCAACTTGTCACGCTGAGAAACTTTGACCATGTAGATATTGAAAGTGAACTGGCGAAGCTGAGCTTCCATGAGGCCCATTCTCTGTTGGAGTTTTACTTTGAAACTTGGCATGTTCCTTTTCCAATATTTGATCCAGAGTTGATATTTGAGAAGTTCAAAGACGTCTGGATCTATTTGAAAGGCGACAAGAAGTCAAGTATGGTGAATAAGTACGATAAAGCAGTGATTTACCTCCTGATGTCAATTGGTGGGGTAGTTTCTTGCTTTGATAGCAATTCCCTTGCTCCTCATATCCCTCTTGCCAGAATTTTATTTGAAATGGCACGAAGAGAGGTCCCCAATATTCAGTTGGATATCTCATACGAGGCAGTCAAAGTTCTTTATCTTTTCAGTCTCAGTTCTGCAAATTTTGGGGATACAAGTATTTCGTATCTCTATTCCGGCTCTGCAGTCAGATCGGCATTTATCCTGGGTCTACACAAAAATACGCTAAGTTTAGACCCCAACTTACAGGGAAAGAAGAAGCAAGAGATGTATGAACGTCATCGAATCTGGGTCGCTACCTGGGTTTGGGAAAAGTACTGGAGCTTTTGTATGGGAAGACCAAGCAGTATCAAAGATGATATTCCTATTCCTCATCCAATACCAGAAGTGTACACGTGTTCAGGGTATACAAGCAGTAAATTATTCCCTATTAATCTCCCTCATATGAAACTAAGAGTGTATTTCACTCACTTCTCTTCTAAAATTCAAGCCAGTCTGTACAACACAAACGATGAATTTCCAACGGTATTCAAACTGGTCGAAAGCATATCCCAAAAGCTGAACGAGATATACCCCGAATCCAATGAGAATAGGTTGTGCTTTTCTGATAACAGTCTTGCCCAAAATTTATCTGACCAGGAATGGAGGGAATGGTTTTGGATCCGTGCATACTACTTGTATTTAAAGATGTTGAGCTACCGGCCAATCTTGGTCTTCTCTGCATACCTAAAGCTCCGAACCAACTGTATCCCCAAAGATCTACGTAACCAGTTGGATGAAGGCTCTGACAAGTGTTTCACGATAGCTTTGCAATTTGCAGAGTTCCTAATTGAATCCAATAGGTATAAAAAACGTATGCGTCTTCCCATCTTTTTCATTGGTACGTACGTTGAAAGTGCTTGTACGGTGCTGTTGTTCTACATCGTGAGCAACTACAACTACATTTCACCGGAGCAGGTCTCCACAGTCTGGGAGACGCTTCATAAAACACGTTTATTTTTAGAAGGTGTCTCTGGTCCATATGTTGAAAGTAGTCGTCTCATTGCCAACGATGCTATCAAGTCACTACAGACGGTTCTTTTATCGAGACAGAACCAAGCTGAACATTACAAGATGCCAGTTCCGCGTGCAGGGCTAAGTAAAGATAGGATGATCAATCTTATAGGCAAACAGCATGGCGATTCAGTTGAGTCTAATAATTGTATTCAATTGGATACTCCCATTAACGAGGAGGACTTTGAGTCATTCTGGCAAGACACAATCAACTGGCTGTCCAGTACGTAGATAAAAAAATAGATTAAAAAAAGAATGGTCCCTAGCAGGATCGAACTGCTGATCCCCGCGTTATTAGCACGATGCCTTGACCAACTGGGCCAAGGGACCATCTGATAGTTTGAAAGTACAAAAATTTCACTACATGCTTACTTATCATCTCTGTTCAGAAAATTGCTTTTGTCAATCAGTTCTTTCTGAATAGATCTTGCATCTGAAATTTTTTTCCCAAAAAATCTCATTGAAAAGTGGTAAAACAGTGCTTTTGCAAAATAACCACCGCGACTACCCCTATTGGTCAGATAAATCATATATTATATATCGTAAATTATAAATCTTTCATTCTACTCCTACTCTCACCTTCAAAGTATGAAGCCAACGATATCTTGAATGCCACTATTGATCAGCACACTACGTAACTCAATTTTTTTTTGTTTTCGCGAAGATATTTTGATACTTGATAAGACAACCAAAAACTAGCCCAAACCAAGCACCCTAAATAATTCCCCAACTGGATTGACTGAGCAAGAATGTCTAGCGCTGATGAAGAATTGACCACTTTGTTTGGCAAAATTGGGTTTGACGAGGCAAAGTCCAAGGAAATCCTAAAGAACAAGAAGGTTTCGCTCTCTTTGGCTCAAATCATCGAAGAGTGTGACTCAGATGAACCATTGTCCAAGAGTAAAACCGCCTTGTTGCACAACTTGGCCACGCTGCTCAAGGGAGAGAATCTGCCTAAAAGAGAGCTTATTACCAAGGCCATCGTTGACGAGAGATTGACCACAAACTTGCAGGTGTCAGAAGCTTACAAGTACGTGAAAGAGGCCAAAGAATCGAGCACTGACGAGGAGTTAAATGCCCGTTCTGGTGTTGGTATTGTCATAACTAAAGAACAGGTTGCCGAGGAGGTCGCCAAATATATTGGTGAGCATAAGGAGGATATTGAAACTAGGAGATATTCGTGTGTCCCCGCATTGCTGGGCAACATCAAGAGTTTACCTCAATTGAAATGGGCCTCTCCTGCTCTGGTCAAATCGGTGATCGACGAGCAAGTATTGAAGCTGCTAGGTCCCAAGGACGAAAGAGATGTTGTGAAGAAAGAGAAGAAGAAGAAGGCCAAGCAACCTGAGTCCGCAAGCAAACAGTCAGCTGCTTCTGGTGAAGTAAAACAGAGGTCCATGTTTTCTGAAGGCTTCCTCGGTGATTTGCATAAAGCTGGTGAAAACCCACAGATGTGGCCTGAATTGATGAAAGAACACTTGAAAGCCACGGGAGGTAGAGTTTTTACCAGATTCCCGCCTGAACCAAACGGATATTTGCATATTGGTCATTCTAAGGCTATCATGGTCAATTTTGGATATGCCAAGTATCACGATGGAGTCTGCTACCTTCGTTATGACGACACCAACCCCGAAGCAGAAGAGGAAAAGTATTTTATCTCAATTAAGAACATGGTAGAGTGGCTCGGCTTCAAACCATGGAAGATCACTTACTCCTCCGATTATTTTGACCAGTTATACGATCTTGCTGAGAAACTTATCCAAGTTGGAAAGGGCTACGTCTGTCACTGTACTGCTCAAGAAGTCAAATTACAAAGGGGTATGAAGGAGGATGGTACCCCTGGTGGTAAGAGATTTGCCTGTTCTCATCGTGAAAGACCTATTGAGGAGAGTCTTCGAGAGTTTAGAAATATGAGAGACGGAAAATACCAAAGTGGTGAAGCAACTCTTAGGATGAAGCAAGACTTGGAATCTCCTTCTCCTCAAATGTGGGATCTTGTTGCCTACAGAGTACTTAATGCTCCTCACCACAGAACCGGCGACAAGTGGAAGATTTATCCAACTTACGATTTTACTCACTGTTTGGTGGATAGTTTTGAGAATATATCCCACTCCTTATGCACGACCGAGTTCCAGTTATCTCGTGAGAGTTATGAATGGCTGTGTGATGTTCTTCATGTCTACAGACCAGCCCAGAGAGAATATGGTAGGCTCAACATTACTGGTACTATTCTCTCCAAGAGAAAGATTGCTAAGCTTGTTAATGAAGGTGTTGTCAGAGGTTGGGATGATCCAAGATTGTACACTTTGGAAGGAATTAAGAGAAGAGGTGTTCCACCGGGAGCCATCTTGTCGTTCATCAACACTTTGGGTGTTACAACCTCCACAACAAACATTCAGGCCACCCGTTTTGAGAGTGCTGTTAGAGCATACCTGGATGTAACTACCCCTAGATTGATGATGATACTGAATCCTGTTCTTTGCGTCATTGACAATGTTGATGATGCATTCGAGGAAGAAGTTAGCATACCTTACAAACCTGGTGATTCCAATCTTGGTGACAGATCTTTAACCTTTTCTAAAGAGTTCTATATTGATAGGTCTGATTACAGAGACGAAACTTCGAAAGACTACTTTAGATTGGCCCCTGGTCAACCAGTTGGTTTAATGAAAGTTCCATTCACAGTAAGTGTCAACTCCGTTGAGAAGAATCAAGACGGTAAAGTTACCAAGATCCACGTTGACTACAACAAAGTCGAAGGTAAACCAAAGAAACCAAAGACGTATATTCAATGGATTCCAAAGTCTGCTAAACAAAACTCGCCGGTTCACATCAAAGAAACCCGTATTCAAAACGCTCTGTTCAATTCAGAGAACCCTTCAGCTCATCCAGATGGGTTCACTAATGATATTAATAAGAATTCTGAGGAAGTTATCACTACGGCTATCATTGAACAAGCATTTTTTGACATCAAGAGCAAGTCCCCTCTTAATCTCCCTACTGTGAACGAAGAGTTCAACATCAAAGAACAGCCAAACACACCAGAGTCTATCAGATTCCAGGCTTTACGTGTCGGTTACTTCTGTGTCGATAAAGATGCTAAAGGAGATCAAGACATAATTTTGAACCGAATTGTTACGTTGAAGGAAGACTCCTCTAAAGATTAATTAAGATCATGTATTTGACGATCGATAATAATATATATATATAGCAGCCAAAAAAACTGTAGCTATGAAGTATTAAAAATGACTATTCTTTCGTTAACAACATGTTAGCCCATAAATCAATCACACTTCGTATGATAACGAAAAGAAATAAAATGTGATGATAAGGTTGAGTTGAAAATAAAAGGTAATAATGTACATGAAATGAAGATTCAGATTTTGTTTAACCAGCTAAAGGCTCTGAAGTGCTGGGAGAACTTGGAGAAGCAGTTTGGTAAAAACAGTATTTCCTTACCAAATCGCTGTATTTGGAGTCATTTGATTTGTCAAAAAACTTGGGATCACTTCCTTGAGGGGTGTGGAAAGATCTCTTGGGTACACCCATAGAGGTTCTTGGAATCGTGTTCTTGGAAGAAGCAGACGAAGAGGAGGATGATGAAGATGGGCGGTAAAAAGGACGCGCGGAAAAGTAACTTTCATCGCCTGAATAGTTGGAGTCCAAACTGAATTGATAACGATTCTTAAATTGACTGTTTGAAGCATTAGAAGCAAGCTTGTAGTCCAGCACATCTAAGAACGAGGAGTCATATGGATCAGAATTAGCCTGGTGTTTGGTTATCTTACTTAATGAAATTCGGTAGTTTCTACCGAAATCACTGTCCCAAAAGACTTGGCCAGCAGTCTCATATTTGGAACAAAGTTGTATCGTCAAATTGTTTCCTAAGGAATCTTGGGACACAAGATCATCGATCTTGATGATGAATGAGAACTTGTCGTACATGTCACATGGGCTGTGAGATTTTTCGTAGTTGAAAATGTGATTGGAGGAAATATAGTTACAGCAACTATTGAGGTTGAAAGTATTTTTCCAATTGTCCGTGGTAGCAATGATGGAGATTCTCTTTTCGAAGGAAATGTTCTTGACGTAAATAAACCCTATGATGGAAGCTTTGTTTGATGACAGCTTGATCGATTCAATGACGATCGGTGGTAAATTGACAAATCGTTGGAAGTTTGTGCTTGGGCCGGATAAAGGTAGGCTCGAGGACAAAAGTCTCCAAATGTTGTAATCGTAGACACTGGATACAGAATCTGATTCACTTTCAACGTCGCTCATGCCGGATTGGTCATCATCATCGTCGTATTCAAGAGAGAAACCATCCCATGCCAGTCTCTCCCTTAAGGGAGATGAGATCGGGGAGTTATCCGTGGAAAGAGCCATTGGAGTAGAAGATTTTTTGAAGACTTTTATTCTTTCCAAATCTTCCGAAAAGCGCACTGACTTTGCAGTGACCTTTGTGGTCTCCTCGTTATAATTTGGTACAGACGAACATCTTTTAAGAATGGGCAGTTTTAGGGATGGTTTCAAAAGTCCACCGGCTTTAGGCTTGGGGCCGGAAACAAAAAGAGCTTCGTTGTTTGAGGTAGTCTCGTTCTGTGCGTCCACAATAGTGGAGAGGGAGGACGTTGAATCGTTCCGGCTCAATGTCGACGCAGAAGACACCTTGACGTCCATTTGCTCCCAGCCATGATAAGACTCTTGGTTAATTTCGGAACTCGTGCTTGAATACGTGGAGACCGAGTCCGAGTTCAGCGACAACACACTGTCAGGAGTTGAGCTGATGGTATCGTCGTTCGAAGAACTGGAGTTATTGGAGGAAGATGAGCTGTTTAAAAATGCCAGGTTATTTGAAGTCAAAGGAGTTGTTTTGTAGACCCTGGGACCCAAATAAGCCATAACGTCACGTTGATGAAACTTGCGGCAAAAACAGTAGTGGTAGAAAAGAAATGGAGCAGTTTAAAAGTCTTTTTGATCAAAGCACCCAGACGTGAAGGAAAGACAAGTTCGATTCCAATCTAATAAAAATGAAGAGGAAACGGCAACCACAAAAAAAAAAGAGATTAGACTGCGGTTTTTTTTAATCTCTCAAATGCACGAACAAACGGGGAAAACAGGAGGAAAGGCAGAGAACTTGTAAATATAACTCGCAGGTAATAGACCAGAGAACACACCGACAACAAAAATGGGAGAGGAAACGGAGAGATTACAAATTTACAGAATCGTGCGTGAGTGCGGTCTTATATAAAGGCTCAACAAAAGAAAAACCTTTCACGAGCCGAATCCTGAATCAAGAGGTAAAAAATCGGGTTGTGGTACGATGTTGCATATCACGCATATGGGGGAAACAATCCATTTGTATGTCGGAGGGACCGGAGTAAATTCCTGAATGGGTGGGTTTTCTCGCTGGAAATCTGTTTGACACACGTCGGACAGCTCCATAATTTATTGGGAGGAGGAGATATTGGCACAAAGGAGGGGTGGGAATGACTTGCGTTTCACAAAACACCTAAAGAAATTGGGGTGTCAAAAACTTCAAACCTTAAAACACCTACGGAGGGGAGACACAGGAGGGGTTGATGGTGGGAGTTTTTTTTTTTCCAATTGTAGAGGGCCATTTTACTACACTAGTTACATGTCCAGATGGTACTCAGATATGCTCTCATCTGATCGTGGAGACGGTGGGGTTATTTCCGGACAAGCCCTGATAAACATTTCATGGCTACACACGGGTTAAATTATGGAGGTGAAGCGACGAAAAAAATTGCTGAAATTGGCCAATCTCGCAAAACCCGTCGTAACTGGAGCGAGCGCTGCCTCGCACTGTCTATCTCTTCAGATCATACTGAAACCTATCCCGAAACAAAAGGGATCAACAATTGCGAGTTTTTTTTTGGGAAACCCAAAGTGGCAGGTCAATCAGGGGAAGCATGGGTTTATGTAAATGCATCAAGGAAGAGGGCATTTACCCAACCATGCGTAGCGAGATGGAGTTGTGGAGTAACAATGGATGGTGGGGAGGCGGGTACAAAGCTTGAGTTCTTAGAGCTGGCATTACCTGAAACAGGGTCCACCGATCATTAAGGTTTGAGTGCTAATCAGTCCCATCAACTCGGCACGTCTACCGATCCCCGTGATCTCTCCCAGCCCTGTTCCCTCCCAAAACGTACGAATAAATTCACTCTGGTTGTCTCCGGACTTTATATCAGTCGATTATGTCAGACAGACAATAACCCTTGCTGCATGATAGCGTTGAATGACGCACGACCCACGCCATAGGTTATCAAGATGAAAAGAAAAAAAAAGATTAAACTATTAATTACAGGAATTCTTCTACAAAGCCCTATATCAGCCGTTCCTGGCCGCTTGTCTCTGCCGATAGTCATAACCTGGGAAAAAAACGTGGAGAGAAGAAAACGAATTCTCGGAGTCGAAATAATCAAAATTTTACAAGTGTCCGCTGAGTGATGACGCGCGAAGGAGTCAGAGCCCTGCCCTGTCGCGTTTCAGTCGGGTCCTCCGGAATTGCCCTCCGGCATTGCTCCCCCGCCTATCGCGATTCCCTCCTAGGCATCGATGGCTGTTCTACGGTTGATTTTGAAAAACTTGAGCTTACGCTTCTGAGTAGGAGGGTAGTCAGTGGCTGGAGGTTCCCCGTTGTATCCGTTGTCAACGACCGGAGGGACGTAATCGTCCTTGTATTCCACGCTGTCGTCATGGCTAGAGGCCCCAGCGCCGCCATGGAAGGACGAAACCGGCTTCTTGAAACAGAACACCGGCAAACTCAGGAGCAGCAAGGCCAGGGACGCCCACATGAGCGCAAACATCTTGACCCCCAATTTGGCATCGTACCCTGAAGCGTCGTTGAACGTATTACGCCCTTTGACGTATGCAGCTGTCATCAAACTAGCGCCCAGTGCCACGAAAAACACGGCAAACACCGAATTGAGCCAGTTGAGACCCGAAACCAGCTTCCACTTGATAAAAACCCTGAGCAGGGTGCTAAAGAAGGAAAATACGGTGAACACAAGACCCACTAGAAGCATTGCCCAGCCGACCCTGCTGAGATAGTAGTAGGTGTCACGGTTATTGACGAAGTCGCTCGGGATAAGACCTCTGGCCCCCTCGCTAAAATTGTTTTCTGGGGAAAACGGGTAGCCCGCCTGAGGGCCTTTACAATTACTCAGTTGGTCGTCCTGCCAGTTGCACATTCTGTAGTTAGTCCAGCGAGTGTTTCCGAACTCGGGGTCTATTGCGCCAGTGCCGTCCACTTGTAACCAGTAGAAGTTTCTCAGGACCCCAGTGGTACGGGCTCCGCTGAGAAGCACGAAGAACTGCAGTAGCACGGATCCCGCAAAGAACAGGAGGGGAATCCACTGAATAATTTTTCGAAAGAGTTGTCCCATATTGTTTGGCTGTTTACAATTGTTATTACCAGCAGAAGAGCCGGGGTCACACTATATATATGGAGAGGTGTGATGGGCTCTTGGCTCAAGTCATGGAACAGCAATGACAACATTTCCCTTGTTGTAAGGCTTGGGTCGAATTTGGGTTCACATCTGCTCGATCAGGTGATTTGGTGACCCTCGAAACGAAGTTTATTTTTACACTACTCTACTCTCGCGCTGAGAGTATTCTTGGTCGCTACATCCGACTCCAGGCGCGCGCCAAGAAGGAACACAGAGAAGAAGTTTGCCGAGCGGATGCTGCGCCGAGCCAATTCAATTGGTCCTGATGAACCCCTCTGCCTAGTTCTCATTTTCAACCTGCCAGATCTTTCTCTTCGCTTCCGCATTGCTTCACACAGGGCCATTTTGCTATTCTAAAAATGACAGTAACGCTGTTTACTAAAGGATGGAAACCGTTGAGAAATCTTCCGCGTGGCTACTAACTCCGTGCAGATATTTATTCTCTGGCGCATGTCCGTTACTATAGAAAAATCTCGCGATCTTAGTAATAATGCAATGTTCTACGTAACGTTCGGTTGTATCTACGGACTACAGCTCAGCCACACCGCAATAAGTTACTATTTATGAAATCAGATCGCCGGTGATAACAGGCTGTTGCGATTCATAATCTGCAATCGTTGTAGCAAAATTTGCAACTTGTTTTCCTGACTTCACTCATCACCAGTCCTGCCAGTAAACTCGATGTTAAAGAAATTGTTTATTACACTGTTCGTAGTCGTTTCTGTTGTGGCGACGACTACTTCGACTTCCACCACCAGTTCGGAAAGTCCTACTATGGTGTGGGTCACGGCAACGAACGCTGATGGGAAACTGACGACTATGCTGTCTGCTTACAGCCAGCAATTTTCTCAGCTATACTCGTCCGTAGCCTCTCCATCAAGTGGTAGTATAGGCTTAGGCACCCTCAGTGGGCGGGTAGGACTCGTCAGATCATATGAGACATCCACCATTACAAGGTAGGGGCTGAATTACAGGGAGCTATAAATAACTAAACACAGGCCAGCTATGCTCAAGCCAATCGTCCCTCCCACAATCGCTCCAATCATTAGCCTGTCGATCATAAACTCATTCTTTGCATTGATCAGAAACTCGTTGGAATAGTATCTGAAACATCCGACCAGCATGATAAGAACCCCCCATCCTATAAAGGTACAGCCAAGTGGGGTATGAAACATCCTCAGTGCTTTATAAGCTCTGCTATCTTGCAAGACCTCCATCGTGGCATTTGCATAGTCTTCATTCTCTGTGTATAATAATAGCAATTTGGTTTGGAAAAGCACCGAAAACGTAACACCAACTGTAATCACCGTCATCGCTGTTCGAACATACGCCAACACAGTCCGTTCATTGGCCAGGTTGTCTCTGCACAACGCTCCTTTATTGTCTACGATTTTTCTGGATACTTTGCGAAGTAGGCGGTACAGGAACGATGCAGGCTCTGTACCATCCCTAAGACGTTGTGCGGAGTTATTTGAAACACCCAGTGGAACCCGGTTCCTCGTAACAGTATTCCTTCTAGCGATCACCCTTTCGGAGACATCGTCTGGGCCGACAGCCGACTTGGATGTTGAAGCCATGGGGTCCCTCAAAGAGAAGAGATTTCGGAAGAAAGAAATAAGTTTGATCACGTGGATATCGGAATGTTTCCACTTGCCTTGGACGGGCCATTTGTAACCTCTATTTTTCCTGTGATTTCAACCAGTCTACCAAGTCAACCAGCCCATTCACGCTCAGCATGCTTAGTAGTTAGTCTCTTATCAGCTGCTATAAACTAAGGCGGGAAGATAACTCCTGGACTTCCATCAAATCACGTGCCAACTATGGCTGATCTTCTCGATCATGTAATCAGAGTTCATCAACCTCACCTTTGGTCTGGTTAATGCAAGCGTCTGTTTCAAGTCTACCAGAGAACCGTCTTGGTTACAGATCGGTTAACGACGACGACTTTGATGGCATTAGTCGGCTGACGAGCTCGTCAAGGCCGACCCCGAGCAGAACGCTCTCAATTCAGGATACCATTCCACTGAGCAGTCAGGCGTCAAACAATAGCATTCGTTCCATTACACCACTGGTTAGCACGGCTCCCATGAGGGTTCGAATGCTGCGGGGATGGTTCAATAAAGGTGTTTTGCTGCTAGAAAACAAGGGTTCGGTGGCAAGAGACCATCTAGCTAGTGAAAGAACATTCCTCTCCTGGCTACGAACATCCCTCGGGTTTGCATCGTTTGGAATAGCAATCACGCAGTTACTTTCGCTTACGGATAATGCCGGTGGTGGCGACTACGCCAGACCAACGTCTGGCCAAATTGAGATGGAAAAGGTCATCGGTCTGTCCTTTATCGCACTGGCGTGTGTCACGCTATTGATTGGATGTTCAAGATATTTCCTTGTTCAGGAGCTACTTCTAGAATCCAGTTTCCCTGTGAGCAGGTTCTCTATGGGCACTGTGATCTCTGTTACTATTGCATTGTTCATCGTCACGTTTGCGTTTTTGCTACAAAAGTAGGGTCTCGTCTTTAGTATAGGTATTTCAGCTAGATAATGATGTAAGTGATGATAACGTAAGCAACAGAGATAAGCGAATTCACCGTCACAAACGGTTGTGCTAGCACTTACGCGTCTGCGTATACTTCAGTAGATCACGTGCGTCTACTTTGTCCCTCCTGGGACTTACAAAGGTTGACCATCACACGACCTCGAGCCCGTTGCTTGCACTGCTAAGTGAGAAAAATCCTTTTCACAGCAAAAGTTTTATTACAAAGTACAACAATTAACAATGGTATGTGATTTAATAAACGAAATAGCGGTGCAAGGCAAAGTGGTAATGATAGATGGAAGGCCTTCAAGTCAACGGGCTGATCGGTGGTCTGGTACCCCCAACCAAACTCGTCAAACTTCTTCGACACGAAACTCCTTCAAAGATATCCAGTTCCCAGCTTTCACAACGCCACCCTTCCTGTTCGACACGAAACTAACATATTTTAGGGTAAAGTTCACGGATCCTTGTCTCGTGCTGGTAAAGTTAAGTCGCAGACTCCAAAGGTTGACAAAACCGAAAAGCCAAAGAAGCCAAAGGGAAGAGCTTACAAGAGACTCTTATACACCAGAAGATTCGTCAACGTCACTCTGACTAACGGTAAGAGAAGAATGAACCCAGGTCCTTCTTCCCAGTAGAGTGTTGTGTAAAGCTACAATCTAATATCAAAGTTTTCCTGTTATTTTTTCTACTCTAAATGTATTCCAAAAGTCTTAGGATGTAGTCAAGGAAGATTCCTGCAAAGAAAATATGGCCATTGTTGATATTGTTTCTGAAGTGGTACCAGCAATTTTGAGGATCGTCCAAGTCTACTTTGCGGACCATTTGGAATACTCTGTAGCCTCCAATGATGGCTCCAAGTGCAAATCCAGGACCCATGCTGTTCATGTACCCACTCAAGGCAAATGTAGCCATTTGTACTGTGGTGAGTCCGTACATGATGGGTTTGGATTTGTCGCCCCAGGCCAAAGCCGTAGACTTAATTCCAGCCTTGACGTCGAACTTCTTATCTTGATGGGCATATATGGTGTCGTAGGTCATACACCATGCGAAACTCGACAAATAAAGAGGGATCATTGCTCCCCAGTTCCAAACACCCATGGCTGGAAATCCTAGTAGAGCTCCCCAGGTGAAGCACGAACTAAGCACAACTTGAGGGTAATAGGTAATTCTTTTGAAGAGTGGGTAGACTGCCACTGGAAATAACGAAGCAGCCCCAAGCAAGAAACAATCTGCAGGCAATTGCATCAACACACCCAGGCCAAGCACAAGTTGAGCCCCCAAGAATGCAATTGCCTGGTTTGGGGTGACTCTTCTACTTGCTAGTGGTCTCTCTATAGTCCTTTCCACTTTATTGTCTAGATCTCTATCCAGCAAATCGTTGATTGTGCAGCCAGCCCCTCTCATTATCAATGCACCAACTCCAAATACTCCCAGCATCCAGAAAGTTGAAGATAATGGAGCAGAAGTAGCATATGCTGCCATGGTAATCGACCAGGTGCATGGTGAATACAACAACCACGAACCAATAGGCTTCTCCAGTCTCATTAGCTCCGCATAGGGAATCCATTTCTCGGGCATCTTTCCAATCACTCCTAGACCGTCTAATCTGGCTTGTCTGGCGGCTGCTAGTTTCTCCGCGTCAAAGATGGGGGTCTCCTCAACGGCCGTGTTGAGTTTCTTGGCCGAACTTGATATCAATCGCAGGCTCCGACTAGTGCTACTTTGCGCAAGCCATTTCGGCCCCAGCTTAGGCTTTCCAAGGAGTAAAATCCTAGCATGACTGTTCATTTTGAGGTGGGTTAATAGAGATCTCCAAACCAAAAAGCCAAGAAGCCGAAGAGAAGAGCTTATACGAGACCCCTAGTAAACGCTGCTACGCGGAATATTTCAAAAATGGTGTGTGGATGCAAATCGTGTTATCTAGCTAGAGTTCAGGTACATGGCCGTTTGGCACTTTAGAGTCATCATAATCATCTGGTTCATCCCCAGAGTTTAGTATATCGTGGTAGAAGTTTTCTATGGCGTCCAATTTACCCTTGGTAAGGTTCTTCCTCAGCAAGACGTCGTTGTAGGAGTCTTCGATGGAGAGTAAGTTTCCTAGCAAAAATGTCTTGATCTGTTGGATTCTTAGATTGTCTGGAATTTTGTTCAGCAGTCCATTAAAATTGTCTAATTGGAGGATACTTGGTAGCACATCAGAGGTACCATCCGTCTTTTCGGACTTGAAAATGTTGTACTTGTTCAGGAAATGCTCAATCAGTTGAGAATCATTAAGAATCAAATATCGGTCAAAAATGGACATCAACAAGAGATCATGGTCGTTCGTGCTTTCGTCTCCTGACACATCCGTGTCCTGTTCAAACAAGTTGTCGGATTCTGCGATCAAGTTCTGCTGAGGTCCAAGTTTGGAAGATTCTTCATGAGCCTCTGCAAATACTCCAGTCAGTTGGAGAGACACAGCATACTGTTCTGCTGAGTGAAAATCAGTAAGATTCAGTAGAATATCAATCACTTTTTCATGCTCATCTTTCTTGCTTTCTAGTACTGCCATTAAGTAGGGAATTTGACTTTGGTATGGTTCTAACTCCTTTGAACACTCATTCACGACGTTCAAAGTCTTTCTATTCGACAGAGAGGCAGTGTTTCGGTTTATCTGAGTTAGATATGTGTGGAATGTGTGGTAAGCAGCAAGTATCTCCTTGAAATCTGGCTTGACAGCTTGGAGTCGCAAAAACGTGCTAAACCCCATTTTAGGGGTTTTCAAATCCTGATACAGTTTTACCAGTTCGTCGAGATGTCCTTTCTTCTCTTCAAGCTTAAGCAAAAATGGTGGCAACAGTTCCAGCAGATAATCTCCAAGAAACTGCAGTTCATGTCTTTCATTGACAAGTATATCCAAGTATTCAAACTTTGTTTGAACTTTGTTTGAGCTCATCTGGTCAATCAGATGCAACACCTTGATCTCGGGGACGCTTATACCCAAGTCTTTGGAACTGAACAGCCGAATGGCCGCAGAAGGAGCGTATCCAAGTAGCCATTTCCCGTAATCCCATAAAACAGCCTCATCAGTAATTTGACTAGTGAAATATTTGATAAACTGATCTATACTGAACTGAGACTTTAATGCATCATAAATTTCATCTTTGTAGTCGCCCTTGATAAGATTTCTCCAGACAGACAATGCAGCTAAATGCTCATCTCCCCTTTGGTAATACTTGATCAGGAGGGTCCAATAGTTCCCATCAATGAGTAATTGTTCCAATTTTGAACTCGTTCTTTGCACATTTTTAATTAGATTTTTCTGGACTTTTTCAAAGTTTTCACTGCTCAAGCTGTTGTTCACAAGGTATAACTTCATCAATGCTATCTCCAATGTTTCGATTTTAGCAGCTTTGTCGTAATCATGTCGGAAAGACTTTTTTGAAAACCATTTAAGTAGGTAAGACTCAAAGAATGAGTATGCCTCTGTTCCTTCCGATAACTGATTGATATGTTTTTGCGATATCAAATTCATTTTGAGAATCAAACCTTGGAATAGCCATACAGACTCACCCATGATATCATCTGCCCCTTGGAATATATTTATCAGAACCCTTGGGTCGCCCTCAAAGGCGGACAGTGAAAAATCTAGGAGCTGCTGATATTGGCCAGACTCAATAAACAGTAATTGACACAGATCATTTAGGAATTTCCATTCGATACTCTCAAAGTGAGTATTAGATTCCGCAGATTTGTTCAACACGTTCATTTCATCTTGTATATCATCAATAAACGTAGCCAATTCGTTGGCACTATACTCTTGCGTGATAGGAGAGCTTTCCATAAACTGCATCAACCTAGGTATCTGTTGCAATAATTTTACACCTTCATGAGTGCTATAAACAACAGTAGAAGATGGTACTTGCGAGTATTTTGTTGCTAGATCATTTTCAACAGTAATTCTCTCTAATTCTGCAGGTGTTGATTGCGGATTTACAGGAACCTTTGTAACTAAATCCTTTAGCTCCTTGAAATTTGTATAGAAAATATGGCTGACTTGACTAACTTTCACTCTGTGGCTAAATTTCATTGATTGAACTTCTTGTTGGTTATGCAAAGAGTGAATATAGATGTAGTTTGAGAATCCTCCAATGGAAAAGGGGTAATCCACGTTGAGAGAAGACGGGTACGTACCCCAAGGTATAGTTCCACGGCTGATATTTCCCTCTGTGTTGACAACCATGCCCATAGCAGGTTCATCCTGCCTCGTTCCGCAAGACAAAAGGAACTCATCTTGAGAAACTGGAGCTATCAATGGTCTCATTTTTGGGGGGTTTGGACTTGAAGAGACTGGGAATAGCTGCACCTTGGAAAGATTATCAATATCCAACAAGTCGTATTCAGCGCCATTAGAAATGAGTGCAAAGTGAGATCGAATCAAGCCCGTCGTGGCATTCGCATAGCTTATATCTTTGTGCAGTTTGATTGTTTCTTTGAAGACGTTGACCAGTCTCAAAAATTTGGAAGTAAATACTGAAACTTGTACAAAATCTGGACTCTTGCTTTGACTTGAGTGCACTAAGTTTCCCTTGACCCTATCAACTGATAGAGAATCATAATCGAGCGACACGTCAGTGACATCTTTGATTTTACCGACATTAGCGGGAGAAAATTCTGGAAGCATGAATATGGAAACCAGTGATCCACAATGAACCAAAGCTCTGTCAAGTGAAGGTAGGAGAAGAATCTTTTTGATGGGTTTTATCTTGCTGGCATGGAAGCTCTGCCTTGATATTAGTATGTAGCCAGTTTCCTCATCTAGCTTAAACATGTGAAGAATCTCACCAAAAGATGTGCCTATATACAGGTTTTGATCCCAAGCTTCTATGCAAGTTATGGTGGCATCGTTTGAATTTGGAATACCAGAGTTTTGTATGGGAATCTCCTTAACTACAGAACTCAAAATGAAAGGGCCAGGGGATACTCTTGGTTCTTGGTTACTCCGCTGAGGTGATCCAGAGGAAGATCTAATATGTTTTGCTTCGGGGGATAGTTGGGGGTCCAGATGTTGTGGTTGTAGAGAGTCGGATTCATGATGCTGATGAAGTTCTTCTGATTCATGTTGACCTAGATCTTCAGATTTTTCTATTACTTCGTGCTCGTCGTTCCTCAGATCTTCTTCAGCATTGGGTACCTTCAATGAGACTTCTGCGACCTCCTTGAGTGTTTGAGACTCCTCATTTACATTGGGGTTTTCGGACTGTCCGAGGTGTTCATTATTTTCAGATTCTACAGGTCCTTCATGACTTTTGGTAGTCTGATCAACAGAAATTTGTTCGACATCGTTGTGACTGTTTGTTGTTTCCAAATTGGTCGACTCCTCTGTAGAAATAACTTGGTTTGGTGAATCACTTAGGGCAGACTTGGATGAAATTTTCTCGTCTTCCTTCACCTCATGCTCTTCAGAGGGCACTTGAAACTGTTGCTGTTCCTCTTGAAATTGACCTTCTTGTGTCGCATCACGCTCCTCGCCGTTCTGATTCTCGTTCTCTGCTTCACCACTTTCCTTCGTCTCATGTTTCTGCTCATTAGAAGTGCTGGCTTTCTCAGTTTCACCCAGATCAAGAGGCTCATTTTCAGTCAATGGCTCATCTTGAGTCACGCTGGAAGCTTCCTCTAAATGCCCTTGGCCTTCAATGACTGTTTTCTCCTCCGAATCGCCAGGAGCACTCTCTGACTTATTCTTTGAGGCATCTGGAGATACACCCTTCCCTTCGTCGCTGGGAGGCGGTGACACTGAGGCGCTCTGGGTCGTCGCTGCGGAAGCTTTTAATTTATTGCGACCCGAGTTCCTTCCTTGTCTCTGCTTTCTGGCCATTATCGGATTGGCACTGGCCTTTAAGATCCACTACACTGACAGGTTGAACTAACTGAGAAGAAAGATCCGATATCTTTCGCTCAAAGAATATTTATCTATATATTATTTGTGATTATTATTATAAAGTATAAATTATAATATTGAGATTATGCTTTTATCCAAACAGTTTGATACCGTCATTCAAGATTTCTTCATCGTCCGATCCGTCTTGCCCTTCTTCTTCATCCTCATCCTCGTTCATATTAACTTTTTGGCCAAATAATGATGCAAAAAACTCGTCAATTTGGTAGTCATTCCACTTGTACGCATTTGGATTGGAAGCTTCAAAGTTCAATAGTGGATCTTGAACAGTGTATCTTAGCTTACGGCCCTTGGTGGCCTTTCTTTCATAACTTTTGTGCAATTTCGATTTGGAAAATGTGATGACCGTGGATGTAGATGACAACTTCTGGGTATCAGATACTTTCTTATCAACCAGATCGTTCAATAGAACTCTATAGAAATCGTCATCATCGTAGATATATTTGTTTTCCTTCAGGGATCGATCAATGTTGCTGAAATATTTGGTTTCGTTATTATCTTGATCATTGTCGATCAGCTCGTCATCATCTACTATTTCCTCTGTCTCTTTATATCCTAGTGGCATTATGCTTCTTCGGTTTAATCTGGTTCTTTTGATTAATCTATCCATGTCAGCCAGGTAGTTATCCACTTGGGTGGAACTATCTTGGTTGATAGCTTTAAATTTGGTCGAGCTCAATGCAGTTGCTCCTGAAGCATTTTGAACCTTTTGAGACCATTTGACCAGAACGTTTCTTCTGTACTGGTTCACTATGTCATCCAATTTGGAAGATTCCTCCAAGTAATGCTGTAAAGTACGTTTCTTGCTTGGAATCGGAGGAAACTCTTCGTTGACAATCTTGCTCTTTTTCAGCAGCTTTTCCCGTAGTTCCAAAGTGACATCAAGCAGATTGTAAAGTTTATCCTGCAATTTGTCCAGGTGTTTGGAGGACTTTGATGATTTATTCTGTTCGTAATGTTCTTTATTGATGGGTAGCCCATTCGATGCCACCAACCCTTTCTGCAATTTGATTCTGAAGTCAACCAGTTGATCGTATTGTTTCTGTTGGTTCAATACAGCAAATCCTTTCAATGCATCTTGTTTGTTGGAAGCGGATAGTTGATTCAAAATGGTCTTTCTTTCGGAATTTATAAGCTGCTGAAGCTTCGATCTTTTGTAGTCTAAATCGTCATCTGAGTTGGATTCTTCATCAGTATCGGATTCACTCAGGCTTTGGTCACTGTTTTTTTCGTCTGATTCGGACTCTGATCCTGAAATTGAGAGTTCATCATCAATTTCAGAACCTTCAGCATCCTCTTCCTCTTCTTCAACCTCTTCATCTTCGACCTCCTCATCACCTCCAAAAACATCTGCTCTGCTGCTCTTTTTTCCCTCGTATTGTCCCCCCAACTTGACGGCATTATCTCTTATCTTGGACTTTCCAACTTTCACATAGTGGTTACTTTTATCCTCTTCGCTTTCGGACCCAGAAGAACTATTCTCTCCATCATCAAACACTGTCCCTCTTTCATGATCTTCTATATCAAAATCTCCAGAGGCTGGTTTCGACAATTCTGCCAATGTTTCAGCCAATGTCTTTTTAGCCATCCTACGAATTCTTTACTAAATAAAATTTTTCAAAATTTTTTTTTTTTGAGACTTCCCTCGCTTATCTAAAGACCCAAGAGAGGGATGCTGGATGTATTTAAATTAGTATCTACTCAAAACTTCAACGAACTTACTCCATTGCTCAGGGAGTCTACTTCTGTTTGCTCCTTTTTAAACATACGGCCCGCTCTTCCTTTGGAAACAGAGTCAGCTCCACGCTTGAAAGCAGCAAGGTCTTCACTCTTTTTGGCAAGACTTCTACCTCCTCTCTGCAACTCGTAATTTCCAAGTAAATCGTCAATCATTCCTTCCAAATCTTGTCTTTCCTCCTTCATGTCAAATGGTTGGTACTCTTCGTCCTCGTCATCTTCTTCATCATCGTATTGACGCTTGACAAGCTCGAATTTATCATCTAACAGTTCCAAACCCTCAGACCTATAGGAAGCAGACGACGTCATCGAAAAGCTTGAAGTGTCGGTCATAGCACCCTTCTTCCTCCTTTGCTTTTGCTTCTTCTTGTTGCTACTTTTTGCCGTGGCTGCAATTTTCGATTCTTTGGATATATCAGGAAGTTCGCCCACAAAGTCACCCTCTTCGTCTTCAGAGTCAAAATCATCATCTGAATCCCAGGTGTTTGTAATCTTTCCCTGCTTCTGTGCAATCTTGAATTTCTGGAAGTCTTTCTGCCAGTCAAATTCACCATCATTGTTATCAGAGTCGTACTCTGCCAGTTCTTCGGCATAATTGTCAATGTCCCATTCGTCGAAATCTTGATTTTCAAGTTCTTGATCTTCCGCTGCACCTGACTTTAGCAAGTCTTCAAATATGTCTCCCTCCTCTGCATCCTGTTCTGCGTCTATGTAAGCTTCATCTTCCAAGGCGATCAATACCTCACGCAGCCTAGGATCCATGTCCGGCTTGAAACCTTTAATTTCATCAGGAACGTCCTGTTGTGTTCTGTGATCATATTCTTTAATGCTATCGGATTGAAACAACTTGGGGTCCAAAAATTCCTGTGGTTCTTTAATGATAATATCGCTGGCTTTCTTTTTCACTGGTTCCTCTTTTTTAGGGATAAACACACCCTGTTGCTCTCCTATTGGCTTCAAGTGCTGCATGTAGTCATAGCTGGAGTCATCATAGGTGATACCATAAAGGGCTGCCTCTCCTTCGTTCTTTCTGACTTGATCTTTGAGTTCTTCGTCTAGTTCTTTTTTAGTCTTGAGCCTTAAGTTGGGTCTTTTAGCTTCATCTCCTTTAGGCAAAGGTTTCAAAACCAGGTCTGGAGCATCTTCGTCGTAATACAATGGATCCTCCCGGGACCTATAAACTAGCTTGAAAGTCTGGGCCGATTTTTTGTCAAACTTTTTCCTTCCCATCACTTATACCAATAGCTTCTCTTACACTAAATTTTTTTTTCTCTCCTAGCGCAGGCCGCGATAAGAATGTCCCAGCACCTGGCATAAGCGCCTGGCATCACTCTCTTCTGGAAGATCCACTGACAATGAAGGTGAACATCCAGAACTGGCACTCCATCTTTGCCTGGCACTGGGACGTACCTGGTGACGAAGTGTGTGGGATCTGCCGAGTGGCGTTTGATGGAACCTGTCCCGTATGCAAGTTTCCGGGCGATGAATGCCCTATTGGTAAGTTCTAATGTTTTTTTCTTTAGTTTGTGATTCGGCTCGAAATATGGCGCCCATACTAACTTCATACCAAGCAATTGGCTCCTGCCACCACTCTTTTCACATGCACTGCATTCTAAAATGGTTGGACACCGACACGTCGAAAGGCTTGTGTCCAATGTGTAGACAAATGTTCACCTTGGAGAACTCCAATAACAAGGAAGTCGTCCAAGCGCTTAGCGAGAGAGCCCCCTTGGAAGAGGGCACGTTCGAAGGAGACGGAACTCCCGTTTAGGAATTCCGAACCCTCGATTGCTACACGTGATGGTTGATGTGCCTTTATGCAGAGTTCCGGTGAAATTACGACAATGACATCATAGGCCCAGACCTATCAAATTTTTTTGCTGAAATATAAGATTTCTACCTCCCAAATATATCTCCAACCATGGGTGAAAATTGTTATACTATTGTCGTTAAATTAGGAACCACTTCGGTGGTGGATGAAGAGACCAGGGAACCAAGAATCGCAAATATGTCTCGTATTGTCGAGACCCTGGTCAAGCTTCGCAGAAAGGGCCATCGAATTATTATTGTCTCCTCAGGTGCCATCGCTGTAGGTATGAAGAGAGTCAATATGAAACGAAAACCAAAGAAATTACAGCAAGTGCAGGCATTAGCTGCTATAGGACAAGGTCGTTTGATAGGACTTTGGGATGACCTTTTCCGTCAATTGAATCAACCTATTGCCCAGATTCTATTGACCAGGACGGATTTGGTCGATTATACTCAGTTCAAAAACGCTGAAAACACTCTAGAGCAGCTGATTAAGATGGGAATTATTCCAATCGTAAATGAGAATGACACTCTATCTATCCAAGAGATCAAGTTCGGTGATAACGATACGTTATCAGCCATTACAGCTGGTATGTGCCACGCCGATTACCTATTTTTGATGACTGACGTGGACTGTCTTTACACGGATAATCCTCGAACGAATCCAGAAGCTGAGCCTATCGTGCTAGTAAGAAACATGAGAAATTTAAACGTTAACACCGAGAGTGGGGGTTCTGCTGTAGGAACAGGAGGAATGACCACAAAGCTGATTGCCGCTGATTTGGGTGTATCTGCGGGAGTTACAACCATCATTTGCAAAAGTGAACATCCTGAACAGATTCTGGATATCGTTGAGTACAGTATAAATGCTGATAGAGTTGAGAATGAGGCTAAGTACCTGGTCATCAACGAAGAGGAAACTGTGGAACAATTCCAAGAGATCAACCGATCAGAGTTGAGGGAGTTGAACAAGCTAGATATTCCTTTACATACACGTTTTGTTGGACACAGTTTTAATGCCGTTAACAACAAAGAATTCTGGCTGTTACACGGACTGAAGGCCAACGGATCAATCATCATTGATCCGGGCTGTTACAAAGCCATCACTAGGAAAAACAAAGCAGGTATTCTTCCAGCCGGAATCATTGCCGTGGAGGGTAACTTCCACGAATATGAGTGTGTTGATGTCAAGGTAGGATTGAGAGATCCAGACGACCCTCACTCACTAGATCCTAATGAGGAGCTGTATGTCGTTGGTCGTGCTCGTTGTAATTACCCCAGCAATCAGATCAACAAGATTAAAGGGCTGCAAAGTTCTCAAATCGAACAGGTTCTAGGCTATGCTGACGGTGAATACGTTGTCCACAGAGACAACTTGGCTTTCCCGGTATTTGCCGATCCTGAATTGTTGGACGTGGTGGAGAGCACCCTGTCTGAGCAAGAGAGGGAGTCCAAATCAAGTAAATAGAAATCTATCTCATCTCTGCTGCTTGATTATATAATCATTATGCATCTGCCATGGCATCGACTTCCTTTTCTGTCAGTCGCGCATCGCTTTTTAAAATAATTTATCCTTTCGTAAGTGTTTCCCTCCAATATTTCTAAACTTTGCTAGAATGAGTTCTGCCCCGAAGAAAGAGTCTGATTTGACTTCTAAGAAGAACCAGCCCCCAAGGAATAGCCTCAGTGGGGGTAAAGGCTTCAGCGAGGAGAGTTTCTCCAACGGCGACTTCAGTGCCAAGCATATACTAAATCGTCGCCCAAATACCCAGGGAAGCTCTTCTGTGATTCCGAACTCCGTCTCCTCGTCATCTTTGCAGAGATTGTCATCCTCTGTGTCAGCTGGAGTTGCCGTTGGAACTGTTTTGGGCTCTTCGCCTTTGACTATGTCGGGCGGATTTCAGGGTCTGGATTCGAGTAAGAATAAGTTAGACATTCCAAAGTCAAAATCATCAAGAAGACAAAGTGTTCTTTCTGACATGATCTCCACGTCATCACATGCTACAAGAAATGATGTTTCAGCTCAGAAGATGCCGCAGCAACAACCAGAACACCAAGAGCTGGGTGTGACCTCACCAACTCTATCTGTATCCTCTCCTGTCAGAGATATTCGACACCCTGATGTTTTGAAGACTGTGGAAAAACATCTTGCTAACGACAGCGATATAGACTCATCTTTGCATCTTCAAGGTGGAGATATCACCAGAGGTATTTATCAGTGGGTGAATGGAGAAAGTGGTCAAAAAGACACCACCCCTTTGAAGAGATCATCTAGTTTCAATGATTTCTCTTCTGTTCACGGCGACGAGGCAGATGTTGATCACGAGCATGAAAGTGCTCTTGACGATGATGACATTTCCATCGATGATATCAAAGTTCCAGGTGGTATGCGTCGAAGTTTCTTGTTACAGAAGCATAGAGATCGACAGCTTTCAGGGCTCAACCTCAATAAAGCTACTCACCAACCAAAACAGCTTACTAAACCCAACTTTTTCACTAACAATTTTATAGAGTTTTTGGCTTTATATGGGCATTTTGCAGGTGAAGATTTAGAGGAAGACGAAGACGAAGATGTAGATAGTGGAGCCGAGTCTGTTGCTGTGAGTGACAGTGAGGGAGAACTTAGTGAAGTAGACAATAATGTGCTAGTCGATGAGGAATCACTCTTATTGGCACCTTCTACTTCTAACTATGCAAGATCAAGAATAGAAAGCATTCGTACACCTACATATGGATCATTCAGTTCCAATATAGGATCATCTTCCATTCATCAGCAGCTGATGAAAAGTCAAATCCCAAAGCTCAAAAAACGTGGTGGACAGCACAAACATAAAACACAATCAAAAATACGCCATAAAAAGCAAACTACCACTGTTAAAGCGGTTCTTCTGTTATTAAAAGCATTTATAGGCACAGGTGTGCTATTCCTTCCCAAAAGTTTCAGTAATGGAGGTCTCTTATTCTCATCTGGAATGTTGCTCATATTTTCCTGCATTTCTTTGGTTTGCTTCATAGAACTCATTCAAGTAGGAAAGCTTACCCAAATTGCTAGTTATGGTGATATTGGAGGTTTCCTTTATGGTAGAGCTATGAAAGCATCCATTCTGACGTCAATCATCCTTTCTCAAATTGGATTCTCCAGTGCCTACATTGTTTTTGTTGCTGAGAATGCCAGAGTTCTATGTGATTCGTGGCTTAATCTAGGAGATTACTCAATTGAGGTGTTCATTTTCCTCCAGTTAATCGTTTTTGTTCCTTTATCATTGACTCGTGACATAAACAAGTTAAGTTTCACCGCTCTCATTGCAGATTTGTTTATTCTGGCGGGATTAATTTTGGTTTACTATTACAGCTCGTATCATTTGATAGTGAATGGAGTCAACGAAAATCTGAGCTATTTGAACCAATCCGAATGGCCATTGTTTATTGGTGTGGCAGTTTTTACCTACGAGGGGATCGGACTATTGATTCCTATCAATGAGTCCATGGCAAAACCTGAACATTTCAACAAATCTTTAATCGGTGTTATGGGAGTGATAACTGTGGTCTTTATTTCAATCGGCTCAATTGCTTATATGAGCTTTGGAAATGATGTTAATACAGTTATTCTGCTCAACTTTCCACAGAACAACAAGGTTTTCTTTGTCCAGTTGTTATACGCTATTGCCATCATGCTTTCAACGCCTTTGCAATTGTTCCCAGCTATCAAGATCATTGAAAATTTTGCTTTCAAGAAAAGAAAGCTGACTGATTCTAGTGAGAACAAAACTAGTAGAAATGCGGTTCAGTTGGAAGCTGAAAACGTATTTTCAGGGAAGAATAATACCAGGATTAAATGGTCTAAGAATCTTTTGCGAGTAGTCATCGTTATTGGAGCAAGTGCAATAAGCTATGCTGGATCTTCTGATTTGGACAAGTTTGTTGCCCTCATTGGAAGTTTCACTTGCATTCCGTTGATCTACGTTTACCCTCCTTTATTGCATATCAAGGGTAATCTGGAACTAGGTACGCTGACGAGAACCAACATGATCACGGACATCATAATCTGTGCCTTGGGTACGACTCTGATGCTCTACACGGGTTTTCAAGGAATAAAAAGCTGGGTAGGATGAATGTATCATGCTTATACACATTATAATGATTTATTTATGTTATGTACTCTGTTCGAATGAACAAATGAAATGAAATTAGTGATTCGCAGAGGTTCTTTCTTTGGCCTCTTCGATTATTCCAGTCCAATTCATTCTGTAAACGTATATGACTTGGGAGACAGCCAAAAATAAAACTGTAAAAGATAATCCAAGCCAAAGACCTAAAACTTCAAGTTGGAAAACAAATGCTAAAACGAACACTAGCGGCAATGCCAATAGGTAGTATCCTGAAAGGTAAAAAATAGAGCCAACTTTTTGTTTTCCCATGGCTCTTAGTATACCGCCAAATGTAACGTTTACCGTATCGTATATCTGCTCAATAGCAAGAATGGGTAATATGATCTTACAGGCGTCCATTACATCCTTGTCGTTAGTGAACACTCTCAGTAGAGGATCTGAAAGTAAAAGGACTCCCAAACAATCTGTGCATCCGACTATGAGAGCAAATTTAAGTGCATGGCTTGCTGATCTTTTTGAATTTACAATATCACCAGCACCAACTAATTGCGAAACCCTAGTTCCGATGGCTACAGAAACTGCAAACGGGATTTGAAACACCGACGAGCCTAAAGCTGCCAAAATAGATTGATTGGCTAGCTGCACTGTTCCAAAGTAAGCAGAGGCAAGCGTCATGGCCTCAAATGCAAAATATTCAGCTTCAGTCATGATAACACCGGGAATGGCCAGTTTTAATATAGAGGAGTAATCTTGGAAAAGAGCATACCTACAGAACCCACCCCAGCATTTTCTGCCATCGATAAAGACCACATATAGTACCAGTAAGACTGCAATTGTCCAATATGAGATAACGACTGCAATAGGAGCTCCAATATATCCAAGACCAGCTTCGAAAACAAGTAAATATGATATCAAAAACCCGACGGGGGTCCCAAAAAAAAGGACTTTAGTTGAAGCATCGAATATTTCCTGGCATTGCAAGAATCGTTTTATAACTTCGAATAGAATAACCGCTGGCAATCCCAGTATCAAAATGCGCAAGTATTGTGTGGCTAGTACAGCCAGTTGTCTATCTGGTTGTAGAAATCCCAGTATAGGCTCCATGAACCACCATATAACAATCACTGGGATGGAAAGTATCATCATCAACATCCAAGCCTTCTGACAGAACTCTCCTACCAAGTGATATTTCTTTGCTCCATAAGCCTGAGCAGCAAAGGTGTCAAGAGCAGTGACGCACCCTTGAACCAAGCCCGCGCCTGTGATATTAAAAGTCATTATGGCTAGACTCACCGCTCCCAACTCAACTGCACCAATATGGCCTACAACGAATATGGGTGTAGCAGCCAGCAAGTACTGTAAAAAAAATGATATGACCAGAGGTAATGCAGATTCGTAGTAAATTTTTGCCTCGGACTTGAACGTCGTTATTTGAACCTGTTCTTCAGTGTCATTAACTATGGTCGTCTCATTATCGATCGTACTGCTATAGTTTTTGCTTGAAGTGGAAGTAAAGGAAAAGGTATCCGTATCCGACATATTCAACGAATGAAAGGGGAAATTGTGGAGCGTAGAATGACTTCTCTAGGCACACTAGATGTCAAAACAACAGATAGATTTTCAAAATTTTAAAATTTCGCACCGCATGAGGTCCCTTTTTTTTTAATTTAGTCTCGCTATATCCCAAAGAGGAAAGACTAAACCTTAAAGGAATAGGACATGAACTGATAGAGATGAATCAGACCAACGCTACTTGATGTAGACACGTATAAAAGCCTCTGAAGTCACATTAATCACCCTTATTTGTTCTGCATCTGTAGGCAGTGGAAACTGGACTTGGGACTTGGAGAGGTCATATTTAGGGTCGAATGTAGATATCAGGAGAGTAGAGTCCTCTTTATTGTGATCAAATTTGTAAGCCGATCTGTCTGTGAGATTGGAAGAGACCTGTAACAGAAGCTTGTACTTGTTGTCAGTATCTTCAGGGGATAATTTGACGACTTTGATGTCAAACGAGAGTTTTTGTATAGATTCTTGGAGGGCAGGTTTTGAAATAGGTTTGAGTTTCGGATTGGTCTCCGATGGCGATATTGTCATATCACTGATTTCCTGGATTAAAGGCCCATTTCCAACTGGTTTTGCTACGGAACGAGCCAATAAGTTGTCTAGTGACTTTAATTCTTGCTCATCCGCATCAAGATCATCTTCATCCTGGGCTCTCTTGGACTCCAAAATACCAAGCGGTTCGTTTTCAGTTAGAGTTTTCTTTACTCTCTCAAATTCTTTACGCTGCAATTCGTTTGACTCCAGATCAATCTCCATTTCCTGAACTTCTTTACCTTTATACGACATTTTAGGGATGGAGTATTTGATGTGGTCTACCACCAAAACTTCCGAATCGTACTGAAATTCTAGAGACTCAAAACACCAATCAATCAGAATGTTCATCAGATCTTTGCTTATCAGACACCAATTCATGGGTTTTTCATTGATTACGCAATCCGTCACCAGAGAAAGATTTCCCGATTTATCTTTGTCCATACGGAAATCCGGGGACGTAAGTATAGGAATTTCCCACTTATCGTCCATAACCTTCGGTAAGATTACTGATAAATCAAACACGTCATCTTTGGCTTCCTTGAAAGGTGTCAATGGCGGTGGCAATGGAACCGATTCGTTGGTGCAAATATTTATGAAGAGTTTGGTGCCCACTGGAAGGCCTCTTATGGGAGACATGAGTCTCGTTTTTAGCACCAACTGAGGTTTGGGGGTGATTTTCTGGCTTACCATTGAAAGAGCAACGGATCTTAGTCTGACTTACTAGAATATCACAGACCGACCCTTGGACCAAGATAGTACTGGGCATCTCCGTTGTTACGCGCGCAAGTCAAGTTGCGCGATAGAAATCAATTTCATGGAGAGAATACAGAAAGAAACTACTCGTCCCACCTGCCTACAGAGAGTAGGACATATTTTGCTTATTCGGACGAATTGCTTGTCCATTTCTACACCATAATCAGTGATGGATGAATCTCAGACGTCTTCCATCGTTTCGCCGCGCAAATCCGGCTTGAATCTGGGAATATCGGTACTGGAAACACCCCGGCAAAGACCGTCTTCAACCCCTTCCAAAGCGTCAAGGGCTGCATCTACACCTAAAAAGCAGGCGATTAGGACTTCTCCAGAAGCAACATCTTCCACAGACTCTAATGGAGATAATCATTTGTCAGATAAACTGAGGGTTTTAGCTACGACGGAAATGGAAATACTGGAGATCAAGGAACAGATAAAAGCATTGCTTGAGAAGAAGAAGCAGAAGGAACACCGCGTTAACAAGCTCAAGAACGAAATTGAAAGATCCCTATACAAACAAGTGCATGACCAAGTCCAGACTGTGGATAAACCACCCTCAAGCCCGCCCCAAGTTGTTACCAGATCACCTTCCTTTAACCAACGACCTCACAAACTGAATGTGGAGGTAGGCGTCCACAAAGACCCCTTGAGGACTAAAAGTACAAGTGATGATCTCAAATCAGCTGACAGCAAGCAAAAGGAAAACTCAAAATCCTGGCTGTCCAAACCATTGAGCTATCTGCAACAGTTTGATACATTAATTCAACACGAATTTGAGAAGTTGAACCTCATGGACGAGCTATCTGCACCTAATACCCACACAACCAACGAACTGAATGGTACACCAAACTCCATGAGCTCACAATTATGGACTTTTATGAATGAGGTCAAGTCGAACTTAATGCTGAATGTAGATGAAAGTTCTACGGACACACAATCAGGCATTCCAGAATCGTTAGGCAAGTCTCGACAGGAAACACAGCAGACGGACTATAAAGATGTAGAGCTTCATCCAATGGAAAAAGGATCAAGGTCTGCAACGCCCAATTCTTCAGACAACTCATTGGGTTCTTCAAAAGAGTAAACTCAGATCAGAGATAACAGGAGCATACAAAATAGTTAATGGGAATATCTGTGATATTCTTACGTACAAGTTACACATAGATAGTAATAAGCACATCACTTTGTGTACAATGTCTTTTTCAACTGGTGCACTTCGTCCTTGAGTTGGTCTCTCTCCTGTCTCAAAATAAATAAATCTGCCTCGAGATCTTTTATCTTCAGGTTGTAATGATCATTGAGCTCGTTATCATCATCATCATCATCATCATCATCATCATCATCATCGTCCTCGGCTTTCTTTTCATTAGCTACACTGGCATCATTATGCGAACCATCGGCGGAATCATTCACAATAACTGGTGTTGCATTTCTCGAGGTATTCCTTTTGTTCAACTTGAACAATCGAAGCTCCTCAATTTCAGAAGAAAGCTTTTTGTTCAAGTCCTTCTGCTTCTCTAGTTCAATCTGCGATAGATTCAGGGCTTTGTGTGTGTTCTTCAAACTCTGTAGAGATTGTTTGTAGTTAGTTTCAAGTTCTCTGCTGGTAACAGACTTAGTTTCCAATGCCTCCTTTTCTTTAGAAACTTCATTAATTTCGGTTTTTAAAGTGTCCAATTCTTTCTTAAACGCATTCTTCTCTTCCTCTTGAGTTGCGTTCAGTTCTAATAATTGGTCGATCTGTTTTTGGAGTTTCGTCGGGAAATCATCTGAATCAGTGTCGATAGATTTATCAAGAGGTGCCTCTTCTGTAGACGACTCAGTCCACATATTAATCAGTTTATCAATACCTTCTGTGATTTTATTGACTGATTGGTGAATTCCAGTTGGTTTCTTGTTTTCTTCGCCTTCTTCTCTATTGACATCCTCTTCAATCATAGGTTCATCAACAACAGCTAGCCTCTTGAACTCTTCAAACTCCAGCTGAATATCCTCATATTTGTTCTTCCATTCTAAAATCTCTTTTTGAAGACTAGTTTGGTCCTTTACGTGGTCTTCCAATTCTAATATTTTACTCTCCTGTGTCTTAATGACATTATTCAGGTTCGTAAGTTCAACAATTTGATTATCCATAAAAGGCTTGAATTTGGAAAACTGAGTAACTTGCTCGTCCTTTTCTTTTTCTAAATGTACAATCTTATTCTGGAGTGCAAACAGTTGTCTCCTTAATCCAGCATTAGACATGTCTGTTGTATCCACGATCTGGTCAGCAATCACACTGTCTCTCGTTTCGCTTACTTCTACTCCAGTTTGGGCCTCAACTTTCTCAACTTCCTCAGCTTCCTCAACCTCTCCAATCTCACGTGCGTTGGCAGACTTGTTGACTAGTGATGCTCCAACAACAGCACCAGTAGCTGAAGCGACGGGTATCGTCGGAGTCTGAATTTGGCTTTTTACATCAGTAAGCTGAGTCTTTAAGCCTTCAATTTCTTTATTTTTCTCCATCTCTAAATTGATAACCTGGTCATTTGCTTCTTTTACCTTGGTGTCTAAAGTAAATCTTAATTGGTCAACTAATCGGACAAGTTCGTCGTATTCAGATTTCGGAACAGATGTGATCTCAGTTTCAACAGGATTTGTATCTTCATGGTCGTCGATTTCACTCCTATCAGTAACATCGGCATATTGTTTCAAGAAGCTTGATTCTGATTGAGTACCATTTAGTGCTGGAACAGAAGGAGCAGCAGTTAGTGTAGTGCTCTTCGCAACAGAATGTCCCGCTTCGTTAGATAATTGATGTTCGGCAGGGCTAACCAATGGCTTAGTAGGAGACAGTTCCATTTCTTTGTGATTGGGGAAAGTTATTATTTCTGGTAAATTACCTGGAGATTCGCTATGACTTTGAGGAGATATGTCTTTAATCTCCTGTTTCTTCGGTGTAGTCAGCGGTGTAGACGCTGTGAACTCGTTTTCATTCAGTGAAGACAATTCTGCATTTTCCTTCTCCTGTTCCTTGAAATGCTCTTTGGGTATCTCCTGTTCCTTGAAATGCTCTTTGGGTATCTCCTGCTCTCTTGGTTTTGAGGCTAGTTCCAAGTCCTCTTGTACAATAAAACTGGGTAGCTTGTTTATATCAAATTCATGAAGGACGGTTTTCTCATAAGCTAAGTTCGCACCTTCTAGCATGTAATCCTTTTGAACATAAGGGTCAGACAGATCATTGTCGTCAGGGTCACCACCAACAATGATAAGCTTTTCTTGTGCCAAATCAACAGTCAAGGAATGCCCCATACGCTTTCCTGGACTAGCAAAGACATCGTTCCTTATTCTGAAACAGATGAATTTTTCTAAGTTTATACAGAAGAAAATATCTGATGGCTTATCATTTTTATCTTTACCTCCATAAATGAATAGTAAATTGTTGAACGTGGCAGCTGCATGTTCTCTAAGAGCAGGAGGCTGGTATCCCTTTAATTCTATGACTTGCCAGACCCTATCGATTGGATTGAAGCACCATAACGTATTGCATAGTTCAACTCCATTAAATCCACCATAAATGAAAACCTTCTCATCTATGATAGACATAGTGTGATTTGTCAGTCTTGGTGGAACCGCGCTGTCTTTGGAGGGCAGTACTTTATTCCACTGAGTACGACGGAAATTTGATAGATCAAAAGACCACATATCATTGTGAATATCGTTGTCTAGCATACCGCCAAATAAGTACAAGTATGGGGTATTTTCTTGGGCGTTATCCGAATCAAAAGAAAGTGTAACGATCGAGATGGTATGTCCATATCGTCCAGTTGGTTTCTCTCCAGTTGGGTTGGGGATAGTCCATTTGTAGGCGCCCACATGGAAAAAATAAAGGTTATTGTCCAGTTCACCAATCTCGTTGGTTTGAAGAGTATCGCCTCCAAAAACAATATAAGCGTTCCCAATGAGAACAGAACTGTGGCCAACTCTTGGGGCAGGGATTCCTTCAAAGTTCTCAATCGGTTTGGCAAGATAACAGTAATTTGGGGGCCTAGGTTCCCCACCCGTAGAACCTTTTGCATTCGTTGGCTGCAGAATCCAAATATCTCCATAAACATTGGCGTCTCTCAAACCACCCATCACAAAAAAGCTTCCATTTTCTGCCAAAAAGGATGACGCTGTGTGCATAAATCGAGGGAAAGGAGAATTGTAAAGAAACTTTTTAGCCCATGGAGTTGGGGTTGGAGGGTCTAGGGTCTTTGTCGTGACGGTATTGTAGCTTACTGTAGGGAGTGGTTTTCCAGAGGGATGCTGCAAACCACGGTTGGCAGGGTTACTTGGAGAGCTTGTAGTTGGAGAAACTGGGGGAGGATAACGGAAGTTACCAACCTTTTGAGGGGCATCCTGTGGCACTGGCTGATGCTGTTGATGCTGCTGGCCTTGCACCTGGCCCTGCCCTTGAGAGTATCTCGAAGAGAGATCGCTGTGAGATCCATTGTTGTAGTGGTTACCTGCAGATCGTGGAAAATTGCCCTGCGCACTCGTTGGGGGAGTGTTCATAGACGGAGTGGCTACCGAAGGGTAACTATTAGGAGAGGCGAAATTCGAATAATGGGGAGGTGGTGTGTTGATGCCGTGTTGGAATCCAGGAGTCTGTGGAGGCCTCTGTTGGTTCTTTTTCAAAAAGGGGTTGATTGGAGTAGCTGGAGATGATAGGTCAGTCTTGAGACTGGACTCGCTCTCGCCTGTAACCTGGCGTTGTGGCGTCTGAACATCGTGTTCAAAGGGGAGAGTGGCGCCCTCAGGAACTTCCTTCTGCAATTTCGAAACGCTTCCCGACTTTTTATGTTTTCTGAAGAAAGGAGCCATTTGCAAGGGTGAAAGGAATTACGGTGATCCTATTATTATGATAGTCGTTGTTTCGAATAGCGTGCAGAGTGTTTTCCTTGATCGCGACACTACGATTCGGGATCTCAGTTGTCGTTTAGATGTTGCTAGGCATGAATAGGTGAGTCGGCATTACGTCAAAGAAATAAGCAACATAAAGAATTAGCTGTCAGGGACATTTTTATGTGAGTCCTCTAAGGCAGAGACAATCGAATCGTAGCGCAAGGCTTAGCAGAGTACCATTTGCTTGCATTTGTGGGACTCCGTTCAGTTAGGAAGGTGCGCATAAATTAGGGGACCCTTACTCTCTCGGGATAGAAAGCCGTTCTATCAGATATCCAGTGCGCTTTCTACTAGCCAATTGAAAGCGGACACAATGATTTACAAAGCGAAAAATTACTTATAGCTGTCATCCAATACGCAAGGGACTCCTGGGTGAACTTCCAGAAGGCTGTTGTCACTCTACTGTGAATGATGCCCCGTGTTCATACGAATTTAGTGGCCTGTTGTTCTATGGTCGCAGTTTGTCTGCCGCTACCAGGGCAGACGCTAATTACAGTTAGAGAACCACGACAAAGATTAATAAACGTGGCGAGGAAACATACGCCTCTGCGTGACAAGCAGCCTATTGTTTTCAGCTGCTATTGAAACCTGAGACTTCACTTTGGGGCTTAGAAGTCACAGTATGATGATTGAGTCTACGTCTAGGCTGTAACAGCCTGCATTTTTTTTCAAAGAAGAGTCATGCTTCTTTCCGAAAACGAAGTTTCTGTGAGTTTGATTAGGGAATGGTAGGACGCAGGTATTTTTTGGGCAATAATCATGCGTCACCTTAATGTACGGCGTACGCGCATAGTCCCTGAGTGCCGTCTGTATAAAGACGCACCAGATCCCGAACTGTTCAGAGATCAATCCAATGAACACTAACAAGTTTATACTACTCTGTCTCAGCTTAGGATACTCAATTGCTACACCAAGTCTCCCATTAAGCGCCAATAAGTTGGCCCTAAAAAAAAATGCTGCTTCTTCTCACGATGAACACTTCGTTCGCCGAGATGGCCCCTATGAACCGTTGATAGCCGATGCCTACCTCTATTACACTACAACTGTACTTATCGGATCAAACGAAGAAGAGGTTCATCTCACCGTTGATTTAGGAACTTCTGATTTATGGGTCCTTGACCAAACCGGATTATGTGATGTGTATTTTGAGGAGACATATCTTAAACGTAGCTTGGATTCTTCGCCGGGTGAACCAAATCTGTTGCGCAAAAGAGAGTCCAATGACTCGTCTTCCCAGCCAAACTATCTTGCCGATTGCAAAATCGAGATGACTTTCGACTCAAGAAATTCGGCTACCTTCCATAGTAATGGCACTACGTTCGATATCACCTACTTTGATGGTACCAGCGCTAGTGGTATCTGGGGTACTGACACATTTTACTTGGGTGACCTTGAAGTTAGCAACCAGTCTTTCGGTCTGGCAAACCTCACCACAGCTTATTACGGTGTATTAGGTCTTGGGCCTTCCAACCTGCAAACGACCAATACTAACTCCTCTGGTGAAGAATCTGTTTACAGTGGCATATTAGACTCCATGCGTGATCAAGGGCTTATCAATTCAGCCTCTTACTCAATTTATCTATACTCAGAAGATAGCGATGACGTAGAGAACCAAAATGATGAGGGAGCTATTTTGTTTGGTGCAATTGACCAGGCTAAGATCGATGGATCCTTAAAATTGTTGCCATATGTGATCTCTGGTGGGCACTCGCAAATCGATGCTAATTTCCCTTACGTTACACTGAATAAGATTGCTGTGAATGAGAATGATACCGCCCTCGTGGTCGAAACTAACCCTCAGTTGGCAATGCTCAATCCGAAGTTTATGTACACCTACTTTCCAGAAGATATGTTGACCAGACTGGTAGCCTCTATCAGTCCAGACTTAGAGTATGATTCAGATACTGGACTATACCGGGCAGATCCTGAGGACCTTCTGGAAGCACGCGACAAACTGATAGAGTTTCGCTTTGGTGAAGATATTGTGATACGTTCTCCTGTATCAGACTATCTGTACGAAACATGGACATCTGGTCAAAATTATACCTACTTAGAAATTGGCGATAGCAAGGAGGATTTTTTTATCCTTGGAAATGCGTTTTTTCAGTCCGCCTATCTATTCTTTGACAATGATAATAGTGAAGTCGGTATGGGTCAAGTTATAAGAGATACTGACGAGGAAGACATCGTTCCAGTCGGTGAGTTTACTCTGGAGCAAGACTCTGGATATTCCTCAACATGGTCAACTTTCACTCATGAGACTGGTTTGGGTCCTTTAACTACTTCTAGTATTGATCTTAGCTCGGAATCTAGGACTGCAAGTTCTGCTACAGCTTCTGGGACTGCAAGCTCAGTCTCATCAAGTAGCGGGACCGAAACTGAACCAATCACATCAACGTCGAGTAGTGAAACCGTTTCTGGAACCGGAACAGAAACTAGTTCAGATGGAGCTGCTCCTCCTGCTTTTATTGGTGTTAGTTCGTCCTTATTTGCTTTCGTATTACTACTCCTTTAAGCTGGTTACTGTTTTTTTTTTTCAGGAATCAAGTATTATGTATATTGTGATGCTTAGCATACGACAAGAAAGTTTGACTTTAGGGCTGTAAGCTACAAACTTCCTACGCTGCGCTAATCGCAGTTTTCAAGCCTAAAACGCTATTCTAAAAGTATATACATTTGTATTTGTAATTATGATATACCTACCTACTGCCTGTAAACGCCTAATCAGCCTGGTCCCAGTTTCCCGGACGTGGCTGTTGAGGCATTACTGGTCCCCCTGCACGCTTAGCAACAATTATTTGATCCACACTCAATACAGTATTGACAGCCTCGGTAGCCAAGTCGATGGCATTCTTCTTTGAAATGAATAAATCATAAATTCCCTCTTGAGAGATATCCACTAAAGAATCTTCCAAACTTTCGGCCTCTATGTTTATACCAATCGAAAGTCCTTCGGAGGAGGATTGATCTTCAGCAGGTTTGTGAGCAGCATATAGTTTTGGAATGACCTCGTTGGTGTCCAATCCCGCGGTATCTGCAATGGTTCTAGGAAGGAACTCAAAGGCTTCAGCAAACTTCTTGATAGCCAATTGCAACAAACCAGGAGTTTTCTCACCATAGGCAGTGACACGGCGAACAAGTTCGGCCTCGACAGCACCAGCTCCGGGCAGCAGACGAGAGTCTTTTAGAACACCTTTGATAGCACTAACACCATCATCGATAGCACGCTCTATGTCATCCAAATTGTTCTGAGTGGCACCTCGAATCACTATGGTAGAAGTCAATGAAGAGGTATTTTTATCCTGCTTGAATACTGTAACCTGGTCGCTACCGATTTCAGTAGTTTCAACGACGTCGATTTCCCCAAGCTCTTCTGGACTAAGAGCTCCTAAACGTGGAGAAGGCGTGGCGCCACAAACTCTGCACACACGTCTCAAGTCGAACTTAGAAGGAACCTTGATTACCAGCAAACCGTATCTGTCCAAATAGTGCAAGGCCAACTCCCCGACACCAGCACCAGCTACAATGACACGCACTCCAGAATCATGAATCTCCTTTATAAGGGAGTCAAGTTGTTGTTCTTCACCTTTACTGAAGTCCAGCATTTCTTGAGCATTATGCAGCAATACGGTACCCTTTGTCTCTGTAGTGGTTATATCGATAGGACATGTAAAAACTGCTACTTTGGACCTCTGCTTCACAGATTTGACATGACTGTCAGGAGGGCGAGGAAAAACCATTCCCCTTAAAACAAATGAACTTTCTAGAGAGGATCCCATGATTTTGACAACTCTCACGGAATCGACATTGAACCCTAGAGGATTACCATGGGGAAGCACGTTAAGAACAGCCTCAGATACGAGCTCACTAATAATTTCTGCAGATCCAAATTGTTTAGACGAAATGATTGGCTTTACAATTTTCAATAATTCGGATTTCACTGTAACATCTTCAACTTTGTTCACTACTAGGGATTCCAGTTCCTTCAGGGCAAATTTGCTGGCCAAAGAGTAACCTTGAATAATCTCTGTAGGAGTCAATCCCAAAATTACCAGTTTCTCGGCCAAAGACAACAATTCACCGGCAAAAACCAGAACATAGTTTGAATTATCACCCATTTCTCTTTCTTGCTGATCTGAAGCCATGACGAGAACTTTAACTGCTGGATGGACCACATCAAGCTCTCTCAGCATTGTAGCAGCATCGTTGGTGATGGTGATCTTCTGGAGATGGTTGACAATGATCTTGTTCTTTCCACACGGTCCAATTGAAGTTGCCACCATGGAGCTAATTTCTCTACACGCCTGGATATTTCTGTTAATCGCACCATCGGCATTTGATTGTGTTTGGTAGCCTTGCTTGAATAGTCCAGAATTTGGAGCACTAGGAAGTTTTAAAGAAGACATTCTTGTGCTTTACTGGAAGGGTATCTTAAATGTGCTTTGGTGATGTATTATTTTTTTCTCTCTACCACGATAATTTTTGGTGGAAGTTCGAGAAGTTGGGCGCGTTCTTCAGAGGGAAGGAATGTTGGAAGGTAGGCGCATATGTGCGTAGAAGGCAGTTTCGCGCCTACATCGCCAATACGATCTTCGATCTATCCAGCCAGCAAACACTCTTCCCGACCAGTTCAGACTCATCTTCACCCTTGAAGGAATGGAGACTGAAGATTATGATCCCAAGGGTGATCTTTGGCAACTCCTAGACAGCCCCAGCTCTCTGCGTCAATTGGATGACTTGCTCAATTACACCTCAGGGTACAAAAGGGTCCTCGATAACGATATCTCCCTCAACATCAGAGAGTACAAGGGCTTTCAGGAAATGATGGGAGATGAGACAAAACTAGAAAATTTGGAAACAGATATAGTCAGCCTGATTTCCTCGTTTACTAAAACCTGGGAACTTGCTGATGAAACGGAAAAAACTATCCAATCCATGACAGGAAACATAAGGAAGTTGGACAACTGTAAGAGAAATTTGACATTATCAATGACCGTTCTCAAACGATTGCAGATGCTAATCGGTGCATTTTACAATCTAACTGATCTTTTAGAGAATAATGCGAAAAACTACTCTATGATATACCAGTTACTGAGTGTGGTGTTAGAGCTGATGCAACATTTTCAAAGTTACAAGAGCATAGATGAAATCAATACTTTGAACAGAACCATTTCTAAAATTAAGAACCAAATTGTTGATGGAATCTTTTCAGATTTTGAAGACCTTTCCAGTAATCCCAACCCAGAATTGCTTTATGCTTGTAAAACTCTAGACTCTTTGGGTCCTGCATATAGATCAAGATTGATTAATTGGTACGTCAATCTACAGCTCAAAGAGGTTAGTTCCATATTTGGCCCCACAGAAGAAGCGGGATCTCTCTCTAACCTGGGAAGAAGATTTATATTCTTCAAAAGGTTACTGATGCAACTTGAAAATCAAACAAGTAAGGTGTTTCCGAAGGACTGGAAAATTGAACTAGTCTTGGCACAAAAATTCTGCGAGGCTACAAAATCCGATCTGACTCGGGTGATAGCTAAAGAGAGAGCAACCAATACTTCAGGCTCACTTGATACAACTTTACTGATCAATTCGTTAGAAGAAACATTAGAATTTGAAACTCATTTAAACCAAAAGTTCAAATACTATGACGATTCGAATATCGAGTCTACAAAAGCTGCACCTGTGTTTGATCGAATGATCTCAGAAGTTTTTGAACCTCAATTACAATTTTGGATGGACTACCAGGATAGCAAGCTGAATGAGAAGTTTTCACAGTTTTTAACACCCGACAACCTTCTCAAGAAAACTGGTCCGTTGTCAGATGACAAGTCTGCGCTGGATGATAGCTCGATAAACGTCTTGGACTCATCAACAGAGCTTTTCCGTGTTTATCGCCAACTTCTAGTGCAGCTTTCAAGACTTTCTCATGGTGAGCCATTATTGAACCTTTCAAATATGTTTGTCAAGTATCTTTTCCAGTATAAGAACCAAGTTCTACAAACCTTGCTTCCAAGTGCAAAAAAGATAAGTTCTTTGACAACAGAAGAGACAGGACAAGTACTGCCACACATTTGCCTTATATTAAATACAGCAGATTATTGTTGTACCACAATCTCTCAATTGGAAGAGAGACTCTCGAAGTTGATCGAAGATCCCAAAATTGTTGAAGGAATGGGATTTGATCCCGTTAAAGAAGCTTATCTTGCTTTGATAAACAGCTGTTTAAATTTACTATTATTAAAGTTAGATCGTGATCTCGATATGAGTTGGAGGGAGTTTACAAATGAAAACTGGAAGAATTTGACAGAAGTCTCGGGAGAATCTAGATTCCTGACATCGGTGAAAAGAACGGTAATGGAAGATTGCACAGTTATATTCAGGAATTTTGACAAGGAAAGATACATTCGTAATTTCACTGATAGAGTGATTGAGTTGATTATCACAGACTTTACTGCTCAAATAGTGAAAATCATCCCCATCCACGAAGTTGTCGCAGAACAGTTACTTCTCGATTTGCAATCATTACGATCCCTTTTCTTGGATATTCCAAATTTATCACCAAAACAGACAGAACTGACAAATACTAAACCAATAGTAAGTTCCAAAATGTTCAAGAAATTTGTGGATACCAATGTAAATAACCTAGAACGGGTTCTGAAGATGGTGATGACAAGAACAAAACCTTTTGACAATTTTGTCCAGTCTTATTTTATGATTATAGGAGATAAAAAGTTTGACAACTTTTTCAAGATATTGATTTTGAACGGAACCATTCCCCTACCGAGGGGGTTCTCAAATACTACCAGTCACCAAGCTTCTTTCCAAAACGAAAGGTTAAAGTATCAGGATATTTTTAACCAGCAACTTTCAGCTTTTGATGATGAAGATACTGAACAAGACCAGCTGGATGAGTCGTTTGCATTTTTGGATAATTTTGATATTGACCGGTATAGAAGGAATCTCTATAAGCCTGCGGTGGATAATGTACCTCAACTGGAGAGCAACATCGTTTTGTCTCCCAGTTCTACGACTTCACCAACAGCCAAAACAATTTCCAATTTTTTCAACAATATCGGACATTCCAACAGTGAGTCCACTGATGATCAGTTTATCGATGCAGGAATCAATTCGTTGGCCAAAAAGATCGATAAGCAGGCAATTATAAACACCAAAGAGAATCTTGAAAAGAACCTGGCCAGGACTTTTAGTGGTGATCATAAATTGAACATCAATGAGAACTTCAAAAACTTTAGCAAACTTTTCGGAAAGAAAAACTAAGCTGCATTAATAACTAACGTACTAAATAGACTATCATGTAATACAATGAATTTCCCATACATGTACTTTACCGTTTACCGTTTCTACGTAGTAAAAATCAGCAAAAAAAAACCAAAAAAATTGCGAATTCTGTGGATCGAACACAGGACCTTCAGATTATTGAGACCGAAGTTTTCTTCAGTCTGACGCTCTCCCAACTGAGCTAAATCCGCATTATAAGGTAACGTTTGCAAGGGGAATTATATAATGATAGATTTTAGTTTTGTAAGCCTGTAGAATAGCTCTTCGAGCGGCCATTCTTGGAGGTTTGGTTTGATCTAATAACTTGATTAACAAAGGAGAACTAGGCTGGTAGAGATTTATTATACTCGCCCTTTACTCGCCTTAGATAATATTTATAAGCAAACCAACCGAGTAAATCTAGGACACAGGTATGCTTTGAACGCAATACCCTACGAAATGCAAAATGTTTATGTTGGATACATGAAAATCCACGGACTAAACGTAATTGAAAGATTTCAATTCTACACACACTTTTCCTTTGCCTGGCTAACTCGAACAGTTGTACCATTGCAAGACAGTGGTTCCTGCCATGGTAACCCAGCTACCCTATCATGTCAGATGGAAAAAAAATGAGATTGCAGCACCTGAGTTTCGCGTATGGTCTCCCACTACACTACTCGGTCAGGCTCTTAGCAGCTTAACTACGGTTGATCGGACGGGAAACGGTGCTTTCTGCTAGATATGGCCGCAACCGAAAGTTTCTACTTTAGTAACATTTTGACCTCATTAACATTGCTGCAAATGATGGCACTTGTAGCTCCAGTGAACACTTTGCAAGGTCAACATACTTCAAAGCATGAATAGTTAGATTGTATGCCTTTTCTTACTTAAGGCGACTTCTCCTTGCTTTCCAGTGTTTCAAGGTTATCCAGCTTTTCCAGGGGATATGCTCTAGAGTTCACAAGTCATGGTGTATTGGGGGAGATGGTACAGTATCGCATGGTGCCAAGTTTTTGATGTTTTTTCTGTGCCCACAGTTTTGCTTATTAAGGAGGGACACGTAAAATCTGCTATCTTAACCCCGGTGCATAGAAAGCTTTTCTCATAAATGCTCAAGATTACAGCTTCGTTCTGTTTCCATTGCAAAAGTTTCTACGGAACCAACTACTAGCTGAGCCATTACCCTTTTACTAACAGACAAGTGTGATACAGTCAACATAGGCCAACTGATCCACTCATCTTACGACCCGATGGAAAGGTGCATGAAGGTGCATCAAAAATGCATCCGCTATGCTATCAAGTCAAAAGCCCCAGTTCCGCAATGCTTGATCACCGACCAAGTGAAAAATCCTTCCACGATAATCAAGACGTATATACGGTTAGAAAGTCCATTTGTATAGTTGAACTCTATCCATGGATCTATCATATACTCCGAACCATACTTGGAATGTGCGTGCAGTTGGTGACAGTTCAAAACACTCTACAGGTGTCTTCAAAATAGTTGCATCACGTGAAAAGTATAACCTATTTGCTGTGGACTGTGGTGGATTTGGTGATGAACCTATCAAATATATTGAATCCAGCACTGAGGTACCAGAATGGAGACCACACTTTTGCTCTGAAGTTTGCCATGAACAACCTTATAAAAGGCCGCAAAATTCACCGGTAGATCAATAAGTAACAACGCATAATGTCCAACTCCAGTGTTTTGGGTTCAGATAAGGCTACCGCTAGTGATACCAACGTGTATGACTACAAAGAGTCACCTTCTGATGCTGAGAATAAATATGCTGTGGTGTTTGAGACTGGGCTGCCAGAGGAGGTAGTAGAGTCAAATGTTCAGCGCATCATTGAGAATGCACCTGATGGGCATGTTGAAGACGATGCAGATGTCTTATTGAGAGGTGCCTTTCTAGCTAACGACAAGAGTATTTTGCTTCCTCATAAGATCGAAAGTGGCCACTATACTCCAGAAGAGGTCTCTCTGTTGGAGTACGAATCTCGCCATTCAATCAAATCGCAGTCCAAATGGATGTTCCTGTTGGCAATTACTGGCTCCTTTGCTGCTCTGAATTTTGGTATGGACGAATCTGCCGTAGGTGGTGCACAGCTTCAATACGTCCAAGAGTTCAACATTACTAATGCTAATGTTCAGGGAACTGTGAATGCCATCCCCTACCTCGCTGCTGCCGTCCTTGGCTCTCCTATTGTTATTCTCTTGGATAAAAATGTCGGAAGAAAGCTATTCCTGCTAATCTCTTGTGTCATCGGTGTTGCTGGATCATTATGGCAAGCGTTCTCGCCTAATATGGCCTCTTTGCTAGTTGCCAGAATTTTCTTGGGAGTCGGAATGGGTATCAACAGTTCAGTTGTTCCTATGCTTATTGCAGAATCAAGTCCTGCAAAAAGTAGAGGTGTATTCTTAATGCTATGGCAGACCTTTGTCGCCACAGGTGTCATGCTGGGTTCTGTCTTCAACAGAGCGTTTGTCGATCTTGATCCAAAGATTGCCTGGCGTCTGATGATTGGATCATCCAGTGTTGCTCCTCTAATTTGTTTTGTATTTGCTCTTTTCATCGCCGAATCCCCAAGATGGCTTATTTCAGTCGGTAGACATCACGAAGCGCTAGATGTTCTGTTCAAGCTACGTACACACAAGCTTGCTGGAGCCAGAGACTTCTACATTATCTACGAATCTTTGAGGAAAGTTGATGAGATTGAGAAGATACCTGTAATAGAGCAGGCTAAGCTGATGATTTTTGATAGCAGAGTCAGGTTTGGTGCGATTGTATCCCTGTTCAACATGTTAATGCAACAATACTGTGGTGTTAACGTTCTGGTGGGATATACCCCAACAATTTTAGTGAATGCAGGTATTGACCCAAAGACTGCCATTGCTGGCAGTATTGGTATTGGAGGTGGATGTGCATTAGCTACTTTGTTTTCAACTCAATTGATTGACAATATTGGAAGGAGGAAGATGCTTCTGTTTACTTTCCCTGTTCTGGGAGGCTGCATGTTCTGGCTGGGTGCCAGTCTTTACATTGATGAAGATTCAGCTCGTCTTGGATCCGGTCTCGCTGCTATGTATCTCTTTACCTTGACTTTTGGTTTGGGTATTGGACCTGTCAGCTGGACAATGAACTCTGAAGTCTACCCGTTGCATGTACGTTCATTTGGTGTTCCTTTGGGTATGGGATGGAACTGGATGCTAGACTTCATTTTAACCATGACATGGCCCAAAATGGCGGAGACCATGACCACTTCAGGAGGTCTTTATTTCTACGGTGGATGGAATATCTTTGCCTTTTTCTTTACTTTTCTATTTGTTCCCGAGACCATGCGTCTTTCATTGGAGCAGATGGATGAGCTATTCAGTCAAGGTACCTCCAAGTTTGCTCGTTCAAAGCTTAACCTAGTTAGAAGGCCTTAGATAGATGAACTCTGTTAGATTGAATTCATATCGGTAATTTTGGAAGCAACTTTTCTTGCTGGTAATTAATAAAAAAGAACTACTCGTTCTTCAAACCGTTTCCAGTAGCAGCAATATATACCTGACCTTATGGTAACATGTACGTTATTTAGATCTCACATCCCAAGATGGAGGAAATAGGAATGTAAGGAATATCAATGAATACTGCCAGAGTAACCTTAGTATGGTATTAACTTCTTATTTATGCTTAACTTGATATATTTCTACTGATAAAGTCAGTCAGACATTGATCGTCATTGGGGCGCCGTACAACTTCTCGTGCTCTTCGATGGCAGGAGGTTGGGCGTTATCTACTTGGTGCCATCTTTCGTGTAGTCTTCCAAACAACTTCACAATTATTGGCTCATCGCCCTGCACGTTATTAACAGCACTTTTACCGAAAAGCCTACCTTTATTGTCGTTCCACTGATCAAAAGTAATCTTTTCCCACTCTTTCGGTTTGTGATATCCTAGTCTATTGAGTTTAGGAGAGTCGACAGTTTCCGGGTCAATGACCAAAGACCTGTCGGGGTCCACAAAATAGATTATTTGGAACCTTGTATCCCTCTTTTGCTCTTTTACAGGAGATTGGACCCGATGAATCGACGATTTGAAATAGCCTCCTGACAAAAATTCGAAACCATCTCCAACATTAACAACAAGAGAATTGGGTTTATGTTTCACAAATTTCCATTCCCCTGTTTGGTAGTCTCTGATCTGAAGCGACAAAATTGGGTTGGAAGTAAGCACTGTAATAAAAGATCCATCCGAATGTCCTCTCAGCCAGTTGTTGTTCGTTTTAGCCTCGTCTTCTGGTGATGGATTGTAGTACTTCATTAATCTCCCAAAACCACCTCCACTATGGAAAGGGTCGTTATCAATCACACGCAGATAATTATCCCACAGAGTGCCTTCAGGGATCTCAAGAATGATGTCGCTCAAGTTGCAAATCTTCCTAACAATCTCATAGTGCAAATAGTTAAAGTAATCACTAATATCTTGCAAATATCCTCTGACAACCTTAGGGTGCTTTAAAACACCCTCATCAGAAAGAAAGATATCTTCGTGCAAGAAGTTTCTGAAATTATAGTGCTCAATACTGTCTGGTACATTGTTGTTGCTCCAGTATTTCTTTGGTTTAAATCCACTGCCTCTTTCCCCTCCAAGTGACTTTGATCTGTCTTCTTCGTCAGATACGAATGCTCCAGCTAAGTACTGAGCCTTTTCCTCATCAGGAATACTCATCAGCAGTTGGCCAATTGACCTGATTCGGTTGAAAGTTTCTGGTGTCAACCCCACGTTGTACAGGTTGAAAAACCCTGACGTGCTCAATGCCGTTTCCAACTGTTCGGCTAAAGCCTTTCTCTTTTCCAGACCAGCACTTCCCTCCTCGTATTGAGAAAGGTCCAACGATACCAGATCGATGGTGGGATACTGGGCGGCAATTTCTTCAGGCAGAGGAAGAGGCTCCTTGAATTCTTTCAGGGGCACACGCTCTTCCACTTCCTTTTCAAAGAGATTTCTGTTGGCCATTTGCTTCTATTCTACACGTATTTTTTCTGTAGCCAATGCTGAGCCGGGATATTGGGCAATATATACCCATAATCCACACTCATTGCCATGTAAATGTGACTTTCTGATGGTGAAATGTGTGGCTTGGGATTCACAATATAGCGAATAATACACAGTATATGTTGTGATGAATGCATATTTCATTCCTTGCACCGTGCTACAGAGTTCTCCTATAGCCTGTTGGATAATCGTATACGAGTGTTCGAATTTGACTGTGTGCCATGATAGGTCTCTGAGCAGCGGAAGAGAATGGTGCATAGAATTCTCTAAAGTGTTGAAAAGGCACTAAAGAAGCTCTCTAAAAATTATCTATAAATTGTGTACGAAACGTTTGGTGAGTCGCTCCATAACTGTGGATGAGGTGCCGAATGAGCCGATATTTTCGTACTTTCAATTTTGTTGAATCGCTAGATGGTTGACAATTCTTGAGTCAGCTCATCATCAGAGAATAGCACCTGAATCGAACTTCCAGCCATTATGGGTAACACCACCTCACAGGCTACAGCTCTGTACACCGCACCATGTTGATCAGCAGGTTTCCTGCAAAATGGCAGTAGCCCCTACAATCACCGCAGAACAAGAATTGTTCCTGATGTTGTGGCCCAGTTATAACCAAACCTAGCTCTCTAAGCTGTTAGCTGATCTGTCACCACCACAGAACATATGTAACGTTACGCAGTCGGATAATCTATGTCTAATTCGCGCGCTCTTCCCCCAACAACCTTCTCGGCCCGTTATTGTCATGTTACTTTCATTCATACCTGTTAGTACTAACAATGCTTGGATTCAAGTACGGAGAGGCTTCCTCTGATGAACATCTAGGCTATTGGGGGCCTGTCACTGCAACTATCGACTGGTGTGAAGAAAACTACGTCATAAACCGATATTTTGCCGAGTTTGTCAACTCCACAACGAACCTTTCATTCTTTATTCTGTCATTGTATCATCTGTACTCAGCCATCAAAAATCGCCATGGGTTTCTCTACGTTTTGGTTTCTATTGGGATGGGCACGGTCGGTTTCGGCTCTTGGTTGTTTCATATGACCTTGAGATACGAATTTCAGTTGATGGATGAACTGCCAATGATTTACGTCACTGCCATTCCGTTTGGATATATCTACAGTTGGCGCAAACCACCCTTTTGGAAAAACTTCATCCGATACGGTACTGCCATTTTCACTATCACTCTGACTTTGGTGTACATCTTCGTGTACAAGAACCCCATACTCCATCAGATCTCGTATGCTACACTGAATTTCTTAATCATCTACAAGACGTTGAAAACCATCAACGAACAAGTCACCGATCCCAAAGTGAGGCAGTTAGAGTATAAACTTCTTGCTTTATCATTTTCGTTGTTTGGATTTGGTTTCTTCGTTTGGAACTTGGATAACATTTTCTGTGACACTCTGATCTATCTTCGAAGGTACCATCTAGGACTTCCTTTCGGATTCATTATCGAAGGGCATGGCTGGTGGCATATCTTCACATCCTTGGGAATCTATTATTTCATTCTTTATAACGAAATTATGGGCACTTGGATGAACGAAAGGCCGGAGGACTACAAATTAGTCTGGAGAATGAGATTTTTAGGAGAGATGGTGTTGACTGACGAAGCCAGACAGAGATACCAGCTGTTGGATGAAAAGAAAAAAAAATAAACAAAAACTTCGGTAGAGGAATGCAAAGTAACTGTATATATTTCATCTCATATCCTACATGTCATTAGCATACTGAGTCATTTTGGCCAACAAAAAGCTAACATTGTTCACTAGAATTGGATTTTTTGAGCCTTCTTCTGTGTTAGAAACTGCTACCAACTGGTCAACCAATTTCTTCAACGCAGGGTGTGTAAGGACATAGTCGTTCTTGTTCGCAACTAGCATACTCAATACTTTTACTTTTTCTTGAATGTAGGGAAGTGGAATCTGAGTTCCTAGAATAACCGGTTTTAGCAGTATCTCCGTATAACTATTGGCAATATTGGTTGCATTTCTTTCGATTAACTTGAATATCACTAGCTCTAGATTCATACTGATGTCCTTGGTTTCGGGCGAATCGGTTGCAGCGGCCCACCGAACTATCAAGCTAGAGAGCCCCGTTAGCTTAGACATGTCAGTTATTGAAGAAAATAGACGCTGCAAAGATTTGACAACCAACATGAGTCCTGTCCTGTAGTAATTTGTCACGGGTAAGGGCAATGCAATATAATTTTCAACCAGTCCTTCAATTGTAAATTTTGATTCTAATATGGATTCGGCAAAAGCTTCATCACCACAAAGTTTACCGATCAAAAACCATCCCTGCAAGCTGAACATACCTATTTGCTGATTTTCCTGTCCTAAAATGTCAAAAAAGCTTGAACTTTTGACGCCCTTACTCGATAGTAGCATGATTACATCATTTCTATCTTTAGTAGAGTTGACAGAGTTTCCTAGTATAACCATTGCCAGTATTTGGCCGTAGGGATTGGTCAAATTAAACTCGAATACGTCTCGCGTGGATATATTGTCGTTCTGGGGATTTCCAGAAAGATTGCCCACAGAGTCAAACAAAATCTTACATATTAAACTTTTTTGTTCAGTCTCCCAATTCTCACTGTGGTAGACCAGATTTATCAATTCAAAGAACTGATGGACCATTGCTGGATAGGCTGCAGAAGAAAAATCATAGTCATCCAGTACAGAAAGACATTCTAGTATATGAAAAAGCTGCGTCTGAGTGTCGCTGTCCAGCTCGCCATTTTCTAAAGATGTTTTCATCTTGTGAACCAATTGAGAAAGTGTCTCCAGTGACAGGATAGACTTGTGAGTGGAGTGTAGCACCTGCCCAATCTCTTCAAGACAGCTGATAGCCAAATGTGTATTTTCAAAACTACCTTTTAACACAATTGATACTAAAATTTCAACTATGTCATTGTCTTCTTGTATCAGTAAACCAATTAGTTCGCCGTTATCCAAAACTAGGTTTTGCAGTAGGGTACACCCAAGAGAAATCAGTTTCGGGGAATCACTTTTCAACAGAGAGCACAATGTATTCACAGCACCACTTTCAAACACAAGACGTCTGTTTGCATCTTTATCTGCAACAAAGTTACATAGACACCGGAAGAGCTGAATGGCGTAGGTTGTGGTATGGCTCTCATCATTAAGTGTCTTAAACTCAGGTATGACGAAAGTATGAATAATGAACTGTACATCGTGATCTGACCTGTAGTGTTCATCTCTCAGTAAATTGCCTACAGACTCAAACAAGATAGTCCTTTCTTCGAATGACGGACCTTCCTGCAGCCTGGATAGCAAGCGGGAAGCCTCCATAACAATTGACAAAGACACTTGATGGAGAAGCCCAGAAGCCGAAAGTAATCTACAGATTCGCGCTATACTTTTGATGTTGATTATGTAGAATTACCGGCCACTATAGTGACTTTCCTCAAAGAGTCAACGTATTACAAGCACTGATGTTGTCAATGATGTTCCGATGGGAGTATGCTCCAATTTTTTCATTCATGACGTAATCCTTAATAGCCTTGAGCGTAGGTTTGATCTTCAGTATTCTCGCAAGTTTACGAAGGTAGTAATCCAAGGAAATTGAATTTCGAACGAACTGAAAGGACTCAATTGCCCCTGAAGAGTCCACATCCTTCAGAATATCAAGATACTCATGCATTCCAGAGAGGTAAAAATCTCCGGTTTTATGAGGCGTATACACGTTGGCCAAGTAGACTTCATAGCCCGTGTGGGAAAAAACATTTCGGAATGGAATACCCGGGATGATATCTCCATGGTGAACAATCCTAACATGGCCTTCCTCTGGAAAATTTCCTTCTACCAAATTCCCTTCAATCTGATAGACATTGGTGACCAAGTCATACAGATATGCTAACTCGTGGGAGAAGACGCGAGAAGCACTAGCTGTGAGGGTAAACGACTTGATCCGAAGCAAGCTGAGTTCTAGCTGCAGTATTTGAGCAAATGCCCCTCCTTGTGAGTGCCCACCGAGTACGACTTGATACTCTGGGTTTTCGGCTATGCTTTGGATGAGCAAAGGGAGTATTTCAGGCAAGACTACCTTCATCACCGAGTTGAATCCTGAGTGGATTTCACACTTGAAACAGAGTTCGTCACTTTTTCTCTCTTCAAAAAAGGTATTCATCTCAGCTTTACTAGGAGCTTGGAGATTTGTGGCTACATCTTGATAGTACCTTACTGTCGGTGCACTCTCGGTGGTTCCGTTTTCCCGCTCCCTCCTGGCGAAACTATTCACTTGGGCAGTTTGCGGTATATACTTTCGGAGCAAATTCTTTGCCACACCGTCACGGTTGTTCATTGTCTCACTGATCACTGTACTGTTCCAGACATTGGGGCGATATGGCCTTTCGACATAGTCGAGATTGGTTAACCAATCATTCGCAAATCTGGATCCTCTGAAAATTACGTTAATCGTGTTCAACTTATGATCCAACAAGATGTAACCGTTGCCTCCACCTTTACTGATCTTTTTGTATGGGGGTATTCGAAACACTTTCAGTAGGTTGAACCTGTCCTGTGAGTCCTCCAGGGTTTCATTGCTTTGGAAGGGTAAACTAAGACAAGAAGGCAGTAAGAACTTTGAGTTCTCATCGGTTCGCAGAGCACCCTGCTCATTATCACAGTAAGCTACCTGCAGCAACGGTATGTACTGGCTAGCCAACTGGTGGTACAGGTTGTCACTAATCTGTTCGCTACTCTCTAGCACGTAGTTCAACTTGGCTTCGGGGTTGATTCCACCGAAGCTCAAAAGGTCTTTGGCAAATCTTTTGGCACTATACATAGCATTCAGATCTGAATGGGCTTCTTGGGTATCTTCCGTATGTCCAGCTCCCGTGAACTCAGTAACAGGAAGCCCTGCGGCACAGTTCCAAATCGCAGTGACCAGCACTGTCGCAAGAATGATTATATCTGACTTCATTAGCGTTCACGCCAACTGAAACGGTGGTAGTCTCTTATAAATGCCATCACGTCAATTGTATATTCTGCACATCTTGCAGATATTCTAGGCAGCACGGCGAATCTAATCATTTTCTGTCAACAGACCTCGGAATCCGTTTAGATTCATCTACACAACATTGGCAATGTCGCGGGTGATGCTGAAGAAACCACCAGCGAAAAAAAAATACAGGTACGATATTAGATACATACAATGCAGAAAAGTAGGAATATTATAGGAGTTCCCGACCCGTCCAGCTAAGAGTCATCCATTTTTTATATCTTGTTGCTGCACAGGCGTTGAATTCTCCTTCTGACTCTGACGCTGTTTTTGATGGTGATTATGGTGGTGGCTATGATGGTGACTATGGTGATTGGATCGCTTGGCCTTCTTGTACCAGCCTGGGATATCTTCACCTGTGGTTCCTACTTCTCTGTCGACATAATCAGGAACATTACAATCACTCAACCAATAATGATTTGAAAGGCCTGCCGCATCCATTCGGTCTCTGGGATCCAGAATCAGCATTCCAGATAAAAAGTCCGATATTTCATGGGAATCCTCTTCACTTAGTTTGTATTTCTCCAAAAGCACTTTTTGAAGCGACCATGATTTCAGGTTCTTTATACGTCTCAGCTTTTTTAGGTCAGAGTGGAAGTACCTTAAGGTTTCAGTCCCATCCTCCATCAGTCGTTCTGGAAGAGGACCCAATAGTTCAATGATCTGAGCAAGATGGTCATCGGTCTTGGAGAATGACTTACCCTCCGTAGGTTCAAAGAGATATTCGCCTGTGATGAGTTCGAATATGATACATCCAATCGACCAAATGTCAGCTGAGCAACCCCAGTTGGCCCCTAGTATCACTTCTGGAGCTCTGTATTGACGGGTCTGTATGTCGTTCGTAAAGTGGTTGTACACCCAACAAGCATTTCCAAGGTCCGCAATCTTTACACGAACTCTGTCATTGTCTTGAATCTCTTCGTTGTTTGGGGCATCATTCTCCATTGGGGGAAGAGAGCCTAATGAGCTGATCATTGACTCCGAATAGCTTGTCGTATTCGTATTAGTGTGTGAGTTGCTGTTGTTGTACACGTTGCCTAAAGGAGATGGAGGGCAAAAGCCGGGCTCATGAGTGTTGAACGCAGATGAATTTCCAGCAGGATATAAAGACCCGTTGGCAGTATTAGCTGTCTGAATGTCGGCTGGTGGGTTGAGATCTTGTGTTTGTTGTCTCGGCTGGGGGAACTTGGACGAAAGATTTTGGGCGACCTGAACAGGTGAGGTCATATTGTGCAGTACTGAAGAACTATAAGACCGCAACGGGGATGGTAATGGTTGAGACCCAGTAATCAATGAGTGTCGTCTGCTTCGACGACCATCGCGTATAGAAGAAGTCTTTCTCAAAGGTGAAAAGTTACCACAAGACTGGGATGTCTTGGGTGTTGGTGGCATAATGTCAGTCGGAACCTCGGATATTGTGGGGGCCGGTTTCAGGTTTAATGATTTTTTTCTTATCAACCTTTTTTCCCTAGCGCTAATTTCCAAGTACTCTAAAATCTTTTCAACATCTATTATTTCCATCAAAACATTTTCTGGTTTCAAATCCGTGTGAATTATCCCACATTGACGATGCAAAAAATCTGCCGATAGAAGCAACTGCTTAGCGATTTGCTTAACAAACTTCAGAGGTAAACCGTTGTAGTCGTACCTCTTGATCAGACCTAGTAGATTTTCACCCAAAACTTCAAAGACCATGATAATATGCGTTCCATTAGGCCCCTTGTGGTCAAAAAAATCTAAAAGTTTGATCAGGTACTTGTGTCCTGGGTGGTCAGGGTCACTCTGGTTGACTTTGATAAGGAGTTTAATCTCGTCTATAGCTGTATCACGATAAATTTGAGCACTTCTCAGAATCTTCACAGCGACATGGCGATTTTCCTCAAGATCTTTAGCTAACCAGACGGTGCTGAAATGTCCCCAGCCAAGTTTCCTCACCAGCTTGTACCTTCTATTCTTATAATACTCCCCGATATAAGCAGGGTGGTATCCTCCCATACAATAGTCTTCTGTGTTTTCTTCATTCTTTGGATCAAGAGGAGGTACTTCGTCCGAATCTTCGTCCGAATCGTCGCCATAAAGATCGATCTCCAAGTGACTGGCACCTTCTGTGCATGATATGTAATCTTCGTCTGAATAATCGTCTTGCCCTCGAGAAGTTGCACTTCTGCTCAACTGAAGAAAATCGACACTTCTGTCAACATCTTTAGTCTTCTCTTCTTCATCTTCCTCAAACTTCGTTTTGATGGGCGTTACTTGGGGTTTCGGTCTCCCTACTGGTTCATCAGGCTTTACAAAAAGTTTACGTTCCACCAATTTATGGATATGCTGGTCAATTTCCTGCTGACCTCTTATGATGTTGTTGACTTCAGAACACTGGCATTGTTGCAGTCCGAGGGTTAGCTTCGATGCTGGATGAGCCTGTTTGTAATGCTCTGAAATTTCCTTATATGGCATGTCCTTATTTGGCATATACTTTAATCCTCAACGTGTGATTATATTTGCTCGATATGATTGGAAAGATATATGGCACTGGACTTGTTTTATATAGCGTTGTTCTGTAGAAGTAGTCAGGTCCAAGTAGGTATAGCCCGATGGATATTCAATATTATTAATAATTGGTAGGTGCACGACTATAGATTCCCACAGTCTCGTTTTTTTTATTTTTTTATTTACTGTGGATCAAATTGGATATACTTAAAGAAGTCAAAATTAACCAACTACATACAGATATTTCACCTAAATACTAACAAGTCTAATCTAGCTCATCTTGATTCATAGAAACATCGCCGTCGGCATCTTTAGAATCTTGCTCGGTCTTCTGGGCTTGTTCATTGGTAGAACCGGCAGCCTCACGAGAAGCACGTTCGGCAGCCATCTTCTCAGCGATAGCAGAAGCTTTCTTGGCCTCTTCCTTCTCACGGATAGCTTGCTTCTTCTCTTCCTCCTTGGCGAGGTAACGACCACGGATAACGTTTCCAATGGAAGCCAGCTCTTCATATTTAGCAATGTACTTGGCTTTGGTGGAATCGTAACCGTCATCATAAAGCCATTCCTCGGCTTTCTCTAACATAGCTGAAAGCTTGGTCTTTTCCTGTTCACTAGCAAATTCTTTGTACTGGTCCTCCAGTTTACCTCTAAGCTCGTAAATGTACTCCTCTAAAGCGTTCTTGCGCTCCTCGGTGTCTGCGACAAGTTTGTCTTGAACCTCTAAGGCGGCCTCCGTCTCGAGGTAAGAGTTCAATAGTTCATCAGGTAGATGAAGGGTCTGTCCAGTGATCTCCAAGTCGTTCTTCTTGACGAGCTTCTCGACTGTCTTGTATTGAGGTTCAGCGTCTTCCTCAGCTTCTGGATCCTCGATAGGCTCTTGAATTGTCTTCTTCTCGACTGTGTAAGCAGATTCGACAATGTGGAAACCAGAAGGATCATTTCTCAGCTTGATCTTAGTTTGGATAGTCTCTTCACCTTCATTAACAACGACACCCTTGATGCTCCACCTGCCAATGAACTCCGGAGTGCCAGCTGGAAGTGCATTCTTGTCCGTGTAGCGAGCTTCAATGTTGAAATCCTGTGAACGGTAAAGTGTAATCACCTTGGTCGATGGGAAAGAACCGCCTGCTGGGAAAACCTCTAAGTGGTCGTCATCCTCAGCAGCAGGGTCCTTGTCCCAGTAGTAAGACACAGAGTAAGGGTTTACGTCCTCAAATTTGAAAGGACGAACTCTAAGGGTTGGAGAGTGCATGGCACAGATAAATGCAGCACCACGGGCAATTGCCTCATCTTGGTTCAAAGTGAAAGACAATGGCTTTCCAAAGACTTTAGACAAAGTGGCTTTCAAGGCTGGAACACGAGTACAGCCTCCAACAACCTCAACGATGTCAACGTCCTCAGCTTTGAGGCCTGCCATGGCCAAAGCTTGCTCAGCAGGAATATGAGCACGGTCTAACAGTGGCTTTACCAGCTCTTCCAACTCCTCTCTAGTAAGTTGGGAAGAGACATCAACATCGTTCATAACAGACTCAATATTGAATGGAGCTGCAGTGTTAGCAGACAGGACCTTCTTCAACCTTTCGGCAGCAGTGTAAACACGGGACCAGGCCTTAGGGTTCTGGGTGATGTCAATCTTGTATTTGGCCTTGAACTCCTTGGCAAAATGCTCGGTGATGGCATAGTCGAAATCACGACCACCGAAGTGCTTGTCAGAAGCTGATGCCAAAACCTTGAGCTCACCTTTCTTGAAAGCGGCGATCAAAACCGAGTAAGTGGAATGACCGATATCGACGATGGCAACCTTCTTAGCCTCATCTTCAGGCAGGTCGGTCTTGAAGACACCGTATCCAACAGCAGCAGCAGTGATGTCGTTGACAATTCTCACTGGGTTCAAGCCAGCAATTTTACAAGCATCGGAAGCAGCACTTCTCTGTTTCTCTGTGAACCAAACAGGGACAGCAAGACAGATGTCAGTGAACTTTCCCTTTGTTTCTTTGATGGCAATGTTCTTGATTTTGTTCAAGTACATTGCAACCAACTGGATGGATGTGAAGGTAGTCTTTTTGCCTTGAAAGTTAACCTCAGACAAGATCTCATTGTCCTTCTCAATCAAGGGAGAGGTAAAGTACTTCTTCTCAATCTCGTAATCAGGAGAGTCAGCTGGCAGTCCGAGAATACGGACCAAATGTTCAACTGTATTCTTCAGATTTGAGTTCTGTTGAGTCTTTCCTGATTCTCCAATGGCTCTTGCCTTGCTACCAAAACCGACAATACTGGGGGTTTGACGGTTGGAGACTTCATTGACAAGAATGTCAATACCTCTGTTACGGGCGACACCGATCACAGTGTTGTTATTACCTAGATCTACTCCAAATGGAACACTCATCTTAAATTGGTTAATATGTTCGTCTTTCTAAGAAAACTTTGCATTAGGGCGCGCCACTGAATTTAAACCCAAAGGAAAAAAAGCTCCCATCTCGGGTCACGTGTTTAGAAACGTCTAGAAGCTTGCGACTATAATTATCTCAAAGTGCGTTAGTTTCGAAGTGACATCGGACATCTCGGAGCTCAGCTGGTCTGAATAATAGTTGTCAAAGTCTTGAAACCAGAACTCTCTAGCAGCTTGTAGAAGGAGTTCTCTCTTGTATCCTCCTTGCCTCCAATAGTCTGAAACAGTAAATGTAGTTCTTCCTGAGACAAAATGCCAGTATTTGACAGGTAAAGCAACAGGTGAAAATTGGCCAGGCTTTGTCTCAACTTACTTAAATCGTGCGTGCTAAAGTCCACTGCCTTTTTGATGGCCGTCCAATCTTGAGATTCGCCAACGTGCTCGCGGTTTTCTATTGGGAATTCGCTGGTGTCTGAAAATAACGATACTGATTTGGACTCTTCCGTAGGGAAACCGTGAGTCAAGGAGACTATTAGATATTCAGCAGGAAAGTGAGGTTTGGCATTTTCTTTGACTTGAATGCCATATTGGTTGATCTTCTGGAAGAAGATATCGGGAACGTATCTTGATTCATTAGTCTTGTTAACGATAGCCATATCGGGATGCGTTGAAGGGCTAATGAGGTCTGCTTCAACCAGGGCCTCCCCACTTTGACTTACTTGATAGCTGGAAATATCGATGTCTCCCTTAGTATTACCTGAAACCACGCACGTAACGAATTTGGAAGAAAACTTTCCAGAATCAGACCATTTGCAAACATTAGGATATTTGAGCTGCAAACGGGCAGCAAACTTGATCTCCAGTGATGAGAGGAAGAAGGAATCCTTATGTCTTTTACAAATCACTGATCCATCGCCAAGCCCTGCATCTGTTAAATCGGTGAATATCACTCCAACAGGCTGTAATCCTAGATTCTTAGCCAGCTCCTTGAGCGCAGCTTCGTCTTGCTCACTCAGATCACTGTAGGTTAGACCGTCTTCTAAGTCTATCTGAGGCATTTCGTATATAGCTTCCACCTTCGCCTTCACTCCAAGGGGTACTTTATCATACGTCTCGTACGTACCCATTAATAATCCCATTCTTTGACATCCATTCAATCTCCAACAGTTGATAAAATCGTTAATAATGCCGCTATTACTAAATTCAACATGGTCTACCATACGAAATTTCTGCTGCTGGAGAGTAATTGCTGATGGCTGACATTTAGAGCAAATACCCTTGGGCCATGGTGCATGTCCAGAGGGGCAATTGGTGTTAATCTTGTAGTTTTGCTCTACGAGTGGAGAGATGTAGGAACCTACTGAATTCTTTTTGTTCTTGGATTCATTCATCTCTTTGACATATGCATGGAAGGATATATGCTTGATCCCATTTTCTTCTTTGTATTTGTTATCCCAAGGTGGCAATGGTGAACAGTACTCGCACATCCCACGATCTGAATGGTGACAGAACTGGCCTCTCTTTCTCGGAATCGTTCCTTCTTGGCTATCCAAAAAGTCATCCACAGGCAATTGTGCAACAGCCTTTGGTGCTGACACAAGCTGCTTGATGCCTAAACTGTCAATCTTTATCGGACCGGATGTAGACACGGACTCCTCTGTAGATGACGAGACACCTGCACTTGTGTCGTACTTGAGATAGAGCAGTTGCCCATTGAGGAAATTCAACTCTTCCAACGTTGACTCTAGATACGGAGCTGCGGATTCTGTGACGTCTTGTGGGGTTTTTCCCAACGATACCTGGTCATATCTGGGGAATTGTGATATCTTGGAGGAAAGATCATCAAATACCTGATGTAATGTCCAAGAGCTCTCTGCTGCAACCCTGAACATACCATCTTTGGTTCTAAATCGAATTATCTTAATGTTAGATTGATACGCTAGATAGAAGCTGTGGAAATATTAAAACTCACCATCGTCATTCTATCTGTAGAATAAGGTTCCTGAACTAAAATATGCCTTTAGATTTTGCCTCCAGATAAGATTTGTAGGTGGTACGAAAGTTCGCGTGCCACTCTTCGGAAAACTACTCCCCCAGACAGCAAACTTGGAAGGACCATTACAGATCTTTCGCGGAGAGTCATCCACTCATATTAGATAAATCCTTTAGTCCTTTCCCTGCTGTATTGATAGATCCCTCATTTCACCAAAGAGACACATGCTGAAAATAAGCAGGAGGGGTTTTAGATCGTTGCAACCCTGTAGGAATCAGTACAAGTTTTACGACTGTAAGTGTATTTGCCGAGCAGCGGCTCCTCTTTTTTGTTACCTTTTGCTAACATTCTTTTAGTGGTAGCAGCATCCAGAGCAAAAACACCAGATAAAAAGCCACAATACCTCACGTTTGATACAGTATCTTCTCCAGAAGAAAGACAGCTAAAGTTTGACGAGGTTTTCGGGGAGAACAAGACGAATGTGTCTAGCAGAAGAGATCTGAGCCATAGGGACGAAGTCAAAGTTATTGGAGGCGTAAGAGTCCCTCGCAAACCCACAGAGCCAGATAATTGCTGTATGAGCGGGTGCATAAATTGCGTTTGGGAATCTTTCAGGGAGGATTTGAAAGAGTGGAAGACACAAACAAGGCAAGCGTCTAAAAGTCTTATTGCTCAGGGGGATGATATCAAGTACAAGTGGCCAGCAGGATTTGACCCTCCTCCAAAGGGGTTACCCATGAAGTATATTTCCGAAGAGCTGAAGGCTAGTAATACACAATCCTTTGATGACCTTGATGCTGAGGATCTGCCTATAAGCATTAGAGTTTTTGCTGAACTTGAGAAGAAAATGAAAGACAAACATAAAGGACTCACGAGAAAACAAAAGATGGAAGGAGAGATGCACTATAGCCGTTTAGAAAAAGAACAGTGGACCCAGGATCGTGCTGGAATGTGATTACTGGTTGGGTATTCGATAAATGAGTTGCTGAGATGATTCTAGGTGATGAGATCATGGCTTATCGTTCAGTGTCTGGCAGTTGTGCCGATTATTACTCAGTAAACTCTGTTAGGCTTAGGGATGCCTTTCACTATTATTTTGTATAGAATTGGCTTTGAATAGAAGGTTTAGGTAAGATTGTACATTTATTAAATTCATTTACGTGAAGGGCCTCGAACCTGTGACCGGACCTCCACAAGAGGACAACAAACGCAATAAAGAGACATTTAGATAGATAATTAGTGCTCTATTGATCGTTTATGTGAAAGTCGACCTCTGGTTGATACCTAGTGAGAGGAAACCCGCAAAAAAATAAGTAAATCTCTTTGTAAAGCGTGTCATCCTTATGCAGGGGCCATGCTAATCTTCTCTGTATTGTTTCAAATTGACCAAATGTCCCGAAGGACCTCGAACTAAAAAAAAAGTTAAATACATGCTGACTTAGGCTGGGCCATAGATGACGCTTTATTTTATTTCCAAAAGAGAAAAAGCCAGCTATTTTGTTCGCTGTAAGTAAAGACACCAAGATGCTACTCAATAAACGTTTGTTGGTCAAGATAGAGCTTGTTTCATAGACATGGTTCACATTGGATGTCTAAGAAGAAAGAATCACAATCACTACTTAACCAAGTTATAACTTTACTCCATTTACTTACCAGTGTTTGGGATTGATTTTATTACTAGTTAAATATCGTAGATTAGATCAACATGTTCACCATCAAAAAGACAGCAGCGCTAAACCCTGTCAGAGAAGCTTGGAAATGATTAGCTCCATCATCAGAGGTGGAAGAAGACGATGAAGAGGTTGCTCTTGTGGAGCTTGTGGAAGAAGGAGAAGAAGTGGAAGACCCAGTGGATGAAGGTAGTCCAGTTTGAGAGTTGATAAGGTTTTCACTTGCAAACGAAGCTACCGGATCCTCAATTTCATCACCATCAGCATTTTTGATTTTGTATTCAGAAGCCCTGGCTTCCAAATTCTCAATCAGTTTACCAACATTGGCGTTTTCAATACCATTTTCAAGCATATCCTCAGCATCTTCGGGAAATTCTGGCAGGTCAAAGTCAGGGTCGAACTCAGAGTAGAGAGATTTGATACCCTCAGCATTGCAAGTGGTCAGTTCTGGCTCATCAACATCTTCTTCAGAGACTTCTGGAATAGCGACGTTTTGGTATTGATCTTCTAAGTTACCGAAATCTTCAAGGAATTCAATGTCTCCATTTGATGAGATTTCAACAACTCCATAGTTGTTTGCCTCCTCAGAATACTCATAGATCAAGCCTCCAGAAAAAACGTCAGAAAGACCATCAAATAGACCGTCAGAAATCTCATCAAATGTACGGGGCCTCCTAGCGTTGCAGCCATACTCGGAGAAAAAAATTGGAATGGAAGTGTTCTTGAAGGTATCTCTAGTCTTCTCATATCCAGATGATCGCCAGTTGGAGATACCAGAACACCATTCGTAAGAGTTCAATCCAAAAAAATCAGATTTGGATGGATCATCTTCTCCATCTATGTTACACTGAAGATAGTCCCAAGTTGCGGCTCTTAAATCAATGTCATCAGCTGCAGAGTAACCGACGGGAATTGCTCTATCGCTGTGAGCTTCGATGTAGTTGTGTAAGTCTCTCTGGACGGCTCTGATGTATTTAGGGGAAACTTCAGCTGAATGGCCATCGTTGATCACTTCGTTTCCACTGAAGAATCCAGCTAAGTTAGGGTATTCTTTGAAGGCCTCGACAATACTGAAAATACGGTAAAGATAACCAGCGTTATAGGAGCTAGCTGGATCCTCTCTGTTGATAGACTCGTTACCCAGAGGAGAATTGACATCCAAGAAGACGTATATTCCAGCATTGTTGAAGATGGTCATGCACTCATCGTGATCTTTTGCTGGATCAACAGTGTAGACACGGATGGTGTTGATTCCAAGCTGTTGCAAGGCGTACGCATCACGGTAGCAGGCCTCGGGATCACTAAGAACATCAAGGTGATTTTCCACGGTGTACGCAGAAGCTCCACCAGGTTGGTAGTCGATACCCTTCATGAAGAACACCTCTCCTTCTTCTTTTGCATCCTCGACAGGCTTGATAAACCTGTGTCCTTTGATCTGAAGAGGGATAAGAGCCTCAGAAATAGCAACGAGTGTCAATATTGGTAGTACTAGTCTCATGTTTGTGGGTATTGTTAGGAAGTGAAATCAAACGGCAGGGTAGGTGGGATAATAAACAACAAAAACCAGATGATGAATATTCTGGGCGTTGACATGGCGACCATTCGACACTTGCATGAACTGGAGACGCGAACGCAGATACTGACTGATGTTGGATGTCTCTTCTACTAGTCCAGAACATGACTCAAATACTTGCCTGTACCACCTAGCGTCCGTTTGCTGAGCCCTAACTTCTCCCAGTCTTGCACAGAGTTAGTGTTGTAAATAATAGGCTTTTGCAGCATTGTTTCGCTCAATTGGGAAAGTGTCATCTTTCGATAGCGCTCAGGGACTTTGAGCCGTTCAGACTGAACGGCTCGATATATAAGGTCTGCATCTGAAGTCCTGAATGGACAAATGTGAATGTCTTGTGAATGAACAGAGTCCTTTCCTCGTGACACCTTTATCTTGAAGTTGAGGCTATGTCTCAAGGAGAACAGACCTCCTTCAATGGAAAAGCTGCGAATGTGAGTGCTTGGTAAACCTATAGGTACGCTATCTTTGACTGTGGTGTTGACTCTTGTTAGAGAATTGAGAGGAGAGTTTGAGTTTGGTGACAACCTTGCGTTATTGATCGGGCTTGTAGTTGTGGTGAGTGTGTTGCTAATCTGTTTCTCCGGCGGCAGGTCGTATGGTCCCAAATTTAACTGCAACTTGCAAGAGACACCAGAGCCTTGCAATCTACCAGACTCGCCTTCGAAGTCTTTTGCTACTGTGATTACTGTTTTCTGTTTTATGGGGAACCCTGTTTGGTATACTTCAACAGCCTCCCTTAGTTCCAGCTGGATCCTGCGGAGCTTCAATTTGGAACTGCTCGTCCCGAGAGCAACCACCCGAATGTACACTATAATCTCGTCATCTATACTGAAAGATTGATACGGAATTGAGTATTCGACGTTATACTTCCCGTCCCAGGAAGCAAAAGAGCCCACTATAGGCTTTGCGAAAACTGGTAAAGCGGGCAATGTATCATATCTTTTTATAGGCACCAAAAAGTCCCAGTAACTGGTTTCCCGACCTTTGTTATAGACGAGCTTGAAGCTTAGATAATTGTCTGTTCGAAAGCCCCAAGCCTCGTTTCTGGCGCTCGTTTGGATAGTGGATGGAAGAGGAATAACGAAAGGCACATCCAAACCCAGGACCGGCTTGACCACGTTGCTGTTCTTGTACACGAGTCTGGAAAACACCTGTGTCGTCTTCTCAGCGTCTTTGGAGGTGAATATAGTCTCGGAAACACTAACACTTTGTTTTGTATTGATCTCAGCGTGTACGGAAATAATTGTGAACGGAGAGCCGTCTCTGGTTCGAATCTCCAAGACACCCATGATACGAGGAAGCGTGTCGGACAGCCCTGGATAGCCGTACACTAGGCTCTGATTCGTTGGCTTGAGATGAACATGGAACGGTTCTGACTTGGACATGTTTGGCTTTATTCAGACCCAGGATCTATCTTTTTTTACGGGGACGGTGATGAGCTAGGGGGGATGTGCAAGGGGTATTCGCGAAGGGAGTTCAGCGTTGGTACTCTCCCTCCGCTTTACGGTGGTGTTTTCTTGCGCCATCAATTCCATAATAATAATATTCGCGAAGTAAACATGGATCTTGAGCACCCTGGACATGCATCATGGATTAGATCAGAAGATCTAGAATTCCTCCGATGCAGTTTGGACGAATCATAGAGGCCATGTGTGAAAGATTCAGCATAGCATCTCTCTACACTCTCTAGAGCTCAAAAAAACCGTTAAAATTTCATCCGGCTTTAACTTCTTTTGAAAATTAATTGCATACCGGAATTCGCCCGGAACTTTAGGCATAGTGACCATGGTAAGTTAAGGTCACCATGGCAACATAATTCCACCAGCCATTGAAAGCATCAAGTCTGATTGCGAAATCTAATCTCACCGTGCTTGGCATTGACACTGGCAACAACCAGTTAGAACTCAGTTGATACTTTAAAATACAAAGAAACAAGAAACAAAATTAACTATCTAGATTGACGCCGTAGACTCGACCTTCGACTTCCAAAGGGCAACAGTGGCATCGTCCAAGGAGGAACCGAAGGTAGTGCTGTCGTCGAGCACAACGATATCAACGACACCGCCGTCGAAAATAACAGCAGCCTTGAGGGAACTGGAGGTTGGTCTAGCAATGTAGTCCTGAGTTCCTCCACCACCACGAGAAGAGCCGTCGTTACCTTGACCACTGTGTAGATGGGTGATCAGCTTGTTGGAGCCGGAGGAAAGAATCTCGAACAGATCCAACTCACCACATCCAGTAGACCAACACGAACAGGAGCTGTCACCGTATTGTAGAGTTCTTGGAATCTTAGCGTTCAGCATCCAAATAGCAGGCATATCATCGTTGATAACAGCTCCGGAGCCAGTGTCAGAAGGCATGGTGAACTCAAAGACGAAGATCTTAGAGGTTCCACCGAATCCGTGGTAAGCTGGGATACCTTCTCTGTAGAAGCCACAATCACCATCAGCAGAACTCTTGCCGCAAGACTCGCCTGAAAAGATTGCAAACTCGGTGTTGGACTTGAAAGTCACGTCGTTAAGTGCTTGTGGGCTGCTCGAAGCATCGACTCCGTTTGCAGCACAGTAAGACAGCGAGTTTCCGAAACAACTTGACCAAACACCGGAGGAAGTCTTACCTCCGAGATGGTTCATGAAAGTCAAGTTGTCCACTGAACCTGGTTGGTAGTAGCCTGATCTCGACCAAGACCCAGATGAAGGAGCTGAGGAAGAGGAGGCAGAAGCTGCAGAAGAAGATGCAGACGTTGATGGGGAATAAGGCTTGGAGGACTCTGCAGAGGAAACAGCTGCTGGAGCAGAAGACACGGGCTTCTGAGCGACGGCTGGTTCACTAGCATCGGCAGCACCAACAGTAACAGTGGCAGTGACCTGTACAGTTTGCACGGCGGCAGCTCTCTTGTGTTTATGGTGGTAGTGTTTCTGAGTAGTGCAGTCTTCTTCTTCCAATTCTCTCTTCTGCTTTTTGGAGGAAGGATAGTATACTCCAAACTGCGACAGACGGATAGGACCTCTGAAGTGGACCGACAGCTCCTCGTCCAATGGAGCCAGTTCACCAGATACCTGGGCAGACTGTTGGACACATTTGCACGACGATTCGTCCATGGAAATCACATCGCTGTACGAGCCAGAGTAGCCGATACCCTTGTACGAGATACCTGAAACTTCGTTACAGTAGTAGTTTCCGCCTACAAAGTCGCAAGCAGCGTGTGCTGACTTGAGAGAGGCGAGAACAGAGAGCAGTAGTGTTGCTGATAACTTCATGATCACGATAAACTTGCCCCAAAATAAGGAATGACTAAAGTTGGAATACTATAAAGGAATGGAACAGGGCAAAGTTGCAGTTAAAGGAACGGAGGAAAGTGGAGGAAGGAGCGAGATGCGTTTTATATTTTGTTTTGACTCGAGTCACAGGAGAGTAGGAGGCTGGAAGCGTGTTCGCGTGCTTCATGCACCATTATGCATCACCGTTTATTTTTCATTGCCAATCCGAGGGCAATCTCAGCGAGGAAGACCGGGCTACGTTCAAGATAACAACATCACGTGACACAGGCAAAGGGAATCTGTGATAGCAAGGTGATTACATAACGCGGATTATCTCCAAAAATATTGCTTACTCTCATTATTGTGGGAGTTACCTAATATACATAAAATAAATCATAGATAGGATTACCAGATCCCCATCACTAACCTCCGAAACCATACAAGGTACGTCCTTGTCTCTTTAAAGCGTAGACGACGTCCAATGATGTCACGGTCTTTCTCTTGGCGTGCTCAGTGTAAGTAACAGCATCTCTGATCACGTTTTCCAAGAAAGTCTTCAGGACAGCTCGAACCTCCTCATAAATTAAAGCGGAAATACGTTTGACACCACCTCTTCTGGCCAATCTTCTGATAGCTGGCTTGGTGATACCTTGAATGTTGTCTCTAAGAATCTTTCTGTGACGCTTAGCACCGGACTTTCCTAGACCTTTTCCTCCTTTTCCTCTACCAGACATGTTTTACTGAGAGTTGTTATGTAGTTTAAAAAAAAATTAAGAGGGAAAGGAAACAGGGGCAGGCTTGTTTATATATACGAGTTCAGCAACTGGCCCAGTTTGTTAGCAGCAACGCCACTCATTTAGTCACAAAGGGTAGCATTCCCTATTTGCGGCCGTGCTGAGTTGTACACGTAGAATTGAGACCGGCTGAGCGGTTGCGACAATCTTATTGGTCGAGAAGGAGTTCAAACCAGTGTTGTCGCTAACGTCACAGTTCGAAAAAAAGCAAAATGTCGCACTTGTTTTCTGAGTGCAAAGCGTTTGTAAGGCTAGGAGTTGCTCGGGTCGCGGGGTAGCGCGAAGTATATAAGCAGACCGAAATTCCTAATTTCTTGCGGCAGAGTATTGTGTTACCTTTTTTAACTTATACCCAGCAAAGGAAAAAATGGCAAGAACAAAGCAAACAGCAAGAAAGTCTACCGGTGGTAAGGCACCAAGAAAGCAGTTAGCCTCCAAGGCTGCCAGAAAATCCGCACCATCCGCCGCTGGTGGTGTCAAGAAGCCTCACAGATATAAGCCAGGTACTGTGGCTCTGAGAGAAATTAGAAGATTCCAAAAGTCCACTGAGTTGCTGATCAGAAAGTTGCCATTCCAGAGATTGGTCAGAGAAATTGCTCAGGATTTCAAGACCGACCTGAGATTCCAATCTTCTGCTATCGGTGCTTTGCAAGAGTCCGTTGAGGCCTACTTGGTTTCTCTGTTTGAAGACACCAACTTGTGTGCCATTCACGCTAAGAGAGTCACCATTCAAAAGAAGGACATTCTCTTGGCTAGAAGATTGAGAGGTGAGAGATCCTAAGTTCTGTCTTGGGTACACTCTTCTTTTGGTTTAACGGTTCTGGTAGTGAAATGGTTTTATATCTCTATTGTTTTTTGTACATTAGTAATTAATTAAGGATTCCAGCGGCCCTTAAGCCGGTGGCAGGAAAGACCCGTAGAGCCCTGTCTGCACCAGGTTCCATGTGATGTAGTAGGTTACTACTAGTATCGCAGCCTTTTTCCATGGGGACTCAGTAGTAATAGCCTCGGCCAGCATCCAGCAGTTTAGTGGAATGAAGTTGGACACTCGGTTGACGATCTGAACGTGCCAGAAAGTCACATTGAGGAAAAGATATATCACAGTGATCAGCTTTAAGTCTTGAACGATTTTTCCCCGATGTCGGTATCTGTGAACAACACTAGCAACCAAGACTAGCACTGTTGGGAGCCCAATTAAGAAGTTTGGGATATTGTTCACTGTCCAGTAACTCAAAAACCCGTTATTCCAGTACCGTTGTTGGGCGTACAACATCAACGATGGTAATCTGGAAGAACACCAATAAGGTTCATTGAGATCATAAAAGGCAGCATCAAAATCATCTTCTCCATTGCTGCTTAAAATAACATGATAACATAAACTTTGAGCAATGCAAAAGTAGTAATAAGGAACAAATTGATTCAATACCACCAGCAGCCCCATCAACCCTCCAGCACAAAGCGCCATCCGTTGTCTTCTGTCAACTAGGTCGATTATGTACAGGATTCCGTATAATAAAGAATTAGATCTCACGTGAAAGGCGATGCCAAAAATGATCCCTGACAGAATATACAAAAGCTTTTTATCAATGATTCCCCCAATCTTGCCGGTGGACTTGAGTTTCAGTAGAAGTCCTATGAAGCAGAGGAAGGAGTTGAATACTTCACTGTAGGGCACAATTACAAATGCACCGGCCGGCAAAACCACGTAGATCAGGGCACTCACCAGCTCAAACTTAGAAGAGCTCAATGTGTCCACGTTCGTTCGAACACGAATTTCCTTTGATATCTCGTAAATCAGCAGCGCGTTCGCCAAATGCAAAATGTTGGTAATGACTCCAGCTACAATGAACTTCAAAATAGAGTCTTGTATGGGCAACAGTCTCACCAACGACGTCCAAAACGGGGAGAAGACAAACTCATGTTCGAAATTGGGCGCATCGTTGAACAGTTTGTAGAAGTAAACGCTATCCCAATTGATCAGGCGGAGGACGGCCTGGTGGATCAACGACCGGGGGCCTGGATCGGAGGCCAGCACCGGGGTTGAAACGTCAAAACTCTCTGTGCTTAGTGAGCCCAGCAAAAACACTAGCTGCAGCGCTTTGTAAGAGCAGAACCATTTCACAATGGGCGCTTTTTGTCCGAATATCATTTGTCTGAAAAGAGAGTGGACTTTGTATTTTGAAGCGAGGACAGGAAACCCCACATTACGTAATGTATATACTAGAACTGTTTCAGGCGTAGATGGTGGATGGGCATGGGTAGAAAAAAAAGAGAAAGCTACAGGATACAGGCTATTCATTTCGTTAATTATAACAGTCTAAATGATAGTTTCCATCTCTTTAGCATAAGAAAGGACGTTCCGTATGAGGAGCGCATCGTCCCTTGGTTCTTCACTGAAGTCAAGTTTCGACACATCGTTCAGGTAAACATATCCGTTCTTGATATTCAGGTTCAGATCATCTTGGAAAAGTGTAACGAAGGTGTCATAATCATCGTTCGATCGCAAGAACAAAAGGTTTTTAAAGTTGTCCAGAGGTAGCTTCTGGTATGCCTTGACCAGGTTCTTGTAGATCTCAAACCTCACTGCGTCCACTAAACTAGACTTGAATAAATTGAACTCTTGGCATGGGTACTTCTTGGGGTCTTGATTGAGTATTTCAAACAATTTGTTGTAATCTCCATCAATGAGCCATTTTTCAACCTTAATTGGAAAATATAAGAATTTGTCCTTTTCCAATTCGTCAATAGTCAGCCCCTCCGATTGGAAAGTCTCCAGCTCAATATGGAAAGTAGCAAGGTCTCCCTGACTCAACAGAAGCAAGAGGTATAACGCCAGCAATTTGTTCTGGTTAGTTGATGGAGATATGTTTTTCAGCTGGTAGAAAGGTTTCAATTGGTCAATGTAGTTCTTGAATTCGCCATCTTTGTTCAGGTTTATGACACTCAACGACCCAATCTCTAGGATCGATCTTGTTACTTCTAAATCCTGAACATTGGTCTTCTTTTCGTCTATGCTGCCAAGCAGGCCCTGCTTCAGCAGTTCTAGTTTTATCTTGGGAAGAATATCCAGACATTTCTGATACTCTTTCTGGTCGAAGAACCCAGTCAGATCTTTGGTCAAAGATTGTAGAGACATGTACTTGGACTGTAGCTGTTGCCACCAGATATAGCATTAACCAGTTCTGTTCGGGATGAGTGAAGGTTGGCGGGCGCACGACCAAAATATTACGTAATGATAAAAGGTATTAGTGACTAGATAGCGGTATTCGGATGGACAGGTAGATGCTGGTAACGGCATGTCCACAAGGGACAGATATGTCTGCTAGTTACTGTGATGCTGTATTAGCGTCTGCTGTGTGTTTGGAGTGCTTGGAATCATTCGATGAGCTGTGAGATTCGATAACGACCACCTCATCGTCCCAAGAGGTAGCGTTATCAGGATTATCCTTAAAATTTAGTCTGTGACTGGATAGTTTGGAGGGTAATGAACCGTCACTGAGCTTTTGTTTAAAGCTTTCTAGGAGGGCCAACGTCTTGAGCTCCTTGATTTTCTTGGACGATGATTGTGTGTGTCCCGCTTCTGGCTTTGTAGGACGGGATTTCTCAAGATCACCTTTCAGCTCTTCAACCTGTTTGAGTGTCTCCTCCAATGCTGAGTTTTGGGACTGCTGCTCCGACACGGTAGCTGCAGCAAAATGGTCCTGTTTTTGGATCGGATTCTGTTTGAGGTCCAATTGCCTGTCTTCTATTTGCACTTTCTCCTTAGATAACGTCTTGTCCTGCAACGTATCATGGGCGCTTTTCAACCGGAACTGGCTGGGATCAACTACCTCGTCGTCTTCCTCAAAAAGATCTAGAGCTATTTTCCGTCTCTTCTTTCTTTCTGGCTCCTTAGTTTTAATGGGCACTGTTTTCTGTTCAGAGACAGCAGGTCTGTAACCATCAGGAAGGATTACATTGTCTATCTTGGTAGGATACAGAGCTATTCCATTCGTATCCGGCGCCAGCTCGCTTTCATTTATCTTAATAACGGTGAAAATAGTATTATCTCCGCATTTTCCTACAACCGTGAACCTGCGATTGAACTCAGGCATCGGCTTGACAGTGAAAAAGAGCTCATTTGTAGTGTGGTTAAATCCGACTATACCACGCTGGTTGAACTTGAGCCTTGAATGAGCCTCTAACTTGAGCTCCTCGTCCATGGGAAGACTTAGCTGGATAAGCTCCTTAGGTACGATAGGCTGGAATACCAGTCCTTTGCAGATCGCTTTCATGACGCGGTCTGTTGTCACTGGTACTTCCTTGGTCCACAGACACAGCGTTATGGGACCCTTAGTGGTGGCTAAGACCACTTTTTCAGTGGTCGGTGGTTCCAGAGACATTGCGGAATTGGCCAAAGACAATCTACACTCGAAAAACACTTTACAAATTTTTTATTCATCCCATGCTAAGAACCAACTACCCTATGAACTACGGTTGAAAGCAAACCCTTTGACTATATACTAAATGAGAATACGACGTTAGACAAGGAACCCACCGTTTGCCTCCCTTTTCAGCTCCTCGTCCTCGACTTCCTCAATGTCAATTCTTCGCTTGACTTTCTCATGCGAATCTGGGGTTATTTTGGGGATCACTAGCTCCAGCAATCCGTTGGAATAGGTAGCCTTGATGTTTTCATCCTCAATCCGGGGTAGCGTCGGAAGCTTGATAGTCCTTTCAAAAGAACCAAATCTCTGCTCAGAGATCTTCAGGTACGAATCGTCATTGCTGGACTCCTGGTAGTATTTATTTTTCACATCTCCTTTGATTAGCAATTCGTGAGAAGTAGGATGGAAATCAATGTGGAAGGAGCTTTTGTCTGCACCTGGAAGGGACACTACAACAACATACTTCTCTTTCAAGTCGTACACATTAATTGGAGGAGAGAAGGGCTTGCTCTTGCGCAATTGAGGCTTGGAAACTTGAAAGGAATCAAGTGGAGGCGATGGGGCCGACTTGTGGAGGTTGAAGGCAGAAGTCTTTCTGGACACAGGTTTGGGTTGAGAAGTCTGCGATTCGGGAGCTGTTTCTTTCCCGGAGGATGTTGAAGATCCCGTAGCGGTGGCGTTGGCATCGGCGCCTGTTGTTCCTTCATCTTTGATCGCTTTATTCGACGATTGCTCTTGAGGTTCTTTGGCAGGAGTTTCAGCCTTACCTGGAGCGGAAGAATCGGGTGCGCCTAAGGCACTGGCGATGAGGTCTCCTAAGGTGATAAAAGGTTCAGCCTGGGGGTGAGGAGCCAATTCCCTTTCCTGCTGTTGTTCAGGGTAGGAGTCATAGTGAGCCCGTCTAGGCCTGTGGCTACGGTGCCGATGACCATGGTGGTGGTGGTGTCTGGGATGAGTGACGTAGTAGGGGGCATCACCGTACAACGAGCGATAAAGGACGTCTCTGGGATCCTCAGATTCAGCATCGGCATCAGCGTCAAAGTCGCTTCTCTCTTCGGCAGCATTGGAATCCTCGTCATAGTAGTAGTCTTGTGGCTGACGATAGCGGGGGACATATTGCTGTGGCTCTTGCGGATAATAGTAGTAGTTAGCCCTGGTAGGGCGAGGTGGTGGTGGAACTCGGGTTTGAGGGACTGCCTTGGACTCCTCAAAGGCCTGAAGGATGTCGTTTAAAGACAATGGATGGTTGAAATAGCTCATATTCGTCTGTGGGGTTGAAAAATTACTCTGGATGAAGAGGAATTACTAGTGGTTCCATATTTAAGGTATGCCCTACCTGGGATAGAACATTCGAGAAGAAACTGATTATATAATCTGGGGGAGATACATTGGGAACTAACCAGCAGTTTCCAAATATGGCAATACTTCCATTAAACCAACAAGTGCCTTGAAGCCAAATGAGGAGCTACTTGAGTCATCATTGAGGGTTGCAAACAGCTAACTCTTCCACACAAATGTTTTTGCGGGGGCAAGACAAGCTATTGCCTATCAAGACCAAGTTACTAAATCCGAGCTATGCTGTCGAAAACGCACTGATGCGGAAATATCCGCTGATGCACCATGCCGGAAAAGCGAGCCAGAACAATCGTCTACGCGGTCGTTTCTGTGGAGTAGCCGAAAAGGGACATACAGCGGTAGCTGTATTGTGGGTCTTTGTTGGACGCTTTTGAAAAAAATTAGCGGAAAAAACAATCCCAATAACCCTGCAGGGTGTCAGCTTAGCTGAATTTTTGTAAAGGCTGGGGGAAAGCCGGGCTTTCATTGAGCTTAGTACTCAGGAGAGAAAACAAGGTCACGTAATCGCACTTACCTGATGTGTGATTGCAAAGCCGGAGTTTTCATCGAAGGACTTCCTCATTATCACCCCAAGTCCCCTCACTTGCAGCTGTGGTTTTGCTTTTACCAGATTAATCAACATAAAGAAGTCACCCGTACTTTAACGAGCAATTGCCCTAGTAATCTGATTAATTTCTTAAAGGAGACCTGCAAGAGTTTCCTAAACGAATGCATCTCTTATAATATGTATGCAGGACACATGCAAGTGTTGATATATTTCCATCGCAACCGCTGTTCTCTGGATCCAATTGAGATTGATCCAGCTTAGGATCTGGCAAAGCAACTACTTGGATGCTCAAACTGGATGTCATGGGTTTCAGAGAGATCGTAGTTCCGTGTTGGCAATGTGCATGCAAGTAACTTCCCACGCGCCTAACCTTTTGTTAGTCTGGACCCTGTAACTGACATTCGACCGATATGAATGTTCGAACACGATGATTATTGACGATGTTCTAACTAAGGACAAACGCCATCTGTGGCCCTATTTCTAGCTGGCATTTTAACCTGCTAAACCGTGTTTTTGCCAATGTGAGTATTATCAACGATTGATGGCTTCAATCGATGGTAGCATCTCTCTAACGGCATAACTCGAATGAATGCAATGAGATAGGGTGATGCCTGTATGTATCTGTGGGGCCAAAATGGGGTCTAACCCAAAATGGATACTCCAAGACCGAACTCAGTTGCAATTCAACATCAGATGGTGATAATGTGGAGCCTCATTGCAATAACCTTTTGCAGCAACTCTTAGAGTTTTCAGTGGGGCTTTTTCCGAACTAGAACATCTTTGCGAAAAGAGCAAAGTGTACACTGTACATGTGCTTGAGCATTTTGTGGTCAGATTATGGACGTTGTTTCAAATTTTTCTTAAAGTCTGTAAGCTTTCTGTTGCGGAATAACTAGGTACGACCCTTGCGGTTTGTTCTTGATTATACACATATAACGAGCAGACTTGGAAGTTTTCTTTGGGATGACCTATAAGTAGTATTATCAAGTTGAGTATAATTGGCTCTACACCAACACGTTGTTCGACAGGCTTAATTGGATACATTATATTACATCTGGTGATACCGTGGTAACTATGCGGGACTCCTGTGAAGCTTCCTTCAGCTACTTTCTCTGAAATATGAAACCTTAACGAATATTTAAAGCCTAGCCACATGGTCTTTTGATACGTAAAACACCGTTCTCGCACTGGTTGATACTCCACTGAATTACAGAACAGCTTGCAGGCTGCTTTCCTCTTGGGGTCTAACGGAGACCTCAAAGTTATCAGACTGATTGGAAGATTAGGATCCCTCAAATTGTATTAGTGAACAAATGTAAGATGCAGGTATATGCACATATGCATACACTAATAGGTAGACAGACCTAGAACCCACAAAATGAATTGATTCCTCCAAATGAAGAGTAGAACTATCCAAATGAAGAAAGCGTTACGCTCCTATACTCACGTAAGAAGAAATATAAATATTGACACTTTGTTCTCAGTGCTGGCGTAACAATAAAGAAGTTTTTCACATAGCGGGGACTAATCTTTCACCATGGTGTCGTTAAGAACGTTGTTCACAGCTTCCGTTCTAGCAAGCACTTGGGTGTCAACATGTCAGGCACAAAGGTGTATTGCCGGTGACAAATCCCCTGTTTGCTTGGCCAGACGTGAAGAACCTGAAGATCCACCTAGCGGGGCTAACGGAATAGTCAGTGAACCAATTGCAACCGAATTCGAAGCCCAAAGACAATTCACTAAGACAACTGAGAATCCTGGCAAGACAACTAGTAAAACTGATAATCAACCAGAGAAGCCTACTCCTGAGGAGCCTACTCCTGAGGAGCCTACTCCTGAGAAACCTACTCCAGAGAAGCCTACTCCGGAGAAACCTACTCCTGAAAAGCCAACTCCAACTCCCGAGAAACCAACTCCAGAGAAGCCAACTCCTGAAAAGCCAACTCCTGAGAAGCCTACTCCAGAGAAACCTACTCCAGAGAAACCAACTCCTGAGAAGCCTACTCCAGAGAAGCCTACTTCTGAAAAGCCAACTCCAACTCCCGAGAAACCAACTCCCGAGAAGCCTACTCCTAAAAAGCCAACTCCAACTCCTGAGAAACCAACTCCCGAAAAGCCTACTCCTGAAAAGCCAACTCCAACTCCCGAGAAACCAACTCCAGAGAAGCCTACTCCTGAAATGCCAACTCCTGAGAAACCTACTCCAGAGAAGCCTACTCCGGAGAAACCTACTCCTGAAAAGCCAACTCCAACTCCCGAGAAACCAACTCCAGAGAAGCCTACTCCTGAAATGCCAACTCCTGAGAAACCTACTCCAGAGAAGCCTACTCCGGAGAAACCAACTCCAGAGAAGCCTACTCCGGAGAAACCTACTCCAGAGAAGCCAACTCCTGAAAAGCCAACTCCTGAGAAGCCTACTCCAGAGAAACCTACTCCTGAAAAGCCAACTCCAACTCCCGAGAAACCAACTCCCGAGAAGCCTACTCCTGAAAAGCCAACTCCAACTCCTGAGAAACCAACTCCCGAAAAGCCTACTCCTGAAAAGCCAACTCCAACTCCCGAGAAACCAACTCCAGAGAAGCCTACTCCTGAAATGCCAACTCCTGAGAAACCTACTCCAGAGAAGCCTACTCCGGAGAAACCAACTCCAGAGAAGCCTACTCCGGAGAAACCAACTCCTGAAATGCCAACTCCCGAGAAACCTACTCCTGAGAAGCCTACTCCAGAGAAACCTACTCCAGAGAAGCCTACTCCTGAGAAGCCAACTCCAGAGAAGCCTACTCCTGAAAAGCCAACTCCCGAGAAACCTACTCCAGAGAAGCCTACTCCGGAGAAACCAACTCCAGAGAAACCAACCACGGTCAAACCTAGTGGCAAACCTAGTGGCAAACCTAGTGGCAAACCTAGTGGCAAACCTAGTGGCAAACCAACGGATAAGCCAACCGATAAGCCAACGGACAAGCCAACTGGCAAGCCAACTGGTAAACCAACTGGTAAACCTACTGACAAGCCTACCGATAAGCCAACGGACAAGCCAACCGATAAGCCAACGGACAAACCAACGGACAAACCAACGGATAAGCCAACAGGAAAGCCAACTGGTAAACCAACGGACAAGCCAACGGACAAGCCAACTGGCAAGCCAACTGGTAAACCAACTGGTAAACCTACTGACAAGCCTACCGATAAGCCAACGGACAAGCCAACCGATAAGCCAACGGACAAACCAACGGACAAACCAACGGATAAGCCAACAGGAAAGCCAACTGGTAAACCAACGGACAAGCCCACTGACAAACCAACAGGGAAGCCAACCGGCAAACCAACCGATAAGCCAACTGGTAAACCAACGGACAAGCCAACGGACAAGCCAACCGATAAGCCAACCGATAAACCAACGGGCAAGCCCACTGACAAACCAACGGACAAGCCAACAGGAAAGCCTACCGGCAAACCAACCGATAAGCCAACTGGTAAACCAACGGACAAGCCAACAGGAAAGCCTACCGATAAGCCAACAGGAAAGCCAACAGAAAAGCCTACCGATAAGCCAACAGGAAAGCCAACGGACAAACCAACGGACAAACCAACTGGTAAACCAACTGGTAGACCAACGGACAAGCCAACTGGTAAACCTACTGACAAGCCAACTGGTAAACCTACTGACAAGCCAACTGGTAAACCAACTGACAAACCAACTGACAAACCAACTGACAAACCAACGGACAAGCCAACAGGAAAGCCTACCGATAAGCCAACAGGAAAGCCAACGGACAAACCAACGGACAAACCAACAGGAAAGCCAACCGGCAAACCGACCGATAAGCCAACTGGTAAACCAACTGGTAGACCAACGGACAAGCCAACGGACAAGCCAACTGGTAAACCAACGGACAAGCCAACAGGAAAGCCAACTGGTAAACCAACTGGTAGACCAACGGACAAGCCAACTGATAAACCAACTGACAAACCAACTGACAAACCAACTGACAAACCAACGGACAAACCAACGGACAAGCCAACAGGAAAGCCAACAGGAAAGCCAACAGGAAAGCCTACCGATAAGCCAACAGGAAAGCCAACTGGTAAACCAACGGACAAGCCAACAGGAAAGCCAACCGGCAAGCCAACTGGTAAACCTACTGGAAAGCCTACGGACAAACCAACAGGAAAGCCAACAGGAAAGCCAACTGGTAAACCTACTGGAAAGCCAACGGACAAACCAACCGGCAAGCCAACTGGTAAACCTACTGGCAAACCAACGGACAAACCTACTGGTAAACCAACTGGTAAACCAACTGGTAAACCTACTGACAAGCCCACCGATAAGCCAACGGACAAGCCAACTGGTAAACCAACTGACAAACCAACTGACAAGCCCACCGATAAGCCAACGGACAAGCCAACGGACAAGCCAACGGACAAGCCAACGGGCAAGCCCACTGACAAACCAACTGACAAGCCAACAGGAAAGCCAACTGGTAAACCAACTGGTAAACCTACTGACAAGCCTACCGATAAGCCAACGGACAAGCCAACGGACAAGCCAACTGGTAAACCAACTGGCAAACCAACGGATAAGCCAACTGATAAACCAACGGACAAGCCAACGGACAAGCCAACCGATAAGCCAACGGATAAGCCAACTGATAAACCAACGGACAAGCCAACGGACAAGCCAACGGACAAGCCAACAGGAAAGCCAACGGACAAACCAACGGACAAACCAACAGGAAAGCCAACCGGCAAACCGACCGATAAGCCAACTGGTAAACCAACTGGTAGACCAACGGACAAGCCAACGGACAAGCCAACTGGTAAACCAACGGACAAGCCAACAGGAAAGCCAACTGGTAAACCAACTGGTAGACCAACGGACAAGCCAACTGATAAACCAACTGACAAACCAACTGACAAACCAACTGACAAACCAACGGACAAACCAACGGACAAGCCAACAGGAAAGCCAACAGGAAAGCCAACAGGAAAGCCAACAGGAAAGCCAACAGGAAAGCCAACTGGTAAACCTACTGGAAAGCCAACGGACAAACCAACCGGCAAGCCAACTGGTAAACCTACTGGCAAACCAACGGACAAACCAACTGATAAACCAACGGACAAGCCAACGGACAAGCCAACCGATAAGCCAACCGATAAGCCAACGGACAAGCCAACGGACAAGCCAACGGACAAGCCAACGGGCAAGCCCACTGACAAACCAACTGACAAGCCAACAGGAAAGCCAACTGGTAAACCAACTGGAAAGCCAACGGACAAACCAACCGGCAAGCCAACTGGTAAACCTACTGGCAAACCAACTGGCATACCTACTGGTAAACCTACTGACAAGCCCACCGATAAGCCAACGGACAAGCCAACTGGTAAACCAACTGACAAACCAACTGACAAACCAACGGACAAGCCAACAGGAAAGCCCACTGACAAACCAACTGACAAGCCAACAGGAAAGCCAACTGGTAAACCAACTGGTAAACCTACTGACAAGCCAACCGATAAGCCAACGGACAAGCCAACGGACAAGCCAACGGACAAGCCAACGGACAAGCCAACCGATAAGCCAACGGACAAGCCAACGGACAAGCCAACGGGCAAGCCCACTGACAAACCAACTGACAAGCCAACAGGAAAGCCAACTGGTAAACCAACTGGAAAGCCAACGGACAAACCAACCGGCAAGCCAACTGGTAAACCTACTGGCAAACCAACTGGCATACCTACTGGTAAACCTACTGACAAACCAACTGACAAACCAACGGACAAGCCAACGGGCAAGCCCACTGACAAACCAACTGACAAGCCAACAGGAAAGCCAACGGACAAACCAACCGGCAAGCCAACTGGTAAACCTACTGGCAAACCAACGGACAAACCTACTGGTAAACCAACTGGTAAACCAACTGGTAAACCAACTGGTAAACCTACTGACAAGCCCACCGATAAGCCAACGGACAAGCCAACTGGTAAACCAACTGACAAACCAACTGACAAGCCCACCGATAAGCCAACAAGAAAGCCAACAGGAAAGCCAACAGGAAAGCCAACAGGAAAGCCAACAGGAAAGTCAACAGGAAAGCCAACAGGAAAGCCAACTGGTAAACCTACTGGAAAGCCAACGGACAAACCAACCGGCAAGCCAACTGGTAAACCTACTGGCAAACCAACGGACAAACCAACTGATAAACCAACGGACAAGCCAACGGACAAGCCAACCGATAAGCCAACCGATAAGCCAACGGACAAGCCAACGGACAAGCCAACGGACAAGCCAACGGGCAAGCCCACTGACAAACCAACTGACAAGCCAACAGGAAAGCCAACTGGTAAACCAACTGGAAAGCCAACGGACAAACCAACCGGCAAGCCAACTGGTAAACCTACTGGCAAACCAACGGACAAACCTACTGGCAAACCAACTGGCATACCTACTGGTAAACCCAACCCGACTGTTTCTACATTAACAGAAACAGCAACAAAAGTTTCAACAGCGGTATTGACAGTTACCGATTGTGGCAAGAAGACTTGTACAAAGTCATTAGTGTTGACCGGTGTCATTAAGGAGACAGTGACCGTTGATGGAAAGACTTCTGTCGTTACGACATACTGTCCACTACCATCAGAGACCGTTGAACCAACACCGATAATTGTCAAATCAACGGTTTATGCTGATGAGACAACCACTGAGACCATTGACTATGTCACCGGGGCCGTAGAGAAGACGCTTACTGTTGGCGAGTCTACCACAGTCTTCACGATCTATGCTCCTTTGGCCGACAAGACCGTCAAACCGACTCCAGTGACTGTCACGGCAGCTATGTATGCCAACGGCGCAGACACTAAACCCAGTGAGTACGTAACCGGAGCTATCGAGAAGACGGTCACCGTTGCAGGATCAGCCTCAGTGGTCACTGTTTACACCCCATTGGAGACCAAGGAAGCTGAGGGAAAAACCAGCGACGACATCAAGACAGTTGTTACTGAGGTGCCAAGTGTGACCACTATCACCCGAGACGTGTGCTACGACGACTCGTGCAGCGTTGCCACTATTGTAACAGGCGTTGTTGAGAAAACAGTCACTTTCTCAGACGGCGCCAGCAGCGTTGTCCCAACATACGTCCCAATTCCTACCACCGAACCACTTCCGCTCAGCGAGTTAGTTGTGGAAAGCCCGTCGTACAGTACGGCTGTTATTCCGACCGCGCAACCATCAGTCTCCACCCAGGTGGCCGGCGCCAACGTTGTACAGAGTACAGCAATATACGGAGCCATGGCCCTACTTGTCAACATATTCTTCTGGTAAGAAGTATATTACGTGATACCCACTTGAGCATTCTTTTTTATTATTTTTTTCTTCTTAAGTTATTTATGGTTTATTGATACGTTTTTATTTGGTCTACTTCTGGCGCGCAACATTAATCACACAAAGGTTTTGAGTGTGTGGGAAAAATGGTATATGGTCGGTGATTACCCAGCCAGGGCCACAACCCTGAGAACTGCAAAGGTGATATGACGATTGACAATAGGGGATGGAATCATATTATGAAAAAAATCACCTGGGAGCTTATCTGTTAGAAGAGAAGGGTATAACTGTCTCTTGTGGGAGAAACATTGCTTAGTAACCCCATCACACAGGATTGTGTGAGAGGTGATGTGTACGATCATGCTGGGGGAAAAGATTTCTTCCAGCTTACGCAATACAAACAGTAAGAGATGCCCACAGATGGGTATGCGTGACCCCGATGATGACATACAAACTTTATAATGATTGTCTTTGTTGGAGAAACGTGATAATTAGTTGCAAAAACCGTTGGAAGAAAGTCACATCACTCTTTTGTGCGGTTTGTAGCTATCAGTAGTTGCGCATATCCTCTTGAGGCATATGATTGTATCAGATTGCACTACTTGGTGGCTTTTTGGAACCTTTGCTCAAAAAAATGTTTAACAAAAAGACTGCTATTGTAAACTGGCTGCCAACCAATCTACAACAGTCGAAGTCTCATTTTTGGACAACTCCCTCATAAGTGACCTATCTGCTCTCTCTTCAAACTTTCTTCTCGACATTCCAATCTACAAATCATCTTGGGAGCCACTTTTCCATCAGACCAAATGCCCTGTACCATAGAATGCCTTCAATTTTACTTGGTACCTTCGGATAGCCTTTGAAAGCTATTATCATAGCCCAAGGTACCCACTAAGGACATTTTAATATAGGCACAGCCGAATAATGAGTTGTTTGGGTTTGGATAGTCAAACTCACCACAAACGAGCGCAAAGCAGGCATACGGTCAGTATGATTCGATTACAGGGTCTGCCCTTTTTTATCAAAGGGAATGGGAACACCAATAAGACCTTGTCGGATCAGCCATTCGAATGATACAAACGATTTCAAGTACGCTCAGAAACGCAAACAGTTACAACATAAACACTATGGATATAAAATTCTGACCCCCCAGGAAGAAAAAATTCACCAAAGTATACGTTTCATGGGCTCATTCTATGCGCCTAATTTAGCCCACCTTGTTCGTTTCCCTCAAAAGTTAGATCTGCTTTGAAACAGGCTTTCCCTACGACCAATCCTTCTCGACTTCAGTGATCTCTACTTTTATCTAAAAAATGACTATCTATTCCTTTACCATTTGATTGTTGGAAGGGGGTGAGGATGGGCTCACATTCATGCATGCATAGAAGGCCACACGCTGTCTCCCACAAAAAAGCCACCTAACAAATGACAGGTGGCCGCGAATTCGCTCCACGCTATTTAGTTCGACTGGCATACTAGACCGAAACAGCATCCAGCCCCAAAAGACATATGATCGGTACTGACAATGCGAAGGGGGCTATTTGCTCTTGAGGCTACTAACTATATACAGGGTATTAATAACTAGTGGCCTGACAGTCAAACTGTGTATCTTCCCCTCGAATGCAATGCGTAAAAGTGCGTTTTATAGGCAACCCAACCACACCTTAGTTGCTCCTAAGGATATTGAGGAGGGTCAGAAAAAAGTTTTCAACGCTTGAAAACAATGCACGTTTCGATGCGTACCTGTTGGCTATTAAACCCGACTATTCATGGCTGTGAGTACATTTTTGAGATAACTTGCGCCTATCAAAATAGGTCAAAAATCCCCCTAGAACTCACAGGGATACCAAGTCCTCATCGATCAAATTTCCCTTCTATCTGGAGCCCTGCTAATGCAACCGCAATACAGACTTTCAAAAACATACCGAGGTTCTTATCTAAGTTTTGACAAACACCATTTTGTTCTATGGTTTGTCTAGGCTTCTGCCTTCCAGCATCAATAGGACGGGGTATGAAAATTGTTGTCATGCACCTTCGGCCCAAGCGTCCGTTGATTCAGTGCGGTATCTCGGTAATGTCCCGAAATAGTCATGTATGCATGATTGGGCATGCAACTGAAACTATGCACCGTTTCCAAAACGTTTTAAAAAAGAAAATCGAAACCATTAGTTACATTACTGTGCCAAGATTCGTCACATTAGCGCATATGTTTTGAATTACATTGCTAAACGCTCAACAAAAAGCCGAATTGCGGCGGCCTTTAAAGTAACTATACTGACTGTAGTACAGGGTTGTCGTTGGTATCGACCTTCTTTGAGTGGTGGGGAAAAGAGGGCGAGATACTTTACACTTAAAGCCTATATTTACGACAAGATACACTGGTGATGCCTATTTTATTGCCGTCATTGCGAGGACAAACTAAATTGGAATATTCCAAATTGTGTATTGTTTACTTAGTGGGGTTATTTCCTTTTTCAGTAATGAACTACTTATCTTGGGCGTAAATTGGATTACGTTTATGATTATATGCAGTAATTTAAGTCCGCTTATTATACTGTTACCCTTCCTCGCATTAAAGTGAGCAAACTGGCAAATAATTGGATATCAGTATTTTTATTTTTCTCTATAGAGATCCGAATTGCCGTAAATGTGCTTTATGCATGCTGTGCTGTTCTCAAGATGCCGTCATGATACGGGAATACAAAAAAAAAATCAAAAAATAGTGCTAATGCAGCGCGAATTTATTTGCTCACTGCATGATTATTTTTGAAGACGGTTTCCTTGCATCTGATTTTTTATAGAAATGCTGCAGAGAGTCATGCAACCATACATTTTGACGAATGCAGTTTTTACGGGCAGATTTTTGCAGCAAAAGAAACGAACTAAAAAATCTTTATTTCCCATGTTCTTACCTATTGTATATATAAATACGGTCTGTTTTCCAGATGGGCTTCATTCAGCATTGGTAGACATAAGTTGACATACAGATGTTTTCTTTCAAAAAGCTTCTAAGTCTCATAACGCTAAGTGTTCTTGTCACTGCAGACCAGACGCTATCCGATGTTGAACCCGCTTGTCATGCCAATAGATGGGAAAACTCATTCCCTCCTTCTAATATCTATGTGACCGGTGCAACCTATGTTCGTGACAATGTTTACGACGTCACTCTTCATTATGAAGCCGAATCTTTAAGTTTAAGGAGTTTGGGTGAGCTAAAGGTTATTGGGCTTAACTCTCCTGTGTCTGGAACCAAGGTTGTATACTCCCGAAACTCCAAGATCTATGATATCAACAACCCTTCTAGTTGGTCAACTACAGTCAGGGTCAATACAAAAGAGTCTGCTGACGGCTGCCATGTTGAGATGTATCCATTCCAAATACAAGTTGAATGGTGTCAAGCAGGTGCTGATACAGACGAGTGTAACTCCTGGCCATATCCTAGAGTTTACGACTATGATATTGGCTGTGACAACATGCAGGATGGTGTTTCCAGAAAACACCACCCCGTCTACAAATGGCTTAAGAGCTCTGCAATTGGTTGTTCAGATATTACTACATTTACATCATCTAGTTCCCAAACAACCAGCTCTTCATCAACTTCTCAGACCACAACCACGAGCACTGCTGATACCGTTCAAAGACCAGTTTCTGGCGGACAAGTGCCCATCTGGGGACAATGTGGCGGAATTGGCTACACTGGTTCCACTGGTTGCGCAGAGGGAGTTTGTGTGTATGTGAATGACTGGTACTACCAGTGTCAACCCGGTTCTGCTAACCCCACCACTGTCGACTCTACGTCTAGCCAAGAAACCATTCATTTGACTTCTAGTGAGGAGACAACTACTGTGGAGACCACTTCGTCTGAAGAGATCGTTTTACCATCATCTGAACCAGAAGAAGCCGCTGAAGAAGTCCCACTTCACGGAAAATGTGGTGGTATTAACCATACTGGCCCAACAACATGTGCCGATGGTGTTTGTACGTATGTGAATGATTGGTATTCTGAGTGTCTTCCAAGAGATGCAAATTCCGAAGATGAAGTTTCACTTTACGATCAATGTGGTGGTATCAATTATTCTGGACCAACCAAATGTTCAGAGGGAGTTTGTACCTACCTGAACGATTACTACTCTCAATGCCTATTAGGTGAAGGAGGCAACGGAGGTACTACTGGTACCACTAGTACCACTAGTTCTACTAGTTCTACCAGCACCACTAGTTCTACTAGTTCTACCAGCACCACTAGTTCCAGTACTGGAGATGTTGAAGAATCTACCGAGGAGTCTACCACCACTCAAGAAGTTGAGGAGTCTACCACCACCGAAGACTTTGAAGAGTCAACTTCTACTGAAGAAGTTGAGGAGTCTACCACCACCGAAGACTTTGAAGAGTCAACTTCCACTGAAGAAGTTGAGGAGTCTACCACCACCGAAGACTTTGAAGAGTCTACCACCACCGAAGACTTTGAAGAGTCTACCACCACCGAAGACTTTGAAGAGTCAACTTCCACTGAAGAAGCTGAGGAGTCTACCACCACTGAAGAAGCTGAGGAATCTACCTCTACTGAAGACGTTGAGGAATCTACCACCACTGAAGAAGCTGAGGAATCTACCTCTACTGAAGACTTTGAAGAGTCTACTTCTACTGAAGATGTTGAGGAGTCTACCACCACCGAAGACTTTGAAGAGTCAACTTCCACTGAAGAAGCTGAGGAATCTACCTCTACTGAAGACTTTGAAGAGTCTACTTCTACTGAAGAAGCTGAGGAATCTACCTCTACTGAAGAAGCTGAGGAGTCTACCACCACTGAAGAAGCTGAGGAATCTACCTCTACTGAAGAAGCTGAGGAATCTACCTCTACTGAAGACGTTGAGGAATCTACCACCACTGAAGAAGTTGAGGAGTCTAGTCCTACTGGAGACTTTGAGGATCTTACCGATGCTGCTGAGGAGTCTACTTCTACTGAAGAAGCTGAGGAATCTACCACCACTGAAGAAGCTGAGGAATCTACCTCTACTGAAGACGTTGAGGAATCTACCACCACCGAAGAAGTTGAGGAGTCTAGTCCTACTGGAGACTTTGAGGATCTTACCGATGCTGCTGAGGAGTCTACTTCTACTGAAGAAGCTGAGGAATCTACCACCACTGAAGAAGCTGAGGAATCTACCTCTACTGAAGACGTTGAGGAATCTACCACCACTGAAGAAGCTGAGGAATCTACCTCTACTGAAGAAGCTGAGGAATCTACCTCTACTGAAGACGTTGAGGAATCTACCACCACTGAAGAAGCTGAGGAATCTACCTCTACTGAAGAAGCTGAGGAATCTACCTCTACTGAAGACGTTGAGGAATCTACCACCACCGAAGAAGTTGAGGAGTCTAGTCCTACTGGAGACTTTGAGGATCTTACCGATGCTGCTGAGGAGTCTACTTCTACTGAAGAAGCTGAAGAATCTACCACCACTGAAGAAGCTGAGGAATCTACCTCTACTGAAGACGTTGAGGAATCTACCACCACTGAAGAAGCTGAGGAATCTACCTCTACTGAAGACGTTGAGGAATCTACCACCACCGAAGAAGTTGAGGAGTCTAGTCCTACTGGAGACTTTGAGGATCTTACCGATGCTGCTGAGGAGTCTACTTCTACTGAAGAAGCTGAGGAATCTACCACCACTGAAGAAGCTGAGGAATCTACCTCTACTGAAGACGTTGAGGAATCTACCACCACTGAAGAAGCTGAGGAATCTACCTCTACTGAAGACTTTGAAGAGTCAACTTCCACTGATGAGGAGTCTACCACCACCGAAGACTTTGAAGAGTCAACTTCCACTGAAGAAGCTGAGGAGTCTACCACCACTGAAGAAGCTGAGGAATCTACCTCTACTGAAGACGTTGAGGAATCTACCACCACCGAAGAAGTTGAGGAGTCTAGTCCTACTGGAGACTTTGAGGATCTTACCGATGCTGCTGAGGAGTCTACTTCTACTGAAGAAGCTGAGGAATCTACCACCACTGAAGAAGTTGAGGAATCTACCACCACTGAAGAAGCTGAGGAGTCTACCACCACTGAAGAAGCTGAGGAATCTACCTCTACTGAAGACGTTGAGGAATCTACCACCACTGAAGAAGCTGAGGAATCTACCTCTACTGAAGACTTTGAAGAGTCAACTTCCACTGAAGAAGTTGAGGAGTCTACCACCACCGAAGACTTTGAAGAGTCAACTTCCACTGAAGAAGTTGAGGAGTCTACCACCACCGAAGACTTTGAAGAGTCAACTTCTACTGAAGATGTTGAGGAGTCTACCTCCACCGAGGCTGCTGAGGAGATTGAGGAGACCACCGACGAATCTACTTCCACTGAAGACTTTGAGGCGCCAACCCCAACTACAGAAACTGAAGAGTCTATCTCTACTGAGTCTCCTGAGGAGTCTACTACTACTGGAAACGACGAGTCTTCTTCTACTTTGTCTCTTTTTGTTTCTAAGCAAACATCTTCGACTTCAGACGATTCATCTTTCCCAAGTATTTCTATGGAGAAGACAACTACCACTGGTGTTTCAACAACTGTACTAACAACCACTGATTGTGGTGAGCAGACTTGCTATAAGTCTTTGATCATTACTGGTGTTACCGAGAAGACTACCACAGTTGATGGAAGAACGACTGTTATCACCACGTATTGTCCTTTGCCCACCGAGACTGTCCAACCATCTCCAGTCGTCGTTACATCCACTATCTATGCTGATGAGACAATTACTGAGACTACATGCTACGTTACTGGCGCTGTTGAAAAAACTGTTACCGTTGGAGGATCTGCCTCCGTCGTCACTGTTCATACCACTTTGCCAAGCGAGCATGTGAAGCCTACCCCAGTCACCGTCACTTCAACCATTTATGCGGATGAGACTGTTACCGAGACTACACACTACGTTACAGGAGTCATCGAAAAGACATACACAATTGGAGAATCTTCCACTGTCGTTACAGTTCACACACCTCTTTCGTCTCACCCAAGCAAGACGTCAATTGTTACTTTGACATCCGTCGTCTTCGACGCCGAATCCCATCCTTCGACAACTGCTATTGTTACCGGAGCAGTTGAGAAGACTACGACTGTTAACGGAAAAGAATCAGTTGTCACAGTTCACACTCCTATTTATTCTAGCATCCACGAACAACCAGAGGTCACTCCAGTTGTCAAACCATCCGCAACTACCATTGTCAGAGACGTTTGTGACTCGTTTACATGCACCAAAGCCACCATCGAGACTGGAGTGATCTCCAAAACCATCACCATTGGACAATCTGTTACAACTGTGGTACCATCATATGTTCCTTTAGAGCATGAACAACAACAACAGGTATACACCACCACTACGCCAATTGTACCAGGTATCCAAACTCAATCAGGCATTCCAGTTCCACCTGCACTTAGAACACAATCTTACAGTGCTGCAGCTTCTTCAGCTCCAGTTGTCTCTTATTACGAGGGATCTGGAAACACTGTAGTGTTTTCAGTTGCAAGCGGAGTCATGGCTCTGATTGTTAATGCATTTTTCTTATAAACATCTTTTATGTACATTTTTTACACGAGTATTTAGACTTGAGAATTTAATTATTGCTTTCTACTAATACGAAGAGGCTACCACTTTGAATCATGGTATGACTTGATTACATAATAATCTCTGGTAAACAACTTTCATTAGTCATGCCAAACAAAAACCATGTCACCTGCAAAAATGTAAATCGTTGAGCAAATTTCATGCAGTTAAACCTAATCAAAAGAAATTTTACGGAGTTAAACGGAATAGAAGATGCCGAGGTTCTCAGTCTTCATTAAGCTAATTTGTCACTTGTACTAAGATCCTTAGTCCTTGCTGCTAGTCCTCTCCATGAAAAGCCCAATATTCTTCTTCAAGTTGCTGCCAATTGTTTGTGGGTTAACCATTCTCCCAATACACAACCAGTGAATCTGGAACTTTACACGCTGATCGCGGTTTTTAGTTGCTGTGCATGTTCAGCTGCATATACTTCTGACAGAAGACATTTCACCTACGTTTCAGTGCGATCAAATCTCCCTGCCAACCACTTAACACGAAATTCTTTATTTCAATATCATTAAATTACTCTGTAGCTATCGTACCTTCATTAGTACAGTTCAACAATTTTTTTTACGATCGAATTGGTAGTGGACGATAATCTGCGGATTATTAAAGTTACGGGGTTACCGTTTTTGGGTGTATGCCCGTTTTGCGTTTCTCGACTGATTTGTATTCTGCTCTGCATTCCAGAATAATCTTGCCTCACAAAACGGTTATATCCTTTTTGGGCAATAAACATAGGAACACTTCTAATAACCAATTTTCGCGGCATACATGCTTCTGCAGATCGAGGTTGTTATGGACGACGCAAAAATTGCAACAGTAGTTTCTTTTTAGAGATCTCAAGAGTCTTTTCGCTTCTAAAACAGACCGAATAAGTTCTCCTACATCGCTTCTAGAATCAACTTGATCTTACTCCCAATCACCATAACGGCACTTTAACTAGGGATATCCTCTTTCCGACAAAGGTCTCCCTTTCGCCCCCAATGCCAGGTATTATTACGCACAAAAATCTGCTTGAGGGATGACGTTTTGTGTTAATTTTTTTTTTCTTTTTTGAAGGCTTTTTGATAGGTTATTGTTGCATACTGAATGTCATTCCTTAATTGGGCAATTCAAACAGCTCCAGGTTGCAAGTTCGTGCTATGACCAAGTGCGATGAGTCCAGTTATTCAAACTCTCGGCAGGAGATTACACCTGCATTTGTATGAATTCCCGCCGGGGTTCACCTGAAGCATTGAGTAAAATGAATGTAGTGTAAGGTTTTCCAATGAGGATCCTTAACAAACGACACAACAGAGTCACATCTTAGGAGCGAGGAAACCGGCTTTGGTAGAATGCAACACTGAAGTAAAGGCCGTTGCGAGATTCTAGTCGATCCTCAGTGGTTGGCGACAACTAGAAGTTCTCATATTAATATCTGTTCTTAAAGTGGAGTGAAAGGAGGGCAATGGAATACATTCTTTCCGTGGTAAAAAATTACTATGGTTCAGCTTGGTACGAAGGAATGTTGTGCTTTTTACTGATTCTAGACACTTGGACAAATTAGGGCTGAAGTTTATTTTCACAAACTGTGATATTTCGGCAACAGCATGGCTCAACATTTTTGGTTATGCAGTCTTAAACATCACGGAAGCAGCACCCAAAATTATCCACCTATCTCTGCAAGTAAAATGGAAGGAGTCGTGGTATTTCTTACTCTAAGAGTATACCTCAAGAGCTTGGAAGCCAGACTAAAAGACCTGGGTTTTAGAGAACCATTTCAGAGAAATGCCTGTCAGTTTCAAGATTCATAGCTTTGGAGACACTTATTGTCTCACATGGGTCAGAAGGCTTACCTAAGTAAGCCCTGAGTCATAGTATTTTGTTTGCTCTTTTTGGTTGATCTTTAATTATGGTGTCAAGGACTTGTAGGTTTTATGGATAATACGGATCGAAATTCATCTTTTGATCTTATTGAATTTTGACAGTTTTTTAACTTGAGACTTACGAATGTATCATACGCTTATGCTGAAAGGTTTTGGGAGATTCCAAGAATAGCCAAATCTTTTTCTTTTTTTTTTTTTTTTTGCAGCTAGGCATTCAGTTCTAGTTCAAAGACCAAAACCTTCTTTAATGATCATGGTTTGAACAGATATCTGCAGTGATTTCTAGTGCTATTTTGACCCGCCAAACTTCCTGGACCCGTTGGTAGAGAGAGACATAGATTCATTTGATCGTGTCAGTATTGAAGCCCGAAAGATTTTCTTATCAAAGTATGAACCTGTCGCCGGCCGATTTTTCAAGCGTCAAAAACTTATGATTGAGCATCAGCTGATATTTCCCAGTCGATTCCAAGATGCACACCATAAGCCCCTGATACCACCGATGATGGTTTGCTAACGCCAAAACCTTAGCTTGTGATGGAGAACACTGCAAATGTCACAAGTTCCATTATTTCAAGAGACCAAGTGAGGAAAAAGGATGTCTTTTAGTAGAGTCACCAAGTGGAGTCTAAAAGAAGTATGATTTTTTCAAAATATTCCAAGTTCAAGTTGCTAACTGAATGAACTACTAATCAGGCTAGATTCTAGAGAGCTATCAAATAGACAGCAATTACGTATTAGGAATTCCAGTTGACCTCTTTTCATAACTGTCTACGGGAACACGTCTGAGACCAGAGAATCTCAAGTCCGGATGTGGCATAAACAGGAGCAAAGACAAAGCAAAGTATTCAAAGCTATCGGCCATTTATTGAGCATGAAGATTGTTTTGAAATGTTCACCGAGGTGCAACTGTGGTATTCAAAACTGTTTCCTGTCAGATCTCGCGTAAGCGCGTCCACCTTGACAGTAGAACGGAATCGTTGTTCCGTAGAAAACTCGTCGCGAGTCTTCTCTGCAAGGACTTCCGCCTGCATGTCACGAGCTCAGACTTGAAGCTTTGCTCTCAGCTTCCTTTATAACCTGTTTTGTTCAGTGATAAAGCTAGGGCACGAGCATCACTTTATGTACAATGTACCAAGGACGAGCAAACTCACTTGTTCTACTAGATCGAATGCTTTTGGCTCTTGCGGAGACAGGCACTAGCAAACCTGAAAGTTTTTACAATTTGTCTACACAATCTGCCCCTGGATCTACTTCCCCCGTCAAGTACCCAGAAAGCACATTGACCAACACTCACCTTCGCCAGAGAAGGACCAATCAAATCAAGCCATTAAAATACAATACAAAAAAAACCAAAAAACAACAAATCAAATTTAACAAAACTTTCTTAATTTATTAGGCCAAGAGTTTCATCCTTGATTTCTCCGCTCTTGTTCGAATCCGGATCCTCTTCCTTCCCTAAATTTCCCAAACTGTCTAGCTTACCGAGATAGGACCTAGAGAGAACAGCCGATATACTGCTGTTATTGGACCCAATGGAGTTGTCTCCGTGCTCAATTAGCTTGCTCTGCAACGTCAGAGTGTAATCTCTGAGGGTCATTATTTCGTTCTTGAGATTCTGAACAATTTCTCTGTAATGGTCCACCAATTGAGCTTTCTTCTCTAACTCTTGAAATTGTTCTTCTCTTTTCTTGCGAAATACTTGTTGCGCCTTTCTATTTTGCTCAGCACGTTTAGTGTTTACCACCTTTTTGCCACTGGAGGAAGTCCTTTGAGCAGTAGCCGGTCTGGGTGGACCTGAAGATGCGGTGGGACCTACCACCGAACCAACCTCTACCCCAGCATTCTTTAACAATGCAATGGCCTCGTGTTGGTCGACTTCTTCCTTGGAAGAATGGGCAACCGCAGCCGCCGCTAAATTACCAACGTCAAAATGGTTTTCGCCGGCCGGTTTCGATCGAGCTGTAGGTTTCTGTACTCCGCCTTTCATTACGATCCTAGTTTTCCTCTTCTCTCTTCCGTTTAAGATGTCTTTAGTTAAGGACTTATGTAAGAGATGACAAAGCAATCTCCAAGTTGATGATGGTTCTAAAAGAAAAAAAAACGCGCAAAACAAAAAAGGTCACCTGACTTGAGTATTTATGCGAGTTGGCAGAGGCAGATTCTTGGAGCATGGTGTAGTAGTGGGAGTTCGGGAGTTCGAATACGTAAGACCTGGCTGACGGATCTGCGTCGTTGTATCAAACTTCAACATGTTTAGCAATTGATTTGAATTTCACAGACTTGCTAATAGCCTATAGTTCTCTCTAACGGTGAAACACGTTGCAGTGAAAGCTTAATTGCCGTTTATCCTTGGGCAAGCCCAAAACGGTCAAGACGTGCAGCTTTAGTTAACCCTCAGTTTTTGCAGACCTTTTGCCCATCATTAAGACATGTAGATCATTCGAACGGTGCGATATCACTTGCAGAGGCTACAATTATCCAACGGACGACGCCTAACAGTCGTAGACATTACCGACTAGAATTCCTGATCGTAATAAACTGAGAAAATGCACCTGGCTGTTGATTGGAGGTCCTAGATGTCAGATTGCGCGCTGGTTGATTTTGACTCATTTTCTTGCCATGGATGATGGTATTACTAAGATTCGTCCATTTTGGAAGAAACTGACGAGGCAGGCTCCCGATATACCTGGAATGCACTAGTCATTTTGGTGAGTATATGTTCATGAGTGTAGATCGTGGGATTTTATCTGTAGCACACGCTGCAATATATCGCTTTAGGCAAGTAGACCCTTCAACCTGACACTCTACTCTGTGAAGCATCCAACTTGCTTGCTGCAACCTTGCGTAGAATAATCGATATCTTGTCTCTACTCCTATCTCTTTCAAGTCAAGCACCCAGGGATTCAGACCATCACCTAATCAAGAAGGTGTTACCCTTGCTCATCTAACTGCCTATTCTGGCATGTATTTGCGAGATGCCATATCGCAAAATATTCCACGCCAGGCCATCTGAAGTTAAACTGACTAATGGATCTTGTACTTAAATAGCTGGTTCCGCCGAAGACATTCAATAGCCAGGCTACTCACTTACAGTTCACATGTCTCACGAAAAGGAAAATGAATCCGAGTTAAAGTCCTCTCAAATTCTTTATATTCCCAAGAATCAGAGGGTTCATCTCACGGTGAGAAATCTCAAAGTAACACTTAACATTCGGAAAAAGAAACAGTCTCTTTTGAAGAGGCTGACAAAGCCCAAGAAAGAGGGGCTTGCCGATGAGGAGGCCGTTCCTCAAAAGAAAATCATCTCCGATGTCAACCTTGACGTTAAGGAAGGTGAGTTGATAGCCATTCTGGGCTCTTCGGGCAGTGGGAAAACAACTCTTTTAAATACCTTATCACAAAAGGTCACTAGAAACAAAAACTTTGGTTTCAGTGGCATGATCAAGTATAATGAAAACACTGACATTGAAAGGATTAGACATGCGTATATGGCCCAAACTGATTTCTTCCTGCCAAATCTGACCGTTTATGAAACTTTGGATTACGCTGCCAAGTTGAAACTTCCACGCAATTACACCGACCTCGAAAGAACAGAGCTGGTAGAAAGTATCTTAACGGAGCTAGGAATTGATAGAATTCGTGACTCGGTCATCTGCAATACTTTTGGATCAACTTATCTTTCCGGAGGTGAACAGAGACTGGTCGGTATGGCATTGCAATTACTGAATAAGCCGGGATTATTATTCCTCGATGAACCGACTACGGGATTGGATGCTACCAGCTCTTTTAGGATTGTAGCTGCCCTACATAAGTTGGCCAGGAATTTCGGTATGACCATAGTGCTAACCATTCACCAGCCCCGCTATGAGATTTTACAGCAGATTGACAGAATTTGTATTCTGACCAGAGGTTGCAGGATTATCTACAACGGACCTCCGCAGAACTGCGTTTCTTATTTCAAGGATATTGGGTATGCCGTTCCCCCTAATGTCAACCTCACTGATTATCTTCTGGACATCTCCTGCAAGGACTCGTCTTCCCCTGAAAGCGAGTCAAAAAGCTTGGCTAGAATTGAGCACTTGGCACTTCAATGGGAAATATATGAACCATCAACTCTGGTGGGAGGCGTTGAAGTCATGGACTCATTCCAACACTCTTCCAACGTAGAGAGAGCACTCACTGATGTTGAAAAAAGAATATCCCTAATATCACAGATACGCATTTTAACCAAGCGAACGTTTATCCTTTCAATTAGAGATAGACCTTCCATCCTCACATTCAATTTCTCCATCCTATTTATGGGTGTTGCTTGCGGTTGGTTGTTTTATAAGCCTCCTGCGGACCTGGGAGGAATCAGATCCATCATTTCTCAAGTGTACGTCATCCTAGAAGTTATTGGTTTTGTACCCATGATGCTGGAAATTACAAGACTTTGGGATTTAGATGGCGTAGCGTTTCTTAGGGAAAACAGTGAAGGATATGTGTCTGTGACTGGGTGGATGGTAAGTCGAAGACTGGCTAAGTTTCCGATTGAGGACTTTCCTACTTCCATCTTCTTTGCACTCATAACGTACTTTATGTTTGGGCTTCGAACAGACAACGGGGCCTCTAACTTTCTGATCTACTTTGTGGTTACGTTATTCGTCAACCTCTGTGCCGTGGCATTGGGTACTTTATGTTTTGCGGTCGCTGCTGACTTTGGTTCCTCAGGTATGATGTGTAATGTGATTTACCAACTGCAAAATGCCGCTTGTGGTTATTTCATCAATGCAAAAACGATGCCCGTATATGTCAGATGGTTAAAATACTGTGCCCATTTCTGGTACGCATTTGGATGTTTAATGTCGAACCAATTCACTGATTGGATGGGAGATTGTCCAACCGAAGGCGACGCCTGCGTAGAATACTCAGGACTATACCAGTTAGAAATATACGGATTTGGTCAGGACTGGATTACTTTACCAATTTGTGTTTTGCTAGCTTTCTTCCTTGGTACTTTAGTGGTTTCAGGAATTGCTTTAAAATACAGAGACAATGAGGTTGCAATGTCTAAAGAGATTACTTCAAACATGTTCTCCAAGAAGTCAACAGATGATAGCAAAACAGAAGAGAAGGATGTTCCAAACGATGCTGAATTTCATGCTATTAAAACTGCGAGAAAAGACATTTCTTTACATGTTCACCTTCGCAACGTCTCCTTATACGTGTATCCTACCAGGTTCAACCTTGGTGTGTTCACGATTCTCTGGAAATACGTTAACAAACGGTGGTTCAAAATTGGGCTTCATAGATTAGAATGCACACCGCAAAACTCAAAATCCAAACGACTTTTAACCAATGTTAATGCCAAATTCATTCCAGGAAGACTGAATGCCATTATGGGACCGTCTGGATCTGGAAAATCCACGCTGCTCAACTATATTGCTGGGCGACTACCTAAGGATAGCAACTTTCATTCTACTGGTGAGATTATTGTCAATGATATTGCACTGGAAAGTATGGCTAAGCCTTTAAAAAAATTGTGCTCCTACGTGCTGCAAATTGATTCTGCACTGATCCCTACCCTGACCGTCAGAGAAACCATTCAACTTCAGGCTCAACTGAGGTTACCAAAGGAGGCTAAGGTTAATGGTGGCATGGATAGGATCATTGATGAACTCCTGCTGAAATTTGGGTTGCTTGACTGCCAGAACATCCCAATTGGTGATGACAACACTAAGGGGATCAGTGGAGGTGAAAGAAAGAGGGTGTCCATTGTGGTTCAGTTATTGGACGATAGTAAGATATTACTCTTGGATGAACCAACATCCGGATTGGATTCCTTTACAAGCTCCTCTATTCTGAAAACATTAGAGGAGTACGCAATCGAACAGAACAAACTTATTATCATGACCATTCACCAGCCAAAGAAGGAGATTTTTGAACAGTTTGGAAATGTCGTTTTATTGGCTAGAGGAGGTTATGTCACCTACAATGATAGTGCTGCCGGGATTACTGATTACTTTTCCAGTTTGGGCTACGATTGTCCACCTATGACTAATGTTGCTGACTTTGTGCTTGACTTAGTTTCTAATAATATTGAGGAAAACCCCAAAGACAGTGAGATTAGAATAAAAAATCTGGTGGAAAGCTGGCAAGAAACCCATGAAGCCGATTTCGGAAAGGTTGGAACGAACACTACTATCAAAGTCAACAACCAAGATCAGCTTGATACCCAATTTTCTCATCTATATCAAAACCGAGCTCCAAATAGCACATCATTATCCGTTCTGACTAAACGACTTACATTGACTACTTTTAGAGACCAGGGAATCATATCTGCCCGACTATATCAGGTGCTGGCGCTGTGTGTAATTCACGCCTTATTCTATGCTCCATTGAAAAATGGAGCTGATGGTATTGCCAATCGATTGGGCCTGATCTTTCAAGTGCTGAACCTTTATTATGCTGGTTTCATCAATAACATCAGTCTGTTCCCACAGGTCAAGCAGCTGCTGTACAACGAATGGGAGGACCAGATCTATTCTCTGGAATCCTTTTTTGTTTCCTACTTTCTGCTGGAAGTTCCGTTCGAACTATTTTGCTCATTTATATACTCGGTATTCTTGGTGATGGTAATCGGGCTCCCGAGAACTGCTGGAATGCTTTTCACCACTTTCTATGCTGCGTTTATTGCCATGAACTGCGGTGAGTCCATTGGTATCATCTTTAACACACTATTCAACAAATTGGACGTGGCCATCAACATGCTCTCCAACTGTCTCATCATTGGAATCTTCATGGCAGGTGTGATGTCGATCCATATGCCGGAATTTTTCAAGGCCTGGAACTGGATCAACCCTTTGAAGTACATTGTGGGAGTAGTTGCCAAGCCAGGATTTGCTGGCCAAACATTCAGGTGTGAAATTGGTGATGAATGTGCCTTATCCACCGGTGATGATGTGCTGAGATACTACCGTCTAGACCACAACTTTTCTGCCTTCATGGGAGCAATCGCTGTTTGTTTCGTGATGTACCGACTCGTCAGCTACGTCTTGCTCGCCATTCGTCTCAAAATGAGCTAAATCCTCCTAATAATACATAGTAATGAATGACCTTGAATTTGATATGCGACCGACCGCTGGTGGGAACGATTCCCAGGCGCACCTCCCCCCGTCTAAGCCTTGATAGGCAGTTGCAACCGCGAATTACTTAGTATCTAGCTAATTTATACGAAAGCAGCAATTTAAAACCCCAACAACTAACTTCCCCTTGCTAGCTTCACTCTTTAGCAACACAGAACACCAAACCTCCCGTCAAATGATAGCACTACTACGCCTACCTATTCTGCTTCTGCTGGCAGTCACTGCATCTGCGTCTCTGATACCCTTGCAGGGTAAGCTGGCGTTCCCAGGCAAAGACCTGAAACCAGTCCCAGGTGACTCACCTATAGCCAACTGTGACATCTCCCAAAAACAGCTGCTGATTCTGAAGGAAGTGGACCTGTCTCCAAACCCTCCAGAAAGGGGTGCTAATCTGACCATCACCGCAGTCGGCGATTTGGAGGCTGATGTCACTGAAGGTGCCTACGTCGAAATCGATGTTACCTACGGCTACATCAAGCTAATCCACCAGACATTCGACATCTGCAGCGAGATCGAGGCCGTTGACCTGGAATGCCCTCTAGATAAGGGTCATTACGAGCTGACCAAGGAGGTGGAGATTCCCCAACAGGTGCCTCCAGGAAAGTACACCGTTTTTGCTCGTGCGTTCACGGCAGACGACAAGTTCATCACTTGTCTCACTGGCTCAGTCGAATTTGGCACCGAGGGCTGGAGTCTTCTTTAGAGGTCGGCATCAAGATGGGCATCTGATCCACCGATATCTCGCATCGAATGAGTGGTTCGTTTCGTTCTTTTTTTTTTTAGGCAGTTGGACCACGTTATACTGGGCATCGCGAACGTTGGCCCTGCTGGAACTTGGCCAATTTTCCCGATTTTTCAGAAACGAGAAAAGAGGGGCTTACGTGAGACCTTACGTGAGTCTGGAACGTGCGCGTAATTGCGATAGATCGATAGTCCGGGCTGCCCGAGATGTCGTGGACTATGAAGCCCACTCTGCTACAGTCATTTTCGCCACAGGAAGGAGAAAAAAAGTAAAATCACGCATTAATGAGTTAAAAAGTGGCCATATCTAACTTCCCGATATAGTAATTCTAAAAGTCCTATCCCCTCTTCACCACCGGAAAAACGTTCTCGGAAAAACATCTTCCATTACGAAATTGCGAAAAAAAACCAAGAAACTTGCATGCGGCTCCCCTGCTCGATTCTACTGGGAATATTTATACAACAAACGTGCTCTTCTCTTTGTAGCCTCAACCTTTTTTTCACATTACTAATTCAGCAAACAAAGCTTCATGACGTTTTTCCGACGTTCTTTGCAGTCGTCCAAAAGCAACTCCACCACAAGCATATCGTCGCTGTATGCCACTCCTAGCAGCGTCGACACTCTGACGCCCGAGTTTGTGCCTGAAGTTATCGATGACGAGTTGAACAGCCTGCATTTCAAATTCACAAACTTTAGACTAGACGACGAGGTCGTAGACGTTGCCTCCGAGACCGCCACCGAGGCTTCCGGGGTGGCAACGATCAAAACGCCACTATCGTTGCGCAGTGGTTCAGACGTCAAGTGGTGTGTTCTGCTGGTCGGACTTCCAGCAAGCGGCAAATCCACCGTTGTGCGCCAACTCAAACAGTATCTGACGACCGGAACCAAGCAAAAGGGCAGAGTCGAGATATATAACGCCGGAGATGTGCGCCGAACGCAGCACCCGAAAAGAGCTGATAGTGGATTCTTTGAGTTCGGCTCCACCTCCTCCAACGGAAGGTTGCGAGAGACGTTTGCAAGGGACACTTTGGCTATGCTATTAGGAGACCTGCGAAATGACCACGTCGACATAGGCATCCTGGACGCCACCAACTCTACGCGTGAGAGAAGAAAGACTCTGCTAGAGCAAATACACGCTGTATCACCATCCACGAAAATCCAGACTTTGATACTGGAAGTCCAATGCACTAACAAGTCTATGCGTCGTTTTAACATCGAGAGGAAAGCCCAAAATGCAGACTATATCCACATCCCTCGAGATGTAGCCGTTAAGGACTTTTTCAACCGTGTCCAAGTTTACGAGTCACACTTTGAACCTGTTTCCGCTCAGGAGTTAGCGTCCCTAAAATTACCGTATTTATCAATGATTAACGTTGGTGAAGAAATCATATACAACTTTGAGAACGCAAAGCAACCGGGCTTCTCGTTAGAAGACCCCATATTCCTCTTGATTTGTTCATTTGTTACAGATTACCGCACCCAATATGCTCCTACCTATCTGATGACTTTGAAATCATTTTATGCAAGCGAGTATGCTCCATTGGTGAGCACTCCTTTAGCTTTTGCTGCAGTCTCCTCTGAGACAGCTTCCACACAGTGACTTAAATATACTAGAATGCAAATAGAAATTTTCATTGCCCCCATTGACCTTGACCCAAACCAGGTAGAGATTCCATTCTGTTTTGTATCGGCGCATCTTTCTTCTCTTCGGTCGGCTGTCCCTGGCTGTCCAGCTCGTAGTACCAGGTTGTTCCCGACTTTTCATTGGTGTAAGTAGTGTCTTTGAAGGCGTAGGGGTCATTGGGCCTGTTACGACACCAGAATCTCACACTTCGGTCCGTTCCCGCTGTTGCCAACAGATGACCCAGGGGATGGTATTCGATACAGTTGACGGATTTTTCATGTGCATACGGGATCTTGTGATAAAAGTCCATATTCTGCTCTTCTTGCCCACGGAGTGTGTCATCGAGAAGATAATAATTCATCGAACCATCGTACCCTCCGCTGGTCAACAGGTTACCATGAACGGGGTGCCAAGAGATGCACGAGACGTCAGAATCGTGAGACTTATTAACATAGACGTCGTTCATTTTTCGCAGGTCAAATACACGGATTGACCTATCTCTCCCACCACTAGCCAGTAATCTCTTGGTGGAAGACTCTGTCTTCTGAAATTTGGTTGCAGTGATTGTATGTTTGAAACCATGAAGTGTAGCTATACATTTTCCGGGACTGGTTCTAGGATCCCAAAGTTTTAGTAAGTTGTCTTTTGAACCACTGACAATCAGCCCTAGCTCAGGATGCCAGTCACAAGACTTGACATCCCAATGGTGCCCTGCCAGAACAGACTCCTGAAGCCCATTGTTGAAGTTCCAAATCTTCAGCGTGTTATCGTCTGAACAGCTGACAAACTTGGAGTCGTTGGGGCTGAAACATACATCCCTGATAGCGTCAGAGTGGGCACCTTTGATTATATTGACGTTGTTGAAATTGGGCTGCCAATACTTGATGGTACCATCCTGATCAGCACTAAGGAGCCATTCTTTATTATACGAGTATTTCACTGCTGTGATGGCACTATCATGAGCTTGCATGATTGTTTCAAAGTTAAAGGTCATACCGTTCCACAATGTAAACTCACCACTGTTACTTCCAGACAGTACTCTACGACCCTCCGGAGTCCATGAAATGGCCTGGATGGCATGTTTGGCTTTGTTGGCACTCAAGTGCACAAACTTACCAGGCAAATTGACCGCTGGCAGACGGGGATACGCCCTGGGTGGCAGCAGATCTATCAAATAAGAAGAGTCTGGTCGAACGATCCCCGAACGTTGAAGCTTTTTGTTGGGCTTTGCAACACCTAGAGATCGAAGTATGTGCCATCTTCCCATGGGATTGCCATGATCCACCGTTCTTCTATGGGCGACCTTGCGCTCTTCTTCTTCGGACATCGAATGGGGAAGGGCGCTGTGGTATTCACTGGATGTTCCTGTTCTTAGGATGAGTGAAAGGAAAAATGATACTCCTGAAGCGCGAACTTGCAAACCTCGAAGGAAGACCAACGGACGCTGCTAAGAGATCCGCCTCGCCTACCGTACATTCTTTTCCTACATTCGTCCCCTATTCATGAACGATTATAGAACCATGGATAGCGCTTCTGGAAAAAATGCAAGGGCTTCGTTTCAGAGAGATTTGACCTACAACGAGCGCTCACTACCCAACGGTGGGCGTATTGTCTATAGTAAGGGAAAGATCTTCTTCGTGTTCATCCTATTTTTGATTTCCATTGCCGCTTTTGTGAGCCAGACGGAGATCACGTATTTCGTTTACTCCCAAGGATTCAATGAGCCATTTTTACTATTATACTTAACCCATGCATCGTGGTTCGTGTTGTGGCCGCTGCAGTTTATCTCCATTGCCATCTTCAAGACCACTCGCAAGTACATCCACCATCTGCGGGGCTACCAAAGCCTGGTTCCTGATTCAAGATGGAAAGGCTTCAGACGAACTTTTGCCAGTTCAGTGAAGGCTCAGCATAGAAACATTCACCACACTTCGGAGCTTATAGCTAAGAGCTGTTCTCCTGGCTTTAAAAGCTCCATGCCTTCCAACTATCAACCCCAGAGACACCCGAAGACCTACCGAGATTTCCTGACTTCCAACTCTATAAAGTATATCCTGCTGACCAGTATCCCAATCACACTAATATTGAACGTGGCAGGCTCATCGTGGTATTTTGCATTGACCTTGAGCACAAGTAACGACGTGACAGCTATCTACAACTGTTCTGCATTCACGGCTTATGCCTTTGCAATTCCCCTTTTGGGTGAAAAGTTCTCTTTTCTGAAACTTTCAAGTGTCATGATTGCCGTTTTTGGGGTCTTTATTGTCACCTACAACCCGGCTGTTCCCTCCGATGACGATCATTCTGGAAATGACAAATCCTACAGGTTCGTGGGAAACATCATCATATCAGTGGGCGCTGTTCTTTACGGTTTGTACGAGGTTCTTTACAAAAAATACCTGTGTTGCCCATCAAACTTGATCTCCTCTCGGAGACAGGCCTCTATGTCCAACTATGCAATGTCAGTGATCGGAATTTTCAATTTCAGTATATTTTGGATTCCTCTGGCATTTGCACACTTCACAGGACTCCACAGGTTCAATTTGGATTACAGTGGGTCGATTTGGCTTCTCGTTGCACTGTCTGTGTTGTCAAACCTCCTGTTTAGTTGTTCCTTCTTAGCCCTTACCTCGCTGACGTCTCCTGTTCTGTCTTCGGTTTCATCTCTAGTGACAATCCTGTTTGTGGGAATCACAGATTGGTTACTTTTTGGCATTCAGCTGAGTTGGGCACAAATTCTAGGTGACCTGATTGTGGTTCTTGGGTTTGGCATGCTGATATACGGATCCTGGAACGAGATAAGCGAAGATGAAGAGGACGATTTAGTCATAGACAGTGATGCCGAAAGCGTCATGAGTGGTCAAGTATCCGAAAGTGGACGATAGACACGTTTATGAACGACAAAATTTTGTGCAAAGAGAGCTTTCTACAGTTTATAACCAATAACTTAATCTCTCAATTGAGCAATTTAAATATGTATATTTACACTTAAAAATTCAAATAATATTATCCTGTTACAGTTTACAACTGAGGACCGGCCTGGATAACCTCAGTAGTGCACTCACTTGCGTACTTTTCAAAGTTCTCCATGAAAAGTTGGGCCAAATTCCTGACCTCGGTGTTGAAGTTATCCTTTCCATCAACCCAGTTGTTAGAAGGATCCAAAATCTCAGTTGGGACACCTGGAACCTCCTTTGGAATCTGCAATCCGAAGGTTGGGTAGTTCTTGTACTCGGCTTTAGCCAATTCACCACTGTGGATACAGTCCAGAATTCTTCTGGTGTATTTCAATGGACAACGGCTACCACCCTTGGTGGCAGAAGATCCAGTCCATCCAGTGTTCAACAACCAAGCAGTAGACTCGTGCTCAAGCATCTTGTCAGACAATTGTTGAGCGTATTTCATTGGGTGCAAAACCAAGAATGGTTGACCGAAACAAGCAGAGAAGGTGGCCTCTGGCTCGGTAATACCATCTTCAGTACCGGCCATCTTGGAAGTGTAACCGGAAATGAAGTGGTACATGACTTGAGCGTTGGTCAACTTGGAGATTGGAGGCAAGACACCTCTGGCATCACAAGTCAACAACACAATGTTCTTAGGATGAGCATCGACAGTGCATGGGATGAGAGCAGATGGAATGTAGTCAATTGGGTAGGCACATCTGGTGTTCTCGGTGATAGACTTGTCGTAGTAGTCGACAACCTTGGTGACTGGATCGTATCCAACGTTCTCCAGCACGGAACCGAACTTGATGGCATTGTAGATTTCTGGTTCCTTCTCACCACTCAGGTCCAGACATTTGGCGTAACAACCACCTTCGATGTTGAAAACACCGTTGTCTGACCAACAGTGCTCATCGTCACCGATCAGCTTTCTGTTAGGGTCGGCAGATAGAGTGGTCTTACCGGTACCAGAAAGACCGAAGAACAAAGTAACGTCCTTGTTCTCAACACCCTGGTTGGCACTGGAGTGCAAAGTCAAGATCTTGTGACGAATTGGCATCAGGTAGAACATAACAGTGAAGATACCCTTCTTCATCTCACCGGCGTACTCAGTTCCCAAGATGACCATCTCCATTGATTTGAAGTTGATCTCAACGGATGTGGAAGAAGTCATACCCTTAGTGTGAACATTAGCTGGGAACTGGCCTGCATTCCAGATGGTGAAGTCCGGCTCACCAAAGTTTTGGAGTTCCTCCTCGGTAGGACGAATCAACATGTTCTTCATGAACAGAGCGTGGTAAGCTCTGGCACAAACAACACGAACCTTGATTCTGTAACGAGGATCCCAACCAGCGAAAGCATCGATCACGTAGATCTTTTCTCTTGTTCTCAAGTAGTCGATGGCTCTGGCCTTGGAAATCTTCCAGGTCAACTCATCAACCTTCTTGTTAACAGGTCCCCACCAAATGTTGTCGGTGGAGGTTTCCTCGTCGACAATTCTCTTGTCCTTTGGAGATCTTCCGGTCTTCTTACCAGAGTAGGCCATCAAAGCACCGGTGGAACTGATAGCAGTTCCCTTCTCCAACAAACCGTCTTCGTAAAGAGTTGGAACGGCAGCATTGTGACGGATGACAGCCTCAGGGTTCAAACCCAAAGAGGAAATGACGGAATTCGAAGGTGAGGTAGCCTTTTTTATTTTAGTTTGGTAGTCTTCATCGGAGACTTGGTGTAAATCTATAGCGGTAGGAGCCATTGTGTGTGGATAATATATGAGGTGATATAAATCTAATCTGCAATGGTGGCTTCTTGGCCCTATTTATATGCCCATCATGTCTTGCCTTGACCCCGGACGACCAGAGGCATTTTCTTTTTTTTTTCTGTATGGGGCCGGGGGATGGCGGGTGGAGGTTTCTTTGGGCCCCACATTTTTGGCATACATCAACAAAACTATCTTTAGGTTTCGGCGAAAGCGTGACAGCAAGGCTAGTAACAAGGTTCAGAGCCATCATTTGAGCAAGGGTAACAAGTACATTGCTGACCTGATCTCTTCATCTTGTCTCGGATTGCGCTACCAATCGTTCTTAGCCTTTAATGTCGGAAGACCTCATCATCGGTCTTGTCCCTCCTTCACTCCGGAGTCGTGATTGCACCAAAGCTGAATCTACCCCAGACTAATTCCAAATGTCGTGCACTAACCACGGTCCTCCAGCCGTTAACCCGGGTTTTTAGTCTTTATTCAGTCACTTCGGTGATCTTTGGCACGCCAAAGTACCCGGGAGTTTGGGATCACCCGAAATTTACCGAACAAACAAAACTTTGTCTTCCGTAAACTTACGCCCCGTTGATATTCAGAGTTCCGGGCGGTGACAACGGGTGGTTCAGGTCGAAACTTCCGTGTTGTTGCGCAAAGTGGTCCAACCCACACAAAAGTGGTTCAATGGGATGCAAAGCCTGCTTAACCCAAAATTATGAGACTAGAACTCTCACCTACGTCAGACTCCGTTCCGTCATTGTCCGACTCCTGTATTTCTATCAGGCGGCTAAGAATGGCTGTTCTTCTTGACGGGCCCTCCGATTCAGCCCGCACCGCACTGTCTTTGCCGCGAACATGGTATTCTTCATCCGGGGTACTAATGTCAATAATCGTAGTCTCTTTGACACTTGCTGTGCTAACAGACCAAGGCCCTTCCTGATGATCACCTTGCATGATGCCTGGAGCCGATGTCCGATTTCGAATTGGTGAGTTCATGATTAATTCCGAAGTGGCACTCGATGGGGGGTTTTTGTGAGGTGAATCCTGTAACCTCACTGTGAAGGGTGCACTGTCTTCCACTGCATAATCCAATTGATCTGGAGTCTTTATAGTTTTTGGTTTCTTTTCCAATTGTTTCTTGAAAAATGGAAGATCCAACAAAGTTTGTCCGTTATCGTATTTCTTTTTCTTAGGTGTGGTAGAGGCAGACTTGTAGCCATACTTCTGATATTCTTGTACAAGTTTTGATCCCTCCATTCCTTTCAGAATGTATTCATGGACCCATAGAGATCTGTTCGTGGAGTCTCCGGTATCGGGATCTTGGAAAACTCCGACATCTTCCACAATCGATTCCAAATACTGGCAGACTTTGTAGGTATTGTACTTTAACATATACATTTTCAGCTCATGATAGTCTTCTGAACCAGCGGAAGCTTTGCGAAGAAATAATGTTTTCTCTTTAGCCACCCGGAATAACTCCGACTCCAGCTCTATCAAATAAGGGGTATAAGCTTCCATAAAGTATTTCAAGTCTGAAATCTTTTGGTAAACATCTTCAATTCTGATCTTCAACATTTGGGGGATCGAATTCCATGAAATCTTTGTAGTTTTGTCCAAAATGGGTTTCGTATAGAGCATGATGAAGAAATCCTCCATGAAACCATCCAACTCTCCTTCGTACTTTCGTTTGAAGATCTGTTTACTGTGGCTTTTCACGTATTTCACTAGAAACGATCGAAACTCTTTATACTTCTTCAGCCTCTGGTTAAACTTCAAAGGGGACTCGTAAATCTCAAGAAACCTGGCACTCAAGTCCACAAGGTCGTTCCCTCCATTTTCTTTCTCCTCAGCACTGAAGGAACCGAATCTTGCAAGGTGAACCGACCGCTTGATGCCGATATCACTAACCCCATCGTTGTAATCGCCTCCGCGCAGACTGGCCACAAACAGTAACCGTCCAGAATCCAGCCCTGTAGCCTGCTGCACTTTATCCATGCTTATTGGAGTCACATAAAACTCATCCTCCTGAGCATCTCGAGTGTACGATGCAGGTTTATCTTGAAAGTTCTTTGAGAAATTACGAAGTACCAGAGTCCCCCCAAACACTAACGTATCAACATCATTTGTCACGATGCAATCAACTATCCCCTGCGATTGCAAGTATGCACATTGAGCCTCTCCTTCACCAGGAGAGATCAAATACGGAATCTTCCAATTATCCAGCAGTTTGCGCAATTGAACAACTTCGCCGGGAAGATCCCACATATCCTTGTCCACCTCGTTTATCTGATCCATCACATTGTTATAATACTGGTCATGATCAACTTTTCCCATCAACTTATCGTCCACCTCCAATGATACAAAGTTTCTTTTGAAAATTGGTTTAAAGGGCCCGTCAAACACGATGACAAACTCAAGTTTCAGCTGTAGGAGCAGACGAATGCGAGACTTGAACCCCACCAAGCACTTGCGCACTTGATCATCATGTCTGTAGACATTGGAGCCGTTGAAGGAACGACATTCAAAGATCCACTGGAACCCGTCAATGGCCAAACGTGGCAACCGTCCATGGGCGTCACAGAATGATTGCACGTAGACCACCAAAGGCACCCGCTCAGAGGCTCCTGGAAGAAGCTCCTGCCATAGGCTATGCACTGCCATCTGATGAACTGCGGAGTAGAACGGGTTCCTTGTTCAGAAAAGTTTATTTTGATAAGATAATGAGATGGAATTAAAATAAAAAAGAATTATAATCAACCTTGAAATTATTCGTATATTAATAATATAAATTATACTATATATTTATTCTGCTCTCATTGGAGAGAGCAGTATGTTTTCAATGCCTCCTAAATCCCACATTTCTGAAGGTAGTTTCAAAGGCGACGTTTTGATATCATCGTAGAGCTCGTTTAATGTCAGACCATCGGCAGTTACTATCCTAGACCTACCGGATGATGTTGACTTTGGACTTTTCAGTTGGTCAGAGGACCTTTTTGGAGTCCTTGGAGATCTTAAAGGGCTCCGTGAATTCAAAACAAGTCGAGGGAGTGAACTGTCAGCTTCACCAGGAACTACTGGTGGGCTTATAGATTGTTCTTTGGGTTTAAACTTTTTGTTACCATTGTGAATTAAATCTTCCAGCATCTTATGAGCCCTTCGTTGAATATTTCTATTTAGATCATCGTCTTTTGATTTCTGGTCATCAGCAATCTCTTGTGTTTTTATTTCTTTTGTTTTTTCCCCTTTGCTGCGCATTTTTGCTCTTGAAAGAGGTTCGCTTTTTAGTCTGGCTAGTAGTTGATCGACCATATTATCTCCATGATTTTGCATGGCTTGGAGGTTATCTAAATGGTCCTGTTTCTTCAATTTGAAGCTCTCCACCATTTTCTTTCTCATCTCAAAGGATTTCTCTTCTTCTTCTTTCCTTACATTCTCCAAATGGGCTTTTTTATACTCATCCATAAAATTGGCCAGTTTGGTGAAGAAAGTTACTCTAGAGTCCATATCAGACGGATCTTCTCCATAGTATAGCATGACATTATCCAGTTCCGTTATGGATCGCTTCAAGTGAGACTGAAGCAGTGAACTCTTCTTTTCCGCTTTTTCAAGTAAAGGCTTTACAATTTCAATAACTTTGTCTGAAGAATTTATCTCTTCTACCTTACGCAAGTTGCCTTTCTCAATGGATAGGATACTGTTTTCAATTTTCTTGCCGAATTCCTGGCATTCTCTTTCAAGATCATCAATGTCCAAAGTTGTAACCCTTGTGATTCCCTCCAATTGATCAAAAAAGCCGCAAAGATGAGGAAAATGGTTCCGAACCAACCTTTCAATATGATGCAAAAATGTAGTCCGATTGTTGTTCCCTTTCAAAAACTTTAGTCTATTGAGGGTTGACAATTTGAAGCCTTGAGCCCTTTTATTGTCATCATTCATAAAATTTCCCACTACCCGGATTACATCAAAGACTTGAACCAGCAGGTCTCCATTCTTCAAGCAGTCATTGGCAAAATCTAAATCCTTTAATTTAGAATTCAGATCGTTGTAGTCTTTCTCAAATGTCGAAACGAGTAATAGTGTGCGTGAACGAGATTTCCAGTACGATCTAAGCTTATAGCATAGTTCAAGAAAAATCCTATCTGGGCGTTCCAGTTCGTTTGGATCCTTTTCTGTCTCATACTCTTGAAATTTCTTCAGTAAATAACCTGAAACTTCAATTAATTCATCTCCATTGAAAAATTCAAGTAGACTGGTATTGTGAATGATCTCGGGTTCACAGAGTAGAACTTTGGAGACCAGCTCCATTTCTGATAGAGTTCCAAGACTGTGTAGATTGATTTCAAAATGCTGTGCCATCTCTTTCGGTAGTAGTGATACCTTGGTATGATTTGCTTCATCTGCGAAATTAGTTTTTGTTTTAGATTTAGCCAAAACGATACTCTCTCTGGCAGCAAAAACAGATTCTATCTCTCCTAGAAGACCTTTATCTAAGATTTCAGCTGCTATTTGGGAGTCAGATAAATTATCCCAGAATGTCTTGTCCACATTTTCAAGTTTGTCCCAGTGTATCTGTTTCAGTTTGAGTTTTGGTTTGGGAATCTTTGTCAAAAAGTCAGGAACCTTAGATTCTTCTTTTTCGGTGACATTAGGTTTATTAAGGAACTCGGGAAGGGGTGGAGCACCGGGTAAGGGTGGAGGGGGAGGAATTGAACTTGAAGATTTTGCTTTCAAGTTTTCGGGAAATGGAGGTGGAGGAGGTGGAGCGGGATTTTTGGCTTGAAGTAATTCCGGTAAAGAAGGAGGAGGAGGAGGTGGTGGTGGTGGTGGTGGCAATACAGTGCTGTTAGTCTCAGGCCCATTCCCAGGACCTTTGCCAGGACCATTGCCAGGACCATTACCAGAACCCAAACCTGGACCACTGCCAGCACCTAAACCCGGTCCCAATCCAGGTCCTAATCCAGAACCCAGACCAGCACCCATACCCGGTCCTAATCCAGCACCCAGACCAGGGCCACTGCCAGCACCTAGACCTGGGCCCAAACCAGGACCTAAACCAGGTCCTAATCCTGAATCCAGACCAAGACCATTTCCAGGGCCTAGACCAGCACCTAGACCAGGACCATTGCCAGCGCCCAAACCTGTATCCAAGCCAGAACCAGCACCTAAACCTGAACCCAAACCATGTCCATTACTTGGATATCGATAGTTACGAGAGCTTAGAGTGGAACCCAAACTAGGATTTGAGCTTGAACCATCCACTACTCCCAGCCCATAGTTATTAGAACCCCTTCCAAATCGAGAACCAAAAGTCGAACCTGCGACAGCATTCTCGGGAGCAGAATTTCGGAAACCTGAAGTAGGACCAGAAAAGGGTCTTCCACTACTACCATCCTTTGAGGTATAAATGTAATCTTGTCCAATAATCCTTAGACCTGAATCATTGATGCTACTACATTCCATAGAATCAGTATTTTCACCGAATCTCAGGTTAATCTGAGTCTCCTCCCTTAATCGTTTCAATTGGCTATTAGTCACTTTGGAGATAAACTTAGTACGAGAACTGGCATCTTGTCGTTGAACATCAGGATGATTCCACCAGTCTGTGGTTGTTAACGTCCAGGAGTTATCCTTATTACCTTTACCCGTAGTATTTTCTTTATCATCATAATATGATTGACTGAATCCTTGCAGGCTTTCTTCTATTTGGAGTGATGTGTCTTCGTTTAGACCACGTTTAAGAACGTTTATTAGTAGAGACTTGAGCCTGTCATTTTCATTCTGTGTTATGTCAACCAGATTTAAAGCTTCTCTAACATCCTGAATAGCTCGTGCAGCCAATTCGTCGTTGCGTACTTTACCTAAGTATCTGCTCGGACCAGCACTGAAAATGTTCTCAGGCTTACCTAGTCTGTAGGACTCTTTGTCAATATGTTCCACGAGGTAATCAACCAGTTCCAAAATTTTGCAACTTGTAGGCGACTCCAAAGTCATTGTTATTTCCAGTAAACGACCTATTATAGACCTGAAGTATAGTCGATTAGTTTCATCCATCTCTTCCCAGACCTCATCTAGAGATGGCATATGTACAGAGTAATTCACAGAATCGGTATCGGAGTCAATATCTTCTAGCTGCAATGCTTCATATCGCTCGACCTGTTCTAAAATGGCATAGGAGTCAATATTTTTCAGGTGCTCTAAAATTTCAAGCAGTCCACCAGCATTAAGCTGGCTTCTAATGTGTCGCCGTTCGTGTATATCTGTGTTTCCCTCAACCAGTGAAAGAACAAGAAATACAGTGACAAGAAAATAGTTGTTCAGTAAGTCTATGAGTTGAGAAGACGTGTCGGAATGTTTGAGGTATTGGTAATCTTTCAGGGAATCCAACACACTGGCCAGCCAGGGACGGAAAAGAGAGATTGAATCTTTATTTAAGCTGTTCTGAGGAAGCATACTGGCCATATTAGCCATGATGATAATTCGTCCTTTGGGGGGTTTCCAAAGACTCAGTAAGGCTAAAATATCAGTACTCACGTTTTTAACACTAATTCTTGTTGATAGAAGACACTGGAGTAAACATGATATCAACTGGTTCGATTCAACAGCCAAGTCTGAGCCTTCTTTGTGATTCGCAATGTTTCTCAGGCAATAGAGCAGTAGACTTTCCTGCTGTAGTTCGTCGTTGGTTTTCAGTGATTTCTTTGAAATAGCAGCGAGCTGGACAGAAAGCGCAACATGTCCCTGTAGTATCAAGAGATCTTGGATCCAAAGGCTTGTTTCACCACGAAGTTGATTTTCCAGAGTCCCCAGTCGCTTTATCGTCATCTTCTGGGACATTAATGCTTCTACATACCATCTGGGAGAGTATTTCTGTGAAGGTTTAGTGCTGTGTTTATAAGGGGCAAGTTCTCCAACAAGTGTCCGTTTCTGAAGTTGTCCCAATGATTCTTTCTCTAAGAGCTCTCTCTTCTTGCTGTTTGAAAGGGTACTTAATTCTTCTCTGTTGACGTTGGAAATGCCGTACTGGATTAACATATCGTTGAACATAATTGATATCGTGGCATCTTCACTTTCATTTTGAGCTAAAGAAACCAAATCACTTTTCCTACGGGTTTTCTTGGTGATAGCATCGACAGAATTTGAGATCAACTGAATGGATTTCCTTCGAGCGACACCAACAGAGTCCAATAGCTGAAAGGAGTCGCGTCTTGAACTTTCCCCTTCATTGTTGACGTTGTCTGATGCTCCCCTCTCTACTGTATCTGGCCCTATCACAGAGACATCATCGTGATCTAGAGAAGACTCAGGATCCAAAGGTGTTCCAAACGTCTTGGATTTTGGCCCTTTCAAAAAAGACGGGGGTCGAACGTTCTCGTACAAGTCATCAGAGAGGTTAATTATCCGATTGAGATCCACCAACCCGTCTTCTTTGGAAACGTCTATAGGAGTGTTCCTCATAAGGGATCAGAGATAGCAGGAAAAGATTTCCAGATTGGGCTTTACGATATGTCTCAGTGTTCGCGGACGAACATCGAACATGTGAGCAGGGCTAGAAGGTTTCTTGGAGGCTAGTAACTATGCACGGAACCTTACCTTACGTATACGGTGATCTATATAGAAGGTTTAATTCAACTCAGGCCCTTCATCAGTTCATACCATTTGGAAAAATCCCGTCGTTCCAAAAGAAACTTTTCTATGTGAACAATGAAAAAATTCATCTGACTAGTAATTGTGTGGGGAAGACTGATGGCATCAAGCGTCTCATCCTGGACAGTGCTGTCAGTAGTTTCTAGTGAACCTACGTTCGTCTTTGAATCCTCAACGGCCATCGTCGTAAAATTGTTCATAATGTTGCTCAGCAACTTGCTCAGCACCAACATGTATCCCTTATCTGATGATGATGTGAGACTAGTAATTATGGGATCCGTCATGATTACATCCAGTTTGATTGCCTTCTTTGCATTGGAAAGATAATCCTTGGGTATGGAAAGTCGAACAGGCAGAGAGCGTATACTTTTCTCCATATCTTCGATGTTTATCACAATGGGGTTGAATTGCAGGGTCAATATATATACGGTGTTGTAGTTGTTTTCTTTGAACTTGCGGATGTTGAATGGTTTCAATCGGGCCTCTAAACGGGCCAGTTCACGTCCCCTTAGGTATTGAATATGCTTGGGTATATTAGATTCTTTTTGCTCCTTTTCTATTTTCAGTTTAGGCAGAGACTTCTCATTCTGCTTAGAGTTGTCAACTTTGACGTTCGTCGATTTGACTATTTTAATTGTTTCCTTTTTCTTCTGTGACAGGAATTTCTCAAGGTACTTTCTTAGCGTCAAGATCATTCCCAGTAAATCTCTTCCCACGAGTTCCAAGTCGTCATCGTCCCCGTTCGAAGGAACAATGCCGTTAGGACCCTTACCTTTGGAATTGGAACCTTTCGATTTTGGAGTAATTGTCTTTGTAGCAACAGCTTTGAAACCAGCTTCGATATTCAAACTGTAGCCTCTGGGGATATCGTCATTTAGCACAGCAATCTCTGGTCTCGTAGACAGTTTGGGAGGGACACCAAGTGAAATACTCAAAAACTCCAAATCAAAGGGAAAATCGTCCTCAGGTTTGAGCAGAAATGACAGGTAGATCCACTCCTCCTTTTCAGACAGTCTTTCGATGTATTTTGGCACCGTCTCCTTCAAACCGCTGACAGCTATACCATTAACAGTAAGCGGTGGAAAGTGTTTGATTAGACGATTGATTTGCTGAAGTTTAGATAGTCCCTTCCCACCTCTTCGTGGCTTCCTCCTCCTGGGCCCTTTAGAGCCTTTTGGAGCGCTGGAAGCCTTGCTTTGATCCTGCTGATGTGTGGTCATAGTTGCTTCCCTACTCTACCTGGATCTGGTTACTTGCAAGGTAGGAATGTGCACAGAAAATTTCTTCGCGGCCCTTTAACATTTCTCCCTACACTATATATGCCCTCTACTCAGATGGTTCTTGTCAAAGCCCCGTATCCAAGGGCTAGACATGGCCTGGAGTTGATAAGGAGACAAAGCACAGTCTCTCCATTATCCAATAAGCTAGAGGAACTACCAAAAAAGCTGTCTCAACTAAGAAGTGAGTCGGCGGCCAGGAATATGCTCAGAGTGACTAAACCAGATATGGTTTGGAGATCCAAAATGTTTTCTAAAAACACGATTAACCCACAGTCCTCATTGGATGCTATACGGAGAGCTCTTGTATCTCAGTTTGGGAACGTTGCAAGCAGTTTCAAGGTCTCTGCCTGCCTGAACACTCATATTTCAGTAGGTGATGTGATAGCCTTAACGCCCAATGTGGGTACCAGACTGGCAGTTGTTGTACAGATTCCCAATTCCCCTGCTGATGCACGGTATACTCTGGTTACTGATCAAGGAGAAATCTTGTTTCTTTCTTCACTGTCTTCAAAGTTGCGATTTCCAGCGGTCTTTCCAACCAAATGGCTACGAAACTTGGTGATTCCGGAAGAGATATCTCACTTGCCTCCGGTAGGTAACCCAAAAGCCGCACTAGAGGAACCGGTAGATAGCACTCTGCTTTCTGCTAGTTCAAGTAAAGTCAACACTTTCATTTCTGCTAAATCTCCCACAAGAATTGTTACAAAGCATCTCGTGGATATTATGGCGGAATCCTGGAAAAAGTTGCCAGAATTAAACATGAAATTGGAGTTTTTACACAACTTGCTACAATCTTCCGAGGGACCTTACCAGGTGGGTGTTTTTGAACTTTTTGATGCCTGCAATCGACTTGATTTGAACAAAGTAGCTTTGATGTTGACTTCTGGGGAAAGCCCGGTCAACGTGTATCAGAAAATAGCCGTCGAAGTGTTTGGTAAAGACTATGCCTACAATTATCTGCCTTTTCAGAATTTCCCGCTAGGGAAGAATTTGCGTGGATCTTTTGATTCTTCCAGAGATATCGATATACCCACGTTTCTTTCTTTAATATTATGCCTCAGAAAGAATTCCAAGCTGTACAAACACTCAATCAGCAGCATTGGAATACCATTAGAAGTGACGATTTCTCCTCTTTCAAAAGTGGTCGAACAAGATCGTGTTCTTTTAAGAATGAAAGGAGATAAGTCTCTCTTACCAAAATTGGTAGAGTTTATTGACCGCAAGGTAAGAGGCGACACTGGTTTGGCTCAACCTGACTTGTATCCCCAGGTTATCAGCTTGCTGAAGGATTATTCGGGAAATGATTACTCTAATATTCCACTTATTGAATCCCTGATTGTCAGGATCCTAAGAAACACAGAAAAGTACAAAAATGATTTCATTACTAAGAGCACAGTGTATGAGCTATTGACTTGTTTAAAAGAAATAAAGGTGAATACCGATCCAACTGAATGGTCTAATGAACTAGGAAAACCTTTTACCAATGTTTCTGAGACGAGCACTCAAGAGCAGCTATACTACGATAATCTAGAGTTCAAGGATACTACCGACCAGCTTGGCGAGATCAGAAAAACTTTCAATGACACTATATACACTATTGATGGAGCCGATGCCTTAGAGATTGACGACGGGGTTTCTATTACTGAGTCTGGTGATAACTGGATCGTGCGGATTCATATAGCTGACCCTGGTTCAAGGTTAGATCTGGATTCAACCATATCCAAGATTGCTTTCAAAAGGGCATACACCCATTACTTCCCAGATACAGACAACCGACACATTCCTATGTTACCAAGGTCTTTTGTAAAGAATGTTGAGCTCACTAAGAGGGACCAGCCCGTGAGAACAATGTGTTTTGAGCTATGTTACGACACACGAAAGAGCAAAATAGTTTCTGCTAAAACACAGATTCATGCCGCACTGGAATCAAGCTTTGTAAAGCTAACTTACGATGAAGTTGATGATATTTTGAATAAAAATGATTCCACTCTGAAAGAGGTGTCACAGAAACATGGAATCAGCCCGGAAAAACTGCGTACAGACATTCAGATGTTGTTCACCGTGAGTACCAACTTGAAAAACAACAGATATAAGAAAGGTGCCCTTAATTTCTCCCCAATTTCAAAAAAACTTGTCAAAGTGAAAGAAGTTGGAGACGAGCTCAATCTTATCTTTGACACCCAATCGTTTTCGAAATCCCAGATTCTTGTTTCCGAGTTAATGATAGCTACAAACGCCAGCGTGGGTGAATTTTGTGCACAGAAGAAGATCCCAAGTATCTACCGAACCATTCAATCCAAACAGCGTGCGCCTGAAGTTATCGAGATGTTTAGGCAGACCCAAAACAGCGCCAATGTTTCTCTGACGCAACGCATTATGATGATGAACTTTATGGGATTATCCTCCTTTTCGTCTGCTCCAAGGCCACACGAATCTCTAGGGGTCTCCAAATACTGCACTGTCACCTCACCGCTGAGGAGGTTTACTGATTTGGCAATACATTGGCAGCTGCAATCTTTCCTACTAGGCAAAAAAGAACTACAGTTTACTCTTGCTAACTTGGACTATTTCATATTGCATCTCAAGTTCAAAGAGTACCAGATACGATGCACGATGGACAGGTCCAGGGCATTCTTCACATTTCGCTATCTCAATCAATTTAAAGGGGACGAACAGAAATCCTTTAAATGTGTGGTTCTTTCGAATGTCTCCAGTGCTGGCACGGTGGAAGTGTCACTTCTTGATTATGGGGTAAGGTGCACTCTTAAACGATCTGACGAGAAGAGCCACCCCGGAGCCCGTATGATCGGTACTTTGAAGGTAGGCGATGTCATAGAAGATTCATATGTGGAGGATATCGATTTGCTAGAGGGAAACTTGCTTTTACGATCTCCATCCTGTATATAGAAAGCTGGCTGAAATGGTTATTCTTTTCAGTCAGATCCAGCATCGAATTTCATGTAGATAATACTTCTACCGTTTCAAACCCAACATCCGACATCGCGTATTTATATCTGGTCAGACCGCGCTCACGTTCAGGCGTTAGTTGATCTTTAACCCACCTTTCACTCTTCATCTTCTCCTTATGGCGTTCACCACAAACATCCGGGAGCATTTGGGGTGGTTGGAGAAGACCAAGGAGAACATTCCGCCGAAAAATATCTTGGAAAGGCTACAGAATGTCGCAAAGGAGAGCAACCCAACTCTGCGTCCAGCTGAACCTCTCACGGCCTCCCGTTCTCTTAACAGAGACTCCAATAGACAACAGGCCTCAGCGCAGATACCGAGCAACGGATCATCCATTCCAATAGAAAAGCCTCATTTTGCTTTACACACTGTGGATTTTACACGCCGAGTATCCACTTTGAAGAGCTACAAGCCGACTACGACGGCCCCGATAACTAGGAACTCTGCACAGCTATTACCACAGGCTATAGATCTTACTGATGATTTATCAGATGAGGAGCAAGCAGTTATCTCTAGAGAGAATCTGAGTCCGAAAAGAACGACGCGAGCATCCCAATTAGAAGCACCAACCAAAGGAACGAAAAATTCCAAATTTCCTTCAATGGAGGCAAACTTGAGCAAACCTAGCTCACCGTTGAACAGGCTGAAGAAACAGCAATTAGTAGACATATCAACTACTCAAGAAACGCTAATGGGATTGTTCCAGAGCAAAATACAGATACTCGAGGAAAGAGATACGATAACGAATAGCAGAAAACTCTCAGAAGAAGACAAATGCTCTAAAAGAGCAGGTCTGCAGCTGGATATCAACAGGTTGGACCTACAGATAACGACCTTAATGACGACGCTAACTCAATTGAAAGGGAAAACACACACAACTGAAGTAACTGTAGACGACAAAGAAAACAGTAATATAACTGCACCACATATGGCTAATCCCAAGCCTGAAAGTTCCCTGCCTGCACAACTACAATCTCACAATCCTTTTACCGAACCATATCCAGATTCTTTGTTGGATGAGTTCAGCGATGCAGACATAGATCTCACATTTGATGACCCCATTGCGAATGTCACCAATGATCAAGAGCAGGACGACTCTTCAAGAATACAGACACAGGAACACGAAGTACTGCCTATGGACGAGGAGGAACAGCGACTCCTTCAAAATTTTATAGTGAATGAAGACGGGCAACCAAACAGAAAAGGGTTCTTTGAGAACGAGGTTAGTGAAGATGAAGACTACGTGGATTATACTAAATCAGTTGAAGGGGAATCCACTGACCATCGAATACCCCGTGTTTCCAAGGAAGAACTGGAAAATCTTAAAGACTCGCTAGAAGAGGATGTAGATATGATTGACGACAGCGCCCCTCAGAATGACTATGATGTCCTCAAGGGCGTCGAGTTTTCCGATGAGGAAGAGATTGAAAGTGACAGCAGCATCGAGGTAATAGATGTTGTTCAATACAACGAAGAAAGAGAGATAAATACCCAGAATATCAAAAAAGAGCTTCAAACTGAGGAACTGTTTGACTTGAATAGCGATGACGAACATGAGCTAGTGAATTTGTCAGGTGGGAAGACTTCTTCCGTCGAACTTTCGTCTCACAGTGAGGAACTGCCTCAATTTGAAGACAGCCATAGAAAATTTAGCACAGAGACCCACAAATATCCTTGGTCAGATGAAGTTAACTACATTCTTAAAGAGACCTTTAAGCTGGAATCATTCAGGTCTAATCAGCTGGAAGCTGTCAATGCCACGCTGTCAGGAGAAGATGTATTTGTGTTGATGCCAACAGGAGGCGGAAAATCCTTATGCTATCAATTGCCAGCTCTAGTCCAATCTGGTAGCACTCAAGGAACGACAGTTGTTGTTTCCCCATTGATATCTTTAATGCAGGATCAAGTAGAGCATTTGATTGCCAACAAGATTAAAGCAGGAATGATCAATTCCAAAGGGACTGGTCAAGAGCGTCGGCAGATGTTTGACTTGCTTAATAGCGGTGATCTAGATCTTATTTATCTATCTCCAGAAATGATCAGCGCCAGCAACCAAGCCAGGAGCTCTTTGAAACGGCTTCATAGAATTGGCAAGCTAGCGAGAATTGTTGTCGATGAAGCTCACTGTGTCTCTTCTTGGGGTCATGACTTTCGTCCAGACTATAAAACACTAAATTATTTCAAAAAAGAATACCCAGACATACCTGTCATGGCACTCACAGCCACTGCTAATGAGCACGTTATCATGGATATTGTCCACAACTTAGGTTTGAAGAAACCACAATGCTTCAAGCAAAGTTTCAATCGTACAAATCTCTTCTACAAGGTCCAAGTAAAAACGAAAACCCATTTAGATGAGATCACAGACATGATCAGTGGCCAGTATCGTAACCAAACGGGAATCATTTACTGTCATTCCAAGAACTCCTGTGAGCAAACTAGTGCCCGTCTAATTCAAAACGGTGTCAAATGTTCCTTTTACCACGCGGGAATGACCACTGAAGATCGTTTTGCAGTACAATCTGCCTGGCAATCTAACAAGATTAGGGTAATCTGTGCAACTATTGCCTTTGGAATGGGTATTGATAAACCAGACGTTAGGTTTGTCATTCATTTAACTGTCCCTAGGACACTGGAGGGATATTACCAGGAGACTGGGCGAGCTGGAAGAGATGGAAATCACTCGGATTGTATCATGTTTTACAGTTATAGAGATGTGAGGACTTTGCAGACGATGATCCAAAAAGATGCAGATTTGACCAAGGAAAACAAAGAAAATCACTTGAATAAATTGCGTAAGGTGATCCAATACTGTGAGAATGGTACAGATTGTAGGAGGCAGCAGGTGCTTCAGTACTTTAACGAAAACTTTGATAAGAAAGATTGTCACAAACAATGTGACAATTGCGTTAAAGGGAACGATTCTACCACAGAAAAGAGAGATGTGACCAATTTTGCTCGTGACATGGTGAATCTTGTAAAGAGCTTACAAGATGAGAAGATTACTCTGCTTTACTGCCAGGATCTTTTTAGAGGATCCAAAAGCAACAAAGTGATGTCTTCAGGGCATGATAGTAATCCATACTATGGCAAAGGGAGAAATATAAACAAAGGAGACGTAGAAAGAATTTTTTTCCATCTTATCTATGAGCAGATTTTGATGGAGTACTCAGTGATGAATGGGGCTGGATTTGCATGTAACTACATTAAACTTGGGAAGAATGCAAATTCAGTGTTGAATGGAGCTAGAAGGATTGTGGTGGCATTTTCAACAACTGTCGACCGTACGAAGGCTCCCAACAAACCCACACCAGGGCCGTCATCCAAAGCGAAGCTTACGCGAGTTCAGCCCGCTGTCTCCAACGAGCTTGCCAACTTCAGGTATAATGGAAGTGAAAGCTCATTTCTCTCTGCTTCTTCAATATTAAAGAACCAACAGACTACCACACCCATTGTATTGCCAAAGAGAGCTTTCTCCAATAAAGAAGAGGAGGTACATGTTGAATACTGTTACAGAGAGCTGAATGACATCCGAAACCGTCGTCTCCATGAAATGGGATGGAAATCGTCTGCAACACTAATAAGCGATGAAACTCTAAGAGATATGGCGTTTAAACTGCCCCAAAATGAACAGGAATTTCAATCACTAGCAGGTATTAACCCCAACCAACTACAGTATTTCAAGCTATTTCGAACTAAGTTAAAGACATTACGAAACATTCGGGTAGCTGGCTACAAAGACTATCAATTAGAATCTCTTACAGACAATACTGAGCAAGATCAAGGCCATCATAATTCGCCATATTTTGCGCCTAGAGCTCCCACTGAACGAGATAAACAGATCTTGACTCAACTAAGCAGTGTGATTGAGGGATCTCAAGTTTCTGTGTCCAAGTCAGTGCATGTTCCATCCCAACAGCGCAGCGGTGGAAACCATCACAATGGGAAGAGAAAGGTCTACAAAAGACGCAAAAAGAGCTCTTCCATCAAGGTTATGAAGTGAGTCACACTTCTATGCGAACTTCATTTCTCTTTACACAGTATCATCGTGGTAGTAAAACGAGCTGTGCTGGGGATTCTCAGGTGCATGTTTCACGTAGTTTTCATTATCGGGTGGCCTTTGGTCTAAGTTATTGCTTGCAAGCATACTTTGCACACTCATAGAGATAGAAGAGACTGTCTGAGATGGGGTCCAGTCGTTTCCCAAGATATTCAGGCAAATATGGCCGTTGGAGTATATATGGGGGTGTATAGGGATCTTATCAATGAATTGGACTTGTGGTGGGGAAAATGGATACTTATCGGAAAAGATAAATCTCAATCTGTAACTGTCATCAGTATAAAGTGGGTTGTCCAAGACCGAAATTTGGATGACCAATATATCAAAATTGTCCGTAGCTTCGCATGTAATTCCCGGTACCTGGTTGGACACCAAATCCTTGTACTCTTTAGCCAGTCTCTTTCCCTTAAAAGACATCGGTGTTTGAACTAGAGAGGCTTCTGTAGTGAACGTGTGTGATGTGTGTGTCCTTTAACGATAAGCTCAGTGACACAGGATCTGTCCATATTTAGCGCTTCCCCTGGGAACCGCGTAACAGATTTCTTCCTTCCAGAAAATCAAAAGCGTCCTTCCAGGGTTCTGCCCAGGACGTCGCTTGCACGCGAACCTGTCAACTTTTTTAAATCTACTCTCTTGCCATTGCCCCAAGACCATGGACTACAACTTCTATGGCTTTTCCAAGCGTCAGTCTATCAGTGAGGGGACTCCATACAGTAGGGAGCATCCGCATGGGCTAGGTGAGCGGCAGGCTGGATTTCTTTCTCAGCCGCAATTTGGTCTTCCTAACTTCAACTCTCTGCATCGAAGATCAGCCTACTATGAGACCCATTATCCACTATACTACTCCGACTGGACCAATATTCAGGGCAATCCTAATGACTACGTAGCTCTTAGCAGCTATAGTGAGGATTCCACAAATAAAGTCCAGATCGTCAAGGGTGTCAGAGAAATCAACGAAGGTGACGAGGAAGACATTCAGTTCACGAGAACAGGAGAAGTGTCGGTGAATTACCCAGTGACCAAGCTACAATGGGACCCTCAGGTGTCATCTGGGAGGAGCTGTGTACCCAAACTTGCTACATCATCTGAATGTTTACGACTATACGAGTACCGTGAAAAGGGAGAGATATCACAGTTAGTGGAGACGGCAATCCTATCAAACCCCAAAAACAAGAGCTTTCACCAGCTTCCGCCGATGACTTCGATGGACTGGTGCAGTGCTGATCCTTCTTATATAATCACCTGCTCCATAGATACTACCTGCACTTTATGGGACGTCTCAAAGGGAGCAGGAGTTGCTAAGACACAATTGATTGCGCACGATAGTGAGGTGTTTGATGTACAATTTCTACACAACAGCCAGAATCTTTTTGCAAGTTGTGGAAACGACGGTTCCGTTAGACTGTTTGACTTACGATGTTTGGACAGGTCCACTATTGTATATGAGCCACATACCTCGTCATCTACTGGAGACCGTGTTTCCAGTTCTGCCTACAACAAACGGAACCCATTGCTAAGAATCAGCGCTTCCAACTACAACCAAAATCACATCACTGCCATTGAAGCAGACAGCAACAGGCTAGTGGTCCTAGACCTGCGATATGCCGGATCTCCCATTAGAATTTTGGACCATCACGCGGGCAATATCAACAGTGTGAAATGGCATCCATACAAGAACTTTCTGCTCACGGTGGGGGACGACTGCCAAGCGCTCATCTATGATTTCAATGCCCTAGAAGGATCAAAACCTCACACCTCCACAGGGTCTTCGAACTCAATGACAAGTGGGAACTCGCTCAAGCGCGTCCACACGAATGGCGAATCCGATATGCCTATAATGGCTTATTCCGACACCATTGAACTGAACAATGCCACATGGAGCTCCAAAGGTGACTGGGTTGGGCTCGTAGGAGGAAAAGGTTTCCAGGCAGTAAAGGTCGAAGATTAGGTAAGAAGAGGTGCCAAAAATGTACATGTTTGACTCTTTCGTCTGACTTCGCGATAACTTATTAGTCTCCGACACACCGAAACACGAAAACGGAGTCAAACAACTGTGAAATAAGTGATAACGCTCATATATAGCTTCCACATCACCAGCAGCCAAACTTTTTTTTCAACTTAAACAAAACAATTGGTGGCATGCTAAGAACTCAGTTTTCTAAGACATTGCTCAAATCACAGAGAGTGAAGGCGTGTGTGGGACAGCGCTTATCAAACACTGCTGTGAGCTCCCTAATCACGTCAAGATTCGTTTCTGACACGACCTCAGCTACCTTCAGATCCATCTATGAAAAGGGATCAAGCACTCCATCTCCATTCGACGGGACGGACAGTTTCCCAAGGCGTCATTTAGGTCCTACTCCCAACAATGTTGATGAGATGTTGAAGGATTTGAGGGAGTCTGACTTGGATTCGTTCATAGCAAAGGTCGTTCCTGGCAACGTGCTGATAAGAAGAAGTTTGAAAGTGCAGCCATTGAAAGGTTTCACCGAGTCTGAAATGTTGGCCGAGCTAGCTAGAATTGCTGAGAAGAACAAATTGGTTAAACCATTGATTGGTAAAGGGTTTTACGGTACCATCATCCCTCCTGTGATTCTTCGTAACCTGCTAGAGAACCCAGGATGGTACACATCTTACACTCCATACCAGCCTGAGGTAAGCCAAGGAAGATTGGAGAGCTTGTTGAACTTTCAAACCGTTATTAGTGACTTGACAGGCCTTCCGGTTGCCAATGCCTCCCTTTTGGATGAGTCCTCTGCCGCTGCAGAAGCAATGATTCTAAGTTTTACCTCCTTGAAGAGTAAGAAGCCCAAGTATTTTGTCGATTGCAACATGCATGAGCAGACTCTAGCAGTTTTGAAGAGTAGAGCTAACACCCTGAATATTGAAGTCGTGGTTGAAGACCTTACTTCAGACGAAGGATATGCCCTTTTGCAGAAGAACAAGGATCAGCTGTGTGGTGCTATGGTCCAATACCCAGCCACAGATGGTTCAATTAAAACTTTCAAAGCGTACTCGAGAATTGCTGACCTTGTCCATAGTGTCAAGGGTTTATACGCCGTCGCTTCTGATTTGATGGCTCTTACATTGCTCCATGCGCCTTCCAAGTTTGGTGCAGACATTGTCTTTGGTAGTTCGCAAAGATTTGGTGTGCCTTTAGGTTATGGTGGTCCCCATGCCGCCTTTTTTTCTGTTGTAGAAAGCTTGCAACGTAAAATACCTGGCAGAATCGTTGGTGTGTCAAAAGACAGATTGGGAAACAACGCTTTAAGATTGGCTTTGCAGACCAGGGAACAGCATATTAAGAGAGAAAGAGCTACTTCTAATATATGTACCGCACAAGCTTTGTTAGCAAACATTGCTGCCAACTACGTCGTTTATCACGGGATTGAAGGCTTAAGAAACATCAGTAAGAGGATTCATGGCTTTACTACACTTCTTGCCAATTCCATCAAAGAAACATCGAACTTCAAAGTCCTGAATGACAAGTGGTTCGACACGTTGAGCGTTGATGTGGTAAATGCTGATGAGTTTATTGCCAGAGCACTTTCTCAGAATTTTAATGTATTCAAGGTTAATGATTCTACCATCCAGCTGTCACTAGATGAGACTGTTACTAAAGATGAATTAGTATCATTAATTGGCCTATTCACTGGATCTTCGGATGTCCAACTTCCAGAAACTCTACCGTCCTTTTACGAAGAATGGACAAGACAAGACGAGGTTCTTACTAATGAAATTTTTAAAACACACAGATCAGAGACATCCATGCTCCGATACCTTACCCACTTACAGAAGAAAGATATATCACTGGCTGATTCAATGATATCTTTGGGTTCATGTACAATGAAGTTGAATGCCACGGTAGAAATGATGCCTATTTCCTGGCCTAAGTTCGCAAATATCCATCCATTTGCCCCCAAAGATCAAGTAGATGGATACACTGAATTGATTACCGAACTGGAGAAAGATCTGGCTGATATCACTGGATTCCATGCCACCACTCTTCAACCCAATTCAGGTGCCCAAGGTGAGTACACCGGTCTTAGTGTAATTGCGAAATACTTTGAGAGCAAAGGGGAGTCACACAGGAATATTGTTTTGATTCCAGTTTCTGCTCATGGAACTAACCCAGCATCAGCTGCAATGGCAGGATTAAAAGTGGTTCCAATTAAATGTCTGAAAGATGGTTCTCTGGATCTTCAAGACCTGGAAAGCAAAGCATCGAAACATGCTAAAAACTTAGCTGCCATGATGGTGACCTATCCATCTACATACGGTTTGTTTGAACCTGGCATCATTGATGCAATTAAGACTGTTCACAGCCATGGTGGACAAGTTTACTTGGACGGTGCCAATATGAATGCTCAGGTTGGCTTAACATCACCCGGAGACTTGGGAGCTGATGTATGTCACCTGAATTTGCACAAAACTTTTGCCATTCCTCATGGAGGAGGAGGACCAGGTGTTGGTCCAATTTGTGTTAAAGAACATCTGACTCCATTTTTACCTAGCCATCCTTTAATTGCTACTACCAACCAGACTGACCAGAGCATTGACCCTGTTGTCGCAGCTCCCTTTGGTAGTGCTTCCATTTTGCCCATCAGTTATGCCTACATCAAAATGATGGGTGGAAACAATTTGCAGTACTCCTCAATAATTGCTATTCTGAATGCTAACTATATGGTATCCAAGCTGAAGAGCCACTACGAGATTCTATTTACAGGTGGTGATGACAAGTACTGCGGTCATGAGTTCATCATTGATCTGAGACCGTTCAAGAAGTTTGGAATTGAGGCCATCGATGTTGCCAAACGTTTGCAAGATTACGGGTTCCATGCTCCTACCATGTCATTCCCTATTCCAGGTACATTGATGGTAGAACCAACTGAGTCTGAGTACAAAGAAGAATTGGACAGATTTATTGATTCGATGATCTCCATCAGAGAAGAGATTCGCAAAGTGGAGAATGGAGAATCCGATGGTGCAATTCTACACAACTCCCCACACAACCTAAAAGACATTATTAGCACAAGTGAGACTGAGTGGTCTCAAAGAGGATATTCCAGAGAGGAGGCCGCCTATCCGTTACCTTTCCTGAAGGAAAAAAAGACGTGGCCCACTGTTGCCAGGGTTGACGATACCTACGGAGACATGAACTTGCTATGTACTTGCCCTTCGGTGGAAGAAGTTGCTGATAGTCAATAGATAAATAAATACAGCAATTTAACATAATACAAGGGATTATAAAAGATGTATCACTGCGAAAAGAAGATCAAGATAATCAAAATGAAGCTACAGTGCACTGAACAGTAAATAAAGAAAAGATCAATGTTGACGAACAAAATACAAATATATCATGCTTGTATTATTATTATGTTAATAAAATAAATTAAAGCTTCAAGCAATCTATTTCTTAGCAGCCTTTTGAGCAGCCTTGGTGACCTTACCAGCCTTGTCAGTCTTGACAACGGACTTGATAACACCGACGGCGACAGTTTGTCTCATGTCTCTGACAGCGAATCTTCCTAAAGGTGGGTAGTCAGTGAAGGCCTCAACACACATTGGCTTGGATGGAACCAACTTGACGATGGCAGCGTCACCAGACTTGATGAACTTAGGGTTCTCCTCAGTCTTCTTACCGGTTCTTCTGTCGATCTTCTCAACCAACTCGTCGAACTTACAAGCAATGTGAGCAGTGTGACAGTCCAAAACTGGAGCGTAACCAGCAGAGATTTGACCTGGGTGGTTCAAGATAATGACCTGAGCGTTGAAAGATTCAGCACCCTTTGGTGGGTCGTTCTTAGAGTCACCACAAACGTTACCTCTTCTGATCTCCTTGACGGAAACGTTCTTGACGTTGAATCCGACGTTGTCACCTGGGACACCTTGCTCCAATTGCTCGTGGTGCATCTCAACCGACTTAACTTCGGTAGTGACACCAGCTGGGGCAAAAGTAACAACCATACCAGCCTTGATGACACCGGTCTCAACTCTACCGACTGGCACAGTTCCGATACCACCAATCTTGTAGACATCCTGCAAAGGCAATCTCAAAGGCTTGTCAGTTGGTCTGGATGGTGGGTCAATGGAGTCAATAGCCTCCAACAAGGTCTTACCCTTGGAAGCACCACCAGCCTTGGTCTCCTTCTCCCATCCCTTGTACCAGTCACAGTTGCTGGATGGCTCGATCATGTTGTCACCGTTCCATCCAGAAATTGGGACGAATGGAACAGTCTTAGGGTTGTAACCGACCTTCTTGATGAAGTTGGAGGTTTCCTTGACAATCTCCTCGTATCTCTTTTGAGACCACTTGACGGAGTCCATCTTGTTGATGGCAACAATCAATTGCTTGACACCCAGGGTGAAAGCCAAAAGAGCGTGCTCTCTGGTTTGACCATCCTTGGAGATACCAGCCTCAAACTCACCAATACCAGAAGCAATGACCAAAATAGCACAGTCAGCTTGGGAGGTACCGGTAATCATGTTCTTGATGAAATCTCTGTGACCTGGAGCGTCAATGACGGTGACGTGGTACTTTGGGGTCTCGAACTTCCACAAAGCAATGTCAATGGTAATACCTCTCTCTCTCTCAGCCTTCAGCTTGTCCAAAACCCAGGCGTACTTGAAAGAACCCTTTCCGAGCTCTTCAGCTTCCTTTTCAAACTTCTCGATGGTACGCTTGTCAATACCACCACACTTGTAGATCAAGTGACCGGTGGTGGTAGATTTACCAGCATCGACGTGTCCAATAACAACGACGTTAACGTGCAACTTTTCCTTACCCATGTTGAATAACTAAAATGTATGAAGTGAGAACGGAAGAAAAAAAGAAGAGGCCCAGCGGAGGCCTTGCTGTCCATTTTATATCTGCTGAAAATCTTGTGTAAAAAAAAAATTTTCGTGAAAAAGAAATTCTGTTACGAGTTCTCGACCAATCATGTACGAGTGCGTGTGGGACTGCGAAATTAGGCCTGAACCTTTTGGTGGAATTTCTGATAGGGGGAAGTGGCAAATTTGTAGGATCAGAACACCAAATGTGATACAAGGCCAGCTTACGGTACTTACCACCGACACGGTTTGTTTGTAGGACTATTATGAAGCAATTTATCGGTGTTTTTACGCTTGCTGTCCCTCAGGGTTGATTGAGTTGTTCTTTCCACTAAGGGACATTTCATGCTGTGCGGCTGTTGGGGAGGCGACAGTTATTACCTGATTAGGTTAAAGATTTGAAATAATTTTTTTTTTTTTTTCACTTGGTACTCTGACACCGGTAGGAATGGTCAAGACAATAGAAAGCCGAAGAGCGCTGGTAAGCCAGTGGTAGCCTGTGTGCAACTTGAAGAGTTCTAGTCCAAGAAGGTTTTGATCTTTGCTCACATGTCTACCGGTTGTCTGAGGCTTGATTTGATTGTGAGATGCTAAGATTAGGTTTGCTTCTTAGTGGATCTCCTTGTGGGTGAGTCTGGGGATTGCTGCTAATCTTCTGAGCGTGTAACATTCTTGTCAGCTTTGACTGGTGTTCAAGGTGCCCAAGGTTCAATCATTTGGAGTTGGAACTGCAGGGCTGAAAAGTTTTCTTGGTGAGCTTCAGGTTGATTGCAACTAGCCTAATTTTGCCTAATTTCACCCCTGACCGAAAGCCTCTGTTAAAAAAACCAGGTTGATTATGCTTCATGGAGCTGATCTACCTATTCACATTTTCAGGTTGAGCAATGCCGTCTTCCTTTGCCATTGGCGATAGACGTCGATCGGAAAGTCGCCATGTGCTTGCTCAAATCGACCCAATCAGGTTTGCGCCTTCCTTATTGCCTATGACTTCAACTCCACGTTCATCATTCTCCATCTTTGGCCTTATATCTGTTATCTCTCCTCACCACCCAAAGGCTTACTCCTTTGACATCCTGTCAAATTCACCTCGCTCGACCGGCCGTCGGCAGACATCTGAAGTATTGAACCAACCACAAAACCAGTACTCTTTCTACTTCCCCTAATAATGAGTGTCAGTACTCAATTCCACTCCCTAGATGAGCTGTATCCTCCTGTACTAGACCATGGAACCCTTGACTCTGAAAATTCTACAATCAATCTAGAGAAGCTCAAATCTCAACTGTACGTTATTGATCAGGAGATACGAGCGCTTCTCTGTCGAAAAGAAAACTTGAAGGAACAATTCGTACTTGGGCTTCCGACTGCGCAGATAGACACACTCAACACCGCTAACGACTCTAGTGTTCCAGAATTTAACTACAAGGAGGTTGGTGTACAAACAGAGCCAAAACTTGAAGTTGGAAAGCGAACGGTCTCCTTCGCAGAAGCAGACGAAGTGCTACACTTCAGTAAAGATGATACCTGTAACTCTATAAAGCATTCAAAAAAAATGAAACTGGATGCAATAGTGACTCTCTTAAGAAAGTCAACTATTAAACACGCCTTTAGGGAATTATCTAGTTTTGATGATGTAAGATCCTCATTGTTTCATGCCGAACCATCCAAAAAAAGAGATACCCCAACTGAAACGGAAACCACACATTCTTCGGCCCAGTCAGTTTCCACCTGTTCTAATATCAGTTATGGAGACATATTGGAATCACTCTCTGCGCCTCTTTCTATCAAACAGTCATTGGATGAGTCTCTCAAATCCAGATCATCATCTACCAGTGTGATACTTCAAGTGAGCACATCCTCAAAAAACTCTAGACCCCAATCGGCTGAAGACCTAGTATTTGAGCCTGACCATAATAGGTCCATAAACGACATCCCTCTAATCGAAGACAGGGCCTGTCAATATGAGTCGTCACCTCTTGCCATTCCAAACGAAGGCATAAAAAGATCCTACTCCATCAGGAAGATGTTGAGAACTGGTTCTAGTCAGCCAAGGTACGTTGGGAGGATTAAGAGCATCTTTAAACAGGATTCTCCAAACTTCAGCCGATCTTCAACCCACACATGCGAAGACTGTGAAGACTGCAGCTACGTTCTAGGGTCAATCAAATCAGCATCTCATAATGCCAGATCACTGAAATCGCCTGTGAACACTTACCAAGTAGCATCTTCGCACTCTGAAGCATCACCAGCGACTCCATTTCCAGGTGAAAACCTGGATCAGATGGTCAAAAACCAGATTCTCTACGACGATGATAGAATATTTGCTTGGAAGGAAATGAAAACCGGTTCTCAAAGAATCAATGATCAGTATGTAAGTGTTTCTCCTATAATCAAGCATGGCTGAGAGAGGAAACGACTCTTGACAATGGATTGCCAAAAACAGAGCAGTTATCGTGGATGGCATCATCAATACTCTGTTGTATAATTCCATCCCAGTCAGAAAGCCACACAAAAAAGCTCTCCGATAATGAAACTAAAAATAATGCAATTACCATTCCATACCACAGCCCCAGTAGTTCCATTCCTAAATGGAATGCGCAATACCATGCAACGGGTAAAGCGACGACGTAGTAGCAGAAGAGGTTAAGGAACCCTCCAATCTTTTGTCTTCCCTGTCCTCTCAAAATCCCACTAGCAATACATGCAATGAAATCGTTGACCTGGTAGATAGAGCCCACTATAAGTACTTTACTGGCAAGTTCGATAACCTGAGAATCAGAGGAAAATAGACTTGCAATTGTGTGTCTGAAGTTGAAAAGAAATGTGGCATTGAAGAGTCCCAAACACAGACCAGCCAGCATCGAAACCTTTACAGCTAAAACTGCAGCATGTTTAGAACCACTACCTATGAACCATGCAACTCTTGTGGATGCTGCAATTGAGATGGCAAAAGGTACCTGGTACATCAGTACACAAGTCGTTGAAACCACAGTTTGGCTAGCCAATACAGTGGGACCAAAACGACTGGCAAAGAAGGTGATAATTTCAAAGGCGAGCCATTCAGCTTCCACCATTAAGACACCTGGGCCTGCAAGATCTAACATTCGTTTCCAGTTCTTGAAAGCTTCTTTAGAAAATCCGCACCAGCACTCGTGGCCTTTGACTTTGGCAATATAAACAATCAGCATGGTGGCCATCAACCAATTAGTGAACACAACAGCTACTGGGGCGCCAACGTATCCCATTCCTATCTTTTTGTCCCAGACTAGCAAGTAGTTAAGAATCATGTTCAGAGGTGCACAGAAGAGAAGGACGTAGGTAGAGGCATGAAATATACCCTGTGCTTGAAGAAAATGCTTACAGTTCTCAAAAAGAATGAACCCTGGAAGCCCAAATGACAATACCCTTAGATATTGGCTGGCCAGCTCTGTGAGCTCTGGATTAGGAACAATGCGCAAGAGGATAGGCCCTGCTCCCCAATACCAAAGACAGAAGATTGGGATGTAAAGAAGCAGCAGGAAAGTCGTACATCTGAGGAAATGTATCCCGACCATACGGTGATCATTCCTTCCAAATGCCTGAGGACAGAGTGTATCCAGACAAGTAGCAATTCCCTGGATGATACTGTATGCTGTGACATTAGCTGTCATTGATGCCAAAGATACAGCAGCCAGAGGCAGTTCTCCTAAATGCCCGACCGAAAATACCGACGATACAGTCAATGAGTACTGAAGCATAAACGTAACAATCAGCGGAATAGAGAACTTGGTCAGCATTTTGATCTCTGTGATGTAGCTAGTGGAAGATTCATGAAAAGTCCCATGAGACATGGCATATCGTAAGCTCTGGCCTCTGAGACTGATCAAGGAGGGCCTTCTACTTGCTGATGCAAAAGACATGATATCAGTGCCATCCAAAATGGATCCGTAGTTCACTTGAGACATAGCGTCTCCATCAGAGTCGTCAAGAGACATACGTTTTGGAAATGTTCGATAGGTCAAACTTGGACCGTTGGAAAGTATGATAGATCCTCTTCTGGGAGCACTGCTATTAGGCAAAGCAAGAGCCTGTGAATGCAGGGAAATGAAGGAGTCATCATCCCCTTCAAAGGACTCTTCTATAGCAGACATTGGGAAAAACAAATTGTATACTCAGGGAAGGTACCTAATGGCCGATAAGATAAATTAGCACCCCAAGCTTTCCCGCCAGAAAAAATTACCAATCGCGTCACTTTCAAAACGGGAAGGTTCAAAACATCAATTATAGATTAGGTACAGGGTATAGATTATCATACTAAACTTGCTTTATCTAGAGTTCTATCAGAGGCGCATCGGGTTCTTTTGTTTCGACCGTAGGTACTGGGGGCGGAATGTTCTGCGGAGCTTGAGGCCATGGCGGTTGTTCCCTATTAACAGCATTGGTTTGATGCTGGGCCTGATCGGCTCTGGGATACGGATAACCGCCATTGGGGTAATGCGGTGCAGAATTATATCGAAGACTATCTTGCCCTTGAGCTTCCCTTTGATCGTATTGATCGTAACTGTACTGTGGTGAATATGGCTCAGGGCGGCTTTCATGGGGTGGTTGCGGATATCCAAGAGGAGTTTCTGCAGACTCTGGAATATTGGAGTACTCGGGACTGGATTCTGTAGGGCTTCGTATGTCTTTTGGGGAACCTGGATTCATCTGTACATTAGGTTGAAGATAGCCAGTTTGCGGATAAGGGAAGGGTTCGGGCGGATAGTTAGACGGAGGAGTGTCTTGCGGTATACCCGAATCTACCCTAGGCAATTGAGGTGGGGCTGGATAGGCGGAGTGCGTTTGGTAACTTTGTCTTCTTGAAGGTGGTGATACTTGATATTGAGCAGGCTCAGATGGGTAATTAACGCCTGTTGGAGGCTCTGATCCCAACATTGATGCAGAAGGATGTCGGCTTTCCTTGGATGGTTCGTAATATGGCTGCTGGTAGTAGTTAGACTCCTGCAATGGATGCTGCTGAGTGGAGCTGTCAATCGACGACAATCGTGTACTTGGCTGTCTAAAATGCATAGAGCTCCTTCCGGTAGATTGTGGGTGTAACGGCCTTCCAGTCACATGCGCCAGTCTAATTTCTAGCAATTCATCATAAAGTCTGGTGATAGTATCGATTTTAGAGTACATGTCAACAAATTGGTCATATTTTTGAACAGAATCAGCAACACTTTTATTCAACTTTGGTCTCATGAGTGTGACTTTGGAATGTAAATCTTGTAATTCTTGGTCTTGAAGCACTGATCCAGTCGGTTGCTCTCTTAATCGTTCTACCAGAGTACTGAACAAATGGATGTCTGCCACTTCGCTTCCGGTAACTTCGTTTTGTCTGAATTTTTTCTCTTCATCCGAAATTGGGATCTCATTAGCTGGTCTATAAGTTACAACTTCTGGTTGCTGACTGGTCACGGGAGAAGTGTCAACACTTGCACTTGGTAGAAGATTTGCGTAATAGTCTGGCGCCTCCTCTTCAACCTGCGTCTGTTGTGTATCAGATGGCTGTGCTTGCTTCAAATCTCTTAGACTGGCTTCAATGGCAGCTTTCATTTGCTCATCCTCATCCACCTTATCAGTGGAAGATACTGTTGGGTGGGCAACAGGTACAGGTGCCTGTGAACCACCACTTTCCTTTAGTGAGAGCTCAATAGCCCGTTTCAAATCAGCATCCATATCACCGTCGGCGGGAGCCACAGCAGTAGTTATAGAAGTTGCACTTTTGTGACGATGTTTCCTTGATTTATGCTGCTCGTAGCAGTTATCGCATACCCTCACAGGTAAAGTGAGACCAAGCTTTGGTAGCTTGCATCTCTTTGCAGAGTGTCTTCCACAGAAGACACCCCCACATGACCTGCAATGGTGCTTCCTATTTATCATGGTAAACAAATCAGAACAAATCATGCAAGCGTCCGAGTCCATCCATTCTGGTGCAACCTCAGATTCGATAAAGCTTGCACCAATAGTCTCAGTGTTGTAAATGGAGGGAAAATCAAATATTTTCTCTGCCTGTAGCTTATTATAAATAGTTGTGACGTATTCTAGCTTGGGATTGGTACTAAACAGGATCGACCAGTTCTGAATGGATTCCAAGATCAGAGCCTTCACCTCAGAGTTCAGACTCTTATCATGTAGTTTCAATACAATAGGGTCCAAGAACTCCTTGGTGCTGATTTCTTGAACAAAATGAATCCCTCCGTTCTTGATACAAAAGTCAATAAGCTTGATACTGGATTTCTGTATATTGGGATTGCTTGAGGCCATGAACCGGCGCTTCAAAGCTCTCATTGCATCTCTAGGAGTCACTTGTTTAGACCGTATCAAGTCAGTGATCTCCAAAGAGATCTCGAGATCGATTTCGCCATCGGGAATAAACTCTGAGGTCGCCTCATTAATTTTGCTTTCCAGGGGAACAGAGTTCTTACCGCTGAACCAGGACATTTGTTAAAAATATGGGGCTGTTATCGGAGAAAGGCTAGATACAAGGTTCGGTTCAGACCGTAGGAGGATCGATGGCGAACGCGCGAACAGTTTTTAAAGAGAGAACGTGTGATTATGTAAGATACGTATTACTTAATACAGGAAATAGACGGTGGATCCAGCACCCATCAAGATTGCCCCTAGCCACCACCAGAAGGTGTGATTCAACGAAGACTCCTTGACTGCGTTGGTCTTGTATCTGTTTTCTAGAGATCTTTTTATCTTGGCAGAGGCACCAGTGGCTGTCGCCTCGGCCTGCTGAGATGCTGCAGTAGGATTCAAAACGATTGTGGGCAACATGTTGGGCGGTCTGTAGACCAAGTAAAGGGGAGGTTGTTTCACACCATCACTGGCATACAGCTGCAGCTGGATACGTCCGTGGTAGGTGTTCAAAGACACCAGGTAGTTGCGGAATACTTCAGTCTGGTTGTAACGAGAATACGTCGAAATCCCGTTATCCTTGCATGGTTCCGACAAAAGTTGTCTTCCGTCGACGTCAAATGGATCCAAGACCAGCGTTCCGTTGTCTAGCTCTCTGTAAGTACCGTGTTGGAAGATCAAAACGGCTGTGGGACAGTGATGGTCTTTGGCGTTTCCAGAAACCTGGTAGATGGCCTCTTCAAAGTAGCCGTTTTCGGTGAATGAGTAGGAGATTCCAGGTAAATCTGGCTCGATCAAGAGCTCATCGATGGGATCATAGAAACCAGACCCTGTGAAAACTGTGTTGGATTTGGAGGACCAAGTACCGACAATGGACAGTTCGGACTCTGAAACATCAGCAAGGGCGACCTGGTAGTTGGAGAACAAAGTGCACCCAAAAAGCGGTAAAAATTTCTGTATCAAAACCATAGCGTGATGTTTGTGGGTCGACTATTGGTCAAAAGTTTAGTTGTAGTGTGGCTGTGGGATTCTGATCAAGGTAGGCGAAAAAATAACAAAGTGAGAGAGACCTTCAGATGGAAAATGAATGGCTCCAAAAATAGAGTTCTGTGCACCTAAAAAAACAGCAATTTGGGAGGAAGTTCTGGTAATAACACGTTCCACAACACTTGGCAGATACTGGAAAGAGGAAAAAGATTCTTTAAGCAAGGTAGGTAGCAGGTTTGCCAGAATAAGTTTCGCGTTTGGCTATTTGAAGATGAGGTGTGGTTACGTAAGACTGGTCTTGCAAAGTGGCAGGCGCGGTGCTTGGCGCAGAAGCTCACCGGAATGAAATGAACAGTTTATTTGGATATATATGTACTACAATTAGGAAACCTTGCGGTAACGGGAAGCTACTTGCGATAGAGTGGGGCTTTTCCTGGGGGAATGCGATATCCAGGGCTTTGTAATCGAAACTGTTGGAGAATGGTGCTCCGTGGGCGACGAGCTCACGGAGCTGACTGAATGGTTCTTGAATTTCATCGTTGGTGGTTCAAAGATGGAATCGAATGATTCGTCTCCAGATTCCCAGTAGGTGTCTTCAGAGAATAGGTCTTCTGGATCTTGTCCTGTAAGAGAGAATGGAGAGTGTGAGCTAATTTGTCTAGATTTCAACGACACCAGGTGCATTTGGGCCATTTTCTGAAACTCTTTGACTGGGGAGGTGGCACAATAAGTGGATACTAGAGTCTCAGTAGCATCAACTATGCATTGTAAAACGGTTATTGTGATGTGTTTATTGATGGCCGGTTCTTCCAGCTTAGGATGTGAGGATGTGTGGGGGGAAGACAACAATGGTTGTGGTTCGTTTAAAGATGCTATTTGATGAGATGCAGTCATTGTGTATAAAGAGGATTGTTTATTTTGCTGTGACATTAACCTGCGTGCTTGACTTTGTCCTTGTGATTGTAATCTATCGTAAATGTCGTTAATTGAAGCAGCCACCTGGGCCGGATGACTCGAGATGAGCTCGGGGTTGTACAGAGAGCAGTTGATCATAAACTCCTTGAGGGTGATGGCGACTTGCTTGTCTAGGGTTAGGTAATTGTTCTTGCTCTGGTTGTCGTCGGTGTCCATGATCCACTCGTCGATACCTGGCTCGGTGACGCTCCAGCTTAAAGTGTCCAGTATGTGTCGCTCCATCTGAATGAACATGCCCTCGTCGTAGTTGCACGAAGGCCCGCACAGTTGGCACAGTTCGGTCAGACGGGGGATACGGGCTCTCGTAGTGGGGCCTTCAAACCTGCCTCCAATTGGACAGGACGAAGAAGAGAGACAGTGGTTGCAACCACCGTCCACCTTGGCGACAATCCATAGACAGGTTGAGGCGACCAACTGGGCCTGGTCCACGAGGACGATTCTCTTCGAACAGTATCGATCCAACAGTCGCACGCTTCTGTAGAAAAGATGACTGCAAATTCGAGTTTTTATGAAAACTTTGAACAGAAAGTCCAGCAGAGGCGATCTCAGGTCCAGTGAAAGCTGGGGTTGCTGGCTAATCAGGTTGATGTCAGGCTTGAACATGCCGGCGTCTTCAAACGACGACATGGACAGCTCCTTGATGTACTCGCCCACGACATCCCTGTGAGTAGCAACCTCTTTGCCGACCAACGAGCTGGGATACGGCTTTGGATCGTGCCTGTAGCGGAACTTGCCATGAGAAGACATGTTCTGATAGATCTGGTGAGGACGGAGGAAAAAAAAACTGTTTCTGTAGGAAACCTTTCTTAGTTGAGGGAGACTCTACAAGAGGAGTTGGCCCAATATTTATTGGATCTGAGTCGCTTGTGAGAAAAGGGTTGAAGTCGCAGTCGAGGCACAGAAACCTGTCACCTAGGGGCTCTGTAGAGTCCTGTTTGTTTACAAACACCATAAAAACACGTTTGGTGAGAGTAGGTGGAATTGCCTAGTTAGGGGGCAGCCGCACAGGTGGCAGGAGTCAAATTGCTAGGACCTGTTGCGACACGCGTTTGTAGTAGGTTGGGATTTGGGTGGGACAGATCCCAACATTGCATGTGCGGCGTCACAGAAGGAGAAATCAGACGACGTGAATCCACGAAAGGGCTAGGATTGGTGTTTATGTTATGGCTCAACCCAGGAAAAAACTGGGGGAGAACTGAAACTTCTTCGCAAACCTTTTGGAAAAAGAAAAAGCAAAAGCGAGATCTCGTTGTGAGACAATGGACACCCTACACACGATAGACTCGTACGGGTCGCAGATCGTTCCACCGAAGACACCAGATCGGAAGGGGTTATTTACTAGGGCGTTTGATTTTGCCTGGCGGAGGAGTCCTGTAAAGGAGTCGTCAGCTGAAGGGAGATACAATGAGTATGGTAGGAACTACACACCAAGTTATAGTCCCAATGCCCGTTCCTCAGCGTTCAACAGTAACGTGAATAGCTGGTTAGATGATGAGCCAGAGATCAACCAGACGCTCGAGTTCATACGTCAGCAGAAGGAGAACCATTCCAGGTCTTTAATGTCCATGTATCCTGGGAAGTTCCCTCAAGGACACGAGAAGAATCCTGAGAGCATGTTTGACACAACCAAGATGAACACAGAATACAATAAATCGGTGTTTCCACCGGGCCAACGTTCTACCTCTCAACTGGAAGAATCGATATTAAACCGTTTGAACCACAATAATCAGGCACTAAGGGACATATCCCTCCAACTGGAACAAACGTCGGATTACTCACAACTACAACAAAACTACATCGAGGAATTGGAAAAGTGCCAACGAGTTTACGATGCATATTATGATCTTGCTTCCAAGTATCAAGATTTGAAAAGAACTCAAGTTAGGGAGCATCATACTCCGGCTCCACCTCCTCCAGCTCAACCACCGGCATCATCATTCTCTTCAACTTCTTCTGAGCTGCTCTCGCTCAAAATTGAACAGCTTCAAAAGGATCTCGATCGCATGACTGAAAAACATGATTCCTTAACTAGGCTATACCAAATGAGAAATTCAAGGACCCTGGACACTAATACGCCGGTGCGCCCGAAGACAGAGGAAAAGTACAGTTCTAGCTACGAACCCAAGTTCAAAGACAGTCCTGCACCCAGAAGATCTGGCATCTCAAGCATTAACGATCCAACCTGGCGATCTCAAAGGGTATCTACCTCTAGCCTTCCAAGAAGCCGGTATTCTTGGATGAAAAAGGAAGATGATGACTCGGCTACAGAATCCCTGATTAACAAGTACGCTCAAAATTAATCCCTACTGTTGTGAATATATAGCATGGTAAACAACACCAAAACTAACGGTTCCTGTCTTGTGTAGTGACTTGCTCGCTCCGCCTAGTACTTCTCTCACACTCCGCCCAGCTATCCGGTCTAGCACAGTTGGTTAACCCACTACGTTATCGTTTTGACAAATTCTTCGGAACCAAGTACTACTCCATTTCGGTGCTTTCAATCGATCTACTTTTGGACACCAATCCAATTCAGAAATTCGATGGCTTCCACAGAACTGGTGGCATCAACCCCTATGACCTCTCGAAATGGTCAGGGATCTCACCAGAAGCTAAATGGCGGCAATGTTAATTCTGCCACCAACACTCCCCCTGCTGCCAACACCCCGGTCAACCAACCGCGGAAAATACCGTCAGAGAATCTTGCTGGACTTGGAGGTGCTATAAGAATTGAAATTGAACCGCTGGTCTTGGATTTTCAGCGAAGATTAGGAAAAAATTGGGACCGATATCAGATAGCTGTTAGTTTGTTTCTTGTGGGGAAGTTATCCAGAAAGGAGCTAGTAGATGAATTGGACGACATATTGGACGCCAACACGGTGAAAATGCATAACCAGTTACTGTTGGGCAACTTGGCAAACTCCCTCAAAGAATCTGCCGGAGATAGAGTTGGTTCTGGAGGTTTTGGAGGTTCGATGTTCAGTAAAAGAGTGAAAGACTCCCGCAAATCATCACAATACGAACGTCTGAAAAGGGATATATTGGCACTGCCTGTACGTGAGAGACGAAGAATAAAAGCCATCACCAGAGAATCGGGGAAAAAGGGTATGGTCAACTCGGTGATTACTCAAACACGTCAGGCATTAATCCCCAAGGTCCCTGTCGTGACAAGACCTACCAACGTCCCAGGAAACTCTGTTCAGTGGGCCCAGGATGTAATTTATGGATTTCAGTCGTTACTTGCGTCTGAAATATACGAACTTCCTGACATGGATAATCTCCGAACTAGAATGACCGGAATCAGTAGAGAACATGGGCTAATTGGACCGGTAGATGACTCTGTCATTGAAATAATGTTAATAGGGCTGGAGCAGCATCTAAAAGGCATTGTTGAAGCCGCTATTGACGTTGTCAAATACAGAAGGACAAAGTATACTAACAACCCTATGGTGGATACCTTACAAAGCGATCAAACTAATACAGACACATCTTCCTCCAAGGTCTCTAGGAAAAGGGATAGACATACATTGACAATCGAAGATATGTACGATACGCTAGAACAGTATCCATACCTGGTAGAACCAGGAGGAACTTTACTTCGACTGCAAACCGTCATGCTTCATGATGAGGACGAACTCTCAGATGATGAAATATTAAAGCATATTTTAAAACCTAGAGCTTCAGAAATCACTGCCAAAAAATCAAACGAATTGCAACAAAACGGTACTGCAGATTCTTTGAACAAAGTAACGAAAAGCGTTACCAACGGAGGGGATGTTGTACCCAATGGTAAAGCAGAAAATATAGAAAGTGCTACGGGAACTAAAGAAGAGTTGAATTGGTTTATTTATGATATATTATCCAACAAAGAGTAGGGTGTTGATCACTTACGATTTGAATAATTTAGAAATCAATTGAAGCCATTGAGCCAGATCTGGATCATTTTTGAGGCTGAATAATGCGATTGTGTTTGGACTAAGGGTGTCAAGCGATGCCTGGTGATAGTCTGCTTGTTTATAGGTAATCAGACTAGTAAATGAGGAACATAATATTTTCAAGACAAAGTCTTTCTCCAAGTTTATCTCTTTCTTGACTATTGGCGAGAAGGATATGCCGTCATTGCTGTACTGTAAACTCATTCCGGATGACTTGAACTGCTCTGATTCCAGCTTTGCTTGTAGGTGGTCTATGTGGTCAGATATAAGTTTGGTTACTAATTCTGTTGTTAGCGCATTGTTCCCAGTGAATAGAAACTCCTTATTAATACTCCTGGTAACTAATTCGTTTAGGAAAAAAAAGCTCTGGTTGATGAAGTCATCCAAAGTTGTAAATGTTCTCAGAAGTGGATATTTATTGGATTCATGTTCTATTTCACATGTGCTCCATTCTCCAACTGAGTTTTCAAACAAAATACCTTGATCATCAGGTAACAGGGAATATACTCGATGAAACCTTTTGTATTCATGTATCTCATATTCAACTCTATTATGTTTAATCTCTTGGGTACGTAACTGGGCTTCCTGCGATTCTAAGATTAAATTTTCTTTATCTATTTGCCGCTTGGTAGCTTCCTTGAACTCTTTCCTCTGTTCTATCTGTCTCTGCAGCTCCTTCACTTCTGCTTGTATTTGCAGCTTGTGCTCTTCGGCGCTCAACTCTGTTTCTGCGCACTCCTTTAATTCGCATTCCAAGGTCTTAATGGCTTCCTCATACGATTCAGTCTCTTTCCTTAATGTTTCTTTCGTTGCAGATACTTCGTCTGCCTCCTTTATTATCTGTTTTAATTCATTCTCTAACTGTGGTACTATTGATTTACTCCTCTCAGATGCCAACTGCTCTTCAAACATCAGTTCTTGTTCTTTAAAAAGATTGTCATAGTAGCTCTTGCGTTCCTCAATTTCTAAAAGAACCAGCAAGTTTTCGTTTTTCAGCTTGTTCATTTCATTGATTTCTTCACAATCTTCGTATTCCTTGACTTCATCGACTTGAAGCGTCAACTCTTTCTTCAGATTATCAAATTGTTCAAGTAGGCTCAACTGATACTCTTTGAATTGAAGGTCGCACCACTCTTCGTATTCTTTTGCTTCTTTCTGCGCTTCCAACGTTTTGACCTTTAACGTTTCCTCTAAAGTGGGTAGGACCTCATTTTTCAGAGTTTGTACGGATTTAGCATAAGTGCTAGTTGTCTCGTTAAGTTCTTCGATTTCCTCCCGAATTGCCTTGATTTTTTTATCATAGGAGTCCAGCTCCTTCACGACCTGCTCGTGAGCCTGTAACTTTTTATCCTCCTGAGTTTTTTGAAACTTTTCGAAAGATTCCTTGGTGATCTCTAGGGTATTTGTCGTGTTTGGTTTAGGCGAGATATCGTTCAAGGGCAATCGATCAGCCACACGCTCCGATTTCAGCTTTTTCGTCTGAGTTGACCTTATTGGTAAAGAAGACCTCTTCCCTGGTCTTTCCATACCAGGAGGAGGCTTCAACTTTTCCATCTAGACCACTAAACTTGATGCTCTGTCAAGGGTATAGATAAACAAACGTAGAAGGGCGCGCATTCTCACTGGGCGGAGATATCTCGGGGGAGGTTTTGAGTAAGTATGCCATTGCTACTGATTGGACCAAATGTTAGTTTATCCTTAGCCACCGAATTTAAAAACTCCATAGAAGTAAATAGACCATGTAAGAGAGATCAATCAATTGATATATAAATTTGATGGTTCTAATTCCAAACTATTAGCGTCAAACCAACTTTCATCAAAGGAAATTTTTCGGGATCCTTGCAGCTTCGAAATACTTCATACGTTTTCAATTACCATTCAGCAAACAATTTGTCCAGTATCTGTGGTTTATTCACGAGCTTAAATATTATATACAATAAATCTTCAACAACATCACCTTTAATTCAATTAAAGTCGGAAGATTGTAGGTTTCTGGTCATCGCAGGCAGAGCCACCCGAATACCATCTATGTTCTTTTTCATAAACACCTGGCATCCTAAACGAGATGTCTCCGTAAGTCCAAATGCCAAGTCAAGCATATCGTTTTCGTCATCGTCAGGCTCGGGGATCTCATCATAAAACTCAGGATCTATAATCACATGGCAAGTTGAACATGCACACGAGCCTCCACAAGCTCCTTCCATATCTAGGTGATTTCCCTGAGCAATATCTAGTAGAGAGTCACCCTCCGCAACTTCAAATGTCTTCTGTGCTCCGTCCTTGGTAATAAATGTGATGTGTAGTTCTTCTCCCGGATTAGGTTTTTTGAGATGTCCATGGAATCGAACTGGCGTTTTTGGCAGTTGCAGTTGCAACGCCGGCTTGTATTGGTTTCTGGCTGCTCCCAAGTAGCCCAGGGCGATGCGCCTGCTGAAAATGTGCTTAAACATTGTCGGTATGCTGTATGGGAAGTTTGTTTGGTAAGGAACTTTTTTTTTCTCCAGGCCAGTTTAGGTAATACTGGAGAGTCATCGGCCAGGCGGCCTCTCACATTCATGTAGCTGTCAGAGCTTTGAAAGAACGGTGACCAGAAGGGAGATCTCAAAATGGACAACTTGGAGACACCACCAATTCACCCTTCATTTCCCTGTGAGAACTTCTCAAGCCCATCCGGCCCAAGCAGACCCTACATACTTAGTTAGTCACCGTTCTTCATGGCATTTTTCGCTAAGTTCCTTCCCACGTAACTTTACGCTCCGTCGAAGAAAATGCGGAGTGGAAAATCATCAACTGATCTTTAATCTCATCCCTTCGCCATTTCAGCATTTCCAACTACAAATGTTCAGACTTTTAAGATCGAGAGCTTTCATTTCCAGTTCGAAGCTCAGGCTGTTCACGGTGTCCTCCGTAGCATCCGTGGGACTTTACACCTTCCTTCAAGCTGTCCCAGAAAGGTCTCCCATCTGGAGTGATGCCTCCCTTTCTAAATTGCCCTTACCAGAAGTCACCGAGTCTATATCTGTAGACAAGTCTGTCCCTCCCTTCCCTAAACACATTGGTGGCAAAACTGATTTCACTCTGTTGGGTTACGGAACCCGAGCCGTAACATTCCTGTCTTTCCGGGTATACGCCCTGGGAATATACATTGCCAAGGAGGATATACCCAAGGTCCAGACTGTCCTGGACAGCAGATTCATGTCCACGTTCACCAACAAAACAAAAGGGAATTCGCACTTTGAACACGTCAGCAATGCCCTCAATGATGCCACTTTGTCTTCCATTCTGGTTGAGAACTTATTGGATGCTGGTATCAGATTCAAAGTCCGAATTGTACCAGTGAGAAATACCGACTACAATCATTTGAAGGACGGTCTAATCAAGTCGATTCTGGCCAGCTCCAAGACAAAAAGCATCCAGAGGGAACAAGGTGATCTTGCAGCACAGTTGGACGAAGGTCTGGACGAGCTTCGAAAGCCATTCAGTTCAAGAGGTTCTTTCCCCAAGGGAAACGCTCTACTTCTAGAGAGGCTACCCAACTCTTCGCTGGAGTTGAGCTCTGAAACCTATGATAAACAGGGCGCATTGTTGAAACAGGTTCATCTAGGTGATATTGAGTCCCCCATTATCAGCAAATTGCTGCTCATGCAATATTTGAGTGGAGAGAAACCTCTTTCGCCCAGTACCAAAGAGAAATCATGCGAACAGCTTTCGTTACTGGTGTGAAGGAAACATGTACATATCTATTTATAAGTCAACCGTATATAAGGCATGCTCTAGTAGTAATTCTGCCTACCACTGTGCCCTATCCCAGTTGTGGGGTTCTCGCCTGATACTCCATAGCTCCGCCCAAGGCATCCGTCCAAAAAATCGTCTGCGCGCAGCGCGACTATCTCAAACCATAATAATTCAAACCGTTCCATTCTTCTCTTCTCCTCTAATCGTGTCAGGCTTTTCCACCATGAGCACCACCACCGTGACAACAACTACCATTTTGCTCCCAGAGTATTTGGAAAACATCTATGCAGAGGTGGAAACGTCTTTTGTCCGGTTTCTGTCCCTGGTACGTGAGGTTCCTGGAGGTGCCATAATCATTAATTACATCCGAGCTTCCTACAAGAACGATCCTTATCGTTCTCTGTTTGAGCTGGCACTGGCACTCTTTGCAATCAGATACTTTCTTGCTTCCAAGTTTTCCTACAATGAGAAGGATATGGTCAAGCTTGCAGACAAGGATATTGATGAACTGGTGGAAGATTGGAACCCAGAACCTTTAGTTCTGCCGGTCAGTGAAAACGAACAATGGCAAGTCGATTCTAATCCAGTGGTGATAGGCCCCGTGGCTTCTCGGATCGAGCTGAAGCTTCCAAACGGCGAACATTTGGAAAACGTTGCCAACTTTGCTTCCAATGATTTCCTGAACATGAGCCAACGTGAAGAGACAATGGAGGCTGCAAAGAAACAGATCTCCTTTTCAGGTATTGGAGCATGCGGGCCCCCAAACTTTTATGGTACCCAAGATGCCCACGTCAGAGCGCAGGAAAATCTGGCCAAATTTCTTGGTGGTGAACGCGCCATCTTGTATTCGCAGGATTTTTGCACTGTGCCGTCAGTCATCGCATGTTTCTTGAAAAGAGGTGACATTGTTGTGTATGATTCTGGTATTGCTTTGGCAACCCAAAAGGGAATCGAATTATCCAGATGCACTGCCTACCATTTCAACCATAACGACATGGAAAACTTGGAGAAAGTTTTAACCGATCTGAAGCCCATTCTGGATGACGGACCTTTAACCAGAAGATTCATTATCACGGAGGGTCTTTTCCAAAACTTTGGAGATTCTCCAGATTTGCGTCGTATTTGCGAGCTAAAGAAAAAGTTCAAGTACAGACTCTTTTTAGATGAGACTCTTTCTATAGGAGTCTTAGGTGCCACAGGCAAGGGATTGCCAGAATTATACGGCATCCCTCGAACAGACATTGAAGTCACAACTGGTGCTCTATCTTATGCGCTGGGATCTTCTGGCGGATTCTGTGTTGGTGAGAATGCTATGATACATCATCAGTTAATTTCTTCCAGTGCCTACGTTTTTTCAGCAGCCCTTCCGCCCTATTTTGCCAGAGTAGCATCCGAATCTCTTCGCTTGCTCCAAGAAGATGATTCGGTATCAAAATTACAATCTAGTATCAACTTCCTATACTCAAAGTTCAAAGAATGTCAGAAACTTAAAAAGCTGGTGATAATCACTTCATCTGACGTGTCCCCAATTCTACATCTGCGGTTGCATCGTGACCTGCGCAGCCGTCTTGGTTTACCAGTCAGTTACGGCGGACCAGGATCTGCCATGGAAAAGATAGTACACAGGGGAGATGAACATGGATACTTCGATGAAGATTATGACAGGGAGTCCCGAATTTTACAGCAAATTGTAGACAACGTTCTAAATAAGCATAATATTCTAATAACCAGGTGTAAGAGGATACTTCATCATGAAAAGCTACCATTACTTCCTGAACTCATGGTACATATTAATGTTGCATTTTCGGAGTCTGAACTTTCAGATGCATTTGAGGCCATTTCGGATGAGATCTACGATGTTTTGCAACGTCTTTGAATTTGTATTAAGTTATAGACAATACTAATAAGAATGTGACTTTCCGGGTAATGCGATTGTTCTGGATGAGTCATTACATGTTTACCTTCCTGCCACGATCTGCCTTTCAATTTGCGCTTATGTCTGTAGGATTTCATCCCAACCCCATGTACTCCTAATGCTCGAACGGTTTAGTTCTTTCCTCATCTTTATCTCTTATCAGAGATATGTTTATTGAAGGCAAATACCTTAACAATTTCTACTTCAATTCCCTGGAGGAGCTTGACCAATGGGCTTTCGAAACCTCTTCCTCACCGCTGTTTCAAAGTTTGATTCTTGCAGGAAACAAATTGTCTGATTTTGAGAGAACCGATCCTCCTTTGGATAAGGCCCTTCTTATCGATCCCTCTCAAAAATACCTACCGAAGCTGATGGTGATCCATGATTTCAAAGGAGGTTATAACGTTGGTGATGATTTTAAAAGACAGTTTGACTTTAATACAGCCAGCAATGGCAGCCATTACCTGTTACAGTTTCCGCAGCTAGTAGACACATTTGTCTACTTCTCTCACCATTTAGTCACAGTTCCGCCCCAACAATGGATACAAATGTGCCATAAGTCTGGGATACCCTGTTTGGGTACGTTGATTTTTGAGGGGAAATCAGATGCTAGCCGGATGGAGTTGAGAAGGCTGCTTTCCAAAGAGAGTGGCAGGTACAAATATATTCCCATTCTCATCAAGTTGTTACAAAGTTGTGGTTTCGATGGCTGGCTATTGAACGTGGAATCGACGTTTCCCAGTCCTGCCGATGCTCCGGAGCTACTGACGTTCATTGAATGCTTGAAAAGCGAAATGCATTTCAACAACCCTGAATATCAGCTGGTCTGGTACGACTCGTTTGTTGCCTCTAACCAACTTCATTACGCCAATGGACTCTCGGATTCCAATTATGAGTATTTCGAATCTTCTGATAGTATGCTGACCAATTATTGGTGGACTGAGGATATATTGGAAGAGAGCCTCAGCCTAGGTGGTGTTAATGGTGTTTCACAGAACATCTTTGTTGGGATTGACGTGTGGGGAAGGGGCTCACAAGTAGGATCTGGTGGATACGACTCAGCGTTTGCTGCTAGTAAGGTTAAACAGTACTACGGTAATATTGGTCTTTTTGCTCCAGCTTGGACCTTTGAGTATTTCAATGGAGTGAGTTTTGAAAAAAGTGACTCCAAGTTATGGATTGGTGAGAATGAGCAGGATTATTCCATTGCCAAAGTCGTCAAGGCACACCACTCCTCTGTCTATCGAATCAATGAAAGTGACTTTATCTTCCATACTCATTTCAGCAGAGGTGAAGGAACATTCTTCAACATTGAAGGGGTAGAGCACATACAAAGCCCCTGGGTGAACGGAACTCTGCAGGATCAGATTCCACTGGCATGTTATAAGGATGAACTGAAATTGACAACATATAAGTTAGACAGAAGTGTCGCTTTCACTGGAGGTCAGTCCTTGAAGGTATCGAAAGTCGTTATCAACCCCCAAAGCACTGCCAACAGCTTGGTGGTAGAACAACTGGTAAATCACGTTTCTTCAGACAACATATTTAGCTTCTACAAAGATTGCCTTTCACCAATTATCAAGTGCAGAGTCGCCTACATGTACTGGAAAGAGCCCCAGGATGGCTATTTTGTCCTAAGCTTAAACTTTTTTGTTGAAAGAAGAGCCAAAACACACTCTAGGGTTCGACAGGAGACATTAAAAGTCTTTTTATATCCAAAGAGAAATACAGATAAGGAAAAAACCGCTGAATGGAAAGTAATTGAAAATATATTTCTGAGGCCAAAACTAGGGAGATTAGAGCATTTTATTCTGGAAAGTGTTTCTGTTCATTATGAACATACGCGGCAGCTAAGCGCCAAAAACCCGGGTTTGTTGGAAAGTCAGCTTAATGAGAAGCATGGTACGATTGCCTTGGAATCAGATGAAGAGTCAGACGATGAGGAGTGGGTTATTGTATTAAAAGAGAAAAATCAAGAGCCATCTTTTGAGACTTTACCAACTAAGACTGTGCACATTGGTCTACTTTCAATTAATTCAATTGTAAGCGATGAAATCGCTGATCAGGTTTTAGATCTACCCCCTGTTTCCAAAGTTACATTCTCAAAGTTTGAAACAGAAGATGCTACATCCGTACTTATATCATGGCCAGATATTGAACATGTTCGATGCTGGTATGTGTTTTTGGATGGGAAACTGCAAGGAGTTACCACCTCAAATTCCTGGATTGCTGTTCCCAAAAAGAAGACAATCTTCTCTTCATTACGCAAAGTTAGGATTGATCTTGAGACTCAAATTGGCAAAGTTATCCAGGGACGAGAGGTTCCAATGAAGTACTAATCGATGACATAATAACTATTCTTCGAAAATTCGAGATTACAATTGCCTGACATCACTAGATCCTTTAATTTGTTTGACAGAGCTTGTGATGCCAAGTATAATTTTGAGATGTCCGTTTCCTTCTTGCCGAAGTCGGATAATCAAAGTTGATAACGAAAACACAACCATCAAAATTGTTACAGGAAATGGCGGACCCAAGCTTCTTCGGTTTTCGGATGGAGACGTCACCCTGAATGATACTACGGAGAACTTGGACTTCTACCAAATCGATGACATGTGGGCTTTTGACAACATTGGAGTATCCCGGCCAACTGCAATGGACGAGGAGTTCAGCATAAATATCGACGATACCTCTGTTCCGGTCCATATTCACCGTTATCTGACATGTGCCGACTGTGATAAAGGGCCTATAGGCATTGCTGGTTCTGTGGACAAGGAAGCACTGGAAGATCCAAGTGGATCCAAGTTGGTTTATTTTCTTCACACTGGCTCAGCATTTGAGGAGACTACTCCTCCGTCTACCGACACATGATTCTGCTTCAATCTCTTCACATCTTCATCATCTTACATAATCAACGCGTTATCTGCATTACAATAAGGAAAAAAAATTATATACGTAGACACAACATCTGTCGTTGCTGAGGACATAATGTATAAGAAGCCTTTGAATCGGCCGTTCAAACCGCCAAGGATGCAGGGGGCTGCTGATAAACCTGTGCAACGCGTCAAACCGCTAGAACCTTCCAAAAGAAAACTAGAATCTTCACCTCTTGATCCATGTCAAACGGAACAAACAGGTACTACGAACTCTGTCAATGTTCTCTGGCGGAAGAAGACGCTTAAGAAAAACAAGACCTGGGACGGTGATGGCATTTTGGTAATCACTGGCGACTCTTTGATTTTCAAGTGTGACCCTTTGGGAGGCTCCAATTTGAGAGAACAGGGCAGAAGAGCCAAACCATCAAAGGGCCTTGAGGGCGTTTTATCGATAGGCAATTACGAAATCGAACTCGATGGAGAGATTTCCGAAGTAAAACCTGCCCTAAAGAAGCACAGACAGAAAGAAACCGAAAACAGTCAGGAAAAGACTGCCAGCATTTCAACTACCAAAAAACCTTCGGCCCTTCCGTTCAAGAGTCCTGTGGCAGGAACATTGAGTAGGCCTCCAAAGAAAAAAGAGGCCCCACTCTATAAAACAGACTATGAGCACTCCATCATCTTATCGCAAGAGTCTGACTGTTCTAAAATGGTTGTAGTGGATCCGTTGCTCAGTCAGCATCTCAGACCCCATCAAAGAGAAGGTGTGAGATTCCTTTATAATTGTCTGGATGGTTCCAAAGATTTGCCTCATGAAGGTTGTATATTAGCGGATGAAATGGGACTGGGAAAGACATTGACCACAATAACGCTCATTTGGACGTTGCTGAAACAGAACATTGGCGATCATAAACGGCCACCAGTGAAAAAGGTACTAATTGTATGTCCCGTTACTTTGATACACAACTGGAAAAGAGAGTTCAGAAAGTGGCTCGGAATGAATAGGATCAATATTCTGGAAATGAATAGTACATCAAATGTGGAAGAGGATAAAAGAAGTGTGCTCAACTTTGGACGCACTAGGGTGTATCAAGTATTGATCGTAGGGTACGAGAAACTGCAAAAGTTGACGAATGAGGTCTCTCAGATTAACATTGATTTAATGATATGCGATGAGGGACACCGGTTAAAGAACTCAAACAATAAGGTGATGAAAAGTTTGGCTAGTTTCCAGATTCCCCGCAGAGTCATTTTGACAGGAACTCCAATCCAGAATGATTTGAATGAATTCTATAATATCATCAACTTTGTGCAACCTGGAATTGTAGGTGACTTTACTACTTTCAATAAGGAGTATATGAGGCCAATTCTTCAAGCCAGAGAAATCAATTGCCTGAATCGAAAGATCATCAAAGAAGGAAACGAAAAATCCAACTCTTTGGTTGAACTAACTCAAAAATTTATTTTGCGAAGAAAAGCTAAAGATATTAATACTAACTTTCTCCCACCCAAATCCGAGTTGATTCTGATGGTTCCAATGACCGAGTTACAGCAGGAACTGTACAAGGATGTAATTGAGAAGAACCAGGCTAAAATCAACATGATCAACGACAGGAACTTTTTTCTCCAGAAGATCTTAGTTCTTCGCAAGATATGCAATTCACCCTCACTTCTGAAAGATGAACCTGATTTTGCAAAATACAACCTTGGTAACAGATTTAATAGTGGTAAGATTAAGCTAACAGTGTTGCTTTTACGGAAACTGTATGAAACCACTAATGAGAAATGTGTCATTGTTTCCAACTTCACCAAAACCTTAGATGTCCTTCAACTGATCATCGAGCACAATAACTGGAAGTACCACAGGCTGGATGGTTCGAGTAAGGGGAGAGATAAGATTGTGAGGGATTTCAATGAGTCTCCGCAGAAAGATCGATTTATTATATTGCTATCATCCAAAGCAGGAGGTGTGGGACTCAACTTGATCGGTGCATCCCGTTTGATCCTCTTTGATAACGACTGGAATCCTAGTGTCGATACCCAAGCTATGGCTAGAGTACACCGAGATGGACAGAAAAGGCATACGTTTATCTATCGCCTGTATACGAAGGGTACAATTGACGAGAAAATTCTACAGAGGCAATTAATGAAACAAAATCTCAGTGATAAGTTTCTGGATGATAACGAGGGCAGCAAGGATGACGTATTTAACGATTATGACCTCAAAGATTTGTTTACTGTGGATCTTGATACGAATTGTAGTACACACGATCTGATGGAATGTCCCTGTAAGGGGCGCCTAAGAGATCTGACCCCAACTTTGGAAGCAGTAGAATGCGACCCAAAACCAGAGGAAACGGACGACAAAATCGATGACGGTTGGATGTCAGCTCTGGACTTCAAAGAATTGTCACAGAAAGAGGAGACATCTGTGGTATCAACTATGCGCCAATGCTTGATCGGATATCAGCACATTGATCCTGAAATTTTAAAATTGGAAGAACCCGTCGGGGACGATTTGGCCTTGGCAAGCATACTTGCGGATACCTCAGTTTTGGCTATGCGGGAAGTGTCACCCAAAAAGAAGCCCAAAAAACCTGTGGTGAACTTTATCTTTGTATCGTGCCAAGCCTAGCATGGAAAAACTGAACTTTAATTCCAGGAAAATCTAATGTGCCAAAGTGGGAGTGTTGAACAATAACCACGTGCTTTTCTTGTGTATGCATCGGAAAAACCGTCTCAGGTGACAAAAATTATCCGAGCTATAAAAAATTTTTACGCATGCGCGAAGTAGATATAGAGACCATTTGCCGAACTTTGTGCTACAGAGGGGAAAAACCAATATCCTGATCGCAAACAATAAATTTTGCGGGCCCAATCGGGAAAATCTGCGAAATGTTGTGCTACATCCCCTCTTTTCATATTATTCACCTCGAGCCCAAAATTCGTCCCAAATAATAAATGTGGAACTTGCTGGTGACCGAATCCCCTAATTGTCTTAAATTCGGTTATCTGGCAAAGTTGACACGTTGTTGCCCCTGATTCTGTGAGATCCGCATGAAATCTTTTGGCTGCTTTTTGTGAACAGGAAATGGTGCCATATATTGCAGACACCCCTAGTCAGATTACTGATGCGGCTGAATTTGCACAACCAGTTTTTTCTTTTTTGGGTGAGTCTCACGATCGCGCACGCAGGACTATAATCTATTACTCTCTGTAACCACCTGACCTAATAATCTTCGACTACGCTTTTTATCCTTAAATTGTTCACCAATTCCACCCAATTTTCCATTTATCCCGCCTGCATTGCTACATAGTAAAGCTACTTTTTTTAAGTGTTTCACTTCAAATCCCCCATGCATCACAAAGGGAGACTCATAGATCACTGTCCGTCGGAGCCCAACCTCTCGATGTCGGCCTCGTCGACGATGCCATCTTTTGGCCATGAATTAAGTCAACCACCAAACCCAATGCTGATCGAACAGGCCTGCGACTCCTGTCGTAAGCGCAAACTGAGATGTTCCAAAGAATACCCAAAATGTTCCAAGTGTGTCACCCACAAGTGGAGTTGCGTCTATTCTCCGAGAACAGTGCGATCTCCACTGACCAGAGCTCATCTGACCAAGGTGGAAAATCGTGTTCGAATGCTGGAAGACTTATTGGAGCGGGTCTTTCCCACACAGAGTGTGGATCAGCTCTTGGAAAAGAGAACAAGTTTATCCGGCAATTCCACGGGGCATTCTCCGTCTTACCCAAATAGTAATTCGACTTCCCCCCAGAATTCCTCGCCTAAGGTTAGCGACTCATCCCCTACAACCGCTGAGCTCACCCCAGTGTTACCTTCCAAAGCAAAGGCTTCATTCCGCCCAATAGTCCCAGACGACTATTTCCTGAATGATGAGATCAATGGTTTCGACTGGGAGGAGGAAGACAACCCAGATCAGATGTTGGTTATACAGCAACCGCCAACTTCCGTCGATTCCGGCAATGTCTCACAATCTTACTGGAACCACAGCCGAAGATCCCAGAAAAACTCTGTGACCTCGTTGAACTCACTAGCGGAACACGAGCAGTCGGGTTGTTCCTCTTTAATAACGTCCCCAAGCCTCCAGCCGCTGTCTCAGACAACGACCAACGATTCCCACGATGGAATGGCAGCTCTTTCCGTCAACCTTAAGGGCGGCTCTGGATACTTTGGATTTTCCTCCAGTTCCGGGCTTTTGAGAGCTTTGAAGTTAGGTCAATTCGAGTCTGCTTCTGTGTCCCCTGTGAACTCAGCTAGGAATTCGGCCTCAAAGTCAAACTCTGACTCCAGTACCTCCACTGAACCCCAATCAATTCGCTCTTTACTTGGGGACCCCAATGACTTTTTGGAACCCGAAAAGAAGACTGAATTTTCTGGCTACGACTCTCATTTGAATGATCCAAGCAACCAAGCACAATATCTGGAAGCCTATTTCAAGCATTACCACACATCATACCCTTTCATTCACAAAGCATCATTCCTCAAACACTACGCTGGAGAATTGCCGATCAAGAATGAAAACCACTGGCAAATATTGTTGAATGTTGTCCTTGCCTTAGGGTGTTGGTGTTTGAATGGAGAATCTTCCTCGATAGATCTATGCTATTACAACAGAGCCAAGACGATTTTAAAGCAGGTAGGTATTTTTGAATGTGGTAACATTATGTTGCTAGAGTCTTTAATCTTACTATCAAACTATACCCAGAAGAGAAACAAGCCCAACACTGGGTGGAGTTATTTGGGTATTGCAATCCGAATGGCTATGTCGCTTGGACTTTATAAAGAGTTCAACTTGGATCATACCGAAAAAGATCATTACCTAAATTTAGAAATTAGAAGAAGGTTATGGTGGGGATTGTACATTTTTGATGCCGGAGCCTCAATTACTTTTGGGCGCCCAATCACACTTCCAAACAGAGACTCATGTGATATTCAGTTGTGTTCCAATATCAATGATGCTGAGCTGGAAGAATTGATTGAAACTAAGTCGGATTCAATTACTCCTGAGGATCTTAACAAACCATACCCAACTGCTTACTCTGGTTTGATTCATCAGACCCAGTTTACTGAATTATCTATGAAGATTTACAACCGTCTTGTCTCTAAACCAGCCCCAACAGTTGAAGAATGTCTAGATATGAACGGTGAAATTGAGAGTTTCATCAAGGGTCTTCCTGTTTACTTCCACGAGAGCAACGAGATCGCAATGTCACAATTTTACAAGGTCACTCCATCTAAGTATTTTGACTACGACAGCAACAAACAAGTGGACTACACCCGCTTACCACAGTGGTTTGATCTCAGCCGAAGTAGATTGATCTGGAGATATAAGAACCTGCAAATTACACTGTTCCGCGCATTTATATGGCAAAGAGTTATTGGAGTAACCAATCCCAAGGTACTTCAACAGTGTAAGACTAGCAGAGGTAAGGAATGCCGTACTATCTGTTTGAGAGTTGCACACGAAACAATATTATCTATCAAGCAATTTGTGAATATTGACGACGATGATGACTTCTCCAGACTTTCAGTAATTGGATGTTGGTATGCTACCTACTTCCTATTCCAGGCCGTTTTGATTCCAATTGCCTGTCTTTGTTCTGAACCAAACAGCAAATATGCTCCAATCTGGATTGAAGATATTCAGACTAGCAAGAAGATATTCTTGAAGCTCAACAAGCTCAACTCCTTGGCCTCTAAGTTTGTTAATGTCATTGACAGATCAATGGGCCAAGTAATGCCACAATCGAACACACCAAACCCCAAGGACTCTCCATTGAACATTAACGATTTGATCGATATGCAGAGTCTCATGGGTAACAGCCCAGCTCCTGGTTTCAACAATAATAATAACACCACCAGCTCTATGAACAACAACCCAGGTGCTTCCAACGACAGTAACATGAACAATAATAGTATTGATAACTATTTCAACAACAGCAACAACAACAATGACAACTCCAGCTCCTTCCTCAATTCAAAGGCTGGCCCAGTGAAACAGGAATTTGAAGACTACTGTTTGAAGCTGGACCCTGAAGACGAGGATATGTCTGCCTTAGAGTTTACCGCAGTGCGATTCCCCAACTTTTCAGCCACTACAACGGCCCCACCTCCTACTCCAGTCAACTGCAACAGTCCCCAAGACATCAAGACTACCACTGTTGATGACTTCTTGAGAGCTACTCAAGATTCGAGCAATAAAGAGATACTCAATGATATCTACAGTTTGATTTTCGACGACTCCATGGATCCCATGAGCTTTGGAAACATGCAGCCAGGGAACAATTTGGAGGATTCCGATACCATAATGAGTTAATTCACAGCGGGTCTGTTTGTATAGTGAATAATGTATCATAGAAATTAACATGTATATCCACATCAGGATATAACATCTCAAGTTTATTTGTTTTTTTTCGCGCGGCTTTGTAGAGTCCCCACCCCTTACCGATGACGCAAAAGGTCACTAGATAAGCGTAGTACTGTTTCATCCTTGCTCTTTTCCCTTGTACCAACAGACCATGGCTGGGAATATCAAGGATATCATATCCTTGTCAAGGAAGACAGCAAGAAATCTGAAGCAGGCTCTCGATGAGCTTGCGGAGCAGGTAATCAACCATCAACGGAGACGACCAGCTTTGGTCCGAGTGCCTATCAACAACAACCTCAGACGCAAGAGCCAGCAATCATTCTTGAACCAAAGATCTTTTCATCTCTGGGCTAACAAGTACAACCCAGGTCTCTGGAAAGGAAGCCGAAACGAAGTTTTGGACCAGCTTAACCGTGAAGCTTTAAGGTACAGATCATCGTTCGGAAGAGCTGGGTTCTATCCTAAGGGGCTGTACCAGTCAACCTTTCCTCAAAGGGGCGGTAGAATGTTTTCCACCAGTGCTTACTCTTGTCAGCAGGAGGCGGTTAAGAACCTGACAGCAGCAGTTCGTGCTTTTTTACAAAATGGTGTCAATTTCGGCAGTCAGATGAAACATTGCTCTCAGAGGAAGAGGCACTGTGCCAAGCTGTCGAAAAGACTTGCCTCTATTGCTGATGCTGGATTTAGTAAAAAGATTGAACAGACCACTTCTGGTTTGGTAGAGGGTTCTGTTGTTATTTTCAGCCTTGATCGCCAAAGCCACAATACTGAGGTGGAAGGTATCTTAGATCAAGAGACTGCTATTATGTTGGAGGAGGAAATGTCTCAGCATGAACGTCACTTGGCTGTTATTAGAGGGGAAATTCAGAGAATTAGTGAGAACTTGGGATCCTTGCCTTTGGTCATGTCTGGCAACAAGATTGAAGTATATTTCCCAAATTGTGATACTACGAAATGTGAGCAACTGATGAGAGATTTGGCTATAACTAAGGGGGTTGTGAGACGTCATGATTCGGTTGCCGATTGGTCAACCAGCAACTCAAGCGTTTCGGATGATTTTTCTTGTTCCTCTGCGGCCAGTTCCCAGAACCCGTTGTCCTCAAACTCTTCGAGCTCGTTTGATAATATTTCTTTGGAGTACAACTCCACTCGAACTATTTCTGCTCAGACTACTGGCTCAGAATACACCTCTCTGTCTCAACAGTATCACCTGGTGAATAATTACAATCCTGTACTTTCCTCCGCTCCAGGTTCTTCTAGGATTCTGGAGTTCAATACTCCCGAGTCTACTATGCAAGACAGTACAGATCTGGACTATTTGACGAGAGAAGATATTCTGTTGCTAAATACGTGATCCATGATCTTTCCCCTGCTTCTTCATCATATAGCCATATAGCTTCAAGTTTTACGTAAGCGTTAGTTAATTTTTAGTTCTTATCGATCCCTGTGTAGTGTACCACCCATCCCGTGAAGATATCCCAAACCTCTTTGTGCTTTCAACTGCCAATCCTGGCCTCAAACCACGAGATTTCCCTTTATTCACGTTCAGTCCATCTCATATCAAGTCCAAATCCCACAATGAGTATTTCTGACAGTAAAGAGTTTGAACAGAAGGATTTCCATGAGTCTTCCGACACGGGGGCGCCCATTGTCTCCGATTCACAACGCGAGGCACAGGATCAGGAGGTTTCAGAGTCAACCGAACTAAATCCTAATGAGACCGGGAAAGAAAGCGAAGTACCTGACCTCACGCAGAGCACAGATGCTGTGGAGACGAGTGAGCAACAGCAGAAAGAGGACATCCAAGACATAATCTCAGAGGACATTCCTGACAAAGAATCTCAACTTGTAGACGAGACGGAAAATGTAAAAGGAGAGATTATTGAACCTGTTGTTGAGGAGCAAGCGATTGAGATCACAGATGGTAATACTGAGCCAATTGAAACTGCTGTATCAAATGTTTCTGACGTAGACCCTGCAATTCAGAAAGAGATTCTGGAGCAAGATGTTGAAAAATCAGAAGAATCCACTCAAGAACCAAAATTTGAGTCTACGGATATAGACAAATTGACCATTCGACCGCAAGAGGCTGATACTGAGATTGCTGAGTTGAAGAACACAGCTGAAATCTCCTCTGCACCAGAGTTACCTCCACGATCACCCCAAGTTCCACCTTCTCTTCCACCCCGCTCGCCAAAAGTACCCCCCTCTCTTCCTCCACGAGTCATTTCACCGGAAATGACTCAGACCACTACGTCAGTGTTCTCAGAGGAAATACCTGTTGAAAGGTTGAATGAGTTGCAGAATCAGAGCAGTTATAATTTATTAATATCAAGAGCACATAAGAATACCTCCTCCGTCAATGAAGGATCAGATGAACACAGACGACAAGTTGTCTCAGGTGCCAACACACTTAGAACTACGTTCAATGAGATCAAAGTTGGCATTGAGTACTCCAACAATAATATGTTGATGGAAAACATTGACTGGGAATTCTGGTCAGATGTTGTTAACGATTACTCGTCAGTTGTAGAGAAAGATCCGGAACTACTGATTTCCCGTGTTTCGATGGGTATGCCCAAAGAGATCCGTGGAATGATATGGCAGCTGATAACTAGCTCCAAATCCTATGTTATGGAAGAGCTTTATGCCACACTTAAAGGTGAAGAGAGCTTATTCGGAAAGGCAATCAAGCGAGACCTATCTCGCACAAGTTTTGTAACAAACAGTGACATGAGGCATAAATCTAACGAACTCTATCAAATTATCAAAGCATATTCTATATTTGATCCAGAACTAGGCTACACCCAGGGTGTGGCTTTTATTGTTGTCCCACTTTTAATGAACATGAATGAAAGCGAATCATTTTGTTTATTGGTCACATTGATGAAAAATTATGGATTCCGTGATTTATACCTTCCAGAAATGCCTGGTCTTCACCTGAAATTGTTCCAGTTCGACAGGCTGTTAGAAGATTTGGCACCTGAAATAGCCACCCACTTAAGAAACCAGGGAGTTCGATCATCCATGTATGCTACACAATGGTTTTTGACTCTTTTTGGATATAAGTTTCCTCTTGAGATTGTCATGAGAATTTATGACGTCGTTGTTGCAGAAGGTCTGGAAACAGTTCTCCGATTTGCGGTCAATTTCATGATACAGAATAAGGACCATCTTCTGACGTTGAAGTTTGATGATCTTCTAACATTCTTGAAGGATGGGTTATTCGATGTTTATAATGTGGAAACCAGCTCATCAGCTTTAACATCGAATAACTATCGTTTGGACGATATGGTATCCGATTCTTTAGACCTCAACATAACGCCTTTGAGTCTTAACCGATATGAAAAGGAATTCCACCAAATTAATCAGTTGGATCAAGAACGGGACCAAGAAATAAACAGACTCCGAGCTATCAACGGGAATCTGAATAGAGACATCAAGAAGATAGAAGGAGAATACCTTCTCTTGAATAAAGAACACATAGAAATTGCCAACGAGATGGTAGAAGGAAAGGTGCAGATCGCCAATCTTGAAGATGAAAATAAACAGCTGAAGAACGATTCAGAGGAGCTCAACAGGAGGTTGGCAAGTTTTTCCTCTCAAAACCAAGTGGAGAAGAACATTGATTTCAACCAGCAGGATTTAGAACTAGACCCTGAGCTGGCGACCGAAATCCAAAGAACTATGGAACGCAATGCCCAAGTAATGGAAGAAAATCGTCTATTAGAGGAACAGCTGGCCTCGTTGGAAACAGAATACAACGACCTCAAGCAGGAATATGAGCAAATGAAGATGCGTAAAGGTAAATGGGGATCCTCATTCAAGAAGGTGTTTGGTACTAAGTAGATACACTCGGCATATATATATTACTGATAAACTAGTTATCCTAAACTCCTTCGACAAGAATTCTCTTGTAAGGGCAATAATAGTAGGCCCTTCGCGAAAGTATGCCTTTGAAAAGTTTACTATTCAGCTTCATCAACACTTGACCTCTACAACCGAAGTAAATCAATGATCACCGGATTAAGGTTGTTCTCTACCAGCACACTTGCATCTGCAAGACAATACAAGTATGTGGTGACGAGAAAGGTTGCCCGGAAGCCTGATTTGAAGGTAGGTGACGTCAGACCCAGAAAACTGAGCATTCCTTATACCGCACCCAAGTTCCCAGAATACAAGTATGGTGACTCTAAAATCTACAAACAAAGCAATACAGGTTTGTACGGAGGCCAATATCTTCAATTCGGTAACAAAATCTCTGAGTTCAAGAACAAGAATGGAAGAAAATGGTCGTTAAACGTCCACACAAAGTCTTTATGGAGTGAGATCTTGAACAAATCGATTCGAGTGAAGTTGACAGCCCGTGTTTTAAGGACCATTAACAAAGAGGGGGGATTGGACCAATATTTGCTGAAAGACAAGAGTGCACGTGTCAAGGAATTGGGACCTACTGGGTGGAAGCTAAAGTTTCAACTTTTGTCGAAGAAGGAAGCTGAAAAGAAGAGGACTTACTATGAGGATTTGGAAAAGGTTACAGTCGATGGTAAAGAGAAGCCTGTTTATTTCCAGCAGAGTGGTAAGAAGTTCTTAGTGGGAAAGAGAAGGTTGCTGAAAGAGTTGTATCCATTGGTCAAGGCAGACTCTGACCTCACCTGGAAAGAGTACCACGATCAACACAAAAGCCTGGCTCAAGAGGAGGTCATAGAAAAGCTGCACAAATACAACTATGACTTCTCCGGAGTTGCCCAGAATGCGTAGATAGAGACCTTTATAGCCAAGATGTCATGTATATATATTGAGAATTAAAGATTGAGGTACTGATTACAACAACACTGATGTTGTGGGATTTCCGAAACAGGAGGGAGGAAGAGTTTTCGAAAGTAGTAATGACAGTCACAGCTCAGTTTGTATGGTCTTTCGAGGGAGGACTTTTGGAAAGGTAGGTGGGGGCCCTCACCCCGTATTTCGTCCTAGGCGTTTTCGAAGGTAGGCAGAGGCCAACCATCCTTACACCTTCGCGACCATTTGGGCTTCTGCCATGGAAGTGAAAATTTTGAGAAGTCATTTACATTCCTTCATATTCAACTACAGAGATGGCTAAGTCAGGTAAGTGAATTGGAGATTTAAAAGTAAAAGATTGGAAAATATACATCATTGAGACGACATGGATAATGATCAGATCGAACAGCTTATCGGAGTGGTGAAGTCATCAAAGACACTCATTTATTGGGAGTGTTTGATCATTTATTCGTGCAAGTCAAAGTTGTCGATTCCATTCGGCTTTTGAGAGCTTTCATACTAACAAGGTCAGGTATTGCAGTAGGTGCTAACAAGGGACACAAGGTCACCCCAAAGGCCGTTGTTCAACAGAAGAAGGTCGGTATCAGCCAAAGAACCGACTTTGTCAGAAAGTTGGTCCGTGAGGTCACTGGTCTGTCTCCATACGAAAGAAGAATCATTGAGTTGATCAGAAACTCCGGTGAGAAGAGAGCTAGAAAGTTTGCCAAGAAGAGATTGGGTACTCACACCAGAGCTAAGGCTAAGTTGGAAGAGATGCAAAACGTTATCCAGGAGGCAAAGCGTCATTAAGCGATATAGCTGTTATAATATACTTACTGTACCAAATGACCTAAATTTCAACCGGGTATAAGTAGTTGGATTTGTTTTCTGTGTGAAGGCTGTAGTTCTGCCCCTTCCTGTCTAGTAAGGCCTTTCGTTAGGAGTATCGCGTGGAGGACGGAAAAACCGCGCTTATCGTTCTTCCCTCTCAAAGAGCTGTTAGCTTGCCAAACGATGATTGTCCCTAGAGTAAAGCTTACGCATAGACGACTTTTCTCTACGAACTATTTCTCCGATGGCTCAGCTCCCAAGACGTTCCAGCAGCTGCGCAACGACTTCTCGTCAAACGCCACAAAGTCTAGCGCTTCCTCATCCTCCAAAGTCGTACCTCTTCTACGTTGGACTTGTATGGTGCTTCTGAGTGTCACTCTTTTTGAAGGCTACAAACGCACTTTAGAGCTGGAACAGAAGCTTGAGGCCCAGCAGCAAGGGTACAAACGGAACATCTCGCAATTGCAGGCCAACTTCAAGAGCTTCCAGAAGAAACAGTCTTCCACCTACTCCTCATTGAAGAAGATGAATAACGAAAGAGAGATCAAAATGGCACTGCATATTGGAATGCTCAGACACCAGCTGATCAAAAACGGCATAGAACCATGTGGCATAGAACAGGTATCGAGAGAGTTTGAGAACAGGGTCAGAATCACAGTTGACCCCTCATTGAACTACATCTGGCTTGAAGATGAGTCAGAATTAAAGCCTTACACTCCTGATATCCATGATTACGATAAAAGAAAAAGTTGAGAGTAGATAAAAAATCATTCGCATTTGCATACATAAGCCAATCAACTCTTGTGTTCCTGAATCCATTTCTGAATAGGAACGTCTCCATTGACCAGAGTCAAAGTTTTGTGGATGGTACTAGGATTCTCCAAGGATTGGAGAATTACCTCAGCGACGTCCGCTCTGCTGATTCCGACCTTTTCGTAGGCCTTGCTCTTGAAAATTTCATCTTCCGGCTGTAAAGAACCTTTCTCGGGGTCATCTTTCAGAGCACCAGGCTGGAGGATGGTCCAATCCAGGCTTGTTCTTCTCAGTTCACGGTCAGCATACTTTTTACAGATGTAGTAGGTTCTCAAAGATGGGATATTCCAATACCAGAAGTCTCTGTGATCAGCAGCAATTCCACTTACCATGATGAATCTCTTGATGCTATTCATCTCAGTAGCCTCCATCACCTTCACAGCCGAATCCAGGTCGATGGCAACAGTTCTGTCAGCTCCTCCCTTGCCTCCAGCGCCCGCAGAAAAAACTACGGCGGAACAACCTTTGATAGCCTCGGCAATTTTCTCCATCGTATCGTCTTCCAGATTGATCAGTTTAGCATCTATCCCTCCAGCAATGAAATCATCAACCTGCTCCTGCTTACGTACCAGAGCCAATGGCTCGTACTTTGAGTTCCCAAGCTTAGAAATAAACAATCGGGCTACTTTTCCATATGCTCCGAAAATTGCAACTTTATTTGGCATCTTTTTGATTATTAATTGTGTATAGAGGATCCTTCGTTTGGGGACAGTATTGCTTATCACGAGCCCCCTCTAACGTTCCAGCTTAGGTAATACTCTCGTACTCCAACGGCGCAAGAGTTACCCCGTCTAGAACAGTGTGGGCATTACCCGCCCGTCACTATAAATCTTGATTTTTCCAACTATTTTGAATTTCTTCACCCATAGGCACCCATTAGAGTCACGGCTCGTATCCTCTTCCATATGCGAGTTTTTGCCAACGCTGTTGGACTTCGTGCTCGGGTTTCCTTAGATAAAATCGTTTTTTCCGGCCTTAAATTGTCGTGCTTATGTGTGTAAGCTATGCGGTCCTAAACGAACAGCTTTTCTAGGTCGTCTGATAAGATACAAACCTTGCCAGTTGGCTGAGCAGTGGAGCGGGTACGAGTAGATGTAGTGTGTCATTTTAAAACTGTTTAGTCTAGATGTTGCTACGTATTCCTACGGATCTTGAATTTTGCATATCAGTTGACCAAGTGAGCATCTTTCTTTTCTTGCTGACGTTGCTTGATTTTTAAGGAGAGTAGATTTGGATTTGGACAGCAAACAGTTCGGCTCTCTTCGCCATTATCTTTATAGAACTGAGAGCAACATTCGTACAGTTGATCTATCAATTTCGTGCATCTTGATTCGTTATAACCATTACTTTTCAAGCAATCTAGGAAAGTTAGGAAATGCTGTGCTCTGTGTGTGTTTGAAAATAGTAATGTACTTACCTTGTATAGCGCAAGCTTGGGCTTTGCAAGGTTCTGGCATGAAGATGGTTTGTTCGGTAAGTTTAGGAGGAAGAGAATAAGATTTCTGGGGAGGCGCGATCTGTATGTGAAGTCTGGAGAATATTTTTCTTTTTAAAGGGAGACATGAGTTCTCCCCGATGATCCACTGGACGTCAATCGACATAATAGGAACAATGGTTCCTAAACCGATACAGGCGTCCTCTTTGAAAAGGTTCTTTTTTATCATTCCTAGAAAACACGATTTGGCTACGTGGGGCTAATCGTCCTTGAACGTTCTCAAGACATGTAACTGTAATGGGCAATTCTCTTACTTTTACTCCTAGCATCCAGCCGTACTGCACAGAGTATCACTGTCTGGTTTGCGCTTAAAAGAGTGCTTCAATTGAACAGCCTAAGTGAAAAGATGCCATAGAAGACAGCAAATCTGCAACAAAATCTGGAACCTCTGTATCATTCTCCATGCAGAAATACTCCCTGATCTTGTTCAATCCTGGTTATTTTCAGTCAAGTCTAACCAATAGTTTTCTCATATTTCTAAAAATACGCAAGCATCAAGCTTTTCCAAGATACTAGTAATATTCTGGGACTTTACGATCCATCGTGTTTGAAGTTTGTTTATTAAAGAAAAAACCTGGGGTTGGCGCGATATAAATACCTGTGGTTCATAAGTCTGAACAAGCACTCTTTCAAATCCTTCTGAGACAATGGAAACTTTTCCTCAAAATCTGCCTGAGACAAACGACTCCGACTCTGAGTTCGTATACAAACCGCCCATCGAAACATGGAAGGTCAATGGAACCAGAGTGGACGGGTTCTTCGTCCCCGGTGGGAATGTACATATTGGCAGCGAGAATACCTGGGGCGTAATTGTCTTTAACATAAACTGTCTGCTGTTGCGGGCCACATACTGGTTATATTCCTATTATATAGCTCTACAGGAGCAAGTTGGGTTTCTCCAAGAGGTACTGTACCAGCTTTTCTGGTCGACCGTCCAGGACTTGACAAGTGGATTCCGTGATCCCCAGAGTTTCCTTTCAGTTCCCTACAAGCTGGCATACAGAGCGCAGTCGAAGCTGATGGCGCATAAAATGCCAACAAGCCCCAACGAGATCATTTTGGCACTGCCTAAAAAGGGCATTCCTGGCCATATTGGACTAGAGTTGGAATTTCAGCAACTGGTCATTGGCTTACCGCCTCAGATTCCTCGGCCTTACCTGACTGCTGACAAAGTTGAAGTAAAACCCACAGAGAGAGAAATTGAAAAGGTTCATAAACTGCGAGCCAAATACAAGTCACAACAAAAAGCTCACGATGTGGAAGAGAAATTACGGATTCTCACCGACTGTGCAAAAATGATTGCCTGGAGTGCTTACACTGATATCAAGACCCTCAGCCTATATGTGAAAAACGACGAGATATGGGACTTTAAGGATTTGACGAACATCGTAAAGGCAGAATTGAACTTTTTAGATCCGTCACAAATACCTTCGATAAAACTAATCAAACTCAATTCGAACGAATGTTTTATGATCGATGATGTGAACACAATCAAAAAAGTTCAAGATCCAGACCACCCCAGTACCTTCTGTGATCTGACTGTAATCTTATTGTCGGAAAAGGACTCTGTTGAGTCTCTTGTCAAAAACAAGTTTGTTCACTCAGACGAGAGGTTAGACGTGGAGAAAGAATTCCAAAAATACGGTCTTCCAGTCTTGATTCTCCACCCAACTCCAAAGAACAGGCCCGCTAATTGTCTAAACGGGTTTCCTATTCACGATTTTGCAGGGAAATTTTCCCTATACGCTAAAAATGAACCCTTAACGTTTAGCTTCTTCACCAGAGCCATCAACGATTTCGTTCAGACTGAAAAAACCAACCAGTTGCTGGAGTCGTACTGAGCAGCTAGCCCTTGTTGGCGATTTCTGAAAGCGCGCCTTGCGCGTTTGGCACTATTATTATAAATCCCTCCTTACCCGATTTCAAACAAGTAACAAAAAAACAAAATGGTAACAGAGCCCCAGATTACAGAACTTTTAGACATTACAGAAGAGTACCCCATTAGGGTGGTCAATATCAATGATGGTGTTCTTTTATCAAGGGCTTCGGCAAAAAGAGGCCGAATTCCCGCTAGAGATAATGCTGTGTTTGAAGATCGAAACCTTAGCAAGCACCACGCTTTCCTTCAATTAGAAGGTGACTACTTGAGGATTGTAGATGGCGGGTCCGTCTACGGTTCTTGCTTGTTTACTCGTACAGACTATGGAGTTATTAATGACGGAGGGTTTGCAAAAGTCGATATTTGTAAAAATCCGGGGATTATTCTAGGCTGTGTGGTCAAGGATATGGATGCTCCGACTTTGACCAATTGTAAGTTACATTGGTTCATTGTAGTTTCACAGGGCCAGCTGATAATGATGAAGCTAAATTCTTCGAAGATCTTGAAAGGAACCGATCTCACCGTTCTGCTACAGAGTGAAACACCTATTCGATTAGATTACACAGCAACCACAACCACACTGCTCGAGAAGCCTATTCCACAACAAAATGTCATCCCCACGGTCTTACTGGGGGTTATAACCGGCTCGTTTTTGACCTTTATATCTCTCTCTATTTACGGATATTTAGTGAGATCCCAGTCCTGACCTTTGCTCTATCGTTACTATGGCTTTTCTCTATAATACTATTTTTATTACCAAAAACAGTTTTGATAAGAAAGAGTAAGTCGCGAAAACCCAGCTCGCCTGTGATAAGCCTGTTACCAAATTTGGAGCATCATAAACACAGTAAATTAAATTGTTTAGTAACCACTACAAAAAAGAAGGCAAAAAAAAAAGAGACAATCCCACAAAGGAAAAATAATAGTGGTAATGGCAGACACTTTGGAGAACAACGTAGCAATCTCCTCTGACTCCGGCTCGGACGGCGAGGAAGGCTTGGAGGGAGGACTGCAGTATCTTTCGGAAGAAAAGCAATCAAGGGATGTCATAGGGGCTCTCGAAGAGGCCATGGCGGAGACGATTGACATAGTTGATGACGTGTTGGAGGAGGACAAAGATTCTGAGGAACAGAACGCCGAAGAAGACGACGAGACGGTTGAAGAGGAAATAGAGGTATCCACCACAGTCATCAATTGGGACACAGACGAAGAGAACGATACCACCTACATTGAGCCTAGTGAACAAGAACGCGAGGATGACTCCAAAGAATTGGAGGAAGAAACTGTTGTAGACGAGGACACGATGAATGAAGACATTTTCTTCATTGCGCTACAGGAAGAGAAAGTTGTCAGTAGGAAGCGGGCCAGAGAGGAAGATGACGACGCCGAAACGAAGGACAGAACAGAACAACATAAATTAGATAAAGTGCCCAAGAAAAAAGTCAAGCGTTCAAAGAGCACGTTCAATTTCACTACTTCCCAATTGGCCAAGTTCGCACTGTTCTGGACCGTTGTCGGGTCAGCAAGTACCTTTGCTGCACTGGCCAAGATAGGTTCTAGCCTTCAATAATGATGATACCTCCCGTTTTTTTAGTTTTAATAGTTTGCCTTCCGTTAATTAATAGTGTTATAAATCTATGTGGACTGTATGTGCCGACGGCTCATGCCTTCCGATTTATACGCTGTGCGAGTTGTTCGAAGCTCTCGGTTATAATGTTCTCTGTGAATAGTTCTGTGATAAAGTCCAGGATTTTATCGTTTTCTTGCTTGAAATGCTCATCCTCTATAAGCATGTTGGTGAGCTTACCCGTATTCAATGAGGGGGTAAACCTTTTAGGGATTTGCACGGTAATGCCGGCTATGTTTACAGTTCTATGGTTGGGCAGATTGGGAGTTCCATGAAGAAATTTGCAGTTGTTGCCGTTTCGACATTTGCCTGTCGTTGCATAGAATCTGCATATGCCAGGAGCTTTCCTCTTGTTGGGTCTTTCTGGTGATGGATTAGAAGAAGCGACATTCGCCTTTGAGTGCTCCTCTTTTTCCAGCATTCTCTTCTTGGTGGGCCAGTTTTTCTTTCTTTCCTCTATCCATTTCTTTATGTCCTCTTCCGTCTCCAAAACAATTGAAGTACCGGGAATCGGGATCGGTTTACCAGGCTTAGCTGAAGGGTTGGAGTTGTCATCAACTTCAAGACTATTTTCATCACCGGGAACTTCCTCAGGGACATCAACTCCCTTCTGTATCTCTGTTTCCTCTGCCTGTTCCACAAAGTCCTCGTTCGGTAGATGGGTCGGTAAATCTGCCAAAAAGTCCATCCCTGCTGTGATGGATCCCTAATTAACCCCAAACTAATTTTTCCCCTGCTTAATTTTTTTCCTCGCGATCGGGGTAATGATCATGGAGAGAAACTCCACTCGACAATCTTCTTTTTATACAATCATCTAACGACCATGTCTGCCACATCTGGTGCTCAAAAGGCAACATCCAAGTTCTTTGACAGAGTATTCAGCAAGGAGTCTCTTCGTTATCTTTGTACCACACATTTCTGGGGCCCCGTGTCCAATTTCGGAATCCCATTGGCGGCCATCGTGGACCTGCAAAATAAGCCTCCAGAAGTTATCAGTGGCCCAATGACTGGTTCATTGATTGTCTACTCCTTGGTTTTTATGAGGTACTCGCTTGCTATCAAGCCACAAAATTATTTATTGTTTGGATGCCATTTTGTAAATGAAATTGCTCAGTTGGGCCAAGGCTACCGTTTCGTCATGTACAACTACGTCGATGGGGGCAAGAAGGCATTGGATGCCCCATCAGACCAGAAAGAGGGCACCAAGTAGAGAAGTTGTAATTAATTATTGGTATTAGAAGTTTTATGCAAGAGAAAAATATAAAAATAAATAATTTTTGCTAATCGAAAAGACCCTGAACCCTTACCTGCTGGGTGGGCCCTAGTTCCATCTCTTCATCTGATTCGTCTGTGTTTCTTGAAACTTTTGGACGTTTGCGCCCTGGATTATCGTGGTCCCAGTTTACACTTTCTTGAACTTGAATATCGTCTGAATTGATGCTTATCTCCTTTAATCTGTTCCATCTCACTTCAGTGACCTCGCCGTAACTGAAAGTATCATTCTCCGTATATTCTTCGTCTTGGGGGACAAAGAGCGGTTCACTATATTCAGCTCCGTTCTCTTGCCGCTGTGGTGGTAACGGATTATCTTTAGGAACTGCAATTGCTTCCGGTACAGGTGTATTCCTCTCCTGCTCCCTTTCCATGCTTAGAAGTCGTCTTCCTTTGAGATTAGCAACGCTCAACTCTTTCGTTTCAATCTCTTTATTTGTCATGTTCACAATTTCATCTGATTCTGTCAGTTGAACCAAAACCAACCGGCAAACATCTTTCCAGTCTTTTTCAATCAAAATAGGCCACCCTTGGTCTCTAAACAAAAGGTCAACATCGTTATTTACATTTACACCCTGTGTAGTACCAGTTTCTGAGCTGGTGGTCTTGAAAAATTTGTTTCTGTCACTGAACTCGTTCAAAAGAGAGACAAAACCTCTAAACTCTTTCAAAGGAAAGATTATAGACAGCTTGTCGTCCAGTTGCTGACCAATGTTATCTTCATTGAACTCATTCAAGAAGAAGGCGACGCTCAGAGAGATGGGCTGCTTGAGTAGACTGTTAATCTTGTTACTCAATAATTGCTGCTTATCGAACCCTTGAAACGAGCATTTTCTCAAGTCGGGATAAATATCCATCTTGAAATCCACAACGTTGTTTGGCAACATGTCAAAGAATTCCTTGAGGATAGAAACATCCATATTTATGTGACAAATACTATCCTGTGTGTGGACAACATCTTCAGCTCGTTTTCTACCCATCTTTTCTTGTCTTTCAAGTTGTTCTTTATAAGCTTGAAGAATATTAGTTTCCTGAATTTTTTCATTATTAACATAATTGAGAGCATACAGCTTCTTGGTTTGCGTTTTATTCACAATTTCAACAAACAGCTTATTATTCACGGTCCGCAATCTTTGTTCAGTCTCTTCTACCTCTGCCAGAGAGAACTTTAACAGATCAACATCATCCACCCTGAAACTTTTGAAGAGCAAACTAAAGCTCCTACTGTTCAACAGTATTGCCACCTCTTTGAACTTTTTTTTTGTGTTTCCTGAAATTGGGAGCTCACCATTAATGCTGAATTTGGAAAAGAAGGCCTTACTGAACTGGCATCTCAATAGCGTGGTCCTGGAAAGATTTAGTGACTCCAGGATAACTTCATCAGAACCGTTCGCATATTTGCGAATCTTCATTTGGACGTACTCAGAGATTTGACTCAGACTGTATATGCTTCGAACCCATAATTGCTGATTCTCCTGAGAAGATATAACTCCTAAAAAGGAGAACATGTATTTACAAGCTTAACTAGGAAGCTAGCTGAATGGTATATTGGAAAGCGCGATATGCGATCTATGTACTTTATCTATCCAGAAAGGAAGGACACGACGGGCTTGGGCATTGATATAGATCCACCTTCTTTTTGGTCTTTCTATTCTTGGATTACGGCCTTCTTCTTCTTCTTCTTTCTTTTGAGCTTCTTTGCTTCATCTGTACCTTCCACTCCTGCTTCAGTTTCTTTCTTTTTCTTCTTCTTCTTCTTTACCTTAGACCCTTCGGTCTGTAATCCTTTCATCTCCTCAACTAACTGATTAACTTCATACTCTCCGTAAGCTCCACCTTCATTCATGCTCCTATTCATATTGTCGGAATCTGCATTGATGTCAAACTTGTCCAGATTGGAGGAATCAATCAGCAGCCCTTTCTTGCTCTTTCCGCTATTACGAGACACACTTTCGGATTCCAGGTCAAGCAAGCCAGCATTAGGAGTCAGATCATCATCTAAGATCAACACCTTTTCTCTGTTGACTCTGACCTTCCTTTTGCTCTTAGAACTGCGTTTCTTGGTAGGTACAGGAGTATCTCGTGAGTCAATAGAGATCAAATCCTGACTGGCACTTCTAGAATTGGAAAGTGAATCCACCGCTATATAGAACGGGTCATCCTTTATGCGCTCCAATCTTTCTGTATCATCTTCGGAGTAGTTTTGGTCTGGTTCGCTTTCCTGCTGGTCACTCCAACTATCCAGACTATCGTGGTCCGACTCATCCAAAGGTTTGTGCTTAGCAATGAACTCCTCTAGTGCACCAGGATAAAAAGGCTCGTCTAGGTTTATGTCTTCCGGTATAGTTATTTTCTGCTGGGTCAAGTAAGACACTGGCTTTAGCGTTTGGCCACTGAAAAAGGCTAGCAATACGTCATCCACAAACCCTGAGGGGCCACTGGCACTCAAACTTTCTGGTATAAGCTTTAAAACCTCAACAAATGAGGTACTTCTTTCCTGCACTTCAGTACTAATGCTTCTCTGGAATTGCTCCAGCCAGGAGATAAGTATCTGGTTCAAATTGGTAACCATTTCGACAGTAGATTCGTTCCAGTTCGGTTCCAACGAATGAACAAACTTGGCAAACACCTTTACCAAGTTGTGAATCAATAACGAGAGAGTATTATAATCTGATTTAGCAAAAAATTCGATGTTGGTAAGTTCAGTAATGATTTCAAACCCATTCAGTTTGTGACTGTCTTCATCATCTTCTTCGTGTTCAAACTCCAGTTCTTCTTCGGTATACTCATCATAGTATTCCCCGACTATCCAAATAAAGTCCTTGAGTCCTTCTTTGAAAGTTGAGTAATTGTCTGGGTCCCTCAAAGTCGCCAAACACATGGATACCAACTCTGGTCGAATACTTGGTACACGTAATGCTAAATTGACAAACTGTTCCGCAATTAACGGTTGGATCTGTTGAATGTCTAACGCTGTATTTAGCTTAATAAAGTCATAAAGTACGTTAGCATACCAGGAAAAATTTGGAATTAGTTTATAGTTGTTTTCACAACAAATGGATATAATCTTCTTTATGACAAGAAGCTTGAAAGACTTTGGAATTATTGCCATTTGTTGTTTCTGGAAGGATTCAAATCGTGACATTGAAGACTCCGAGATATTGTCATCAGTTGGCAAAAGTAAAATCATCATTTTTGAGACAATTTTTGTGATATTCTCTTCAGTAACAAGGGCATCCAACAATGCTAGAGCCTTTTCTCTAATGGCCAAGTCTGTATCATTTATTCCCTCCAGTACAATTTTGGAATGTTTTGATATGAAAGATCTATGAATGGTCATTATTTTGATGAATGCAGACAGGGCGACATATTTCAAGTTGGCATCGTCAGCTTCAAAAAACACTAATAGCTTTTCAACCATGAGTTCTGCAAGTTTATAATCATCTTCTGCAAGCATTTTGCCTGTTAGAATGCAGTCGATACATTCGTAAACCAATGACAAAGCTTCCGTTTTAGTCAAGATGTTCAAGATTGCCGGAAGCATTTTCTTCTTCAGTCTCGGTTCTACAATAGACAGGGAAGAGAACAGCTTCAGCAGTCTGATAACCATCCAGTTATTTTTGGAAGAGGTCAACAACTCGTAAAGTTGAGGGGCCAACTCCACATAGTTCTTTGGGTTCTTATTAGCCAATTCACATATTACATTCACAGTGGCACTGACCACTGACATGTCATCATCATTTAGGCGTTCTATCAATCGAGGATAGAAAGACCTCAAGAAGTCTGGATACTTGAGAAAGATTTTGAACATGGCAAGGACAGCTTTCTTCCGAATGAAAGGAGAAGAATGGGACAGCATTCTAACGATATCTTCACATACATCATGAGCCAGCTCAGTGGTTACTATGGAGGCAATTCCACTTAGTGCAAGACCTGCTTCAACCTGGTTGGAACTGGTCAAATCTTTCTTCAACAGATTGGTCATTAACATTAGCGCATCATCGTTATTGTTTCGTATCATGATCTGCATAGCTGCCAAATACCCTATTCTTTTGTGCTGAAAATTACTGCTACTCATGACCTCTAATATCTGAAATGAGCACCAAGACATATCAAACCCGTACATCTCCAAGTAGGCCAGTTTCAAAACAGCTGTAGATTTCATTTGTAGGTCGTTAGCCCTCAACTCTTCCCTACACTCCTGGATTGACTCCTCCAGAAAGAGAATCAGCTTTTCCGGATCGTCATTGTTAGATCGAATGCCCTTAATCAAGTCACTCAGTGATTTTTCGAAGGAAATTCCGAAAGGCCTCAGTCGGGACTTGACATCAGTCATTTGGTGTGTTTGGCTAGAAGAATCGGAGTAAAATGATGGGTACTGAAGAGGTTTGTCGCGGAATTGGTAACATCCGAAGTCTTCAATGGTAAACAGATTACAGTAGGAGTAGGTATGGAAAACTCGTTCTTGCTGTGAAGAGTTTCAATCTTGGATTCTTGCTTTATTTAGTTTTACTGGGACTCTTTGGAGAGGAAAGACATTTGGACAACGTCTCCAATCATCTCTTCCTTTGGGACCTTTTTTTGGCTCCTTTAAGTGACATATTCGCTCCTTCTACGAGGGGATTATCTGGATTTACATTTTGAAGCACTAGACTCCTCCGAAACTGTCTCTCAAGGATGCTCAGATCACCCTCTGTCGATAGTGCTTCATTTGCATTGGATCCTGAAGAGTACAGTTACAATCCCATTGATGACCAAAGCGACTCTGATAGCAGCATTTCCTCTCAAAATGACACCAACGACATCCGTAATCCATCCACAAGAGACCAACGAAGTGACACGAATAAATACTCCAAAAGAGATGGCTCTGACTTCAGTCCTGTGGACTATCTAATGAATTGCATTAACGCCTCTCTCAAAAGCGTGGCATTGGACAAAGCTATGGTCATTCAATCACAACTATCTGGGGAACTAAACAACCAAAATGACCTGGTGCTAAAAAAATTACAGGAGCTGGAGACGCGGTTAACAGAACACTTGGCTAAGTATCAGCAGGCGAAGAAAGCCATAGTGCAGATAAATCAGGATTTGGCATCTTCGAAGAAGAGGATCAAAAAGATAACCAAGTATGTCAAGATAGAATATCCAATTGAATACTCAAAGGCTAGTAACAAAGTTAACAATAATGTTACAAACGAAGAAGAGGATCTTTACGGTTAAATTAAGTGTATAATTTGGTGATCTGTGTTGTCCCTGATGGAGTGTTTGGGGGGATTTGTAACCAGTTCAAATCGTCGTATTTGGCTGTCCCTTCAATGCAGTGAAAGGTGTAAGCATACCTGGACTTCCCACTAGTGTTCTTTTCTGATTTGTGAACCACTGAGTTGTGAATCAATACCAACGATCCAGCGGGTATTTCGACCTTGACAAACTGATACTCATCGTTCTTCTGGATGTAACTTTCGGAATTCACGTCCAAACTCCAGTCTTCGAGAGTTTTCGGGTCCACAAATTTCGTTCCTGTTCCCTTCTTTACGTCTTTCACAAACCTCTTCTCCACAGGAAACACTTTGTGAGAGCCAGGTATGTAACTGATGCAACCGTTATCTACAGTGCAATCTTCCAAGGCGAACCAAAACCCTATGCAAGATTGAGGCTCAGTAAATAAGAACTCACCGTCTTGATGGGAGGGCACTTTTCCTCCAATCTCAGGCTGTTTGAGAATTAGCATGCTCTGCAATACTCTTGGGTCTTGAAACTTTAGTTGCCGAGCAATTGATCTTATACGTTCATTGATGGTGATTGAGGCATACTTTTCATTCAAAAAATGTAATCCATGGCCAACTTTGTTAATAGCCTTTTCCACAGGTTTGGTCAAATTTCCATCGTTGTCAAAAGCTTCCACTTCAAAAAAGTAATGGATCTTATCGCTTGACTCCAAAAAATACTTATCTCCCACATGGTTATCATCATCCTCTGCGGTGCTAAACTTTGTTAAAGGGTGAGTTTTGATATCGATCTGTGACAGCAGACGGTCAGCCTCTTGAACTAGTTCTGAAACTTGATCTTTACTCAAGAAGTTTTCGATCACAACACACCCCTCGTCATTGAACTTTTTGAGCTGCTCGGAACTTAGCATACTCGATCACTAGATACTTGAAATGTGTAGTAAATCGTTAATCTGACTTCAAATTGTGAGGATGCCATACCAATCAGGCCCTCGTTAGATAAGAGATGGTGCGCGAATAGTCCAGGCAAAACAGACATCCAGCATCAAAATAGCTCGGATAATATTTCCGCACTCCCATAATGATAGTCCGCAGATATTCCGCAATTCGTCAAAAGCTTGCGCGATCCGATCTCCCTTCTTGCCTTTATTAATCCGCATTGCTCCCCAGTTTGTCAACCTTTACACTTCACATTGCCTCCCTAAAACAAAATGTCATTGAGAATCGCCGTAGTTGGAACTGGAATTTTTGCCGTCGATAACCACTTGCCTGCTCTTCAGAAGTTGGACAGTATCTACCAAGTTGTTGGATGCTACAACAGAACAAAGGCCAAGGCTGAAACTTTTGCTAAGAAGGCCGGAATCACCAAGGTCTACGATTCATTGGACGACCTAATAGCAGATAAAGATTCCTTTGACGTCATTGATGCTCTGCTTCCTGTTGAATATAACCCTTCCATCGTTGAAACAGCCATTTCCAATGGAATTCCAATTGCCATTGAGAAACCCATCGCTGCCAATCTTGAGGATGCTCACAAAATTGTTGATCTAGCTAAGAAATACCCAGACACTCCAGTGTTTATTCTGGAGCAATGGGCTTACTACAAGTCAGTTGAGTTGCTAAAGTCCAACCTACCAAAGATTGGAAAACTTGTATCGTTTCAATACTCTAGTACTGGAGCTTTCATTTTTGACAATAAATACTTGAAGACTGGCTGGAGACAACACCCCAAGCATATCGGAGGCTACTTGTCAGATGGAGGTGTTCATCAATTGGCACTTCTGACCGGAGTGTTGGGTCCTATCAAGTCTGTTTCAGCCAGAACTACTCAAATCAGAGAGATCTCCGGCACTGTTGACACCCTCTTTTCCTTGATGGAAACCGAGAGTGGACTGATTGGTACTTACAATTATGGTTCTTGCTTTGGAAACACTGAAAAGAAAGGTCTCTTCCAAATTTTCGGAGACAATGGGTCTATCTACCTCGATTTCTCTCCAAGCCTTGCAAAGCCCAAGGTTACAGTTAACACCGGAGGGGCCACACCCGAATCAGAATTCAAGACCGAAGTGATTGAGATTGAAAATGAGAACATTGAGCCAGTTAAAGAGTTCCAAGTCTTTGGAGAAGGACTGTTGAAGAAGGATTATTCTGGATTCATCACTACCCCGGAGGTCGCCTTCCATCACTTAGCTATTGTAGCTGCAGCTCTCAAGAGTAATGGACAATCAGTTGACGTAGAGAAGGCTTAGTTTTTTTATAGAAGCTTTATCAAATTTTTTTTAAATTATGTGAAAAAGTTATTTATTCCTTATCATTTTCGTCTAGAGTCACTTCCTTCTTTTCGGCATAGTCTCCCAAGTAGTATTGTAGTAGGACACATGCGAAACTTGACACAATACTTACTCCCACAATCAAGACCAACATCATGTTACTGTATTTGTATAACCTTGCTCTGTCTTCGGGCCATCCGGAATACAAGGCGTACGTACAGACGACAGAACCCAAGTTTCCTAATCCTGACACCAAGGCAGCACTGACGGCACATCCAACGTCTCCGTGTCTTCGTCCGAAGATCTCTGCTGTCCATGCCATGGTAATTGGGACTGTAGGTCCAAGACCAAAGCCACAGATCAAAAGACCACCATATCGGCTCCAACTATCATGAGCATAAGTCATCACCATCAGTCCAACTATGATAATTACAGATGAGCAAGAAAAGAAAACGGGACGATACTTCTTGTAACGGTCAGCAATTGGAGTTATGAGTAGAATACCGGCCAGGTCAAATAACCAAATAGGAGCGTACAAAAGAGACACATTGATGGAAGACAATCCTGGGTTATTGGCTCTGATAATGGTAGTTCCAAAAACAGCCAGACCGAAACCAGCACCAACGACTCCAAAATACATCATAACCAAAGGCCAGATTCTGACATCGCAAAAGATTCTCCAAACATCTTTCAGACCCCAATCAATTTTGACGTACTTGGTAGAGAGATCCTTCCTATGCATGGCCCTCTCTTTCTCTGTGAGAGGTTTAGGAGATCGAAAGAAACGGGAGTGCCACTTGTCAGGAGTTTCCTTGTCGATGTTAGTAGGTCTATCAGGTAGCCACCACATCAGAGAAATACCAACGGCAATCGTAATACACCCATAGGTAATGTACATCCATTTCCATCCCTCTCTTCCTCCGTTCATATTGATCTTCTGGAAACCAGCTGCTACGAGACCGGCTGCAGCAGCAGACAGCTGAGCGGCAGTAAAGTAGTAACCTATTCTTCTTGCGCTTCTATCGTTTGGATACCATAGGGAAACGTAGTAGGAGAGACCGGGCCAAGTACCTGCTCCGCAGGTACCACTGATGAACCTGAGGGCAATGATTCCTCCACTGTTGGTGGCAGCGCTATAACAGGCGTATACCAAACCGACAGTAATAACAATACGGCTCAGCCACATTTGGGGAGAAAGCCTAGTCATCGCAAGGTTCATTGGGACATCAAAGATGATGTAACCGACGTAATACAATGCTGAGGCTGTAGAAGTGTCATGGGTAGTCAAATTTAGAGTCTGGATCAGGGAATGTCCAGTCTCAGCATTCATGGTCAAAGTGTTTCCGTAGGCAGATGAACCAAATGAAGTCAAGAAGTAAAGACACCATAAAGCAGGGATGATTCTATAGTCTAAATGACGGTAGACCCTGTCCAGCTGTTTGGTCGTAGGGGTATCATCATCATTCAAGACCACTTCAGTGTCATAGTCGAAGTTCTTTGAGTCTGAGTCTTGTGAACTTGTCTCAAGCCTTGTCTTTGGTTCTTCGGTCATGGTAGTGAGTATGGCTTGTAAAGAAAAATTAATTTCTCCAGATTTGATGGTTTAAATACTTGGCAGAAGTCGTCAGTCAGAAGTCAATTTTTTTTTTTCAGTCCTATCAGAGTGCATATTTGAATCATCACGAATGCCTATTTGGGAAATTTTTCTGGAGTCACCTGCCAACAAAATACACCCTGACGCAAGGTTGGGCAAACATTTCAGGATTATCATTGGCGGAAAGACGATTCTAGTATCAGAATCAATTGTTGGGAATTCTAATGAGATATTTCCTGACTGAATGGGGAATAGATGATGATTCAAATGATTCATTAGTGATATCATCCGTTAATAAATTGTGCTGATTTGACAGTATTTTGGTAATGACTTACTCAACGATTGGGCAATGAACTGGTTGAAAAATATTTTCAAACGGCATTTTATTTTCATCTGTGGTTTACATGGACATCGAGTACCTCTTGACAGACTGTTATTGCAATAGGATTTAGTGATGCCGTTTGTTCATGAGAATCAAATGAAATATTGCCATTTCATGCCAAAACTTCGGTCCAATTAAATGCCAAATTGCAACACACTTTAAACCATTAACTTTAAAGTCCCCCTTCGGCTAAGCCGTCACCTTGTTATGATCATAACTGTTTTCCCCAGTTGCTTCACCTCGTCTATTATCTTCCCTCGCTAAATCTTCCCCGGATTTTCACATGACATCGAAATACTTTGACACCGAGTCTTAAAAAGCACACTCTCCCCTCCAGTAACCACCACAACTCACAATGAACTGGAAGAACTTTGAGGTCAAGATTGAGAACTATATTGCCCATGTTGAGATTAATAGGCCCCGCGTATTCAACGCTTTTAACAAGTCCACTTGGAGAGAATATAGAGATGTACTGCTCCATCTTGACCGGTCGGAAAACGTCAAAGTGATAATCCTTTCTGGTAAAGGAGCCAACTTCTCTTCAGGCCTAGACTTGAAGGACGCTTTTGCCGAGTTCGTTGACATTGGTGGCCACAAGGACAATCAGACCCAAGAAAGGCTACTACTTGAACATGTTGATGAGTTCCAGAAATGCATTGGAACCCCAGCAGAAATCAATACGCCCATCATTTGTTTAATTCATGGAATTGCCTACGGACTGGCAATTGATATTGTGTCTGCGGTAGCGATCCGATTGGTCACAAAAGATGCAAAACTTGGCATCAAGGAGATCAACGTTGGAATTACTGCTGATATAGGCACACTACAAAGATTGCCCCATATTGCCGGAAACTCTTCCCTGGTGAACCAGTTGGCTCTAACCGGGCAAGAATTTGACTACAAAGTTGCTGAAAAGTTGGGCCTGGTCAGTGCAGTAGTCAATTCCAAAGAAGAAGGGCTGCAAGAATGTTTCAAGATTGCTAAAGATATTGCTCAGCACCAAAATTGGTGTATCTCAGGAACGAAGCAGATGGTTCAACAGATGTTAGACGGCAGTAACACCGTAGATCAAGGTCTGAAGAATGTGGCCATTTATAGTTCTAAAAACTTGAAACCAGAAGCTTTTATCAAATTACTTTCCCAAATGTTTGGTAAGAATAAATCTAAACTATAATACTATAACACCTTTTTATATTAAATAACAGTAACTCAGAATGACAACAAATCAATCTCACCATTGCTTGTCTGCTGGGAGGTTGAAGGCTTCTTAGGAGCCTCAGAAGTAAAACCTCCAAAGGAATCGTCGTCATTAGCAGCAGATGGTGTTGTTTGCTGTGGTTTTTGAATGACTTTCTTAGATCTTGCGTTACTCAACAGAGAACTAAATGCGTCAGTTTTTGGCTTTGAAATCCCGTTGCTCACATTGACTTGAGCAGAGGGGAAAGAGCCCGGAACCGCAGCCGGGGTAGAGTAGGTGGGTGTAGATGTTGGAGTAGTAGTGTAGGTAGGTGTGAATAAAGTGCCAGACTGACCACCAAGTAAATCAGCCAAATTATTACTTTGGGTGCTACTGGTAGGAGCAGGCTGAGTTTGAGCAGCAGAACTCTGGAAATCGTCAAACTCATCGTCTTCGTCATCACTTTTCTTCAAAATGTCATCGTCATCCCCTAATAGATCAGGTTGAGCATTATAGTTTGTAGATGCAGTAGTAGCCTGGGCATGGGCAGTTCTTGAAGTATGAGATTGTGGGCGGCCATGGTTATCTTCAATGTCGTACTCTTCAAAATCTTCATGGTCTCTAGCACCAGAAGTTCCCGCATCAACGCTGCGACGACCAAAGTCACTCTCGTCCAGATCATCATCAGCACTGATGCTAATTCCATGTGATCTTCCTAAACCACCTGAAGAAGAGAAAGAGGAAGCAGAGTGTTTACCACCAGCACTGCTTCTACTGGAATATTTGCTGGGGGCAGGAACATTGGTGACGGACCCAAACTTCTTTGAAGACTCCCTAGCCTTCTTTCTCTCTGTACGAATGGCACTCTCATCTTTGAGTAACTTGGAAAGGCTCTTGGCTCTGTTGCGCACATTAACACCTCTATCAACACCACGAGAGTCAATGTACTGAAAGTTTCTAAGCATGGTCACCAGAGAAATATTAGCTCTGGCATCATCTACGAATCTTTCGGAGCCATGCTTGATCAGATATTCCATCAGTTGGAGAGCCTTGTATATTTGTCTCCATTCGTTGGCGCCCTTCTCAGTAAATCGTCTAAAAATGATGTTTGCAATTTCACTGCGTTCTTTATAGTTGTAGGTACCCTGAGCTATTTCGTTCATCAGACTGGCACTGGTACCCCAAGGCTCATTGTTCGTTGCCTCACGGACTTTGGCCTCCATCTCACTAAGATTCAGAACGGCATTTTGAGCTTTTCTAACGTACGCCTTGACTTCATAGAGGGACAAATTACCCAGCTTCTTGCCTATTCCATCCATGCTCATTTTTGATGTTGTGCGTTGGCTTTTCAAAGGGTTAAACTTTGATGTTGAGAGTCGTCATTTATCGGACCTCGCGACAATCTAGGAAAACAAATCGCTTAGGTAATCACGGAAGATAGCACGGGGGGCAAGGATGGGCAAGTTTGAGTAGATAGGTTCAATATTCAGTATACAGTAGGCTATAAAAATTACTCATCTAGCTCGCCGGACTCAACAATAGTAACCTCCTTGCTTGGTCTACCGCTGTTAGATCCAACCGCCTCAATGGCCTTAACGGCCTCGGTACCTTCAATGACCTCACCGAAAACAACATGGGCTCCGTCTAACCATGGGCATGGAACTGTGGTGACAAAGAACTGAGAGCCGTTAGTGTTTGGTCCAGCATTGGCCATGGACAGCAAGAATGGCTTGTCGTGTTTCTTCTCAAAGTTCTCGTCAGCAAAACGTTCACCGTAGATCGACTTTCCTCCCATTCCGTTGAAGTGGGTGATATCACCACCTTGAAGCATGAAACTTGGAATCACTCTGTGAAAAATGGAGTTTTTGTATCCAAATCCTTTCTCACCGGTACACAAAGCACGGAAGTTCTCAGCAGTCTTAGGGACAACTTCATCAAACAAGTTGAATACAATACGTGGTTGCTGAGCTCCTTCAATTGCGGTATCAAAGTAGACCTTCTTACCTAAGGCACTGGAAATGGAGGAGAAATGGCGGGTGTTAGCACGGATAGATCTGAACATTATAGTTGTGCGTTGAAATATTGATGGGTAATTTTTTCTGGTTTGCGATGCCACTATTTTGGTGAAGGATGTCATCCTTACACCATTTAGTGATTAGTTAGCAAGACTATGAGTGATAGATTCTAGCTTATCGGATAGAATCATAAGCCATTTGACTGTTGCTTTGTAGTCAGCCTCATTTATAGTTTCACTAAGGCCTGGGAGAATAGAGGGTTTACCAGTTAGTCTATCAGAACCCAAAATGATGTGTTTCATCCAGGGTCTATCGGGTAAGCCCTCTTCTATTAGCATATGGTTATCTAGAGTAACCAGTTTTAGGTTTGCCAGTTTTATTTGAATGGCTATTTTGATCTTTTTATAGTATTTGAACCAGGGATAGTCCTGAACAATGTCTTCTTGAAGGTCTTTCATATATCTGTGAAAGATAACCGATGCAGAGTTCCACTTCAAAAAATTTGACTGAACTAAATCGAGTAGATGAACGAACTTGACTTCTGAGGCCTGCCCAGAACTCAGTTGCTTCCATACTTTCTGACCAATGAGATGCTCTTGCTCTGGAATGTAAAAGTTTTTCCACTTGTCAACCGTTTCGCAATTGATTAAGCTATTGTACGCATTTGTAATAAGAGTACTATAAGTGTCAACATTGAAACGGGCAACCTCGTTTTCGCTCGATATCAATGTTAGCATTCCAATGAACTTTGAGATTGTGTCATGCTTTCTGCCTTCAGGGTCTCCATACTTCTTCATCCACAATTTGTTGTCAAAAGACGAATGTTTATGAAACACGGCATCTCCAGGCCCGTTGATAAATCCAATCTCCACGGACGGAACTCCTAAATGGTTCTGAAAAACATTGAAGTCACCGTCCGAGCCTAGTGTTTGGATAGTTACATTATCCTGTTTTCGCCAATAGTCATAAAGATAGTCATATTTCTTGTTCACATTGGGAGATAAGACTGTTTTCGATGCCTCGATGATTAAATTGTTCAACATTGGGTGGCCTGCTGCGTAAAATGTTGATCCGCTGACAACAGTATCCAGACTAAAATAACATAAGGTGTTTTTCTTGATGTATCTGTGATGATCTTCTGCATATTCAGTAGATCCGATCAGGCCATACTTGGATGCATCCCAAGATATAAACTTTATATTCCTTAGTGGTTTATATCCAAGATCCAGCAACTTGCTGAATCCTTGGATCATCGAAAGCATAGCCTTTGTGCCACTAATAGGGTCGCCCTCTCCAAACCTGGTCCATGAATCTCTATGCGACCCAATGATAATTTCTTCTGTGCCAAGAATGCCTGGTATCGTACCAACAACATTTGTAATGGTCTTGGGTCTGTATTCCTGGATATTTTCTAGAACTAATTTGTGGTCAATGGAGTTTAATGGATATGGAAATTTGGAAATCTTTTTACCATTCAAAGTATCTAAAATCGGTTTAACAGCTGCAAAACTTAAAGGGATGGACGGGATTGAAGGCACTTGTTGGTCACGAAGTTTCCTAGAATGCTTCTTACTAGCCCATCCTGGAGTTGCTGGGTCACCTGGTGAGTTTGCTATGTTGTTTACAGTGTCGCTTTGTGTGGACTGAGCATTTCTTGCCGGCCCAGCAGGAAACGGTTCACCATAAATGCGGTCATCAGCCGGATCGTTGAAAAGCAATACTCCAGCAACACCAAATTTTTCGGCAATTTCGACTTGCAGCGAAGGAATAATAAGGTCAGAATATTTAATCAGCGCTATCGATCCATTCAAGACTTCTTTAATCTCTCCTCTCAATACTTCGAAATCTTCAAAAGTGCCATTGTTGGCAAACACCATACGACCGGCTGCCGTTCCATTAGCCGAGAAGGCGTGAAATGCAACTGCTCCTTCGTCATCTTCCAATTCTGGCGAGTAGAGAACGTCCTGACCAAAGAGCAAACTGACAGATACATGTTTCGGCTCGTTCAATGTAACGTAGTATTCACTCAACGACGTCCTTAGTCCGTACTCTTCAAATTTCTCCTTCATTTTATTCGTAAGATCGTCCTCATATAGCCATGCCAAGGAGTCGGGACTAGCCAGTTCGTTCAGATAGATTCTCTTCAGATCCGAGTCGGTCAACCCATCGCCATGTAACCGTCGCAGATCCCTACTTAACGAAGTCCGGGGTAGAAAGATCAGATTGAAAACAATGATTACAAAAGCTCCAAAGAGACAGTAGTGCCAGAACCGCATTCTCTGTTGCAATTTCTTGCCCCTTTCTATTTTAGACCAGATGCTTTTGGTGCTAGTGTTACTAAACCGACGGAGTATTGAACCATAAGAAGGATTTGAACTTTCCAAAAGGAAGTCGTCTGATTCTGAGTTATTGTCACTTGACATATTAAAGTGTTAATATCAGACGCTGCGGCATACGATCAATAAATGTGTAGTGGTTCGGATGATAATAAGAGAAAAGAGCTAGAAGAACAAGAATGTCCTATGCGATAAACGATAAGATGGCGCGCTGGTGCGCGCGCATCTACAACCATCGCTGATGTCATAATCAAAACATAGTGAGATGTGCTGGATTAAAAATACATGATATGACTATCTGTCTATGGTTACAATGACTGCTGGAAAATCAACTTGATGAGACTTGCTTTCTCTTTTTCAGGGTTTCTTCGTTATCGGGTGTTTCCCCTTGGAGTCGCTTTTTTTCGGTCAATTTTCTTACGACTTCCTTTCCAGACATGCCGTCAACTGGACGGAAGTATGGCTGGCACCTCCAATACGGCACTTCCTTGTAAGATCCACCCCAAAATTCTATTGGTCCTTCTTTAATCGCATCCAGCTCTTTGATGTCTTCCTTATCAAAAATTGACTCCACAATCGACTCAATTTTCCGGACTACCTTTTCCTCTATTTCATCTAGTGTGGTCTCCTTATGGATAGCAGCAATCTCTGTTCTAACATCCGTGTGGATGGGAAGGAAAGTTCTCAGCAATCGAAAAAGATGGGACTTGAGAGCTTTTCTGGATGCATATCCCGGAGTCGTCTTCAGGATCTCAAAGTACTCACGCACAATCTTATCTAACCTAGGAAACTGTTTCTCTTTATCTTCAGTAGCAGTCCAAAACACTCCTGGGTTGAACAGGTTACCTTCAGCGGACATCACCGCATCTGCATTTACCTTTTCTAAACATCTCCCCAAGTCGTCACTGTAAAGTATATTACCATTGGCAAAGAATACTGTATCCTGGGGTAGGTTGTCGCGGATGTACCTTAGTGTTTCCCAGTTCGCCAGACCTGTCTGCTGGCCTTTCATTTCTCTTGTTCTACCGTGAATGGTCAGAAACTGGGCCCCCGCGTCGAGCACCATCTTGGCGTATTCCAGGGATTTCTCCTTATCATCATATACACGGATTTTGGCTGTGACTGGGATTGGTAGGTTCTCATGGAGGTGCTTGATGAGTTTGTGAACTAGCTTCCAGTCGTCCATTAAAAACGACCCATAGTTTCCCTTCTTTGCGATTCCCTGAGGACACCCAAGGTTAAGATCCACAGCATCGCATTTATCCACGACAAGCTGGGCTGCCTGTAGCAAATACTGGGGATCATTGGCACAGAACTGGATAATTAACGGGCGGTCAACCTTTTCGTCCCCGTCAAGCTCTGAAAGCATATCTTGTCTATATTTTTCTTGAGTGGCAAAGAGTTTAGCGTGGAACATTGGAGAATAGCAGAGATCAGCTCCGTATCTTCTACTTAGAATTCTCCAGGCAAGCTCTGATTGGTCTACCATGGGAGCAACAATCGTCTTGGGCTTCCCTATAGCTTCGTACAATGCTCTGCCCTTCAACTTTGAGGCGACTGTCATCTTAAACAGGCTTTTGAAGGTATTCAACTTGGAAAATGGGTGTCACTCAACTAGAGAACAGAAAAAAATTCCATTCAAGAATATTTTTTTGATGACTTAATCGCGATCCCGGATGGATATTGCAGGTTTGCTCAAACTGGAGTTTAGTCTGGACATCAACATCTCTAATCGGGTGGTTTGACTATACTTGTTTAGGTTGCTAATACAGAGGGCTTCTCAGCACACGATGCGGGTCACCAAGAATAATGAGCGAAGCGTAATTTCCTCAGTTGTTCCCAATTTATTGGCATTAACGATCGGTTCATGGGTCGTGATATATTTGGTATTAGCATACATGAAAAGACCAAATGAGCAAAGTTCCACGATATATTCATGGATAGTATACTATTGGAGGCGGGCGACCGAAAATGCTAGAAGTCCGGATGATTCTATACTTGGTCCTGCGCAGTTTAATCCGATTGATAGGTTTGAAATCTACGACGTAAAGTCTCTTTCTTTGATAACGTTTTTGGGTGCCTTTATAATCTATATGATGAGTTGAATAGGTGTAACAGACCTTTTACCATAGGATAGTAATAATCGTATTGTATTGTGAAAGTAAAAAAAATAACGACAACGGCAGGACTCGAACCTGCGCGGGCAGAGCCCAAAAGATTTCTAATCTTTCGCCTTAACCACTCGGCCACGTTGCCTTATTGGGATACATCTCCAAGCTTTCTAAATACATACATGTATAGGTAATAGTATGGCCGTTGCTATTTTTGTGCTATTTCTTTTTCAGTTTGAAAAATGAAGACAGTGTGAGTTGTTTAACTAGAGAAGGAAGGAGGAAAAAAACAACATCGCCTGCAAAGAAAAAGAATATCGACAACGGCAGGACTCGAACCTGCGCGGGCAGAGCCCAAAAGATTTCTAATCTTTCGCCTTAACCACTCGGCCACGTTGCCTAGATTAAAACTAAAAGTTGTGCAGATTTATTCATCGAGTTTGTAGCTCTAAATATAAAGTGCCTTTTTGCCTACCATTGGTTTGTCATCATGTAAATGTAACACATAGTAGTTACACAGGGTCAATTGAATCAATTGTAAAAGTATGATTTATAAAAATTCGGATCAACTTTTAATTACAACTTCATTGATACTGAAAAGCCTAGACTACACAAATTCACCTGACTTTCCCCTTAAATTGCCCTACTTTGATAATAAAAGGGGTAATATATGTGTTAGACGAGAGCAACCCACAGCCGAGACACTAGAAGACAATAGAGAAAAGAGATGTGAAGATGATATTAGGGTTTTGTGGGGAGATGATGGGCGAGAAGAGGGAGCTCGGACGCTCAACGCCGAAGCCCACGAGGCAAATTCTAGAACCCTGGACATCATATCATTCCTAACACCGTCTCACGCAATGCGCAGTTGCCAGCTATGACGACCACTCCGAACTGTGCAACTAAACCAAACTAAAGTACCCATATTGCGACTGAATGATCTAATAATAACCCCAGTCTGCGCTATCAAGGCTTAGATAAGCAGCTGATATCCAGCGCAAATTACCTAATATTCTCGCTGCAAAGATCAGATGACGTTATTATCTCCGTAACTTGAAAATTTTTCAGTCGTGATAGCAAAACGTTCCACCCAAGGGGAAATCGTCAGACCAGAAGTCACGTGGAATATGCTGGGTGACGAAAACAAAACATAGAGAGATGATCTAGACGAGGGGAGGCTAGGCTTATCTACTTGAGGCAGCTCAGGGCGGGCAATTGAGTCCACTCAGAAACCGTTTGACCACACGAATACAGACACAGCCAACACCCACCTGACGAACCCAGAACAGAGGCGTCTGAGCCGTGCCCAAGCCCGTCTTTTCCTGGCCGTCTAAGCCCTATGTGGTTAAACTGCTCAACCCGAAAAAGACTCAACTATTGAACATCCACGTGACCAAACAACCACCACAGTTCCGAAATAATGACTTTGTATGTGTCATAATCGCGTACTGTAGGATGATTCATAGCTTGTGGTCTCTTCATATAAATAGACATGAGCCCGTTCAGAATTGGAGTATCAAAAAATAAAAAGGTAAAATCTTTTCAGACCCATTGGAAATGTTTATTCTAGACGACTTTTGCGTGATAGACGGCAAGCCTTGCCAGCTCGGTTGCATCTACTGCTCCAAGGAATGCAGAGAACAGGATACTTCATCCCAGCACACCTGTGATCTTTGCGATATATGGGACGTTCAATCTGGAGCCCACGAGAAGCGCAGAAACGGCTCTTTGTTTTCTGTTCCAGAGCTGAGCGACTCCTGCCCCAATTCCCCCCTCCAATCCTACGAAGATGAAATTTTCACGCCCGTTGACGATAACGGAGGATTCCTCTACGAGTTGACACAGTTTTCCCGGAACAGCAAGGAATACACCTTGGAAGAACCAGTACTGCTTGACTTAAACAATTCTAAAACCAACACTGCGCATCAAGCCCAGCAGCATACCAAACAAGAACCACAGAATGTGCCCCAGCCCTGTGCCCCAGCTCATCAGAACTACCTGATATGGCTACAGCGGGCTTCCTGAGGAAATCTCAGCTTGGCATTCAATCTACTTTTTTGGGTAGCTGCATTTACGGTTAAGGGCGTTGACAGGTTCACGGTTATGGTTAGGTATACATAGGTTTATATTAATAATGAGAAAGCATGGTAATTAGAAGGTGTTTCAGTGTAGTCCGCGGCGCTCTCTCCCCTGGTGTCCAGCCCCGCTACCGCGTGGCTGAGGTAATAATGCGCGCCGCACAGAAAATGCTCCTTTGCTCGTTCCACCTTACAGCGCGCGTGCGCGCTTCTGGACGCTCTTTAAATTATCTAGTCCGCGCGCGCACTTCCACCCCCGTCCTCCTATCCGCCGCCGCACCCCAATCTACGATACCTCAGTCGTGGAAAAAAATGAGATCCTCTGATTACTTGACCTTTGACTAATTAATCTCTTCACTCAAAATTGAAAGCCTGCGAAGATGTCTACCAACACAGAGCTCAAGAAAAAACCAGTCAACTTCTCAAACATCTTGTTGGGTGCTGGTTTGAACATGTTCGAGTAAGTACTCCCGTGCAGCCAATCAATGTATGAATATCTACTAACACCTCCAGAGTCACCTCTTTAGGCCAGCCTCTTGAAGTTATCAAGACTACAATCGCTGCCAACCGTCAGTTTTCGATTCTGCAGGCGTTTAAACATGTCTGGTCCCGTGGAGGTGTCTTCGGTTTCTACCAAGGTCTGATCCCATGGGCATGGATCGAAGCATCCACCAAAGGTGCTGTTCTGCTTTTCGTGTCCTCCGAAGTCGAGTACCGGGCCAAAACCTTTGGTGCCGGCAATTTCACTGCTGGTATTACTGGTGGTGTTTTCGGTGGTTTGGCCCAAGCGTACCTGACCATGGGATTCTGTACCTGTATGAAGACTGTGGAGATCACTAGAGCTAAGCAAGCTCACGTTCCTGGTCAAGCTCCACAGACCGCTTTCCAAGTTTTCCTGGACATTTACCGTAAAGAAGGTATCCGTGGTATCAACAAGGGTGTCAATGCCGTTGCCATTCGTCAGTGTACCAACTGGGGTTCCCGTTTCGGTCTGTCTCGTCTAGCTGAGGAGGCCATCAAAAAGATTTCTGGAAAGGGCGAACACGACAGCCTTTCGGTCGTAGAAAAGATTGGTTCGTCTATGATTGGTGGTGGTCTTTCTGCATGGAATCAACCTATTGAGGTTATTCGTGTCGAAATGCAGTCCAAGACTGATGATCCAAAACGTCCAAAGAACTTGACTGTGGGTAAGGCTTTCAAATACATCTATGAACAGAATGGTATCAAAGGTCTGTACCGTGGTGTCACCCCTAGAATCGCTTTAGGTGTCTGGCAGACCGTCTGTATGGTTGGTCTAGGTGATATCGCTCGTGAGTTTGTTGGTAAACTGACTGGTGAAATTCCTCAAGCCAAGGGTCATTAGAATAAAGTACAATAGCGTAATAAAATCATCTTTCTATCAACCTTCCATCCTCAATGTTTCTTCAAATAGATTGCCCGATGATTTACAGGGTTGCGCCGACTTTCCTGGAACTAAAGTCGCAGTCAAAGGAGTGCTTACGGGAAGTGTACCATCATGCGCCCCAGAAAATACGGTCGTAGAAGGTATTGATGACAAGAGGGGAGGATTGCTGTTGAACTGAGTAGTGGTAGATAAGGCAGGCAACTCATTTGCACGAATCAAATGTCTAAAAGAACTTTCTTCTAGTCTGATAGTAACGTCCTTGGTTGCTTTCGTCAACGTAGCCATTGAAGATCTCACATCATTCAACATCGGAAGGTCTGCCATGGCACTCTTGGTAGAAGCCAAAATGTTGATGATGACTTTCAAAAAATAGTTTGTATCATCCCAAAACTTCCGCACTTCTACCAGCGACTCTTCTTGACGGATGGTTGCCAGATGAGAATGCAGTCTTCGTGTTACATCCATTGCTGAAACGCAAGTGCTTGTAAGATCTTTTACCTTTAGGGCGACCACATTACTCACAGATCCACTTTCATCACCCTGCGCGGAGGCAATTGCACTCTTCGAAATAGCAGCGTTTAGTTGACTGAAGACCACTTGAGCTGCCGAAGTGGCATTGCCAATGTACTCAAAGAGAAGTTCATCTTGCTCTTTCAAGTCCTTGACGTCGGTCTGTAGTGAATCTTCAACAATTGTGGTAGAAGTATCAATGCGGAGTGGCTTCCCTCGAGTTGCCTGTTTTGGAGAAATAGCTTTGAAATCTGGATTAAGAATTTGGTAACAGTTCACTAATTCGGCACAAGAACCAAAAAGCCTTAGACAAGCTTGACGCAAAACCAAAATGTTTGCCTTTTCTGTAAACGATTCTAATCTTGATTTGAGGAATGAGACTATCTGCTTGAACGAATTCAAGCAATGAGAAACAGACGAGATAACACTATCAGTTAGACTTGTTGGTGTTGGAGATGGAACTTGTTGTAATAGTTCAAGATAGCCTACAAGGCCACTGAAATGTTCATCTGAGTTACTCAAGTACCACTCCATCCTTGAAGACAGTTTGGCATCTTCACAATAGTCACAAAATTTTTGAACCACATTGTGGGCTTCAGTGAGCGCAAAAACAATCTTGTTAGATATTTCAAATAACTTAGATTGGGTTAAGGAAGAACCCTTACCTTCTGGAAGCGTTGAAAGGCGTTTAAAATATGCACTTGACTTTTTCTCGTGATTGACAATTGTACCATTTCCTTCTAAACTGCCAAAACCTTGCAATGTGTGAGATCTATTTCTTGGGGTGACAACGTTGGTCTTCTTGATCCCTGAAAAATCTTTGGGAGATAATCTTGCTGCGATAGTTGGGTTGATAGCTGTGGGAATCGTTGGGGTTGTTTGAGGGGGTGCATTACTCACCGTGCTTGTTGTATTAATGGATAAAGGAGGAGCAGCTGGTGATGGCAAGGCAGACGGAGTTGCTGTATTGTTGTTGGCATTGGTGATATTAGTGGTATTATTTTGTGTGTCTTGTTCAACAGGCTTTACTGTTTGCGTAGATGCTGGTTCGTTGTTCATAGGTTTCTTTATGACAAATCCCATTCTCTTAGCAGCCCGCGTCGAGATATAGTTTTCACTGTTGCTCCTACTGCGCATGACAAGACCATCATCTGAATCATTAGAATCGTCCTTTTCCTCTGTATGACTGCTCAAAAAGGATCTCAAGCTGTCAAGCCAATCTCTATGCGTTTGTTTCTGCCATGCTTGGATTGTATCTAGAGTGGGAAACTTCATCGGATTTTCCGATAATTCAAGCACTTTCAAATTACCCATCTTACTGACGCTAGTAGGGAGAGTTTCCAAAGCATTATCCTGCAAAGATAGAACCTTCAACGAAGTCAAATTACTAACATTCTTAGGAAGCACTTTGATTTTATTAGAGCTGATATCCAAGACCTCCAGTTTTTGCAACATACACAGCACCAAGGGAAACTCTTGAAACTGATTTCCATGTAGATCAAGGCAGGTTAATTGGGACAGACGGTTGAAATACAGTGGAAGGAAACTTAGCACATTATCCTGTAACGACAGCCGAGTTGTTCTATCCTTGATCATTTCAATAGCCTCTGTGGGAAAGGAATGCAAATTACAATTTGCCAGCCTCATCCCATTATCATCGTTGATGCTCCGTTTGAACTCTTCAGATATGAGGGTTACGGCTCGAGACCGTGACAACCCGCCGCTTGTTTGGGGATCTAGAATGACCTTTGGGCCAGCATTTTCATCATCTACAACCATCAATAGAGTCTTTCTTCTAAATGACTGGATAATGTGTATGCAAGATATGTTGATCAGGCACAGAGGCTTTGTTGAATCGGGATCCTGGATGTAACCGACTAAGGATAAATTTGGGATTCGAGAAATTAGAATCTACACTACACGACCTGAGTTGGAATCAATGGAGATGAGCCTGGGAAAGGAGAGGAATATACGGGTAGCTTGCTGGAGTAAGGGTTTATGTATGTGTATTCTATGATCAATTTGGGGTATTTTTCTCAGTAGACACAGAGATGAATAAGTGCCTTTATAACAGTTTAACCAACAGGATTAATGCTACTAAAGCTAGTAACCCACAGAGAATGTTGTCTCTTTTCGACTTGAACTCTGTGTCAACTATTTTCACTTGCTCCATCACCTGGGTACGAAGAGCTATCTCTTGGACCTTTGTTTTCTGTTCGTTCAGCACATTTCTGTAATCTTCTATCACTCCTTGAAGATTGCTCAGTTTGGTCGAAGAATCTTTATCTTGCTCACCAATCTGGACAGATTTTGTCAACCTGGGAGCTGTGCTGTCTTCAAGCGTCTTCAACTCTGATTTCAAACTTTCCTTTACTATCATTAGTTCCTTATTTAATCTGTTCAACTGTTGTAATTTGTCGTTAATTGCTTGCATTAGCACAGCTTTTTCTTCATCTGCCTTGAATATCTGGTACTTGAGACTCTTTATCAAGTCAAATTCTAACTTTCGAACTGTCTGCAACATATAATCGTCTATGTCTTCGAACTTTCCATCTTCGTCCTGCGAAATGGATAGCTGTTCAAAAATATTCAGATCTGCTGCTGCTTTACTGGGCAAGCTACTTGAGCTATCCAAAAGACCTCCACCTGGTGATTCTGAGCGTGGGGCTTCGGGCTCTTGATCTCCATCCTTGTAGAAGGACTCTAACAGACTTTGCTGTGTATCATTACCTAGCTTACCCAAAGATGTGAAGCTGGGTGTCTGTCTATGTTTACGTATGAGTGAAGCTACTGGGTTGCTGACACTACTGGACGCACTATGGCCGTGTTTTTCAGGGGTAGATTCTCCAGACATCTTTGACTTTGGGGTTCTGGACTCTTGAATCATATTGACAAGAGGTTCAGACTCATTTCTAGCATGTCTGAATGGCGACAAAAGATCTTGGTGTTGTCCCGGCGTTCCAGGAGACCGCGTAGACGAGGACACGTTCATTCTTGAATATCCTAGCAAATGTGGATTTTCTTGCCAAGCTGGGTAGACTTGCTCCTCGTACTCTTCGTCTTCGTCTTCGATGTACGATCCGGCTCGCTTCCCAGAATTCCAGCCGTTGAGCGTTCGTTCCACCGACCGCCCTAGAAAAACATGAAACGTGTCCCAACCAATACAAACGACGCGACTTGAAATCACAGTGGTTTGGTCAACATCGAAACAAACATCACACAAACTCGTTGTTTCATGGTCAACAGCTGTGTTCAATACCCAATCTACCCTTCTTTTTGACTACCAATTGTACTATTGGACACATCTATTGAAAAGTACAACACTGATACCCACTTTTTTGTTTGTATTTGTTTTTAATTGTAATTAGGGATCCGTTTCTGAACTCTCGAAGAGTATACCATGTCTACCGGGACATTTGAAGTTGGCACCCGTTGTTGGATTCCAGACGAGCAGTTGGGATGGTCTGGGGCTGAGGTCTCGGAAATATCTGAAGATAATGGCAAATACCTGTTGACTTTTACCAAGGAAAACGGAGACTCCCAGCAGATCAAGACCTCTACACTTGCAGAAGATGATGACGTGGGACCAAAATTGAGAAATCCTCCCATTTTGGAAGCACAGGAGGACCTGACAAGTCTTTCCTATTTGAATGAGCCATCTGTCTTAAATGCCATCAAAGTCAGATATTCTAGGCTGAATATTTACACCTATTCGGGTATTGTCCTGATTGCAACCAACCCTTTCCAAAGAGTTGATCAGTTGTATTCTTCCGACATCATCCAGGCTTATGCTGGAAAGCGCAGAGGAGAACTAGAACCGCATTTGTTTGCCATCGCCGAAGATGCTTACCGTTGTATGAAGACTGATCATGAAAACCAGTCTATTGTCGTCAGCGGTGAATCTGGAGCTGGTAAAACAGTCTCTGCAAAGTACATCATGCGTTACTTTGCCTCTGTTGACTCAAGCAATCACTCTCACAACATGTCTGACACAGAAAAACAGATTTTGGCTACGAACCCCATTATGGAGGCATTCGGTAACGCTAAAACTACAAGAAACGACAACTCTTCCAGATTTGGTAAATACTTAGAGATTTTGTTTGACGCAAATACTGTCATCATTGGTGCTAGAATTAGGACATACTTGCTGGAGCGTTCTAGACTGGTATTCCAACCGGTCACCGAAAGGAACTATCATATATTCTACCAAATATTGGAAGGACTCTCCAAAGATGATAAGGAGAAACTAGGATTAACATCGGCTGCGGACTTTTACTACACAAACCAAGGTGGAGAGCCCAAGATCAAGGATGTAGATGACGGTGAAGAGTTTAGTATCACATCGGATGCTCTATCGTTGATCGGAATAAATAAAGATAAACAGTTCCAGATCTATAGCCTTCTTGCTGCTCTACTGCATATTGGTAATATTGAGCTAAAAAAGACTAGGAATGATGCTCACCTTACTTCCGATGAGCCTTCTTTGGTAAAGGCATGTGAATTGCTGGGTTTAGACCCTGTTAACTTTGCCAAGTGGATTGTGAAGAAACAAATCACTACGCGTACCGAGAAAATTGTCTCCAACTTGAATCATGCACAAGCAATTGTCGCTAGGGATTCCATAGCAAAGTATATATACTCTGCTCTGTTTGATTGGTTGGTCGAATATGTCAACAGCGATTTATGCCCTCCTGAGGTCGAATCAAACATCAAATCTTTCATCGGTGTCTTAGATATTTATGGATTTGAGCATTTTGAGAAGAATTCATTTGAACAATTTTGTATTAATTACGCTAATGAGAAACTGCAACAAGAATTCAACCAACATGTGTTTAAACTCGAACAGGAAGAATACGTACGGGAAGAAATTGAGTGGTCATTTATTGAATTTGCCGACAACCAACCATGTATTGCTCTGATTGAACAGAAGTTGGGAATACTGTCCTTGTTGGATGAAGAATCAAGACTGCCTTCCGGTGACGACAAGTCATGGATTGAAAAAATGTATCAGACATTGGATAAGGAGCCAACTAACAAAGTTTTCAAGAAACCCAGGTTTGGCAATAACAAATTTATCGTTAAGCATTATGCACTTGACGTCCCTTATGACTCTGAAGGATTTATAGAGAAGAACAGAGATACAGTTAGCGACGGGCAACTTGAGACTTTGAAAGCCTCTACAAATGAACTTCTTTTGGACATATTGTCAACTGTAGATAGAAATGCTGAAAAAATTTTATCTACTCAGCCATCAAAACCAGGAAAGATGATGAACAAGAAACCTACATTAGGCTCCATTTTCAAGAATTCGTTGATTGAGTTAATGAAAACCATTGATTCTACCAACGTACATTATATTCGTTGTATCAAACCTAACGAGGAGAAGAAAGCTTGGGAGTTTGATCCTGTCATGGTATTATCCCAATTAAGAGCCTGTGGTGTCTTGGAAACTATCAGAATTTCATGTGCTGGTTTCCCATCTAGATGGACCTATGCTGAGTTTGCCCAACGTTATCATATTCTTGTGAAACCCGATGCTTGGACCAAGCTTTTGACAGGTAATGCTGATGAAAAGGCTATTAACGAGCTTTGTGAATTGATTTTGAAAGTAACAGTTGAAGATCCTTCTAATTATCAAATGGGAAACACCAAAGTGTTCTTTAAAGCTGGAATGCTGGCCAAGTTGGAAAATCTTAGAACTGAGAAGTTGCATAAGTCTGCGGTTATGATACAGAAACATGTCCGAAAAGTCTATCATCGTAGCAGATACTTGCAGATTAGAAGTGAGACAGTTGCATTACAAGCAGCAATGAGAGGAAAGAGTGTACGAGAAAGAATTAGACGAGAACTAGAAAAACAGGCTGCTACATTGATTCAAACTATTTCTCGAGGATTTTTAGTTAGGCGGGCATTCAAAAATCAAGTACAATCTGCAGTCACAATTCAATCAAGTATCCGTGGGTTCAAAGCTTGGAAGTCTGTTTTGGAGATAAAGCATAAAAATTCTGCATTAGTACTACAGAGAAACTTCAGAGCATATTTAGCCAGACGCAAATACAGGAAACATTTAAAGGGTATTGTTCTTGTTCAAAGTTATGCTCGTCGCTGGAACGCACAAAATAAGTTAAAGACTTTGAAAATTGAAGCAAAGTCTGTCGATCACCTCAAAAAACTTCAATACAATTTGGAGAACAAGGTGATTGAACTTACTCAGTCTTTGACGGATAAGATTACTGCTAATAAAGACCTTACAAAAGAGATTGAGCGTCTTAAAGAAACCGTGGCCGTATCAAGTGACGCACATGAAACTTTAAAGCAGAAAGAGATTGAATTCAAAGACCTTCTTACCGAAAAAGAGAACGATCACATAAGTAAAACTGAAGCGTTGGCACTAGAACTGGCTGAAGCAAAAGCTAGTTATGAAGCTTCTGTAAAGAAGACGGAAGAGTTGATGGAGCAACAGGAGGCTTTGAAGAAGGAAGTGGCCGAAAATGTGGCTGCTTTAACTAAAGCAAGAGTTGAATTGGAATCAAGAAATGATGAAAACAGTTCTTTGAATGAAACCGTTACTCAATTGAGAACAGATATCGATAACCTACGTGAAGAGTTGAAAAAGGCTAAAGCTGGCTCTGTATTACAACAAGGTGTTCTAGGTGGCAGCAAGTCCATGAACAGCAGAGTTGCTAGTGTATCTAGTGAAGCAGACTTTGAGTTGAATGGTAAGAAGAACGGTTCTGCACGCAGAGTTTCTGGCGTATACGAAGGAATTGAAAATGTGTCACCAGATGATTTGGATCGTCTCAACAGTGAACTCTGGTCTTTGCTAAAAGATTCTAAAAGTTTGCACAAGGAAATCATTGAAGGTCTGCTAAAAGGCCTTAAGATTCCTGGATTTTCTGTTGCCGCAGACTTGAAGAGGAAGGACATTCTGTTTCCTGCTCGTGCTATCATTATTATTATCAGTGATATGTGGAGACTGGGTTTGACTTTAGAAAGTGAGCAGTTTTTGGGGCAAGTTTTAGCCGCAATTCAAAACATTGTATCTTCTTTGAAAGAGTCAGATGTCATTGCTCATGGAGCTTTCTGGTTGTCTAACACTCACGAATTGTATTCATTTGTTTCCTATGCTCAATCCAATATTATTAACAATAAGGAAGCTGCCGCTAGTCTGGGTGAGGATGGTTACAACGAATATTTGAAGCTGGTAGCTGTTGTCAAAGAAGACTTTGAGTCGCTTTCATTCAACATTTATAACATGTGGATGAAAAAGATGCAGAAAGAGCTCCAAAAGAAGGCCATTTCTGCATTGGTTGTATCTCAATCACTTCCAGGATTTAGCACACCAGACCAATCACCTTTTTTGTCGAAAGTTTTCAACTCTGGAGATTCTTATAAGATGGAAGATATATTAACATTTTTCAACTCATTATATTGGTCTATGAGAACCTACTTTATCGAACAGCCAGTCATCAACGAGGTGTTGGAACAACTGCTGAGATATATTGACGCTATTTGCTTTAACGATTTGGTAATGAGGAGAAACTTCTTGTCTTGGAAAAGAGGACTACAAGTGAACTACAACATCACTCGTTTGGAAGAATGGTGCAAGACTCACGGAATCAAAGATAGTCTGACCCATTTGATTCACATGGTGCATGCTGCTAAGTTGTTACAACTAAGGAAGAATACTGTTGCCGATATTGGTATTATCTTTGAAATCTGTTACGCGTTGAAACCAGCTCAAATTCAAAAGTTGATCTCGCAATACTATGTCGCTGACTATGAGACTCCTTTAGCACCTGGTGTCTTATCGGCAGTTGCCGAAAGAGTAAAGGCTGCAGGTAGCAATGGTGAGTTTTTCCAGCCAGTTAATTCCGACGGTAACTTTGAGGACCCTTTCCGATCCGTTGGGGTGCGACCTGTTTACAAAGTGGAGGCCTATATTCCCGCTTGGTTGAACCTACCAACATTGAAGGAGATAGTAAATCTCGTTGCCAAAGTGGCCATGATGAACGAAATCATGGCCCAAAAACAGGACAACGAGGAAAATGAAGTTCAACCTGAGTTCGTGGCCCAGTAGAGAAGCACATAACGTGGAACAACAAGAAAAGCATTCACCATTAGATACTTAAGCTACGTACATCAAACAACGCCAACCAATTATATATATCCAAGAAATAATACACATTATCCTTGATCGAGACAAAAGCCGATAATTACGTGAAATGGACCACAATAGGAACGATGATAACAATCAGCACAATTACGATTCCAAGGATGATACACATACGCATCTTCATATCTTTCCACCACATTTGCTTGCGCACTCTGTTGGCACCTCTTCGGAAGCCCTGGGCATTAACAGCCAGGCTGTCAGCTTTGTCCTGGATTGACTCCAAACGTTCACCTCGTTGTGCCACTTTGTTGATGTTGTCTTTCATGATGCCGACGGTAGCGTCGATCTGGTCTTGGATGTCTTGTGTCTTAGGTGCTCCTGCTTCGGAGCCCTGTGTAGGGATATATGGGTCATACGGAACTGAAGAAGACATCTTTGGGAGTCGTGTGTGTCTGTGTGCAACTGATGACTTTGGTAAGAAACAGCGATTCGATAGTTCCAGGAGAGGCCGAGCTAAATATGGATCGTCGTTGGGGCGAAGGGTTTCTCATTATTTGTCAGTACACGATAAAAGTAGAGAGATTGTTACATAATAATGGGTCTAGAAATCTTCTCGTCGAACGGAGTTAGCACTAGAAAACCCCAGAGTGTTCATGATAAGGAGCATGAGTAAGCCCATAGAACAGGCCATCAAGACAAAGATCTCTGGTGCTTTTCAGCCGGTGCACTTGGCGGTGAAAAATGACTCCTCCAAGCATGCTCACCATGCGGGTCTCAGAGGAGCTACCAATGTGACAGAATCTCATTTCAGGCTGACGATAGTCTCCGACACCTTTGCAGGCAAAAGTCTACCAGCAAGACACCGAATGGTCTACGCACTGTTGGACGAGGAGATAAAGGAGAAAGGGGTCCATGCTGTACAACTGAAAACCAAGACTCCAACGGAATGGGAAAAAGATCCAAGAGATCTCTAATTTGATTCAAGGTAAGTAATTAATTATACAGTAAAAAAAAAGTAGTATTTAGCCGCTAGCTCTCCTCTTGCAGGAACTTGACGTATGCGTCGAGTTCAAACAACTCAGCATCCAAAAGTTGGTCGGGGTCTGTGACTTTGAGTTTGGCGATCCATCCCTCTCCCAGGGGGTCACTGTTAATTAATGCGGGATTGCTTGTCAACTCATCGTTGGCCTCCAAAATCTCTCCGTCTACGGGAGTGTAGATTTCACTGGCTGATTTGACTGACTCAACAGATCCAATGGAATCTCCAACTTGGACAGAATCTCCAACTTCTGGAACCTCCACAAATGTGGCATCCCCAAGAGCATCAGCAGCGTACTTGGTAATACCAACAAATGCAGTTCCGTCAGGGTGCGTTGCCAACCATTCGTGTTCACGGGTGTAACGAACAGTGACAGAATCAGAATATTTGAAAGGTGTAGCAGCTGAATTTAGAGAGTTTGCTTGAGCAATGGTCGAATTGAATCGCATCACTTGGGAGCTCAATGCGGCTGCAAAGGGGCGCATTGGGCGCACTGCTATTCTCAGAGGTGCCAACATAGTCTATAGTATTGCACGCTTTAGTGTTCAGGAGGGATGGTAAGCGATAAAAGGGTATATAAGTGGTGTGTGTTGTGTATAAATAGTGGTAGCGTAGCTATCAGTTGACTCTGAGAGACGTGACTCCGTTGTGACTTGGCGACCCAAAAAAAATCGCGACGGATTGGGAGGACATGGAAGGAGGGAGCAGATAGAGTAAATGATTATGTCATACTCTTTAGTCTGATGGGGTCAACTTATTAGCCTCCCAGAATGTAACGTTTTCGTCTAGAGTTTCTGGTAGAAACGATAGTTCTGGAGCCATACATCCTATGGTTTGGAAGAAGTCCCTTCCAAATGTATTGATGAAAAAAAGCTGAGAGTTTACCAGCATGGGCACCCATTCGATCGCAGTCTCGGGTGTAATCGACCTCCAACGATCAACTAATATCGGATCTCTAGCGGTGAAATCTTTAAATGCCTTGTTCTGTAAAAACAACTCTAATTGCGCCAGCTCGGCAAACTCATCGTTCATAGAGATCCCCCATTTCACTGATATAGGTAGGGGACGTGCAACGTTGGAGATATCAGCAGCCTTGATCAATAGACAAACAAGCAAAGAAGGTGGGATTTCGGTGGAGCCTTTGGCATCCTTTGCTTTCTGTAAATATTCAAAATGTCGAGACATATCCGTAGCTAAGATTGCTTCCTTCATCACTGTCCTACAGTCAATATTCTCAATAGTTCCCAGAAGATTAGGGAAGTACACGTGCAATATCTGATAAAATTGAGTAGCATGGAAATTCTCTAGGACAGATTGATTGTCAAAGGCTTGTGCGACTGGAACATTGTATTTTGTAAGAAAAACATTCGTAACAGCAGGATGCCCTATATCATGGCCCAAAGAAGCAACCACTAAGAGTAAGGCATCTAGCGAGGAGAACGTACTAGCCGTAGATTTCGCCGCCTTCAGCTTGGTAAGAAAAAAATAAGACGCCTGCATAACGTCTGTAGCATGCCTGAAGTTATGGAAGGGGTTTCCTAATCTGTAGTTATCTCTAAGGTGAAAAATGAAACTCCATAATCGATGTTTGGGCATCAGATGTGACAAATGTGGGTGTGAAGCAGTTAGGCAATCAATGGAGTAATCAACCATGATATATGCGCAGTATAAAAGCTCATCAATTGTCAGATCAACGCTGGCGAATCCCCAGTTTAGAATCAATTCTATATACTCCGTTGGTGATTTTCTCAGTTTCAAGTAGTCTGTGTAAGGAATCTCCTTTGATAACAACTCGACAAAATGCTGATAATCTTCCAATGAAACAGATTCTGCAAACACATTATCCTTACACCTTTGCATGGTGTTTAATTCTGAAGGAAGCTCTAACGAAGGGTCATCGGATTCCGACAATAGACGTACCTCTGTCCACAACCGCACGCGAGACAGTCTTGATCTCAGATACGGATCTATGTTTGCAGTTTTCGTCCTGGCTTCATCACAAGCGGCCTTCCAAGCGACTCCATCTCCCTTTGCGTCAGAATACTCAATGACCACCGGACTAAGGTGGTGAAAGTGCGCTCTAACCAGTGCTGCTAGGCGGCTAAGTTTCAAAACGTCCAAAGAAATTTCTTCACCATGGCTGGACGTTGCGGTACCGGCCACGTCAGGGTCAACTGTATTAATTAAAATGGCAAATGAATGTAGGTAATCGTCTTCGGCGAGGTTGGATCGGATCTGACCCGATGCTTCATCGTAGGAGTACGAAGCTCGAGTAGTCAGGTAACGCAGCATGGAGCTGAAGGAGGAAAAATCCGACCTAATGCAGACGTTACCGTCCTCCTGCACAACTTTCGGTGGGCTAGACGGTCTTGTTTTGTCAAGCGTTATCAAGCTGTAAATCATGGTAGATAAGGAAAAGAAGACGGAGACTGTAAGGGAAGGTTTGTCCTAGTACTCTTACGCGATGAGAAACGTCGCGAAGCAGTAAGCTGGACGGGGATTTTAGGAGATGTAAATATGCGCAACATGAAACGGCCTGAAACGACGATTTACTCTTGGGAAGGAAGAAGATTGAGTCTCTCTATATAAAAACAGTCTACTCTATGTGCCGGACATATGTATAGCGTATCGATCTAAGCGATCTCGCCTGATAACTGACATTCCCGAACCAAGGCAAATGCTTTGAGCAGCTTACGACGAGCACCAACAGTGGCTACGCCCAGCTGGGCAAGGTCATTGTCATCGAGGGTCACCATGTCTTTCCACGAAAGGTGTTTCAGAATCTCTGTATACTTGTGTAGACGCAGTGCTTTTAACCAAGCTGGAATATTATTGAGTAGCTGAAGAGTGGTGATGTCAGGAGGCATGGGAGACTTTGGTGGAGCTGGGGGAGCCTGAGGGCGATTCACGCTATTAAGTGACGCTAACTTGAGCAAAGACTCTGTCTTCTTGATGTCTTCATCCGAAGAGACAGGTGATACCATCGCTGATGATGATTGGGTCATGGTGGTGCCGTTAGTGACAGCAGATATCGGTCTTGGTGCAGCAGGGACCGATGCTGACACCCCGTGGGATTGTTGCTGACGCTGGTGTAGTCTTCCGCGAGCTTGTCCATCATCAGAATGCAAGGGAGGAGAAGTCTTTTTCAGATCAGAACTGCTCCTGGAGGTGATGGTATTCAAAGCATTCATCTTGAGTACATTTTGATTGTTCAAGTCATCAAAGTTCATCGTATGACCTGAAGAGGGATGCCCATAATGGCCATGTGTAGGATCATTCTGCAGCTGCAACTGCAAGGCTCTTCTATGAAGATAAGATGGGTCAGCCACAGGCGAAAACATCTGGTAGGATTGTTGGAGAGGACCAGCTGAATGCGGTCTTGTGTCCCAATTAAGCTGCTGCTGTTGCTGTTGTTGATGTGACTGTTGTTGAGGTTGGGAGTGTAGACTTGAAGTACCTATAGTGTTGGAGTTCGATGAAAATTTTCCCTCTACGTAGGCAAAGACGTCTGGGTTCAAATCGGACAATAGAAGATCCACTGCAACGATCTGTTCGTTGGAACTCAGAGACTTGAGCCACGAGTTGTATCCCAAGAGCTCGCCTGAAAACCCTGAATTCGTTGTAGAAGCACCAGCTACGTTACTACTTGAAGTACCTCCAAACCTGTCAAATCCAGCCAAACCTCCAAAAACATGGTCGTGAAGACGACTGGTGGCAAGGCCCACAGAGGAAATCGGTCTCTGGGGTGGTGTATCCAAAAATACAGATCCGGATGACGCCAGCAGAGGGCTGGGAAGGCCTATACCTTCTCTAGGTTCAACAAAAGGAACATTTGAACCCAGTGGTGCCCCAATGCTCGTATGAGATTGGACATCAGGTGAAAGAAGCAGAGACGACGACGAAGCTGGTACTGAAACGGCAGCAGGATGCTGGATCTCTGCCGTGGCATTGCTATCCGCCCACTCGTCCTTAGTAAAGCGAAGTTTCGACTCTTTCTGGGACATTTGGTGGTATGTACTCCGGGGAGGGAAAAAAAAGAGAGGGACGAAGAATATCTCAAGGGATGGGTGGATGGCTTCGCGGGTGATGAGTGGTGTTTGGCCACAAGGTGGAAAATTATTTTGGGCATGTGAGGACGGAACAACTAGACTGGGAGGGGTGCGCTAGGAGGGGGGAACAGACATTTCCCGCGTGGCCAAATTCTGACTGTGCCTGCGAAGCTTAGAGTTTTACGGGCTGGATATGGAAACACAGGTTTTTTTTTTTCTTGAGCGGCCCATACAGTGGGCGGCATTACGAAAAAGGATCCTCGAAGCGAGAATATGGATATTATTAGGGCACGCGATTATCTGACTATGGAAGGTTTCTACAAGAAGTCCTAAAAGATGAACAAGAAGCCGACTCGGCAAGCTTCACAACTGAAAAGACAGAGGCGGAGGCAGAGGTGGTCGAATGATTGAAATCATATATTGGCTGATTGAAGCAAAGTCACTCAAAAAAAAAAAACGGCAATGCCCATACACAACTTGCTCCTGTGACTGGTATTAGTAGCCACTTCTGCCACGCCACAGCTTCTTCACCTTGAACCTACATAATTAAACAGCAAGAGTTGGTCTTCTTAGCCTGTTTGTAGAACATCCGAGAACTGGAACTTAGAGCCTCGGACTTGTCCACCAGAGAATCCAGTTTCTCCCCTCTCTGCAATACACTCTCAATGGTCTTATGCAAGACGATCTTGGTTTCATCCAGCTCTTTCTGCACTTTGGATAGAGAATCTGCCTGAGATGGGTCTTGGTAGGTGCGCAGATACTGTTCCAGCTCTGGGTATGCCAATGAGGGTGTGGTGACGGTTACGGACTCCCATTGGGATGGTGGATGTACTGCCAGATACTCATCAGCAACTTTATTCAGCAACGTGTAGGCTGGTCTCACTGGATACTCTTTATCTGTGATCAAAACGCAAGCAATACCTTCAGAGCGGCTGTAAACGTGACCGATGTAGTTTCCTTCTTCCACACTCTGTCTCTGTCCAGCTGCTGTCCTCTTGGCCACCGTTTCGGCAAAGAAGGTCATGAACTGAGACACTCCGTTCTTTTCGAAAAACGAAAACTGGGAAAGATCCTTGGCGTGGGCCAACTCCACTGCCTTCTCGCTGCCGTTCTTGATTATGCCTAGATAATAGAGTTTCATGCTGTCCTATTGGTGTTCCTTCTCTGTGTCGTTGCTGTGTTGCACTTGAGTGTAGCTTATTTTGATGATAGTAGAAGGCGCGATTTCTCCAGAGAGATTATTTTCTTTTTTTCTTTTTTTTTTTCCTCTTTGAACCCGGAATGCAACATCTCATTCAACATATACTGCCCGTCGCGAACTTATCTTGCACTTTTAGCCTTTCCTTGGAAGGGGGGCTCAGGCTTACCCTCACCTTTCGATCAGATCACACCTGGGCCTCCCTCCTCTTTTGCTCGTCAAAGTCTCGGTCTCCTTCTTCCGCCTTTTCATTTCATTCTGCATAGCCACAAACATCTCGTTCCCACATAATAGAATGTCCTTTGATCCTGTGTATGACAGTATCAAATCCAACGATCTACACCGGGACTCTATGAAAATCGACCGTCTCTTAGACGATGAACCGGTCACGGACACGGACGACGTAAATGTGTTTTCGGAAATCACTCCTACCGCCAAATTGGAAGGCACCCAGGCTTCAATTCGAAGCTCGCAAACAACCATGGCCCCTCATGAACTGGCTGATCCCTCGCAAAGTTTGACGTATCTAGACGCAGATGCATCGGCTCCTCACGCAACTGGAAAATTCAAGTCTGCCCATCGTCAGCATCCGGCCGTGGGCAAGACGAAAAACTTGAAGAAGGCAGACGGGGAACCGCTGCTAAGGAAGGACATTCGGTTTGAGTTTCTGATGCACCTTTTCATCAACAACCACCGAATATTCACCAATGCTGAAAAATTGGCACTCCCCAGCTTCTTCTCCAAGTACAAGGATCCAGAGACCGGGAACATAATAGAAAACGGTGGGTCCAAATTGAACTTTTTTGAACTGTACTTGGCCACACTGTTGAAATCGGACCGTCTCAGCAAGACTCTCAGACAGCAAATCGAAGAGGATATTCATTACGCACTGTGTGTCGCATGTGTTTGCTTCCTGGTCAACTTCGGCCGTTTTAACACAACAATCAATTTTGACTATGAAATGCGGTCTCAACTACGGACATACCGTTCGATCCCTTCGTTACAAATCACCAAGCTGACTCAGTATCTGGGAGAGTACTACGTTTTGGACCCCAAAGAGTCTGATGCGAAAAAGTACGATCGTGAGGGCAATTTGACTCCCAACAGCTCAGATTCCCACGCCTTGACTCCCGAATCTGAATCTCAGTATAGAGATATAGGCACCTCTCAGCCGTCCGTTTCCCTTCCAGATACACCTCGGTTGAAATCTATATTAAAGTCAATCAATGACACCGCTTCCTTCCAACCTTTGAGTCTGGAAGAGATCTTCACTGGGATACGCAGCCGGACCAAGAAGGCTGAGGATGATGACACTGGTGGTGAAACAGCGGCTCATAACAGTCTGAATGTTATATCGCTAATTTTTGCTCTATCCACTATGGAGAACCAACTGGGAAAGTTATTCTTGAAGGTTGAAAATATCGAACCAAATTTATTCCAGGAAGTCTTTGCGTCAGACGATATATCTCCAGAAATAAAGGTGAAAAGGTTCCTGTGGATAATAATGGTTTTCATGGAGTCAGATTTATCATTCAGCACAATTAGAAAATTACCATTTACAAGGCATGAAATTCTCAATTTAAAAGATGAAGGAAGCGAGGACTACTACATTCAGCTTTCAACGGGAGCCAAGTTCTATGATTTGACCCAGTTGTACTCTTCCTCACTGGACAACGCCGATTATAGTGCCGAAATTTCTAACCTTATACCACTATTGATACCTCCAGCCGAACCACCTACGGAATCAGAAAGACATGCAATAGACGTTGATACCACATTGGAGGTGTCATTTGGAGATTATATGCGCAAAAAGAGAAAAGACTTTTTACAGAATCCCACAGACAGGACCCAAGAACGCAAAAAGCGCAAAATGGAACTCAAAGAGAAACGAAAAGAACCAGAGAGAAGAAACCAAAAACGTACTAAAACAGAAAAGTATGAGGAAGGCACCGAATCAGCCGAGGAAATACCATTGGATTCTCAAAGAGACATAGACAATTCTGCTGGATCAACTCCTATCAAGACTGAGGCCAAGATGAGGACCGAGATTTCTGATATTCTGAATGCTGACACTGAGGAATCGAAGATCCATCAAAAACCCGCAGCAAAAAGAACAGCTGGAAAACAGAAGCCTTCATTAAGACAAAAAGCACTCACAGAGACCATACCCAAGATAACTCTCTCGTTAGAATCCAAGCCGCCTGCTAAATCAGGCAAGACCCAAGCCAAGCCAAAACAATCAAGAAACAAAATCGTACCAGCTGATGTAGAGGAAGAAAAGCTACTGAGCAACTTCATAAAAGAGCTGATCCTGTACAAAAGCAATGCAATTCGGCAATTGAGGTTGAGTAGCTCGGAAGTTGCCAAAAAATATCTATTTAACGATGACGAGTCGTTCAAGGTGCTGGATCACCTGTTATTCACTGGTAATGACAAAGAAGGCTCGAAGACAGTCCAGGAAAGTCACAGCTTAATAACAGAGGACAGTCTACAAGACGTGCTCCCCAACGATTTTTCAGTGTACCAAGATTACGGAGAATTCAATCGCTCTTATAATGGAATCTTGAACTTTGTCAACGACAGGTTATCGAAGATTTACGATTAGATTTAGCAGAATAATTAGCGGGACTGACGTGGGCCAGAAATGTGGGCATCTCATGTTTTGTATATAGAATACATATCCAAATTAAATCTACAAGGCCTCCAGGGCTTCTATGCTAATGACGCTGTTCCCTCTCAAAACGCAGGAACCAACAGGTATATCTTCTGACCGCTTATTGGGGTTGACTTGCACACAATCGTCCAACGTCAGGTTCAAGAAAACGTCGTACCCGGTCAAAAGCCCCTCTATCTGGCGGTTGGCATTTATCTTGACGGATATTCTGTGATGGAGGTATTTCTTCAGTTCAGGCGTGGAAATGACCATTTTGGAGGAGACAGCTTAATCAAGGGTGGAAAGTTTGCAAGATAGTTTGCACGCGAAAGCTTGACGATGTTGGATGTCAAACACAGCATCTGGGTCAGGGAGTCGACTTCCATATTGCTTTTTCTAAATTTTGCGCGCCCGTATCACTAGGGTGTCTGACCGACCTTGCATCAACTGGGGGTACTAATGGTTACGGGGAAGGCATGAAGGAAACACATGGAGACTGCAGTTTCAGATAGTGTAGAGATTAAGGAGCAACATGCATCAACTGAAAAGAGGATGACCCTCCCAAGTGCCCTTCCAAGCGGGCTTTACGCTTGTTAGACTCAGTAGTGGCAGCTGAAACAGTACAACCGTGGATTACTTCACTTGCAGATTTTTTGGAATTTCAGGACGTCTGGCGGATTATCTCATAAAAGCGCGACTCAATTTGTCTCAAAACACAATAGGATTTAACACTTTCGTATTGTTTGCATAATAACTACACAATAGATACATGATAGCTGCATGACAGTGCATTGGGTATTTTTGTTTCATTTCACGTTTCTATCACTTTGAGCCCCCTTCTTTCTTCTGAACTCAGTGTTTATTCATTCTCACCAGCAATTGATCCTCTTACTATCATGGAGCTGGAAAAAGCAAGTAATTTGAAATCTTGGTTCACTAAGGATCGACGGCCCAGCTTCCCGTTTTTCAAGTTTGCAAAGCCCAAAAGAGCGGCTGCTTTTACTTCGACGCCCACCAGAGCCATTTCCCTCCCTTCAATATCGATAGATCCAAATAAAAGTCTTCCGAAACTGAGACCCCTTGCTATTTCCGTAGAGAGTTTGGCTGGTTTCCATTCTCCTATAGAAGAGGACTATGTATTTGACAGAGAGCTGGAGAATCAGCAGTTTGCCTATGTGGAGCTCACATTGTCAGGAAATGAGACACTGAAGTTAAAGGTCCCTAAAGTGGTTTCCAGTGCTTGTGAGTTTATTAAGAATAATCCGCCCGTGGAAGGAATCTTTCGCATCAGCGGGAGCCTGCGAAAGGCCAAAGAGCTCGAAGCGGTACTAAGCACTGAACCTGACACTGCCTTTGAACTGCTGGATCTAGACACCTTTGACGCAGCAACGATATTGAAGAGGTTTATAACAAGAGTATCTTTGCCTATTATACCCATGTCCTTGCAGCAGAAGCTCCAGGTGATTGAACTTGGGAATTGGAAGAAATACGCTGAGACCTTGGCAACTATGGACACTATCCAACTACACCTGTTGTTATACCTTTTGGAATTTTTCAACAGCATGTTGCAGCCGGAGGTAGTAGCAATAACAAAAATGAACGGTAGAAATGTTGCTAAAATATTCCAGGTTGTCTTTTTTCAGCCAGGCGAATGCTCCAGCAGTGAGGACCTAATGCTTCGTTTTCAAAACAACGAATTAATTCTTTTATCCCTGATTGAGAGTATTGAGGAGCTTAAGGCGTACATTTGCAGGGAAGATGCTCTCAAGAAAGAGCAAGAAATGTTAACGTTACCTGGTACACCGCTACCATTCACGTATTCTCCTTCAGATGATTTTCAAGAAACTACCATAAGACTGCCTAAAAGATTATCCTCCCTGTTGCCTTCCTCAGTAAGCTGCAGCCACTGTACTGCGGCCAAGAACTTCTTACCGACTTTAATTGAAATACCATCTCCCAGCCCAATCTCGGATAGTCCAAATTCAATTTCATCCTCAACTTTCTCCACAAGTACACGAACAACAACAGCAACACGTAATTCTGAGATATTTCAAATGTCTCCATCATCCATAAACTCTCCTTCCGACAGAGGTGCTCCCCCATTGAGTACGTCTTCCAGGAGAAGGCTAAGCTTTGCGAAATTTCGGTTGCCAAGCAGATAGATGCTGAAATTGAAGTTCTACCGTTCAGATGATATTTTTAGATACCAGATAAACCTTTACTTCTAACTATTACGCTTACAACAATCTTCTACTGATAAATACATTATTTAGTACCTATGTTTCCCTCTTTAGATTCCGCTAACTAACCTTCAACATCCTGATCCAAGCGCGACATCTAACAAATATCCATATCTCATCTCCTAACCTTCTGTGCATTCGCCCTATTGCCTACCAGATCCACAGCTGAATGGCCGAAGCACAGTTCAACTCCATCCTGCTGGATGGAAACACCAACCTGTACTGGTCGTTACTGCTCACATGGATTTTGACCCTTTGTGTCACGATATTTTCCCTCTTCTACATGCACCGAAGTGTTGCCTTTATTATATCCAAGGTGCTTTACTTTACCATATGGAGAAAATACAAGGTTCATGTGAACGTTCATTCACTGAAAATCAGCTTTCTAGCAGGGCGAATTTTTTTCAAGAACCTTACTATCATCAATAAGGATTTCACAATATCTATCCTTCATGGAACGCTGACTTGGAGATATTGGCTGATTCATACAAGGGAGCCAGCGCTCATAAACGATACTCCCGACAATGCGAATCTACCTTGTCGAATATTATTTCAACTGTACGGGTTTGAAATATTCATGTATAATCGGACCGCAGCGTACGACGAAATACTGAGGCAGTTAAAGTTAGATCGAAACCAAGGACAAAGCCAAACACAAACTCACGGTCAAGATTCAAATAACAGTTTTGAAAAACTGTCGGACTCTATGCAATCTCTTTCATCTCAGGCAGCTAGCAAGCCTGAGGAGTCCTTTCTTCCGAAATGGTTCAAAGTTGCTCCCATAGCAGTTTTATTTCATAAATGCTGTGTTGTCGTTGGTAACGATACGGTTGAATCAGTGTTAACAATAACTTCCAGTACCTCAGAAGGAACTATAGACCTTATGAGACCTTCCTGCCACTTAGACCTGGCTCAGTTCAATATTGACCTTCAGAGTACCAATGTCAAGATGCTCTTTACTCCTAACGTCGCTTATCAGAGAAACGACTCCCCCTCAACAAACCCTGACAACTTGCTTACCAAACGAAGGAAACTGATAAAAGCACTAATTGAACTAGTATACAAACTAGTTCCGAAAGCAAAATCGCAAAAGCTAGAGAGAGCGATGACACTAGACTATTTTGTCCGTCAATGGAACGGGCTATCGAGATATGCAGCCTTTGATGATGAACTTGGTGATACCATATTTTCTTCTTTGAACGAGGAATACGCGAGATACTCCAATATTGTCTCATCTGACTCAATAGACGTGGTTTACTTTTATGATATCCCAGGGAAAGTTCCAGTTGAACCTTACGGTTCACCTGCTGATGTCATATCGCCTGACATTGGAAACAATGGACCACCACCTCTTTCAGGGCTCAATATATCCTTATCAAACGCACTAATTCATTATGGCCCATGGGCCGATAGACAACGGTATTCGTTACAACAGATGGTGTTCCCGTATCTTTGTAGGGACCATACCCCAATTGAGAGATTGAAACCTGGGGATATCCGGAAATACACCGACTTTAAGATTACTTTTGAGGTTGAGGATACATTGACATTGAGAATTCCTTTCAAGGAATCCAGTAAGAATGCTTCTTTTCTACAGTCTCTAAGAGATAGGTTCGGTGAAGATGTAAATCTTGAAACTATAAACACCAAAAGGCCTTTTGCTTGGCTGGAATTGAAGACAAATAAGAACTCGAATGCTTCAATAAGCTCAGGCTCTGTTCCATTGAAAAATGGCTGGAAGAACTTGGTCAATATTAATTTGAAGGATGTAGAGCTTCGAACCAGTGTCAATCACAACGTTTTGGTCAAAGCCACAGAACATGTAGTTGTTTTGGACATGTCAGCTCCCTTGGCATGGAATGGGTACACGAACTGGACTGCTGATCTGAAATCGAAAGATGTCGATTTTTTTATATTAAGAGAGCATGTTACCTTGATGTTAGATTTATTTGATGATTTTGGTTCAGGAAACCCAACTCCATACGAAATGTTCAAACCATTTCACTACAACATAAACTGGACAATAGACAACTACAAACTGTACCTGAACATCAATGACTCCAACATCATCAACAACGCAGTCGATCTTAATGACAATACCTTTGTTTGCTTGAGTGGTGCTTCTCTTACCTGCAACATAAGTATACCTTTGGAAACTATTGTTAGAAAACACAATACAGTTTCATACAAAATCCGAACCGATATGTTTCATATGTCTCTGTCCCTCCCTCCATGGCATACCCTTTCTTCATTTTGCGACAATAAGCAGGTAGGTAAGGCAATGAACTTTGAACTAGAAGGTGAGTACACATACTATTCCGTATTGGATATCAATGCCGTTGACACAGTTATTATCAAATGTATCTCGGAAGACACTACTTTACAGACATATGGGTGGATAATTCGTTACATCATGATTATCAAAGAAAACTATTTTGGGGAAAACATCCATTTTAAAACACTAGATGAGTTCTATCAGACAAAGGCAAGTGGAAATAAGGACACGAGCGATCAAATGGGTGATGATTTGCCCCCAAATCAAAATGACGGGCACTCTACCATCAACAGATCCAAAAGTTTTTCACTCTACAGCAAATTATTTGAAAGCTCATCCAGTCTACCTAGTCTTGAAGATGACTATTCTATTACTAGACAAACAGATGGATCGTCATCTATAGACACTAGTTCTGATAGCATTTCCGATACAGACTCGAAAGATAATAAGCCTTCGTCGATTTTGCCTAGAACCACCAACGAAACAGATATTCTATTTTCATTTTGTGTCAAAAATGGAACAATTGTTCTACCAGAAAATATGTTTAAATGTAATGACTCCCATGTTGCTCTGAATTTTGATTTCCTTGACATTGACATTAGATTCACAAACTACTACATGGATATGCAAGCTGATCTTTCTCCTGCAAAGGGGTTTGAGGTCGAGAGCACGAGCTCCAATGAGGTGTTATTCCAGCGTACAATTGACAGAGTTTATGACGATTGGACTCCAGATATACAAGTAGACGGACTGGCTGTTCACGGGCACAGAATTTTTGGACTACCTCCTTCGGAACCAACGTATTTCTGTAAATGGGATTTTTTGATTGGCAGTGTGCTAATCGATAGTCGACCCAGATTCTTGGACAGATTGGTTAACTCCTTGAAGTCGTTGGCGTTTGGGTATAAAGATGTCGAAAACATGTTAACCATAGACATACCTGTGATTCATGACGTTCTTTGCCTCTCATTGGACTTAAAGTCCATTGATATCAATATGAAGAACTCTCAGGTACTTTTGAAACTATGCTTAGAGGAATTGAGTTTGACACTGAATGATTTAGCTAACTCGAGGTACACTTCACGTATGGACTTGGATATTTCAAAGATAACAGCTCATTTATTCTCTTTGGAGGGTGAGCGAGCACTAGTTGCAGGGTTCGAAACGTTTCTGGTACTGACAAACTTTGCAGATAAGCAGAAAGGCGACGAATTTCGAAAGCTCCAAGCAGAGCGTATTGCTTTACACGATGGTCCTACCCATAGAATGCCTTTCATAGTACGGAAAGATCTGAGACAAGGGAGTTATAAAAACGAAAAAGGCTCTATCAAACCTTCCTTTTCGCTACCAGAGCTTCCAGTACCATTGAATTACTCATCAATAGATGCAGCTCTTACTCAATTTCCGGAGCGAGTTCAAGTGGCCATTCAGCAAGACGTTGACAATGAATCCTTTGTTAACTCCATGGAAAATGCTGATAATACACTAAGACTCACGACTGATTATAATGAGAATGATTTAAACTTAGTAACAAGATCAAACAATGAGCTAGCAGAAACAAATCTTGTGGTCAAGTTTTCCAAAGTTTATGGTTTTGGTTCTATGTCTGGATTTTTATTGCTACTCTCCTTATTTGAAGATGTCAATTGCTTTACCCTTGAAAATACCATGGACAATCTTACATTTGACATTGTTTCCAGCTTGACTGATTTTTCTCAACCGTTAGCCGAAAAACTTTGCTGCAAAGTTGTTATTCCAGAAGTTCATTTTAGACTTGGAGACTTCAATGTACCGGTTGATTCATATATTCAAGATATATTAAAAGGCAGAACGCTGCTAGAAAATGTTAATTTTTTGGATATTGAAGTTGTGAACTCATCAATTACCTTTTCAACAGAAGAGAACAGACCTGTTATAAAAGATATAGCAGACATGCTTTTGGTTGACAAAGAACTCCTTGTTGCTGTCCAAGTCAAAAGTGTAAAGGCCAAGTTAGTAAAGAATCATACAGGTCATGATTCATACGATATGTTTTCCATTTCACTTTCTGAAATCAACTTCTGGTTGCACTCCTTCAAGACTCAGTTTGGAGATATAGGATCTGTTGATTTTAAAGATATCGAAGTTAGCTTAAAGCAAGAGGATTTGAAAGATATCATTTATTGGGCCCAAGTAATGGACAAGCATATTGATGAACTGACAAGAAAACTAGAAATGCTTTCTAGCTTAAGGGGTGAAGCTCTGGCTTATCTTATTTATGCAGTATGCCGGGAAGAATCTCTCAGTAAAGTACCACATGATCCGTCTGTTATCACAAAGCCAACCCACATTCTTCGTACTTCAACCAGTCATATCCGGGGAAATATTAGCTGGAAGCTTATTGCTAGAACCCGGCACGTACTTAACTATCTTCCAGAAGAGTGGAAAGTGAAAACGAATAGTGAACTTGTGAACAAAAGCTGGAAAAATCCTGACAAAAATGATTCTCGCAGCCTAGTAGTCAATGCATTTAATAATTGGCGAAGTTGGGAGTTTGAGAACGTGGATGAGTGCTATTTATTCAAACACGTCTTGCCAGATACCCAGTTAAGCACGAAAACCAATAGCGATGATAAAAGTCTAAATAAGATATTTGCAGTTTCTCTTGGAAGAGTTATGATCCAATTGAGAAACAACAACGATTCGGAGGAGAATTATCTGAAAATCACCCAGGTTGGCTTTGAACTGGTATGTACCAAAGAGCCGCTGAGGGAAGATTCTTTGGTTCCTATTCATTTATCTACAGACTCGTTCCTTGATATTCAATGTTCATTGAAGGTGGCTGTTTTCAGTTCTAAATTGACAAAAAGTTTAATATCCTTGAAAGATATCTTTGACGATGTTTCTTTCATCAAAAACGAAAAGGAGACTCAAGAACCTGCTGATAAGGTTCTACCAAACGTTGTCAATTTTGATTTCCAAATTTCTGAGACCTTTTCTACGTTTACACTCTTAAATTCTGCATTAGTTGTGTCAAGTTCAAATACGTCTGGATCTTGTTATTTTGTGCAAGAAGAGACTTCTCCAATCGTTCCACTAACACTTGATATTTCTGTTAGAAAGGCAAACATAGGGATAATTTTTGACACTGATGCTCATATCATATCTAGTTCACTGAAAGAGACCACTTTCAACCTATCCAGTGCAGGAACAATAAGTGAAGGTATGAAAAAGGTTGACGTCCATACAGAACTCATATCACTCAAGTCATTGCAGGATCATCAAACATGGATATTACTTTTAACTTCGCTCAATGAAGAGATACCTATGATCTCAAGTTGGATATCCAATGGCTCAGGAATTTCTGAAGATAATGCAAGTGCTGCCGATTCAATTCAGTTACCGTTTTTGCCTTTTCCTTTAATGGTAGTTTTTAACGCCCAACTAATAGACATTGACCTGGAAATATTGTCCGCATTCAATATTGTTACTGATTTTGAAAAGCTTGAGGTGGGACTGGAATGCAATAAGGATATATCTTTTATGAACTTGGAAGTATCTCGCTCCGGATTGAAAGTTTTACAACGAAAGTCCCAGGAAAGAGGATTCATTGAACTACTCCGAGGCTCGATCGATGTTTTTTCGTTAGATTCGAAGGCTTCGTTGACTAATGAAAACCAACCATCACTAGAAGTGAGTACCACAGTAGGTTCATCTTACATGATTGTTCCGACTTTAATTAAGGGGCTTCAAAACTTTGCCAAAACATATGACGAGGTTATAGATAACATACAGTCAGCTTCTACTTTGATCAGATCAATAGGAGACAGCTTTATTGGTAGGGAGACATCACATTGCGAGGAAATTGTTTTGCAAAAGAGTTTCTATTCTACCTGGTTCCTTGACTTTGCGGCTTTACTGACAAATATAAGCTTTATCATCAAAGAGTCTGATTCAAATATCAAATTACTCTTTGAAGAGATAAACTTTCATTGTGCCAACTATGACAATGTTTTAGATCTAGTGAAGATAGTTCCATTTTTTGGCATTGCCGACCTTTCATCAATCATTCTTCGAATGGACTGTAAGAATCCTATCAACAAAAATTTTAACATTGTTAGTCTTGGATTGCAACTGAAATTGCTTCAATTTGAAGAAGAGGACAACTTACAAAACGTTCAGATCATAAGTACTTATACAAGGGTCTTTTTGAATTCCTTTTTGCTATTGAAATTAGTGAATTTGTATGACAGACTATCTGATGCAACCTCTATGTTCCCAACTAAGAAGATCATTGAAACCACGGACAACCCTCATCTTGCAATAGATGATACAATAAGGAACACGTTGGAGTCTTATTCAATCCATGTTTTGCTACATAACTTCTGCATAGGGTGGATTTATGGAACAGAACGTTACCAGTACCCAGGTTTCATACTTGGATATGAGAAGGCCTTCGTAATATTTCACAAGACTACAGGAAAAATCAGCTTTTTGGGTTTCTATTTGTCTCTTGCTCATGGTGCTAATCCTTCCGACTTTTATGGGTCTGGTAATGAATATGAATCTAAGAACTGTGCTTCTTTACCTACCTTCAAGTTTGTGTATAATATAACGAAGGAGGGACGTATTCGCAAACTGCATGCGCAACTATTTGGTGAAATGCTTAAAATTCAATTTGAAGTGGGTAGTTTCTATGCGATGGATTATTTGATTGATTCAATCAACTCCACAAAAGAACTTTTGGATCAACGAACTAGAGTCACCAATGTTAAAACCAACGCTGAACTAGGATCCGGGAACTATAATTCAGTTAAGGGTATCTTATTTTTTTCGTCCATCAGATGTCTTACGAAATTTGATGGTGCCCAAATTGCAATTTCCTCAAAAAGCTATTCACATCACAGTAGTGTGCCTCTGCAGATGGATTTTCCTGCTGTTAAGATTCTTACAGAGTATACTAAGCGTTCAGCTTCTCCTGAGAGACCACATTTGGTGAACCTTCATGTGGGAATATCTGGGTCAGACAACTTTTTTGACGCATCATCAACATATGTCATAATGGAAGTTTGGAACGAAGTAAAAAGAATCATCAATAAACCTCAGTCACCAAAGACTCCAAGAATATCTCCAAGCATCGCTATTGAGCCTGATTCGCATTTATTCACGACTCTAGAACCCTTTTTTGCAGATATTGAATTTAATTTCTGTCTCCACTCTAATCCTCAGAAGCTTTCTCTTTCGTGTGAGCCTAAAGCAAAGGTCAAAATGGTCATTGCTTTAGATGAATTGACACTATATTTGAATTCCAATGAGAATTTAGACCATTGTGTCAGTGGTTTACTAAAAGTCACGAAAATTGACGCTTACCTACAGCATATTTATTCAAGAGAAACTAGTGGTTCTCTGCGGATTACGAATCTTTTATTAGACGGTATCTATGCTCCAGACAGTGGTAGGAAGATAGCAGCAATTGCGGATATTACAGAAATTGACTTTTACATCAATATGAAGCAGTTGCAGGATATCGACTTATTCAAAGATATTTGGTTTCCACGAGAAAGTTACTCTGCTTCAAGTCCCATAAAGGAGAAGAAAAATGCGTTTACAAACACAAACACGAGTATGCTGAATGCATATAGACGAGTCTCACAGACGGTAGCAGTCCAATGGATATTTGCACTTAACCTACGTAAAGTGACATCCAAGGTTGATCTTGGTAGGTCATTAGGGTTGCTTACGTTCACGCTAGAAAAGTTTGATATTTTATCCCAGAGACAGATTAACTGGGACCAAATGCTGAAGATCTGTTTCAAGAGCATTAATTGTAGCACTGAAGGAAGATTAGGAGGTATCTTGACTGTTGATAATGTTAGACTTAACTCCAGGTTATTTTGGAATGTATCTGACATGAAGGACAGGCTTACTGAGACCCCATTTGTGTCCCTTTCATTTGATATGGAGGCATTGCAGGTGAAAATATCGCTGGATTATCACAATTTCTTTATTGCTCAACTAGCAATGCTCCGCTTAGAAGTTTTCAACGAAAAAGGAGATGAATTATCACAGAGTTCAGTAGTTGGAAAAGCTAGTCTTGGATCAGTGGATCTGTATATGACTGTTCTGGCTGCTTCCAATTTTATGGACATTTACAGCAATATCCAAAGAATGAGACATGATATCCGGTTTGCTTATACTGAAGTACTCAATGACTCGAAATTACAGGCAGGAAGCACCTCTCGTATATCATCAATTGAGATATTGAACGATAGAAGAAAGAAGAACAAGAAGGAAAAGCTAATTGATGCTATGGATCTGTTATTGACCAAGCTAGAAGTTTCCCTAAACAGCATTGTGGTCCATGTTTTCCCAGTAAGCTTGCTTGAACCTGAGGCTCTCATGGTTAAGTTTGACCAGATTAAAGCTACTTTCGACCAATCTAGTGGAGCTTCGTTGATAAATTGCTTGGATCTTCAGCTCAATGGTGTGAAAATGTCTCTATCTACTATACCGGGAGAAAAGGATGAAACCATACTTGAAACAATTTCCATCAGTGAATATGTGAAGAGAACCAAAGCAGCCTACGGTGGTACCATTTTCGTTTTCCCGAGTGTTGTTGTAAAGATGAAATCATGGCAAGATCCAGACACAAAAGTGGTTGAATATATTTATGAAAGCTACTTCTCTGGAAACATCGACATTAAATGGAACCTTGGCACGATTAACTTTATCAAGGAAATGTGGACCACTCACGCTCGTGCATTGTCTTCAAGACTGAATAACATAGGTAAATTGTCGGAGATTGAAGAGAGGTCGGACCGCAATACTTTTTCTGTTCCTAGCACAAGACAGCCATCGATTTTGGAAACTGTGGACATTGAAGAGAAGATCAATATGGTAGCCACTGAAACTACGTTCAAATACGTTGCCAGAAGAGAACCTATTATCGACACGCCTCAATTGAAGGATTTAGGAATAGCTACTCCTCCTTTAGAATGGTTAGGAGTCCATAGAAACCAGTTTCCGATCCTGACGCACAGGTTTGTCATTATTGGGCTACAGAAGATGGTTCATCAGGTGGAAATTCAGTATGTTAGACTGCTGAAATAGTACACAGTATATTATTACATAATCAACATTTTCCGTGAAGTTTTCACGATTATAAGCTTACCTCATCATTTCTCCAAACTATCTTCCTCCACCCACCTTCAGAGTCTAATGTCATTACTTGAGATATTGCAAAGAAAACTGGAGAAGCACGGCATTATTGCCCTATGCATTAGATATCTTCCGGTGATATCGTTTCTTTTCGCTTTTCTAGGAGCTGGATGGATCTTCTATCTGCCTGTGCACGGCCAGTACAGACACACGTATATTTCGGAGAATGCACTAATGCCCTCACAAGCGTACAATTTCTACCGGGAGAGTGAGTGGAACTTTGTGCGAGGATACAGATCAGAAATAGAAAAGTTGGCTGACGCTTCGCACGAAGAAAGAACCACCAAGTTGGCTGAGTGGTTGTCCCAAACAGGATTCAAGACCACCATTCAGGAAGGGTCAGACGATCAACTATCTAACCTTTATGGTATATTGCATGCTCCAAGAGGAGACGACACAGAGGCTATGCTATTAGTGGCGCCATGGTTCACTTCTACTGGCGAGTTCAATGTGGGCGGAGTTAGTTTGGGAATTGCTATGGCAAGGTACTTGGAGCGACTATCGGTTTGGGCGAAGAATATAATTGTCGTATTTCCAGAAGATCAATCTTCACTTAGACATTGGGTCAACGGATACCACGAGACCTTTGATCACACTGGTGGCAGTATTGAGGGAGCAATTATAATCGAGTATCCCTCATCGTTAGACTACTTGAAACATGTTGAAGTAGATTACATCGGTGTGAATGGACAGTTGCCTAACTTGGATCTTGTAAATTCTGTTGTGATGATTGCCGGGCACGAGGGATTTAAGACGACATTGCATGGTATGCCAGTTAAAGTTCCTAGAGATTACATGTACCGATTGAATACGTTGTGGAAATGTATTTTCAACTTGGCTACCGCTGGATTGAGAAGATCCAGAGAAAACTGTGCCGAGGCATTGAGTGGTTGGAACATACAAGCCGTTACTATCCGTGCAAAGGAATTCTGCAACGAGGGCTCAGACATCACCTCATTTGGCCGTATAGTGGAAGCTACTTTCAGATCAGTTAACAATCTGCTTGAAAAGTGGCATCAGTCTTTTTTCTTTTATTTGATGTTGTCACCCGTGCATTTTGTCTCTATCGCAACATATCTACCAGCAGCTGCATTTTTGGCATTATCATACTTTCTGGCTTCGTTGTCAATCATCCTTAATAACGCTGATATATCTTTCAAAAATATCGATATCGCTCTGCCAAAGGTTTCATTTTTATTTGGGTTGGTATTGGTGTCTCACTCCATAGCTGGTGTTCTTTTAGCGGTTGCAAGTGATTGGGAATCAACCTTGTTGACGAGTTTTATCATTTTCATGGGTCTTACAATCATCTCCCCCGTTACGAAGTTATTTCAAATACGGATGACAGCCAATGAACAGAGCGTTCTTCAGGCGTTGTCTTTATTCCTTGCTGCCGTGTCTTTGTTAATGGTAACCGTTGTGCACTTTTCGTTGGCCTTAGTCAGTGGAATAGCAATGATACCACTAACACTTGTTCGTCTAAATAAAGCACAAATTAAGCGATACCAAATTGCGAATATTATCAGTTTGATAGCATCGTCACCATTTACTAGCATGGTTGCTTTAGGGTTACTAAGCGATGGTTGGACTTTGAAGGGTAGTGTTTGGTCACCATTTGCAGTATTTCAAGGATTGGTGTCAAGTTTCAAGGCGTTGAACTGTTGGACCGGAGCGTTTGTGATTATTTGGTGCACCGTTTGGAGTTGCACTCTGCTTGCAACGAATGCCGAAGTCATGCCCACAGAAAGAGAGAAGACGGAGTAAGAACCAATAATGGTTAGAGATAGGTAAATTATTGTACCCAGACAAAAGCAACTAAAGAATGACTCAATGTTAAAGAAAAAGGTTTGGAATCCAGCCAGAGGTATAGCTCGTCGAATTGATGCTATGGTCACACTCGGGGAACGGCTCATCGATTGATGTAGTTCCCAAGAATTGCATATAGTAAGCTACCCACTGGTCCAGATAATGCGAATCACGAGCTAAGCTTAAAGTCTAGATGATTTGTAGGACTCCGAGTACACAGCTAATTACACGATAAGTCAATCCTTGATGAACTATGTAGTTGTTAGCCCAATTACAGTAAGGGTGATCAATCTGTCACTGAGATTATGCGCACAACGTCCACGCCAACGGAAAGCTTGACCTCACCCACGCAGCATCTAAATCTTCACCGACATACCGTAACACTACACAGGCAGATTGCCAACCTCCTACGATCATTACCCTATCTGTCACAGGGTTTACGAATTTGGAAACTTCCATAAAAAGGGGGTGCGCGCTCCGTTAGAATCTCTGTCAAATTGTATTACGATATAAACGATATCACTCCATCGTTATCTTTCCTACACACGAGTCCTACAGGAAATTCCACAGCCTACCAGCTCACTAAATGCCCGAACTGTCCACTCGTGTTCAAAAGAACGGACCTCTACCGAGCTTGAACCGGTTAGCGGCTCAGAAAGAGTCATCAGAAATGAAGGGAAAAGTGGTATTTCAAGATTCTATTGCTGTGAGCGTGATCCAATCTGTGCTGATCGGGTATACGACGTTCTGATTGATCAACCCCGCTACGGGAGCCAACGCATTTGGAGATACCCACGGGGAAAATTGCTGAAGTAAAATACTCTTCTCTTTCAGGTTTCTCATCTACTACATGAGACACCAAACTACAGTCAACTTAGAAGGCACTATGCGGTAATCTGTGTATAAATAAATATGGAAAAAAGTAATAATATAAAAAAAGCATTCTCGTAAAAACATAAGACATGTATGCGTGTGTGTTAGTGTGTTTGGAGTAGTCCGTTAAACATTAATGAAACGATCAAACTGGAGGTTCTCATCATTGTTTATCAGGTCGTAGTTATCATAATTAACGTTGAAGTCCAGATAATCATCAATCATTGTGGGTTCGGCATCGGAGGAAGAAGAGATTTTGAGCGTGCTGCTGGGCTTGATCCCCTGCAGAAACTCAACCGGTTCGTCCGCTTTAGTCAATGAAACCAAGTCCGGATATTTTGTATCGATGTCATAAGACATGGTTGAAGGTAAGCTGTTTGAAACAACCATGTTGAGATCCAGCTCATCATCGATGGTAGAGTTGGAATGTGTGAGAGAGATTAGCGAGTTGGGCGTCAGAGACTCGTCTGCTGAGTTCTGAGAGCGCACTTGTTCCTCCTTGGCGATGACCAACTCATCTTCGTTGCCCAGAGAGTCCTGGTACTCTTCGAGCTTGGACGTGGTCAATTGGTTGGATGACAGCCCGGACTCGGACTCTGAAATGAAAAATGACGACAACAGCTCGTCTATCTTGTGGTCATCTTCCTTCTGTTTCTTGTCTGGTAGATGGATCGGAGTCTTGTTGATGGCCGAGCAGTCCGGGACACACGGTCTCTTTCTGCTTGAACAGCCTTTATTCAAAATGTCGGATGGGTTTAAAGCCGGTTGTTCCACGGGCACTTGGGAGGAGACCTCAGACTGCATCAGTTTAAGCTCTGCGACAAGCTTGATGACTTTCAGCTTCAGGTAGTAGTTTTCCTCGTTTATTGTGATGATAGCCTGCTTCAAGGGATTATTCTTGATGGCATTGGCAAGGATGTCATGGTTGGCTTGAGGCGGACGGCGAGGAGGTTCCTGCTGAGGCACATTCGTGCGAGGAGAGTGGGAAGCGACCGCAGGAGAAGGGCTGACAGACTTTGCTGCCGTGTCCTTCTTCTTGCTTGCTCTAGGTCTGGGAGGCAACACCCATTTTTTGCTGGTTGTTATTTTGATCCTGTGGTTCTCGTTAGAGTGGTTCAACGAGGAGGTCATGTTGTGATCGATTATATGAATGTGTGCATGCGTGGTGTAAAGGGCTCAAGTAGGTAGAGTGAAGAAGAGAATGAATCGTGAAAAGCAACAGGTTTAGGCGGAGTTATATGTGAGTGAGTGTGTGAAAAGATGATGTGAATGATGGTGGCCTTGAGTTTTTTTTTCAGAGGGAAGAAGTCGTATCGGCCAATTTCGGAAACGGAGGGACGCGCGGTTATAATAGAACGCACCGCAAATGGATTGCTTGCGGCACTACTTTCCTGGGGAAGGTTTAAAGGGACGGGGTGAATTACTGAAAGGCAGACACCGTCTGCAAATGACAGGTGGTTCGTTTGTAAGTAGTGCTGCCTTTTGAGTTGGCTGCCTAATGGGCTGCCTTGCTAGAGTATGAGGAGTAGCGACCTGTCTCGGAGGCAAGACTGTGTGTATTACTCTTAAAGGCGTGTGACTCCAGAAGGTAATGATGACCTTCCCGGATCTTGGCTATGATGAAAAAGGAAATTCAGCTTGGGCTGACACCATGAAAAAAAAAAAGAAAAAAATGAATCTAGTGTATTTTCGCACCCTGTGTAGTGCTTTCATGCATTGTTCGCTGGAATCCTTTCAATTAATTTTACGTCATCCCAGCTCAGCGAACTCCTGTTGGCTGAAAAAAAGCTCGACCAAAAAAGCAACGCAACACCGCGACCACCTTTACCAAGACCGAATTATGGCGATACGATGTTGGATGGCGGATGTCAGTTGAAGGAATCCAGTTTAGGTCCGAGGAATAAACTCTGACAGGGCTAGTGTGGCGCGAGCGCTCTGCGCTTCCCTTGGGGAGCGAAGTCGTAACGGAATCTCCAGGGGACCTGGTGCTCCTCTTGATCCCTCCTTTGACCCACTTTACAGAACCTTCTATTCTGTCTTCTGATGCTTGAGGCATCGCAAAGCTTACAGTTAACCCACCAGGACCACACAACATCACCATCTCCCAATACGTTCCGCTCATTTCACCTCGCTATGACATCCTCTAACTGTAAGCGCGCACTTCCCACGTGTGGACTCAATATCTGTCTCACACAACACTTCTCCTATCCATCCCTTTATGTACTAATTTCTTCAGTCTTTTTCGATCAAGTGATCTACTCCCTCTGACAATTTCCTATGAAGTTTGGTAAATACCTGGCAACACGATCCCTGGAGTTGCCCGAGTACTCAGGCTTCTTTATCAACTACAAAGCCCTGAAGAAGCTCATCAACCAGCTGGCGATACAGGATGATTCTCTCTCCCTACAGGACAAGAAGGGATCATTTTTCTTCAAGCTGGAAAGAGAGCTGGAAAAGGTCAACGAGTTCTATTTGGAGAAGCAAAGCGAATTGCGCATCAAGCTGGACATCTTAACAACAAAGAAGAATAAGCTTTTCAGCCAGTCCTCCGTCGAGAAGAGCTCAGTGGATTTCATCAGTCTTTACGAGTCTTTGAAGAAGTTCTCCTCCGATCTGGATCGACTGCAACAGTTTGTGGAATTGAACGAAGCTGGGTTCACCAAGGTTCTGAAAAAATGGGACAAGAGATCCAAATCCACCACGAAAGAATTGTACCTGTCCATTGCAGTTAATGTTCAGCCCGTCTTTCATAGAAATGAGATCATTGAGTTAAGCGACTTGGTGGCAACAAACCTACTCGAATTAGAAGCTGAAGCTGACGGAGATGTCATCATTCGGTACGAGAAACAGGCGATTAAATCAATTCCTTCCTCAAAATCGGACCGTTTGTTCGATCAGCTCATTTTCATGATAAAGACTGTCGACGCTAGTGTCATTTTAGAGAAACTCACCAACAGGTTTCAGTCTTTTCTTGATGAAAACAACTCCGACGACATTGCATTCAAACTATCCAATCTTCTCTATTTACTAACTTTGAACGAGAATGTTTCCAACGAGATTATTCTTCATTTTATCAATTTCTTTTCAAACCTCAACTACTCCATGGTCGATGATTTAACAGGCAGGAATTTTTTGCACCAGCTAGTGATTTCAAAAGTGGATAGGTTTCCAGTATTAAGTCATATTGTTAAAGACACAGAGTTTGACCAATCTACTCTCCCCGTAATCAAGGACTTCAACGGAAGAACGCCCTTGCATTACGCCGCTGAAGCTGGAAATTTGGAAATGCTCCAGCTCCTGCTTGAACATACTGATATCAATGTTGTGATAGATGCTTTAGATAACAACTCCATGTCTGCTTTGCTGCTCGCCATTATAAACAAGCACATTAGTGTTCTACGACTACTGCTGCCCAAAGGAAGCAACCCCTTCCCCACTCAAAGTGAGGCGCAACTCGTTTACTTGCCTTTGAATATTGCGTGTCAATTAGGCGACGAAGAAATTGTAAAGATCCTTTTAAGCGCCACAAAGCACTCTAAGAATCAGCTGAATACTTTTTTTCAGTGCAATGCAGAAGGTCTTTTACCCTTGCACATAGTCGCTAGTTTGGGTAACCACAATTTGATCGCACTTCTACTAGAACATGGAGCTGACGTTAACCAACTTGACAAACTTAATAAATGGACTCCTATGTTTTACGGCGCCATTCAGGGCAACCCCCAAACAATTGAAATTTTGATTGCCAACGGTGCTGACTTCCGACTTCAAGATGAGGATAACCATGATCCCCTTTACTACGCTGTTCTTGAAGGTAATGTTTATGTCATAAATGTTTTATTAAAGTACATGAAGGAAGAACCAGTCAAGCAGTTGACACTTTCCAAACCTCAAGCTCCGGAAAAACCACTTCTCACACCCAGTATACTTTCCATTTCACCAATGCCCAACTCAAATACAGATCTGATCCCTGATTTATCGTTGCCCCCTCCTATTATACCTCTGCGCAAGTACGGTCACAATTTCTTGGAGAAGAAGATATTTCTGAAACTAAATTTTTTTACAGCTAGAGACTCATTTAAGGTTAACCCTGATACTTTTCTGACATCGGTTCCAGGCAGACTAACAGTAAGTTTTAACAAAGATGATCTTATTCCAAGGAATTTGATTCTGCCCATTTCTAATAAAGAAAATACAATAGCTCTGCAAGTGGATTCCCTTGACGATTTGATGATAGATTTTGAGCTCTATCCTACATTTGGAACTCGGTTGATAGCTAAATCCACCCTTTCAGCTTCGTTATTACTATCTCGTTATAACAAAGAGACAGACGTTTACATGTCCCTGCCTTTGTTTGACGTGAGGTTAAGAAATATTGGCCAATTGCAATTTAGTTACCAAATGATTTTCCCATACAGTGGTAAGCCGTTAGAAATTTCGATCTACGAAACATATTGGAAATCTACCAATAATCAAAGTTCTCAACAACTTGTCAAGTCAACATACTTCTCCTTTGTCACAGCATCATCATTATCTGGTCAGTATTATAGGGTCAAGGTGTTTTTGTCACATGATGGAATTCCTTTAGTCGCTTCTGAATGGTATTTAGAACTGGCACCAAATCTGCGAGTGCCAATCAGCAACTTTACTTGTGGTCAACTAAAGGTTATGCTTTTGCATGGGCATGATGTATCTGAAAGGACTGCAAGCGTCAGGGATTTCAAGCAATTGGAGATGCTTTTGGATCAGCTCAAATGTATTCCATTGCAAGTATTGCTAGAGCATCTTCCTATCAATTTGTCTATTGATTTGGAGATATTCTATCCTACGCTTTATGAAATGACTTTTGCCGATCTGCCACTTGCTCGTCTAAATGTTGAAGGAAACGAATTGCTAATGAAGACCAACGATATTAACTATTACACCGACACTATATTGACCACTGTATTTGATCACGTCAGAAGTTCCCGTCAGAGTATCCAGCATGATCAGAAAACCAGATCGATGATCTTTTCTTCTAGTAATTCCAGCATTTGCACTATCTTGAATTGGAAGCAACCCAACTACCCAGTCCTTTTCAATATGAGCGGGGTGGTGTTTGACGATGAAGAAAAGGCTTTCAAGTATGTTAGTGCTAACGGCTTCCCAATTTTGAAAGACTTTGAATGCACATTGATCAAAGATAGATCGAACATCAAGCTGGACAATATTGACAGTATTAACATGAAAGAATACAATTCATATACTGACGAACTTGTCAATCAGCACCGGATATCAAAGTCTATCAAACAGGCCGTTTATTTTGCCACTTCTAACAACTTGCTAGGTATAATAGTTTCCAATCAGCTATTGAAGCTGTGTCCTCATCTGATTGAAGATATTCGATCTCGTGGACTAATTTTAGTGGCATCTGAGAATAAAGAGACACCCTATGATATAATCGATGATGTTAATGGACTAAGGCTAAATGATATTTTGACTTTCCAAGACGATATAGATATGTGAAGGGTTAGTTGATACGTATATAATTGTACATAAAATCATATAGAGCAGATAGAGGGCTTAGATAGAACTGTCCATAATGAATGCTCTTAGCGGTTAACCAGGAATCGGGATGGGGCACCTGCTCCTCAGTTCGTAGGAATCTTTGATGCCAAAACGTTATCTATCACAAGTTTCAAGCGGAACGGATGGCCTACACAAATTTTTTTGTTTGATGATGGCATTATTCATCCTATAGTCTATTTACACAAGTCTGTCTGATTTACTTCTTTTCTTCTGGAGTATCCGGGTTGTAATCGTAGTACCACGGTACGTTGGGTGGATATTCTGTAGGAACCCGCAACTCCAAAGTGAATCTCTTGGAAATCTCTCTCTTGTTGGCAGCTTCAAATAACTCTGGACTCACACTGGCAAGATCCTCACATGCAAATTTCATAGATTCGTACTGTTGCTTCAGTTTTTCATTTTCTGCCTTCTTTCTTTTACGAATAATCAGTTTGTAGGCTTGTTCCACGGTGTTATGTTTGACAAAATCTTCGGGACAGAGCTTCAGCATCCTTGGTTGTTTCCTAGAGGCCGAAAGGACGGACAGTTGGGTGATAAGTTTCTGAGCAGCTGGGGATAGGTCATATTTTTTCGTTCTTTTTCCTCTAACAAATTGAATAAAGGGAGAAGGATTTTGTTTTGGTGCACCTATAAGTCCTCTGGAGAGACTTTGGGGTAGAGCCGAACAGTAATTCTTGAACATGTGGTGATGAATGATTGTCAAAGTGAAAAGTTGATAGATTTTTATGGTTTATTCGCGGGTTTAGAGAGAAGAGATGTTAGGAAGAGCTGGAGAGCTACCAGATAGAGAGACAGAGTCTCGTACAATTATGTTACTCAAGACACATAGACAGCCAATAAGGTAAGGGATTGCTTGATAAATCCCTACTCTTTTGCTCAGCTATTGTTGCTTTGGAGCAAGTTCAGCATTTCCTTGACTTGCCGGAAGCGTTCTAAACTAAATGAAAACCCAAGGTCGAAAATTTCTTTAACGGCACCAAGAATCACCAGTTGCCGCTTCACGACTTTCTGACATCCAGAGCTCAATAGGGGAGACCTTCGTTGAGTGTTTCATCTAACATATTTAATCCTGTTAGGGTGTGGCAGTTCGCGGTTGATTCCATGCATTTCAAAGGGTTCAAGTAATACTTGCGACCTAACCTTTAGCACGTAATGGACTCCAACAATCCTTTTGCTCGTGATGTAGAGCAGGAGCTCTTGGGAAATGCACCTCAGCAGCAGCAGCTCCAAGGATCAAATGACATTATAACAATTTTGGAAAACTCGGCTATTAATTCCAACTCTAGCGCAAACTCCATCTCCAACTCCAGTTTACCATCCAACCCACCGCTACAAACAGCTCAGACCGGATCATCAGTGCCGCAGATCGCAATTTCTCCAGTCTCTGCTTCCAACACAACCAATTTTGCAGAGGATCAGCCCGAAGTGACCCCCCAATTACCACCAAGGACTCCCCCCAGACCGGCTGCAAGGCCAGCTGTGCCTCCCTTAAATACCCGGCCCACAGATTCTCAACAGCCTGCCCGCTTGGATTTACCAGAGCAAAGTGATCTCAGGCCACCATCACCAGCTTACACTTCGGTAGCTTCTCCTCAAGAAATGGTGGGAAATGATCAGGTTCCTGAGCTTGACCTGCATCATCCAGACGAACCCCCGCCTCCATACACCGAAGCTGATCCAGGATTACGTCCTGAGATTTTTACTGCTCCATTTTCAGCCACTGGCGGTGATCAACAGATCCCTCCACTGCCCGAACGAAGATACAACCGGCCCGCAGGACGATCCCCAGCAGAAAACGCCCCCCCAGTACCAGACAGGCCGAACTTCCAGAGACCAGCTGTACCGCCTCCCAACGTTCGACCTCTAGCCCCACCTCCAACAAACTGGCAGAGGCCTCAGGGTCCACCCCAAGGTTTCCAGCCACAACCACCTGTATCACCACATGACTACCCCCCTCCACCAGTTAGGACTTCTGGAGCTAGGGTCTCCTCTAGTGCTTACCCCGGAGCAGCTAATGTTACTTACTCGGGATACTCAAGACGATAGAAAAAATATAGTATGCTTATGAATCTATGTGTGAATAATTATTAAGGGAATTTGAAGGGGAATTGGGCCTAATAGAGGTGACATCGGGTGAACGAAGCTCCAATTTTTCACCACGAGATGTATCTCCATCCACTTCATCCTCATTCTCTCGTGAAGAACTGTTAGGCTTTCGGAATAAATTAGTAAAGGTATCGAAAACCCCCCATTTTTTCTCAGTATGTGCTGATGTGCTAGGTGTGCTAGGCCTAGATATTGTAGAGACCGGCTCTGTTTTTGATAGCTCGTGTCTATGAGCCAAGCGTCGTTTTCTTTCTATTTCTAGTCTCTGATTTTTGAGCTGTCTGCCTTTCTTGCTGTAAATCTGCTTGAGCTTCTGCTGCACTGACAGCTCGACTACGCTCTGAGCCTCCTTGACAATGGCTCCGAGACTTTGTTTGACCAATTGAACGGATTTGCATGGCTTTTCAGTTCATTGCCAGTCTCAACAGGTTTCGGGGCAACGCCTCTATCAGAACTATCCCACTGGGAACTGATGTCGATTAGTCTGTGTTGGATCTGTGACTTGGAGAGATAGTCTCTTGAGTGAAAGTTAGCCCGAGGTACAGCTTCGCCCTGATATAGTCGCTCCGGTGAAATAATCTTTGAATACGTTGGCTCAATTAACAGTTCTCCGTCTTCAAGGTTCTGTTGAGGAAGGCCGCTGGAATATGGAAGTATTTTGAGGACTATAGCTTCAGCATCTTCATCCATTGTATGCACAAGCTACGAAAATCGGCTTCAGAACATGGAGAGAAGTGATGTCAAAACAGAAAACGATGAGATTCGTGTGTGGAAGGGAAAATCCTCCAGAACAGGCCTTCCGACGCCGTGCGCCTTCTACGCTAAGGATTCGCGTTGGGGCCTTACCACGTAGTTATAGGCCATAAATAGAAAATGGATTTATCCCCACTTTCCTTTCGTAAGTAGACTATGGCTCCAGTACCAGATCATATTCTTGAGCTGTACAAGGATTGCAAGGCTAAAAGCCAAATGGACCAAGAGTTGATCAGCTGGGCCTGTGAAAACCTTAAAGGTGTGCCCAAGGGGAACGACGAATGGAAGAGATGTATCAGCGGTATGTTGTATGACTCTTGCGAGCCCGATCTTGTCTTTAAACGGTTCTTGGCCAACGACAAGACCGTGGAGTACGCTGAAATCAAGGCCAAAGATCACAAGGATGCTCAATCATATATCGATGCCCGTTCGACGTTCATGAAAGGGGTCGTCGGCCATCTGGGGGCTAATAGTTGCTTTGAGTACCCATTCTTCTTTGATTATGGGTTTAACACTTACATTGGAGATAATTTCTTTGCCAATTTCAATCTGACCATTTTGGATTGCAGCATTGTGAAGATTGGGAACGGAGTAATGTGTGGGCCCAATGTCTCCATAGTCACAGCAACGCACCCGTCAGATCCCACGCTGCGCAAGACACTCCTTGAATATGCTCATCCAGTTACTATAGAGGACGGTGTGTGGCTTTGCACCAACTGTGCTGTAATGCCTGGTGTTACTGTTGGAAAAGGAAGCATCGTTGCAGCTGGAGCCGTGGTGACGAAGGACGTTCCTGCCTACACCGTTGTTGCTGGGACCCCTGCCAAGGTTACCAGAACCCTGGAAAAGGAGCGTGATGGAGCTGTATTTAAGGATATACTTGCTCTTACTAGATAGAGTTTATAGACAGTAAGTACAAGACAATGGGCGGCGTTGTTTATCAAGTAGATTCTGAGAAGCGATGCTGAGATTGGGTTTTTCAGTTGTTCCATTTACCTCGCTTCTTCACCACTCCCCATAGAATGACTACTCTGGTTCTACCACAGTTTCCAGAGACAAGAATACTGGTAGCTCAGTACAAGAATGTCACAAATGCTAAGAAAATACGAGAGGAGCTCATAAACGGAAATTTACACTACAACTACTCGTTCATCAACGCTGAAACCATTGCATCGGAAACTCATTTGAACAGTTCCATCTACAGGACTCTCATAAACCACAGGAACAAGACTATGAAAGCAAAGACCTTACATTCTGAGCTGATATTCAATCTATCTCCATTCAAGAACATAATGGATGCGTTAAAGAAGTTTGGTATTGCTGATGAGTGCGCTAACGTAATAGTGGTGCGTATTCCTGATGCTGGCGAGCCAGCACCAAATGTCGACGATCTGGACTCTGTTGTCGAAGGCGAAAGAACAGACGAGCCCATAGGAACCTACTGTAATACCAAGTTGGTCAAGAAGATCTTCAAGTTGAATAACTTGGGTGAAGATTTGGACTTGTCTACATTGGTCAATGGGTCGATACAGTTGAGGTAAAATGAGGATACAGCATCCCCAAGACTTTCAAACTAATATAAATGGCCCTACTAATATAGCAATAGCAATATATCAGCCTTGACGGACACGGAAAACCAACTCTGACACACTTTGGCCCTACGCAATGTTCGGCATCTTATATCATCACTATTCGAGATTTCCTTGTTTTACCTTAATACCTCATCTTATCCGGTTCTTCCAGACAATATATGAGGCCGAGTTTGTCATGGATTATTCCAGCATTTGTTCTAGTAGGGCTCGGATATCTTCAGTACATCTATTCCTACCGATTCTGCTACATTGGTCTCATTAGGAACCAATCCCGGACCGCCGTCGGCATAGTCTTCATCGTCCTGTTCAACATCCTTTATGTGGTGGTACTGTTCATATGGTCTCTGCTAGTATGCATGGGGCCCGGAGAGCTCAAACCGATCCGTTTATACTACCTCGGAGGGGGAAATAAAGATGGGTATCTACCGCCCCCAGACTTTTTCGTCTGCAATGCCAATGGATTACCAGAGTATTGTGCTACTTGCCAGACTGTCAAGTACAATCGGAGCCACCATAGCAGTAAGATGGGACGCTGTGTGCCAGTTTTCGACCACTATTGCTTGTGGGTAGGTACCGTTATCGGAAGGAACAACTACAAGAACTTCATGCTGTTCATGGCTTACCTTTTCATCCTATTCATTTACATTCTTATAACATTTACCATTTATGCTCCATCTTTGCGGACTTACGAAACAGCAAGAGGACAAACTGTTCTCAACCCCAATTTCATTGTGATGTACATTTGCACGGCGTTTTGGATTGTCATGCTACTAGGGTTGTTCATATCACACATAAACCTCATTTTCTACAACAGAACCACTATAGACGATCTCAAGAATAGAAGACCAAAAAGAGAGCCTGCGATTAACAATGATTCATGGTCAGGGCTATGCCAGGAACGTCCAAGCCAAGTGGTCATTGGCGGCCAAGTGGCTGGTCATATCAGTGTAAAACATCCTATATTACCAGACGCAAGAGTAATCTTCCCCTACTATCACAGTGACAACATATACGATCATGGTTGGAAAGAGAATATGAAAGCTATTTTCGGAAACAAATACTATCAATGGGCGGTACCTAAGGTCCGTTCAGATATGCCTCACGACCAAGACGACAAGTCAATACTTAAAGCAGAAGACCAGCTGATCTCTTCCCAATTCAAGGAGAAGCTCATCACATATATCCATAACGACGAGGGAGAATTATTCCTAATTAAATAGCAACGACTAATGAGCACATCTTTTAAATAGTCTCTTAAACTCTCGAATAGCTGTCTACTAGTGCCCTTTCGACGTTTAACGTATCATCCCTGTAAGCAATTCTAATATCAGGGACGTTGGTCTTTTCTATATCGTTTCCTTCAACTCCACTCTTGGTGAAATTCTTACCCAGCCAATGCCTTTTGAGTTCGTACTCAAACCCAGACATCAACACAGAATTCCTGGCGAGTTCACACATATCCACATTGGATAACTTGTAGATCTGAGCAGCAACAGAGTACTCCTCAATCAAAGGTTCTCTGGTATACGAAAACTGTAAGGGGTCATCTGTCGATAGAGTCACGTTCAATCCCCTCTTGAAGTAGGTATAGAATGGGTTCTTATCGTAGTTTAGGAATAGCGCATTGTTCGACAATGGAGACATCGCCAACGGAATTTGAGTTAAGTAGAACAAATACTGGACATAGGGTACTTTTCTTAACATAATTCCATGAGAAATCCCCTCTGAAGTTAAAAATGCACTGATAAGATGTTCTGGATCTCCAGCTTCACCACAATGTGGACGCAATAAGAAAGTGCTAAAACCTCTCTTGTTTCTCCAGTGGTTCAAAGAAGCAATATTGGCATAGAGGTAATACAAGTAGTAAGAATAAGGAGGGTTATTTGAAGTATTCCAGTATCGTGGAGTGGGAAACTTCTTGTGAAATCTTCTGTCTGCCTTGGATTCATCATCAACAGAGTCAAAACCAATCACTCGCTCTAAAAACACGTGCAATTTAGGATGGGATTGAGGATTCTTAGTGACCTCAAATAATGGCTGGAACAAATTGTTTGTGACATCTTGGAATGAAGTGATGGTATTGCTTCTCTTGTAGATATCGTACAATCTTGGAACTTGAATCAGCCATCTAACGTTATGACTGACAAGCTTGTTGTCAATGACCCACGCAGCTAATTTGTCCCATTCGTCAATGGATCTACCATAAATACTAATTCGATATTCCATCATTTGATACTTGGAGTCCTCAACGTCATCAAAGACTTCTCTAGTAATGTCTGCCAAATATTTTCCTTTAATATAATTATCAGTCTTCAGAAATATTTCACGTAGACGAGATTCTCCAATAGGATTGTATTTCAAGTTGAACTTATCGAACCTATGAAACGTATCCTTATGAGCATGCATATCAAGAGTATCAATTGACAGGTCGTAGGCAGTAAGCTTCAACGAATGAAACACTTCTTCCAGCGTGAGAACTTTGCCATCTCTGTAAATGACCTTCTCCTTTGGGTGGTGTCTAATCTTGTGTTTGATAAATCTAAGCAAATGCTTTTGATTCATACATGCGGAATGGTGAACGTGCGTGTCGACCTTTCTAACGTTATAGAAATCTCTGTGGGGATTCTTTTTAGATTCTGCTGTTTCTTGGTATTCGTTCAAAAGGGAATACAAATTCCATTTGGCTTCCAAATATTGTAAACGTTTGAATGCGAAAGACTTTGCGGGGCCGTCCGAAGCCATTGCAGTTATAGCATCTAGATCCATATAATACTCCTTTATGCTTGGAATGTTGGCCAGTTTTTGTCCACTGGTTGAATCCACTATCTGGAAAACATCCTGTTTGTCCAAAACAAAGTCAACATCGGGGTCTTGACCTGGAATGATGCATTCCTCAAAGTTGAATTTGAGAGCATCGTTTAGATCATCTTCGGACTCACATTTCTTGAACGATTTGGAATCAGATTGCTGGATGTTCCATTTAGGTTTGGGAGGTTCTGGGTATATTTTCCAAGAAGGATGATTTTTGGGGTTATCAGAAAAGTTCTGAAAAGATAGATCCTGATACTTTTTTCTCAGCTCTACACATCGTTTGATGTTACGATAGATCTGGATGAGCTCTTCTGAAGGTGCTTCATCTGTAGCGTTATGGTCGTCTTCTAAGATGCGACCCAATTTAAAATGGGGTTTGTTAAACGCAAGTTTCTTCATTCCATCGACAGGCGCCGATGGGGAGAGGGAGTTAGTAGCCGGATCATAGCTAAACTTTGACTCTGTTGGGGACTGTCCTCCTTCATGCAGCGAAGCAAAAGGTGGAGGAGGGATTACAAACTCTACGACGCTGCTTTTTCTATTTCTGTCGTTGGTTCCTGCAAATTCCTTTACCACCTTAGAGGAATTGCCTAGTGATTGCAAAGCCCGCAATTTTTGATCATGCTCCTGCATCATCTTCTCCTCCAAATAAGAAAAATGAGCTGTGGAAGACGCCATGCTCTCGTTGTCGTTATCGCCATCGGGCAATGACTCTTTTCCACCTAGATCTTGATCGACCTCATCATCGCTCATGTAGAGGTGTTTGTTGCTTCCCTCGTAAGACAGGCCGCCCGAATTGGGTGAAAAGGCTTCGAAGTTACCTGTATTTCCTTGTGGCGAAGAGTCCATCTGGGTATGGGAAAACTCTGAGTAGACGTTAGGAGATTAAGAGATGAGATCGGGAGAAGGCGAGGAGGTTGCCCTTACCCCCCAAGAAATCAGGTTATTCCGATGAGCTAGTTCTGTTTCGCGACCTGCACTGGTCCCCCTCTTGGGAAATTGGTAAATAAATAAACAACACATACCTTGAAGCGTTTTTTCTTTTCTCCTTTGGCAACTCACCGAGCTCTGTTAGTGATCTTGTATGAGCATGGAGGATAAAAAGTATTTGACCCCAGGTAAGTGAAGTTGTGAGCCTCCACTGTGGTTTTATTTGCAATGGGGCAATCGAGGCAATCAATGTTTGCATACTAACGTTTAGATTTTGATCCGTCAACACTCAAGGTAGCTCAGTTGAGGAGGATCCTTGTAGAGCACGAAATAAAGTTCCCTCCATCAGCAAAGAAGCAAGCCCTGCTAAAGCTGTTCGACGAGAAAATCAAACCCAAGGCTCCAAAGTTGCTGGCGAAATATAAGAAAGCTAATGTGCCTGATGGGAAAGATATTCTTGATGCCTCCAGTAAAAAATCGATCATTGGTAACTCCTCTGACGATGAACCCGAATCTGCACCCAAGGCTCAGAAAAAGTCGAAGAAAGTTACAAAATCAAAGAAAAGCTCCAAATCTAAAAAGCAATCTACATCTGTGTCACAGAAAGAGGAGCATCTAGATTCTTCCCATCTGGTAGCCAAGGAGCTTGATGTCACCGATGATTCTATTAAGCTGAGTCCCCCTGAGGATAAAGTTGTGAAAAAAATCCCTAAAAAACATCGAGAAAAGTTGCCAGAGGAAGTCACATCGCCCAAGTTGGATTTAAAACGGAAACCGGTATTAGATCATGATGTTGAAGAAGAGTTGTTGGACGAAAAATGCAACCAGATTATTCCTTCCAAAGACGAAGATGAAAAGATAAAGCTGGAAAAGATGAAAGAGAACATCGAAACAACATTCTCCAATAGAAACGTATTTCAAAAAGATTCTTCCTCTATACCCCACAAAAGAGCCAGAGATCCTGATGATCCTTCATCTCCCAATAGAAAACAGATAAAGCAAGACAAATCTTCCAAAGATATTTTCAAGGGCGAAGACTCTTTTAACTCTACTGAAGATATTGACTTCGACAAACTCTTGAGCTCCCCCACAAAAGGCAAGAACACTAGAACTAAGGATACCACTAAACCCATTGCTGTTACTCCCCAAGTTTCTGAGCGACAGAAAAGGATTTCTAGATCCACAAAGAAGCACTCAAGCACTCCCTCGACACATACAGATCCATCCTTTTCCTCCAGCACCCCTAACGAAGGACATGTACCTAGATTTCCAGCTGAGATAATTGATTTGGACAAGGAAAAAGAAGAATTAAACAAAAGTGATCATAAAACACCAATTGTGACTAAAAAAATAAAGCAAGAAGGCACTGAAACTGACAAAGATAATGATAGCATGCTCTTAGAAACATTGAAAAACGAAGTCGAAGAGGAAGAAGATAATATTAAAAAAGATGCGGACGAGATGTTGGTTAATATCGAAAACTCGTTATCCTATGTTTCTTTCAACACAGTTTTGAAGTACTTTTTTTCTTGGTTTTTTGCGTCTCTATTTTTTGCTGTCTTTCTCTTGTGGAGAGAACAAAGAATATATTCTGGATACTGTGGGTCATCCATTGACAAAAGAGTTTTTGATATTGACTACGATATTGTCCCAGAACAGCTACTTCCTGTAATGGAGTATATCGAAGATACGTCGTCACAGTTAGTCCCAGAATGTATCCCATGTCCTGAACATGCTGAATGTTACCCACTTTTCAAGGCTAGATGCGATGTTGATTTCGTTTCAACACATCCATGGTACTCCTTTTTTGGATTTTTTCCAACACCAATCACTTGTGTTCCAGATGAAAGAAAAACGGAGAACATTCACAGAGTTACTAACTATTTACTTTTTCTTCTCAGAAACAGGAATGCAGAAATTGATTGTGGTAGAGGTTTAGATGAAGACGCTGGTTTATCACTGGAGGAATTACACGATCTTGTATTAGAGATCAAACCTGATTATGTCAGTCCCGAAGAGTTTGAATATTATTGGAGCAAAGCTTTGATCGACTTGGAATCTGAACCTGAAATAATTGTAAGGCAAGTTTATTTATTAAATGATAAACGGGCGTTAAAACCTCTTTATCTCTAATTTTTTTTTTCACACTTAGTGCTCAACGAATACTAACATTTTTAGCTATCAACATCAAACAATGTCGATGGAGAACAAGATACTGAAGACGCATACCAGGAAGACAATAAAAGCCCAGACCAAACGGTTATTCGCTCAACGTCCCTCACAAACCTTAGCTTCCAGTGCCAAATAGACCGTTACATCACTAGTATCTTGATAAAGTATAGGCCGTTTGCTTTTGCATTTATCGGTTTCTTGATCTTGATCAGAATATCAGTTTTTCTTTACCAGAGAAATGCTAGTTACAAGAAGCGGATAACTGATTTGGTGACAGAAGTATTTTTAAGGCTTCAAAGAAGAGCAGGAAGTGCCAAGAAAGATTCCTCAGGATTGACGAGGCCTTATATTGGTTCCCACCAACTTCGGGATTTACTTCTTGACTCTGAAATGCGTTTTTCTGAAAAGAACAAGATTTGGAAAGATGTTTCTAAAAAAGTGGAAAGGAACAGCAATGTACGCAGTAGGGTGATCGAGGTATTTGGTGAAGTAATGAAGGTGTGGGAATGGATATCGGATGTAGACAATTAAATAATGCTAATTTATATACAGTATACCATGGCTGCTTCAGCTTCAAAACTGTTCACGGGACCTTTCAGTATCCAGTTTTCTTCTAGAAAAGTTAAAAGTTGAACGACACAGTGGACATGTGGACGTTCCTGAACTTTTAAACCATTTGTAAAGACATCCACTGTGGAATTTGTTATTGCATGTATGGCAGCTCTGAGATGGTAATGAGGAATCTATATGAAGAATGGAGTAGCACACAGCGCATTCTTCAAATCCGGAGAAATGGTAGTTTACATTCTTGTTGAAAAGTTCCAGCGCTTCTATTATTGTACCGTTGGAAGATGAGATCACTCTCTGACAGGAGTTCAGCCAAGCACGCCATTGTTGCTCTTTAACTCCGATACGATGAAGACCTTCCACCATAACATTTGTTAACGGATATGTGTCGGGAAGTCGAATGGTCATTTCCATTGTCTGCTCATCGATGGTATATTGAGATTTGACATCGTGTTGCTGTCTATTGGTTTTGACTTTCAGATTTTCGTCTTTGGTCAAAATCTCTGAATTCTTCAGTCTCTGTTCAACAGTGTCGAGCTCGCTATTGATAAGTATAGGTGAGATTAAAGTTTTGGTCACCTCTTCAATCGTTGATTTTAGTTGTCGGTTCTTTACATCCAAGAACCAATGCTTACAAGAAGAACCTAGTAGTTCGAGAGCAGTATAATAAAGGTGAACGGTGAATGTTTTGAACTGAACGTCTAGTGGTAAGTCACTGGAATATTTGTCAAAAATCATTGCTTTGTCAACTCGACTGTCAGATTTAAGCAGTTGGTAGAAGCTTTTATCATGCTCAAAATCAATCTGTGAAAACACAAATGAGAGGAACTTGAAAAGGTATTCCTCGATCTGACTAATGTAGCTTTTTCTGATTTCGTAAGTAATGTTTCTGAAGTGCACTAGAACCAAATGCCAACCAAACAAATATCTTGCAACAACCTCAGGAGACTCGAACTCAATATACTCTTCAAATTGGTTAGATATTAACTGAATGAGCAACGGGGGAAGCTCTGGTTTCAGTTCTGGAGTATCGCCATCTGCTTGAATAGTCATTTTTTGAAGTTCAACTTCAATTACAAAATTTTGATGGTTCTTAAAGAGAACTTTGTACAGAACACGTGCAGCCACTTTGAGTACTGCAACCGAAAAAGATGTTTCTAACTGGCCGTAGAAGAAATCAACTTCCTCGTTCAGTGAAGAGTCCGGAATAATATTGAGAAGAACTTGTTCAGCAAGATTCAATATCAAATCGGAACATAAGTTGTCAATTTTAAAATCAAAGACCTTGATGACAGCCAAAAACTCAGTAAAAATGGTTTCCTTTTCAGACATCCAGACTTCCCTGTTGACTTCTAAGAAGTTCTGCAGCAAGATTAACGATTTGAAATTAAAGTAAGTCAATGATATGCTCATACTTTTAGATGATTCAGTAGCTGTACTAGACTCTAACTCCATTGAAACCACGCCAAGTGAGTCTCGTACCAAATTTGTTAGAACTTCATATGCGAGCGCTAGACCATCTGTACTGATTAACTTCTTTGATATACAGTTGTGCAAGAATATCAACATCTGAATTCGCATAGGAATAAAATCTTGATCATAAGCTATGTCAGCCTCCAACAGCTTCGAAAAAGACTGAAGAACCATCATGGCTCGGTTAGTCTCAATAATTTCCAAACTATTTGAAGTCATTTCTTCTTGCACAAGTGTGAAATTGTTCAACAAAGTCAAATGTGGTAAGCCACTACTAAGAATTTCGCTTGAACTTCGAATTCCTACCAAGTAGGAAGCTATTTGATTTCTAAACCTGCTCAGCTCTGGCGAAAACAAAACTTCTTGTGGAAGAGAAATCAAAATGATAGATAGAAATGTGAGTCCTTTTTTGTAAAGACCATTGAAAAAGGCTGGAGAAAACAACGTAGGTTTAGAGTATTGCAACTTGTTCCCCAATATTCTGGTAACAATTCTTGCGATAAAAACATTCTCCTGTGCTTGCTCAAATAAACTACTTAAAATGGACTTTGAATAAACACCTGATATTATGTTCAAAACATCTTCTGTACTCAAATCGCTAGTTAGTTCAAGTAGATAAGTAACACTCTTAGTGTGTAAATCAACTAAATGAACTTCTGAGTCCGGAAATAAGAAAGTATGATCAATGAGGGCTTCAGTTAATATAGCCCAAGCCTCGATGATGATCTGATCTGCAGCAACACCATTCTTTAGCACAAAAATAATGTAAGAAAGAAATGCACCAATTGAGTATATGTTTGTCAAAGTTTCACCATTGTTAGTATCCTCTAGTTTAAACAGAGCCACATTGTGCTGGAGTGGATTTGAAAGAATTGTCTGGTAGAAGCTGAACTTGATGCCACTAACTAATTCAACTAACATCTGCTTATCTGGAAGTGTGAGTATTTCAGAGCTGTTTTCTCTCTCTGCTATATATGCTAATATATCAGGAACACTCTTCGAATCATCAAAAGAGGCCTGCAAGAAGAAAGAAAACAATGATTGCTTGAATTGACCAATAAAATCTGGATTGGTACAGTTATTCTTCTCGATGAGGTCCAGTAGCTCCTTCGAAGATGAAAATCGCTTCCACAAATTAACTAAAAACTGGGGTTCTTCCATCACAAATTCCAAAAACAGATCATTTTTGTATTGAGAACAACAGTTCAGTATAAAATCATCCCAATGCTTTTTAGAGGTCAATGCTTGACTATACAAATTCTTCAAAACATCCTTAGTCAGAAGTTTGAAAATTATTGCAGAATCATTTTCCGTGAACGATTGTCCAGATTTCTTCAAAGTGAAGGACACCAAATCAGAACACTTTGCAGTATCAAAATGTTTAATTTGTGGTACTTTTTTAAGAAAGTAAGCGATGAGTAAGCTATCATTGATATCCTCTAGTTTGACAAAAAAATCATTGATGACTTCATGAAGTACCTTGTCGTCGAACAGTTTACTCTCGCTGTATAGTGTCAACATCCTCAAAGGCTCCTTGACAAAACTAACATCTATAAATGATAGTAAGCCAAAAAGAAATTCTTCGACTTCTTTGGAAAAGTCAGTAAAGTTATGAGAGATAATACCCTCAACTAAAACTAACGAGTTTATTGGTTTTTCTTCGAAATCGAGTTCTTCATCTTCAAGGGAACCCAAAGCATTAATACAAAGCATCTTAAGACATTCTGATAGGGAATCTGGCTCTGATGCAAGAACATTGAAGTAGTTGTTCAAAAATATCTCCGAATTAAGTGGCTCCATATTGAAAACTATCTTTTTCCCCACCAGTGAATCCAACACTAAATCATTGACTGCTAGTAATAATTCATCTGAGGGCAGCGCAATAAAGAAGCTGGCCGTTTTTCTAATGATTGAAGTATCAAGTTTCGACTTGTTTAACAAGGTGATGATAAATGGCATGACAGTTTTGATGACATGGTCTTCGGGTAATTTGAACCTGAGAATAATATCTAAAAATGTGATCCATCCCGCAACACTTGATCTGCCCTGCCTTTCTTTGCAAACACTTCGATAAATAATGTCAGTAATAGTAGTAAAAAATAGGTCATTTTCTATGCTGATGAGTGAGTCATCAGATAATGCAATGATCTCTGACAACAAACTGTAATAAACTGGATCAGAGTTACATGAGCCAATTGAGACAAAGTCGATAAAATGATCCTGAGAATTCTTACTGAGCGTCCAAAAGCTGTTAGACTTACGAACCAGATGACGAAGAGCATTCAATGTCGGCAACACAATTGTGGAGTTGAGCAAGACTTGCTTTCTGTTTATCTTCTTGCAAGACTTGAATACTGCTTTAGTCAATGGTTTGAGTAGCTTCTCAGAATAGGCCAACATTCCTGGAACAGTATGTAGAGTGTGTTTTCTGATATTCAAGTCTTTATTGGAAAAGTTATCCCACAGTGATGAATGCGAACCAGTGATCTTATCGATTAATACTATGGCTTCTTCAGAGTGATTGGAAAGTTGCAATTCCCGTTCAAACATTTGTATGGATGAACAGACTGCTCGGTTAAACTTTAATTGTGCCTCATCTTCTGAAACTTGTTGCTCGTTAGAGAGAGAATCCTGGGTCTCAGAGTTCAATACCTGATTGACAAAATTTAGTATTTGAACTTGGAATATTGTGAATAGGGATTCAAATTTCTCTTCATTGAAGCACGTCAAAAACTCTGCTTTGACTTGAGACGAAACTACTCTTTCTGTGTCATAGGTGCCCATAATCCAAGCACCAATGGTATCGGCTAGAAATTTGGAGTATTTCTTGCCTAATGTATGCACGATCTTTGCTTGCAGTTGGTGGGCCAATAACCTGACATTTCTTGACAAATCTATTGAAAGTTTTGGATAAATCTGGACCCACGCAACTGCTGTCGTATAATCTTCAAAAATTCTAACGTCTGATGAGTTTATGATTTCCTTCAGTGCCTTTTCTTTAGTGGTATCGTCTTTCTTTAGTAACGAACGAAAGTTCTTCTTTAAATTCGGCTCCGACAAAGTATTAATATCTGGGATCCCGGTGAAGTAGTTTAGCGACACTTCAAACCCATTAGTGCCTAAAGTAGCAGCTGTGTTGAACGGATTCATACTGGCTCTCAGAGGAACTTTAGAGAGGAGACTACCTGAAAACGGCGCGCACAATGGCAAAGAAGCGATATGGTGTTCAGGTGCACTGGGGTTTAGTATTTCAAGTTTGATCAGCATCAAGGTGTTCATACGAGGTATTCAGATAATGGGAGGTTGATGGGCCTGTAATTAGAGCCACAAACACATCTACAATAGTTAACACTGACTTTTTGGTTATTTAACTTTCATTCCTTCCTCTCTGTTGCACTTGTATTAGCACTGACTTTAAATTCCATCTGAGGACCAAAACAGAGAGGCAAAAGACACAAACTAGTATACACGGATTATCGCCCCTTAGCTAAAATTCATCATCGTACTCATCGTCTTGCTCACGATCCACTGCGTCGTTCTCTATGAAGTCGTCTCCGTTCACGTCTGCATTCTCTTCAGCAACGGCCTCACATGCGTCAATCCAGTCACTGTATATGTCAATCGGTTGTGATAGTGAGTTTATGGGGGCCTGGAAAGATAAGTTGCATTTTTTACATTCCAAAAGACCGATGCTATTTTTCTTATCCAATGTGCAAACCACAGAGTTGTCGTGGTTACAAAAGAGACACGTAAACTGGGTTTCCAGCTTTTGCTTGATTTTTGGTGCTGGTTTCCTTGCGGATGACTTTCTCTTTCCCATATTAGCTGTAGTTTAGGGGAGTTGGGATAAGAATTGGCTGGAGGAAAGGGTGTATTTTCCAAGTCAGATCAGATACCAGTCGCGACAGGCGCAATTGGTAAGCTGACCTTACCAGTACTCCAAGGAACACTACACTAGAAAGGGCGTCCACTTTGGACGGCAAGGCATCCAATGGGAAGTTCTTCCTGTAGTTGACATGCCATCTTCAGAATGCCACTTTACCGTGCCTTCTTGCTGCTGTTGCTTGCTCCTTTCTTCGTAACATGCTTCAATCAAATTGGGCTATGTTACACTTCCGATGTAGCATTCCATGGTTAGCGAAAAATGAAAAAAAAAAAATATACTGAGAAAAAAAATTCAAGTACTAAGATCAGGAATACTCCCTTATTCACTTCTATCGAAATGCCCCCCAGAAAGAGAATAACCAGAAGCTCTGCAAAGAGCAATGACACCCCTGTTGATACACCAACTAAGGGTTCTCCTGCAAAGAAAGTTTCCAAAAAGTCTGCTGCAGCAAAAAAGAAGAATGTTTCAACTAAAGAGACCTCTGTTGAAAAAGAATCCCCCAAGGAAACTTCGCCTGAAGCCGTGAACGCTTCCGCTGAAGAACAAAAAGAGTTTGTCAAACAAGCTATCATCTTGAAGGCCGTGAAGGAACTGCTCGACTTTTTGAAGAAACAAGATGAAGAGAAAGCCAACAAGAAATCCAGTCTGTTTGAGGAAGATGGTGTTCCATTGACGTTAAAGTTCACCTCTGTTAAATATTTTACCAACAAGGTGAACTTGAAGCCAAAGCTGATTAGTCTGCCTCATTCCTTGCATGGTGATGACGAAGAGTTCAAATTTTGTATTTTCGTCAACGACAAACTCATCGGAGAGGAAGAGCTCTCTCAGATTGAAAATGATGAGTATCTGACCAAATATGTCGGAAAAATTGTACGTGGAGAAGAGTTGAAGGGAGAATTTCGTCCTTATGACGCCAGAGAACAATTGAGAGAAAGTTATGACTGTTTCGTGTCTGATGATGCGCTAGTTACCACGTTACCAAAACTGTTAGGAAAGACGTTCTATGACTCTTCGATTGACCATCTCCCTGTGCCTATCAAACTGAGAGTTTTTAAGGGAAAGGATTTCTCTCTTGATGTGCTGAAGCAGTCCCTGGAGAAAGTCAGAACTTCCACCTACTACAGAGTTCCACTTGGAACTGAAATGGAAATCAGAATAGGAAACAGTAAAATGGATCCCTCTGAATTAGTCGAAAACATCAGCACTGTAGTAAACAAGATTTTGACCCAAGAGCATACTATCATCGACGTTGACCTGCAATCTGGTGACCAGTCTTCAGTTGTTCTCCCCATTTACACCAGTGACAACTTCTACACCGAAGATGATGTCGCCCAGGCAGAGCTACCACCCGTTAGACCTGCTGATGTCATTTTGAAGGAAGATCCACTAACTGCATTCAAGGATGCCCTGGTCGAAATTGCTGTTGACGAAGACGAGGCAAAGAAGCTCATCTCAGAAGTGTTACTCGACTCTGAGAAACCCAAAAAGAGAAATCATAGACATAATCACACCGAAGCGGAACCAGTCTCCGAGGATCTTTCAAACAAGAAAAGAAAGGAAGAATAATTGTATACTACTGATAGATATCATTTGGAGTAAAAAATATAGAAGTTCTAGAAGACTTTGGGGCATGTAGTTTAGGTAAGCCATCGCATGCGCCCTTGCGCGGAAAACAGGCCGATAAGCAAGTTAATCTCGTTTCGTATGCAAGAGGTACCGACCAACACCATAATCCTAACTGGCTTTGCGCCAGGGGAGTTGCAAGATGACGAGATGATAGTGTCACATCTAAAAGACCTTGTGAAAAAGGTAACCCCACCGTTCGAAACAATCAAAATCATAAAACTGCCGAAATTTCAAAGGGTTTTTCTGATATTTGAGGAGATCAGTTGTTCCATTGCAGCTTACAACTATCTGACCACAGAGCTGAGCTCTTTGACCGTGGGATACAGCATTAGAAGCAACTTTATCTCGACACAGGAATTTTTGCAACTTCCCGACCAGGGCACCCGATTTGTGATCTCTCCACCCTCGTCACCTCCTCCAGAGTGGGATCACTATGACAAAGTAGAAGGTGGCCCAGATATGAGAGAAATCCATTCGCCAGAAGAATTGCGAGGTCTCTTATTCAAAAAACTAGGTGATAGAATTTCACACTACGATGGAGAAGAATTCGAAACGAATAATAATGCAAGCAAGAGAGAGAAGTTCGAAGCATCCCAGGAATGGCTCATTGAACAGATGAACCAAGAAATAACCGAACAACATAAAGATATCCCTTTTATCCTAGTCGACAAAGCCGAAGATAACGTTAACGAGAAGGAGGAATGCTCAGTTGCGGGAATCAAAACAAGACTACCTGGTACATAATGTTATTTTATAATGTATATATATTCGTCCCTCAGTCAGAATGACCAGTTTGCTCATCCGCAATCTTACTCAAGATATCATCATAAGCTTTGCTAATAGTTTCAATCTCTAGATCGTCCTCAGAATCTACCCCAGCTGCTTCTTCCGCATTCATTTTTCCTAAAACTTTGTTCAACTCTAGGTTCTTCTTCGATTCAGGAAGGTCTTCTTCGTCAGAAGAAGAATGTCTTTTATGAAGACCGGGTTTGAGGTCATCCACCAGACAGCTATCGCCGTCTTTGGAAGAGGATTTTCCAAAAATAGACTCTACTTGAATTCCTTTCTCTTTGAAAGCGTTCAAAATCTCCGACAGCTTCTGGGCATCTCCCGTAAGGAACAACTTACGGATGGCTTCACCATTCATTTCTTTCAGATTCTTGAGAATATGTGGGGTCTTTAAATGTGATTGTGCAATGGATCCATTTTTAGCAACATTGCTTTCCTCTTGTAATTGCTGCTTCATCTTTGAGGAGAAATCATCTTCTGCATTGGAGTTGTCCTTGATCAAAGTAGCACCTCCGAGATCTTCCAACGGCGCTGAAGTTTCTTCTGAATCTGTAGTTTCTGTTAGCTTCGAGACATAGAAATGACTGACATCAGACATAGTGTACTTGATTCTGCTGGAAAGAAGCTTTAATCCCTTATCGATGGAGGAATCTAAAATACAAAGCCTGATCAAAGTCTCTTTACCCTCCAAATTAAGTTTGTTGTTCAGTTGTAGCTTGAATAGTTCTTGCATAGTTTCATGAAGAATATTCTTGGCTACTTTGACTTCATCAAACAAATCTTTCAACTCTTCAGCAGAAGTAGTGGAAGGATCTTTAGAAAGACACTTGGACATTTTCTCCGCCCAACTTACCCTTGAGTCATCGTCGTTCGTACTATTTGCGTCGGCGGTGTACAGAATCTTCTCCATATTCCTCATAGTATAAAGCCCAATTTGTTCCTTATACCTTGTCGACATGTCTTCAAAGGAGCAATTTAAGGTAAACAAACTGGAAGAATTCTTAACTGCGTTGGTAAGGGCGATGGTAGCAGCTTCATCCAAAGTATTTCCAACAATAGAAAAAGAGCACAACTTACGACAAAGTCTAATTGCCTCGGAGAAAGTGATGATGGAAGCCGTGGTAAGGTCGTTGTTATCTAAGCATAAACGACTTAGTTCGGGAAAGAGAGGCAAATAACTGGAAATGAAAGTTGTTAACTTAGGGAAGATTTTCTTATTGTTAGACAGATCCAAAAACTTAAGAGTTGGTAGTTTCGAAAGAGCAACAATCAAATCCTTTACGTCTTGGCTGTCCTGAAGATTACAGCAGTTAAGGGAGAGCAATTTTAGATGAGATTGTGGCTCACTCTTCTGAAAAGCGTCAGTGAACACTTTGATCGACGTCGATAAATCATTGTATCCCAAGTCCAGACCTAGCATTTCAGGGTTATCAACCATCATCTGAGCAAGAACCTCACATTGTTGAGTTGTAAGCTCATTGAAAGCCAAACCCACTTTCCAGGTCTTATGAGAAAGAGCCATCGAGATGAGATTCTCGAAGACAACAAAATCATTGATTTTACAACCTGTAAGTACTAGCTCTCGTAGGCCTCCACGGAAAATCAAAGAAGCTATGAAAAGTGGCCAGTCCATGTCAGATCTGTTTTGCGTGTTGGATTCCATAACTTTTGCAGCCGTAGAAGAAGTCTGCGGTTTCTTAGACGCTGCACTGGTCGATCCGCGTCTCTTCTGACTTCCAACTTGTAACATGGGGCATTGAGTGATATCGAGTCTCTCCAACCTTGTATTCATAGTTAAAAACCAGCAAAGAAGTTTCCAACCTTCACTATCGATACACATGTTTCGAAGTGAGAGTTTGCGTAAGTGCTTCTTATTCACCAACGAAGCCAAAATTGTCCTAAACATTTCCAAAGTCAAAGAGACACCATCTAATGAAATGGAAACTACTGGAGCAATTCTGACGAAATCAGCAAAAGAAAGGACTTCGATTAAGGAGGGCTTTGGATTTTTCAGTTGGAGGACAGGTAATGGATCAGTACTACCTTTGGGAATCTGCTTCAAAGTACTGGGGATTGGCAGAATCTCTCTAAGATGACAGCATCTAGTATACAATTCGTCTAGTTTCAACGTAACCAATGGCTTGTCCATTTCAATAATATGTGGTCTCCTTCTGACCATAGGCTTATCAATTGTAACCTTGGAAGCATCGACTTCTTCTATATCTTTATGTGGAGTTTTAGTCTCCGTTTCTGTATCGTGCTTGGCTTTTGCTGACCCACCAACAACAATACCCCCTCCATGCTTTAGCAAATCCTCAGGGTTGATCTTATTAATAATTATCTCACCAGTCTTGCTGATAATCACGTTTCCTTTCCGTGGGTTCCTGGATGGAATCTGTTGAGGGGGATCATTGGTGAACATGGTGGCAGCAAATGCAACTCTTTTTAGAGGAGCAACTTCATTCAAAATAGGAATTCCGGGTTTCTTGATTACTTTTGGTGGTGGTTTTGCATAGTTTATGTGAACACGCTCAGGATAAGATTGTGACTGCGGTGAAGAATCTCGTTTGTCATTAGTTTTTGTTCTTCTTAATAGTGAGCCCAAAACACCGGTCCCTTGACTAGACGGAGAGACAACTTTCGTAATCGGTGAACCAAATTGCTGATCTTCAGGTAAGTCTTTGAATTTGGGATTAATAGCAAGAGCTGATGGAAGTTTTGGCTTATCGGGATGAGGAGGTATCGGCTTTCCTGCAAGATCCAACTTAGCTTTCTTTTGCTCCTGAGGTGGGGATACACTGTTAGCTGATGAAGCACGTGCAGAAGCCTCCTCTTCACGTTGTGCCTCAAAGAACTTCAAGTATTCCCTGAGCTTTGGATCGATATTTTTCTTGGACACTTTGATAGAAAGATTTTCAAGATATAAACTGTAGTCATCATGATCGGAATCAGCAGGAGAGGAATCGCTGAACGCATCAGTTTCTGCATCGTCCCTATCATTTTCTTCTTTAAAAGTGGTCAAGGACTTGTCTATCTTAACTTTATTAGGGCGTGGTTTCGGTACTGTAGAACTCTCAGTCGAAGGTGAAGGTTCTGAGACAGGAGGTGCCACGGTTGGGGGAATTTTCTTGTGAAGTTCCTCCAATTTCTTTGCAGTTGGAGAGGAATCCCTTGATTTTCTTCGAAATAGCTTTTTGAAAATACCACTGGGAGGAGAGGAACTGCTCTCACCGAAAACTGATCGGCTCTGGTTCGTTGATGTCCTGGTCAGGTCCGAGCCTGAGACGCTGGATTTTCTCCTTGACGTAGTCGTGGTGCCATCATAGGTTTTCGACCGAGTCAGTCTGTTGGCGGGAATCTCATCATCATCGTCATACCCTTTCTTGAAATGGTTGCTTTGAGGAACAGAAGTCAGGGGAACTTCCTTGATCTTGCTAGTATTCGGCGAAGATACTGTGTCCGGCGAGGTTTCAACAGTAGCATCTGACTTTGAGTTTGGTGATTTAGCTATGGTAGGCGACTTCAATGGAGTTGCCGATGGTACAGAGACGTTAGGGTCCACGTCCGAACCACGCAAAAACCAGTCAATCTCACCATTTTGAACGGCCTTCACAAAGTATGCAGCGTCCTCTTCCAGCTTCTCTCTCAGAGAACTAAACACTCCCTCTTTCTTGACCTCATTTGAGTCCTTGTGCTTATTTTCTGTCATGTGTAGATGAAGTGGTAATCTCTAAAGACAGCAGGGGAAATAGCAAAGTAGATCAAAATTTCCGACACCGTCTGGAAGGAAAGCTCTATATTAAAAACTGCTTGAAAGAACCAAAGATAAGACCTTCTTCTGTGTGGTTTGATAGCAAGAAGATCTATGTAACAAAAAGAAGGAAAAATTGCAGACGTTTAAGATCTAGCCGAAATTCTGTATGGGTTTTGTTATCCTCCTCTGCCGCGAAACGATGGGATGTTCTGTAGTATATGGTGAATTATGGTGTGGGGTGGGGGGAGTAGGCTGCTTTGGGCGTACGTCAAAATGCAAAAAAGGCGTGTGCTACCCAGAATAATTGCAGATTATCACGCCCCTTCCTGTATGTCTACCGTTCCGAGGGATGGAGGGAGTAACAGTTTGGGTTTACGATTGACTGGTCTCTAGGGGATTCCGCCTTGCATGGTGCTGTCCGGCTGACAAGACCAACTTAAACCATTTGCTGTGTTCTAAATAGGTGGTTTGGCCCTATAGTACTGCGCTCTTCTTGACCTGCATGCCGAGTTCCACTTACCGAAATGGCTACCGAGAGACTCTAGTTCACCTAGTATTCACTTTACACGCATATTTATGGCTGTTTCTCCATTAGCTGCTTGACTTTCTTGTTCAGCCGTAGCTCCAAACGATTTTTCAAAAAGTCCGAAGATATTATGGAATTTGTAGGCTTACTGCCGTCTAGCTTTAGTCCCGAATATCTTTCTATGATCTTCTTAGACAGCCGAGAAAAGGATTCTGCGTTGTCGATGGTCATGGTGTTGTAAAGAGTGATCGCATCGGTGACAAGTTGGTTTATGTCAACCACAACGGGTGTGAAATGGTAGTGTTGGTCTGCAACCTCCTGGTTTCGATGCTTGATGGGGTAATGAAGTAACATGTAGAGGACTTGGTCGTATTCTGATGCCAAAGTTTGCGCCTTGAGTTTGCTGATGAGGAGAACTACAATGTACGGGATCAAGAGCGCAAATTCGATGTGACTGCTGTCGTTGGTCTTGTGCAGATAGCTAAATCCAAAGATCTTGTCCCACGTCAAAACCGTAGCCGATAGTCCCAGCTCCCGGATAAGTAGAAGTCTATAGTATCTGATCAGCCATATTGATGAGTCTATCTTGAGAGTCTTCGTTAGATACTGGTGGTGGTATCTGTCGCAGTTATGGAACAGGATATCAAATTTTATTGATTCCTGGATGAAGTTGTCTTCCTGGAAGAACGATGGTGCAAGCTTGTACATTATGTTGTTAAAAATGGTAAATGAGTCAATGTGTGTGAATTTTGGATCGTACAGTTGAGCGACTGGATGGTCTTTATAAAACTCCTCTGGCTTATTCTTCGAGAGCTCCTCTTTGATCAAACTTATCATAATCAGCCCGAAGATCTCATGCATTCCTTGACGGTACCCAGAGTTTGCATCATTCACGTCGTCGTTGAGCTTCCACCATAAGAATAAACATGTGATGATACTTCTAGAATTCTCCTTATCTTTGATGAACAGATTGGGATAACTTGGAAACAACCGTTTGCAGTCTGTTACCAGTGTCTGAAGTTTAAGCACATCATCTGTGTCTGACAACGGATCAAGTGTAACGTCCTGTTCCTGGTAAAACTCATCATTCCGCTGCAGCAGACTCCAGGGTACGGGGTACTTCTCCCAGTACTCCTGATAAGTGTTCCTGGTCTGATCCAGAACTGAGGAGTCGACCCTCATCGAGGACGGCAGATGAGGTTTAGATTTGGAGTATTCCGTTATCAGGGTGAGCTTCCAGACTAAGGTCCTTGTGAAGTAGGCTACTCCAGGGTTGTACTCATTGGAGACTACTGCCGAACACAGATCTCTAGTTGTGGAGTATGCAGCGAGTGTTTTCCTGAATTGTTAGATTCCAATGTTCCAAAAAAAAAAATACGCAACACTTACTCTGCCTTTGCAACAAAGTCCATAGGCTGGCTAGAAGGTAATGGGAATTAGGTTTATAAACTGGAAGGTTGTCAATCCTATCTGAAGAAAATTAAGATTTATCTTTTCTGCCTCTGAGATAATGCCTCGCAAACGCGCAGTTCAGACTGTCCCCTCCAACATCGTCACTGTACAATGGACATTGCATTCATCCATCCCGATTTGGGCATAGGTAAGTCTCGTCAATCGTCGATCAAGCCCAACATGCTTACTAACCTCTGTTCAAGGCGGTGCTGAACGACTCGTCGTGGACGCGGCATGTTCTCTTCAAAAAAATGATAATCAAGTCATCATATACACATCCCACTGTGACAAGACTCACTGTTTTGAGGAAGTCAAGAATGATGAGGTCAAGTCAATGGTCTTTGGTGACTTCTTGCCTACTCAAATCTATGGAAAATTTAGCATCTTATGCGCTATTTTGAGGCAAGCTTGGCTGATTTTTCGTTTGGTGTTGTCTGGAAGAATAAAGAAGCACGACGTGTTCATTGTTGACCAGTTATCCTTCTGTCTTCCCTTACTACATTATCTGAAGCGAAATGACGCTAGAGTCCTGTTCTACTGCCATTTTCCAGACCTGAAACTTGCCTCTCGAGACTCCACTCTCCGAAGTTTATATCGGAAACCTTTTGATCTGCTGGAACAATATACGACAATTTGCGCTGACAGGGTGGTTGTAAACAGCAATTTCACCAAGAGCATTTTCAAAGAAACGTTCCCCATTATTTCCAACTATTTCGAACCCACAGTGTTGTACCCATGTGTCAACACTGACGCTTCCTTCGTTACCGAAGAGACGATAGAAGAGATGAAAGGCTTTTTCCACAACAATGAACGATTCTTTCTATCTGTCAACCGTTTTGAGAGGGCCAAAAACATCCCTCTTGCCATCAGAATCTTTGCAAAGCTCAAAAAAGAGAATCCGGAAGTCTTTAAAGAAAATAACCTTAAACTAATAGTGGCAGGTGGCTACGATTCCCGAGTAAGAGAAAACGTCGAACATCTGATCGAACTGGAAGATCTAGCCAAATCTCTTGGTTTGAAGGTTATTTCAATAAGAGGCCGTCTTTTTTCTTATCCAGCCACGGATGTTATATTCTTGCCCTCTGTAAGGTCCGATATTAAAGATTATCTAATTTCCAAAGCAGAGGCTCTATTGTACACTCCAGGATTCGAACATTTTGGCATTGTGCCGCTAGAAGCCATGAAATTTGGAACCCCGGTAGTTGCAGTCAATCATGGTGGCCCCACAGAAACTGTTGTTGATGAGGCCCAACCGGAACCTACTGGCTACTTAAGACCGAGCGAAGTTGACCCATGGTACCAAGTTTGCTCTCAGATAGTTAAATTATCCGACCAGGAAAAACAAAAGCTTTCTGCTAACTCTAAGAAACGTGTCGAAACATACTTTTCCAGAGAGGCCATGGGTAAGTCATTTTCAGACAATATTGACCAGATGTTGACAGAAGCTACAAGTGCTAGATTCAGTTATGAGAAATTTATAGACATGTTTTTCGTATTTGGACTGATACTACTCAACCTCATTCCAATTCTGGTTGCAGGCTATACATACATGCTAATGAGAGATTAGAGTTAGGAAATTACATAAACACGCTTAATGAAACTTAAAATACATTAGTTGTCCCTGTATGTTGGTTGATACTGATTAAATTGGCTCTGATATTGATTTCCCATCATTGAATTTTGTGCTTGTTGGGAGGCTGGATTTGACGTCTGATTAGCCAAGTTTGATGGAGCAGCATGCGGTGAACTCATGGACGTTACAGGGCTAGTTGGTGAATTTTGCATCTGTCTCTGGGCTGCTTGCAGCGTTTGCGCCCTTGACTGAGCTTTCAATTGCGCCTGCTGAAATTGAGATTGTGCCTGGGATTGTACGTGCGATGGCTGTTGCTGCTGCTGCTGTAGTTGATTCTGAAGAGCTTGGTTTTTGATCTGCTGTTGCAACTGAACAAGTTGCATTCTTTGAAATTGAGCTCTTTTTTCAGGCGTGAGGTTTGCAAACTGCTGCTGTTGTTGAGGAGTCATACGCATGTGGAGATTTCGTAGATGCTGCTGCTGTTGCAGACGAAATTGTTCTTTTTGTTTCTGTTGTAACTGCAATTGCTGTTGCATTTGTAGTTGTTGTGGCGTCATCTGGGAGAATTGTTGTGGTAGTTGGTTCGAAGAACGGTTTTGAGGTATTGGTGATTGGCCTGCCATTGGTGGTGATTGCTGTTGTTGGGTCTGCTGCTGGAGTTGCAACTGTTGCGGTGTCATCTGGGAAAACTGTTGCGGCAGCTGATTAGAAGAACGATTCTGAGGTATTGGTGATTGGCTTGCCATCGGTGGGGATTGTTGTTGCTGAGCTTGCTGCTGTTGCTGTTGCTGTTGCCTTTGTTGTTGTAAGAGTAGCATTTGCTGTTGCTGCTGTTGTTGTAACAGATGACTTTGCTGCTGTTGTTGCTGTTGCTGTTGTTGTTGAGACTGTTGTAGTTGGCCCTGTTGGCGCTGTTGTTGCAATTGTTGCTGTTGTGCTACTAACCTTTGAACAGTTTGAGACGTTTGTTGTCCTGCCAATTGGGATACTTGCTGCTGCTGTGGTTGTGATAAAGACTGTTGTGGTTTTTGAGCTGGCTGCTGTTGTTGAACTTGTGGTCGTGGCGGTTGAGGGGTTTTTTGAGTCTTGTTATGTTGCGGGTTTGGCCTAGGAGAAGCCCGAACCGAAAAGTAATAGTCACCTGCCCTATCAACATCAATGACAGCAGTTCTACTATAAAGGTTTCCAAAAGGATTGGTTGGTACTTTGGGCAGAATAGCACCAGCAAACATTTCTCTCATTCTTAAAAAGGATGTCCGAGACCTAGCTGGCATTATCACCTTTCTCTCCAGAGGCAAAGGATAAGATTTTGCAACTCCATCTAGAACTTGATGAGCTTCATCATCCTCATCAATGGGTATTTGCGAACCGTGAATTAAATCGTCTCTAGCCGCGTGAGCAGCAGCGGCATTAGCTGCAAACTTAGCTTGATTCTTTCTTTGATAAGCAACCAGTAGTTGGTCATAAGGAGCAGATCTTCCGGGAACAGCCCTTTTAGCACCCATAGAATGAGTCTTACAAGTCAAAGATCTAGCACAAAAGCCACCATTGGGCAAAGGAACCCCACATTGTCGCTCGACGTCCACAGGACCCTTGGGCTTCGCAGTTGACTTCATTCTCTCTTTTTTTGGTTTCTTTTCCTTCGGAAGTTTGACTTTCTTGTTTTTTTTAGCAGTGGTAGAATTGCCCGCATTGGAAGCATTAGTCGAAACGCTATTAGTGACAGGGGTAGATTCTTTCGACTCTTCCAGAATTTGAATCTTTCTCTTTCGAACCATGCTCATGGGTTTATCGTCTTCTTCGACTTTCTCTAATTTTACAGTTTGGTTACAGTTTTTTATGTGTTTGGATAGGCAGCTCTGTAGGATTGGTCTATCACAGCGATTGCAGATACGGTATCTGAGCGGGTTTGATAATGAGTTCTTGTAGCTTGGAGATGGTAAGTCTGGTAGGGGTGACGGTTTCTCTTGATGAATCGGTTGTAGGGTGTCTAGATATTGGCCTAACTCTTTCCAAACAACTGGTCTTTCTGGGGTTTGCATGCTTTATCTTTCACGAGACTGAGTTTGGAAAGCCCGATATAGACTGATACTTTTGAGTTGTTGATAACAAAGCGTTGAGAATTGAGTTCCACACTTGGAAGGGAGATTAGTGGGGAGGAATGATAAGTTTTGCTGGGAGATCCCGCACGGAGAAAAGTGCGAACTTGGAAGGGACGTTTTGTATCGTACAAAAATCGTTTTTGGTACCATATGATGCCTATGAATAACCCATATTTTCTTTACATCCTCATGGTGATAGCTTACTTTGGCCACCTCCATTTCTGACATGTATATCTTCATCATAACCGTTGATATGACCCACTCTTACACTTCGTATACGATGCACCCCTACACCACGCTTTTTTTCAGTTCTCTCGAAGTGGTAAACAATAATCTTACACCAGCACCTTGATACTTCTAAGCAGATGGTGGAACGCAGAACCAGATCTGAGTCTGGAACGCCCAGACCGGGAAACATTCCAGATGAGATTGATGAAGTTGATCAAGCAATCAAAGAAGAGAACATCAAAGTGGAGGATCCAAAGGATGAAGAGTACCAGGAAGATGACGACGACGAGGACGAGGACGATCCCACAGTAAATGGAGACGCAGACGATCCCGAAGAAGAAAATGAAACCATTCGAAAAAAAATTAGAAGACGAACTAGAAAAAATTCCGCTGTAAAGGAAGAAGATGATGACGAGGACGATGACGAGGAAGATAATGAAGACACGGATCATAGTGAAGGATCTCCTTCAAAGTCCGTCAAACATGGGAAGGGTGTTAGTCTCGTGATAAATCCTCTGAGAAGACGTGGACGACCGGCCAAAAACAAGAAAAGAGCCAGTGAGCTGGAAGAAGAGGAGATCTCCAATGAGATCAAAAGGAAAAGAGGTAGAGGCAGGATAGACTCTACAGATGAAGATGGAGTACATCTAGAAGTTAAAGACGATGAAATTGTATGTCCACTCAATGAAGAGGGAGAGACCAAAGTTGACAGTGAAGGTCATTTAAAAGGAGGTCGTGAGTACCGTGTACGAACGTTTACGTGTGCTGGCAGAGGTGAGAGGCTTTACATGTTGTCGACGGAGCCTGCCCGTTTAATGGGATTCAGAGACTCTTATCTCCTATTTCACAAACACAGGAAACTGTACAAAGTCATCATCAGCGACAAGGAAAAACATGATCTGATCAACAGAGGAATTCTGCCTCATTCTTATAAGGGAAGACCCATTGGATTAGTTACAGCAAGAAGCATTTTTAGAGAATTCGGTGCCTGTACGATCAAAGACGGAAAATGGATCATTGATGATTACGATAAAGAAGCATCGCTGGCAGAAGGCCACGTAGAAGGAGAACCGGCACTTTCTCCAAGTGACGAAATTAATAGATCTAGCACTCCAGGGTTTGCCACCAACAACAAAATGATCACTCCACACACCCAATTAACGCAGTCGTGGATCTATGAAAACGCCTTGAGGACCCGACAAGTGGGATCTCAGTTTTATGAAGCTCGATCGTCCTTATCCACTCCCAGAGGGTTCAAGGAACCTTACACTGGCGTTACTTTCTTGCCGCAACATCTGCAACCGTCCAAAGTGGAGGTCCACAAATACGAAGATGGCACCAATCCTGATAAGTTGATCATTACCACTATCATGCAAGGAAGCGCGGCTTTAACCACGGGGTTGAAGGATGTTCCAGAGGAAATTTACAAAGATGTCGTGACACCAGAAGTGATGCAAGCTATCCAACAACAAAAGCTTCTAGAAGAAAAGTGGTAGTGGGTATTGGATGGAGCTTCTCACCCAGAAGTAAGTAAGTAGCTCAAAATAAGAATGTATACTAATGAAATATCGCGCCTTACCCTCTTCCCTGACGGGTCCCCTTTCAGAGGCAAAAAAAGTTCTGGATAGGTTTCTTCCTATAAGTACCGTCCCTTGAGTTAACGACTTGCAACATGTCGAAATTGGTGAGCGGATTCGGCTCCGTTGCGTTTCGTAGGATTGTGACAAGAAGTGCCATCAATCGGCCAATCGCAAACAGGTTCAGGCCAATAATAAGAACTCCGTTGTGCCAAGTTGCGAAACAGTTCCATCATCGATCCGGGATCTGGAACAAGCAACAGGAGACCCCAACCCCAGAGAACTCGGATGCAGCGAAGGCAAAGGAGCTTTTGTTCCAGCTGAAAGCTATCTGGAAAGATGATAATCTTTCTGTCTCGGATAAACAAGGTCTTCTGAAAGTGTTATTTGAGAAATACGAGGTAAACTCCATAAATGACCCGATAGTTACCAAGTTGACGAACGAAATGCTTCAAGATAAAGATGTGACCAATGCAAGTGAGCGGTTTGAAAACATCCAGAAACTGCACAATAGTTTGCTTCGATTCCATCAGGAAAACATTAGCGGACAATCCGAAAATTGTGATGAGAAGAGTAAGAAAAAGGCGGATGAGGAATTTTTCACTTCTTTGTTTACGAAGGGCGGTGAAAAGAAAGGCAAGAATGGTCAGACGGTTTTTGTTGCCACAATTCGGCCAGACATGATTTTGTTGTATTTGGTTTCGTTTGGCTTTCTGTTTTACGTTCTTAGTTCCGAATCACACGAGAGGGAAATCACCTATCAAGAATTCCGTTCCAACTTACTGGACAAGAATTTTGTTGAGAAGTTGATTGTGGTCAATAAGAAGTATGTTTACGTGGTTTTGAATCAGAATGGAAAACAGCAACCTTTCCACAATAACAATGTTGAATACTTTTTCAGTATCGGTTCTCTGGAAAATTTTGAACACAAGCTGGATGAGGCCCAAGAGGCAAACAATTTCAGTCCCGAGTTCCGAATTCCAATAGTGTATGTCCAACAAGGCAGTATTTGGAGGGGTATATTCACGTTCTTACCAACCATTTTGATGTTGGGAGGTCTTTACTGGATCACCAAAAAAACTGCTGCCTCGGGTGGACTAGGAGGTGGAATCTTCGGAGCGGGCAAGTCTAAAGCAAAGAAGTTCAATATTGACAAGGATGTCAAGATTAAGTTTGATGACGTTGCTGGATGCGACGAAGCCAAAGAAGAAATAATGGAATTTGTCAAATTTTTGAAGAATCCTGCTAAGTACGAGAGGCTAGGAGCTAAAATTCCAAGAGGTGCCATTCTCTCTGGTCCTCCAGGTACAGGTAAAACTCTTTTAGCAAAAGCAACGGCTGGTGAGGCTGGAGTTCCATTTTATTCGGTGTCCGGCTCAGAATTCGTAGAAATGTTTGTTGGTGTAGGAGCATCCCGAGTTCGTGATCTGTTCAAAACTGCACGAGAAGACGCTCCTAGTATCATCTTTGTCGACGAAATTGATGCTATTGGAAAATCTCGTTCAAAGAACTCAATTTCTGGTTCTAATGACGAAAGGGAAAACACTTTGAATCAACTTTTGGTAGAAATGGATGGTTTCTCTAATAGTGATCATGTGGTTGTTCTCGCTGGTACCAATAGAAGTGATGTCTTGGATGCTGCATTGTTGAGACCTGGAAGATTTGACAGAAAGATTCATTTGGATAACCCAGAGCTGGAAGGTCGTAAAGATATTTTCAGCGTCCATTTGAAGAAACTCACTCTTGCACCTGACCAGGACATGGATGACTTGAAAGGAAGACTTGCTACTTTGACTCCAGGTTTCAGTGGTGCTGATATTGCAAACTGTTGTAACGAAGCTGCCCTTATTGCTGCTAGACACAATGCAACACATGTTGAGTTAAAACATTTCGAAATGGCCATTGAAAGGGTCATTGCTGGGTTGGAAAAGAAATCTAGAGTTTTGTCTCCTCCAGAGAAAAAGAATGTTGCTTACCATGAAGCTGGTCACGCTATCTGCGGTTGGTATTTGGAACACGCTGATCCATTATTGAAGGTGTCTATTATTCCTCGAGGTTCCGCAGCCTTGGGTTATGCTCAGTATCTACCCGCTGACATTTATTTATACAGTTATGACAAATTGATGGATAGAATGGTCATGGCTCTTGCTGGCAGAGTTAGTGAAGAGCTACACTTCAGCTCTGTTACCAGTGGTGGATCGGACGATTTTGAAAAAGTCACTGGAATTGCCCAAAAGATGGTTATTGAATGTGGTATGAGCCCCAAAATTGGCTTGGTTAATTACAACCAAGACAGAGGCAACGATATGACTAAACCATTCAGCGACAAAACGGCAAAGATGATCGATCAGGAAATCCACAGAATTGTCTCAGAATGTTATGAACGTTGTACAAAGTTACTGAAGGAGAAGGCCCAACAAGTGGAACTCGTTGCACAAGAACTGCTTAGTAAGGAGGTTATAACCAGAGAGGATATGATCAGGTTGTTAGGACCTAGACCATTCCCCAACAAGAACGATGCATTCGACAAATATTTGGCAGAAAGGCAAGAACGAGATGACAATAAGAAGGCCAAGGAAAATAACAATGAAACCAAGAAAGATGAAAACTAGAATAAAAATCAGTTACACATGTAAATAGATACTCTAAGAACAAGAGATTTATTCTTACCCAAAAATATTAGTCTAGTTAAAGTCTCCAGAAAGGGATAATGCAAATTCTATCCCTGGCTTGGTTATATCTTGAGTTCTGGTGCTGATAGGAATATTATAGTTGAATTCAGCATTGGCAATGGATCCCAAAGAGTAGGTAAATCCCCAGCCAACGGCCTGAGCAGAATTTTTAATAAAGTCAGTGTTTTTAAGTGTTGGAATATCATTGATAACATCACCAGCGTTCATAAATAAACGGAATCTCAATGGAGAGGCTTTCACAAAAGGTATCTTCGAGTAAGCAGATGCTCCCAACTGAAAATAGTTTGTGCCACCAATAAAATCCTTGCCATCTTTGAGACCTGTTGAATTGAATTTGAAACCTCTTAGGGAATTGAAACCTCCCAAAAAGAATTTATCTTGGAAGTGTGGCTTTTTGGAGGAATCGTTGACAATGATTGAGCCAACTCCACCTGCAACTTCAAAAGTCAGCCAATTATTGAAAATTGAGTACAATGATTGGAATTTTAGGTCGGATTTAGAGAATTGCTCTTTGTCTTGATCCATTATCAGCTCATTATTAAAAGTCAGTGACAATCCCTTGGTAGGGAACTTGTACAAAGATTCTGGAGTGAAAGATCTGCTATCATAATTGACGTTCATTAGTAGAGAGTTTTTGTGAGAGAAGGATGCGTCACTTTTAATGGTATCACTTATCCCATCGCCCAAATTGTAAAGATTTCTGTAAACACCAGAGAACCCCAGTTCGGTAGTTAGGGATTTACAAAAACGTTTGTGAAGTCCCAGATAGACGCTGGAATTGGTCTGTTCGTGGTTAGAGGCCCAAGCCACAGTGGATTTTGACAACAAGGAGTTGAATACCAACTTATAGGAAGGTTCTTTTAAAGGAGCTTGGAAATTGAAGTTGAAGTTTCTTAAGGGAGATTCTTTTCTTAAATCGACCAATCCGTTGAAGAAGAGAGATTCACTGTTTCCAAACGCATTCAGATTGGAATAAGTACCATTCAATGCAATTCCATTTTCAAATAGAATTGGAGTGATGTTGAAATTCTTTAGTAGGGTTGGCTTTACAGTCAGGATGGCCTTCACTGGCACTGGCTTAAGTGTGGTTTGCTGAATGTCTTGTTTTAAGGTCGTACTTTGACCTTCAATTACAAGGGAGCAGTCATTTCCGGTAGAATCTGCTTCAACTACCTGTAAATGTGAGGAGTTGAACACCTCGGTATCATTTAGCCTCTGGATAACTTCATTGCTTGATTGTACAAAGTTCGATACTGTCAAATCGGAATTGGAGAGCAATGGGTTCAACAAGTTCTTGAAGAACAAGGCATTGAATCCCTCACCGCCTACAATGTCCACCTGCTGAAGATGTAAGGGGGTAGAGTAATTCCTTTGTAGAATCTCTTGCTGGCTCATTCGGGTTTATGGGATACTTGGTTGGCTGATATGTTGTGTTTGAGGCACTGAATTTCTCGAAGACGTAATCAATGAGGTCACATGACTGATAAATTACATATTGGCAATGGTCAAGTGGAAGGGGAAGAAAGGGTGGAAAGGGATTACTAGTAGCATTGCGGTAGCTAAAGTAAAAGGACATGTTTAGATGTTACCGTTAACTATTTGGTTGCGTTAACGGAGACACTTAACGTCTTAATCTAATAGGTCAGGCCAGGCGAGCATTGCAGTTGGGGAAGGAGCGGACTTCTCTTACCACGTTCACCGCTCACCAGCACACTTCCTTCCGTCATGTTGAATGACGTGGTTCTGCCAAACCCAGCGGTCGAAGAACAGTTGGAAGAATTCTGGGAAGCTGTATCCAATGAGTCTCAAGGTGGAAGGAAATATCTTATCTGGCTGGACTCGTCAACATCAAAGTTTTTTGATTTTCATTCTAATGATAACGAACGGAGACTGGACATCGTCATCTATAAGATGCCGATGATGAAACTGTTTCCCACGCTTTTGACCATTCAAAATAAACTAATTGCCGACAAATGGGACTGGAAGACACCTGGCAGCTCAGACGAGACTGATAATATTTGGAAAGCCTTCCTGGCAATTATCCCACTACTTTTCATCAACTACGAAAGCCATACTTTGATACTCCTTTTAGAGTCAATGGTGGAACGACTTGACGTGCCTTATATTAGACTTCTCAGGCTACTACAATGCCTCCTTACTTGCTCCAGAAACAGCGTTAATAAATCTTCAAGCTACTGGTCCTTTCTTCGGAAATTGTACTCCAAAACCTCATTTCAACAGAAAACATTCATTGACACACTGATCGCTTCGGCAACTATTCATAAAAAAAACTACTACTGTTGGAACTCTGCCAGTTTTTTTTGCACTATAGAGTTCTTGAAGGGAGCTGATTTGACACCCGTCTACTCCCGAATAAAGCAGTTTTGCATGAGCAATCTAGATCACGGAGCATGGAAAGTGCTGTGCGAGCTACTGATCATCATGGTGTCCGGAAAAACGAACCACTACTGGATCAAAGAATTTGAAAGATGGAATGACACTAATAATAATAATAACCTACTTACCCCTAACAATTCGGAACACCGACAGAAAAAAACTCTGGGTTGGGCAAAAGAGGAACTTTCAGCACTCTCCAATTACATCAAAAGCTCGCAAACTAAATCACTGATACCGATCAAAATCATCAAGTGGGCTCGAGTTGAACTAGAACTTTGATAGAAATTTTATAGAATCAACTGCTCTCTGTCGCATCTGGACAAACCCAGGATGCTTCATTGTAAAGTCTCTTCTTGGTTACCCGATGTTCTGTCATACGGACGGTCGAAGATTCACAGGGAAACAAATAAAACTGAAAATCTATTCAAACTAATGCTTAATCTTTTCATGGGCGGGGATCTCAAACTCTGGAGTGAAATTCTGACCAGGCACAATAGGAGCAATAGTTAAAATATCCTCCAGCAAAGCCTGTGAATCATTTTTGTGCCTGTTCAGAACGTGATCCTTATAAATAACAAACTCTAGTTTATCACTGCCTGGTGCTACGGTCTCTTTGGGTGACAATGGTCTGAATAACTTTGGATGGAAATCAACGTTTTCCTGCTCTCTTAGTTTTGCCCTTTCACGTTGAGCATCTTCGATCTTGAACTTTTCTTCAGTAGCTACTGTATGGTTTCTTTCTAATAAAGCATCTGTAACTTTTTTCCACAGCTTTCTTGATTCAAACTCTCCCTGTTCTTCCAAAGGTCTAACAATAGGAGCCAAAGGACTGGCATCCTTGATACAGTCAAAGAAAACCGTCTTTTTGTTTGTGCTGAGATCTTTCAACTCCATAGTTTCGGTCCATTTACCGGAAAGTTCATATAGCGACTCTCCGTTCCTCTTGATATCTCCCAAAATATGATTGTAGCCACCGTAAATGAAGCCTTTTGTTTTGAACTCAATGTCCGCCTCCATGTTCGTAGATGGGCATTTGATGATCATATGGTCACCTAACTCGAACTTCATTTTACCAAATAGTATACCCCTTCCATACATGTTGGGTTGGGTCAATGTGTAGATCTCTGGTTGTCCGTTCTTGTCTAATACGTCTAAAAATGTCAACTTTGTGATGCCCTCCATCAATGCAGCGGTCGAATTTCCTAAGAAACGAGATTTAGGAGCAACGATCCCGTCCACTCTAATCCCGTGTTCCGGGATTATATAGAAATAAGATGATTTTGGAGGGTGATGGGATGTCTGCTCTGAAAAGTAGTATGCCTTGGAACCATCCTCTAACTCCCAGAAACACGTGAAGTACTCTCCGAGAATCGGATTCAGAGGTTTCTTGACAGCCTTGGGACAGATATGCCAGCAGCTCATGTACCACTTAACCACCAGAAGAAACCGCTTGACTTCGTCTTTGGAATCATGGGCCTCCAATACAAAATTAGGCTGTTGCAATTGGTTGGTGATTCTCTCCAGCATTGACTTTCTTTCCAAAATAAACGTGGGTAAAGTAATTCTACTTAGATCACATCCGGGTCTCAACTGGGATATGATTCCCATCAAAATACTTTGTCCCTCGCCATCTACTTCGTCAACATCTTCAGGGTTAGACCCTCCCAGTGTGGGATTGGATGATGATACGCTTGGAATTCCCAGCTTGAGTTTACTGAAGGGCATTGTGGTCTCACCTCTAAGGGTCCTAACTGTATTGCTTCGTATTGATCGGCAGGTTGGTAGATATCGCGATGCAGGTAAATCCTGGTTGGCAAACGACTAACGAATAATAACCGCTAATTATCTATCATACATACAGTTATTTAGTCATCACCAAGGTGGGTCCTTGCACTATCTAACTTTTCGGTCTCTTTTTACCCGCTGGGTCTGATTTGTTTCTCTTCGAATGGGTGGAGTCGCCTTTTGATTTCACAGGCCTCTCTTCACCTGGTTCGTAAACATCAGACGGAAGGTTGTACAACTTTACATGTTTGATGGAGAGTGAGTATATGTCCTTATTGAAGTTGGGCCATGACTGGCACAGAGTGTAGAATTCAGTGCATGGTTGCTGGATATCAAGTTTCTTGTCCCTCTGGTTTTTCAGGTTGATTTGTAGTCCAATGTAGAATCTAGTCAAACGAACTTCGACTTTACCTTCAGACGAAGGGTCCGACTGAGCTTCTGCACTGTATGGTGTCAAGATCTTCAAGTACTCCTCCCCGCTAAGTGTTCCCGTGTGTTCTAAAACACTGTCTAGCTGAGCTATCGAATCCACTAGATACGCCTGGTCAAAAGTCTTCACGTATGGATGTGCTAAGTTGATGTTCTCATTGTTCTCTAGTTTCTGAACCAGCAATCTAAGTTTGGATTCCACCATTCCGCTAAACTTCTTTTGCTCCTCAGAAGTTCCCTTGGTGGCTGCAATCACAGTCAAATAAAACTTGTAACGGCGGAAAAAATCGTGTTTAGTGAACAGATCACTCCATTTTTTGGCACCACTAAAGATATCCGTGACTATACCGCTACCTCTTTGGAATTCTTGCAGAATCACCTTCTTCGTCGATTCGGTAATGTTGTGAGTGGCACACATCGAAGGATAGGCAGGGGTGATGACAGGCATCTTGTGGTATTTGTCATGAGGGTAAAGTCTAGGATTCCACACCCTCACTTGCAGTGGACCATCTTCAATGGGCTTTAAAAGAACTGGTTGGGGCCAATTCCACTGTCCCAAAATGACAAAGAACTTGGAGATGATCACTGCTGAAACAGCATTGGGGTACAGCTGACATATTCTTGCCACAAGCATAGCCCATGCCACACCACCAGGGAATCCAAACACGTTTCCGTAAACCGCACGCCTTTGAGCCCAGATTTTAATAGCCCTCAAAGCATGCTTGAATACAGTTGGCTGGGGCACCAATAACAAAATTTCATCTGTGACTCTTGTTCCGTTTAATGCTCGTAGATCTTTTTCGTCTATGTTTTTCAGTAGATTTTTGTCGTTCAAAGTCAGGTTCAGCGGCACTCGAGGTATATCCAGTCTAGCACAGATCAGATCAATTGAGATTCCATCGAACTCCATCTTGATAATGGGCACGAACGCATCCGGCACACTTTGAATTTCCTCAAGTTCGGGTCTTTGACGCAAGATCTTTTCAAATACCGTGAAAAAGTCCTCCCTAGTGATGTGCTTTGGTAAAACCACCAACGTATCTATATCTGATCCCGGTCCGTACACACCGAGACGATACGAGCCAAACGTGAAAATTTTGCCTCCTGCATCCTTGGCCATTCCCTCGTCCATGTTCTTGCTCTTACTAACATTGTAGACGAATTCCTGAGTCAATTGTTGGAGGATATTCAGGACCTTCGCACGCTTCAGTGTTGCCGCTTCACTTTCGAAGGAGCCCTGTTTTCTGAGTTCGTCCACCAGCAGGTCATTCAGACGAGTTTCCTCGGACGTGGGTCCAGCAGTGCTAATTGCCGGAGTGACACCGTATGTTTTGTTCATTATGGTTTGTGTCCAGAGGTCGGTTTTGGAGTTGGTGTACAAGGAAAGGAATTTTCGAGGGAGAAGTGGATATGAGACTGGAAGTGCCAGGGCGAGAATTGGGCCAAAATCTACATAGTTCACTAGAGGCAACTGTCCAAGATCCAGACAAATCTGGGTCCACTACAAGCCAAAAGGCCATTGGAAAACTATCATTGACGTTCGTCATTTTTTGTCATTACTAGAAGGGACTAGGAACATAGCTCACCTCATTCAGCATCTCATCTCTCCGGTAGACATAGTTACCGGGGCCATCTATGAACATATTGTAATCTGAATACTGCGAAAACTGGTACAGGATGAATAACGTGTTGAGCACCGGTATCAGGAAGAATAGCGGGTGGATATAATTGTGGGGGTCATATATCATCGACACGTCGTTTCTGTTTGTGACGTAAATGACGGATTGGAGGAGCAACCCAAGGACACCAGTAACTAGCTGGACAACCTGTGCATGTAGAATGGATTTGTTGGTGGAATAGTATACCAGGTCCTGGTTTACCTGGAAAGTGTCAATCAGCTGGGCAATCACTATCAGTGCGAACGCTATTTCGACCAGTGGTTGTTGAAACTCGTCGTCAGTGGGAGGTAGATCCGTAAACGATTTCACTAAAGGGGCTGCTACAGCTTCCCTGGAAACGACTGGAGATAGACTCAGCAGAGTGGTCAATATCGGGTTATTTCTGAGTGACAAGCTACCCAGAATGGAGCTTCCTCTTCTCATTATGGAGACCCCGTTCAAGGGTGCTATTATATGGGATTGGTCCTGAACAGCAGAATGGGACAGGTTTGCACCCTGCTCAAAGACAGAGGACTGTGGGGTAAGAGTCGTTTCTTCAAACTGGCCAACTCCAAAGTCAGCAAAAGTGCCGTAACCAGCACGACGCATGATTTCGTCGTGGTCACCCTCAGAAGTCAGAGAACTGATGGTCTTTATGCGACTATGTTGAAAATGCTTGTACACAGCCATGCCTGTTCTGACCAGGGCCACAGTGTAGAGCACTGTCGCCACGCAAAACACGAACTGAAAATAGCCGACTTGCACGCTGATGTAAACAGCGTTTGCCATCAGAGTAAGCAGTAACGACAGTATCGTGTGGTCCTGGTTGTGGTTGATCACTGCATAGATGCCTTGCACCACTATTAGTACACATATCGTGTACTCGATCCCTTTGAGGAGGATAAAGTCGTCTTCTTGCGAGTTGAACAAGAGCATAACGGATCAACTCATAGCCAGAAATTCCAGAAACGGACTAAAGCAGTTTTATGTATGAGGACTGTTCGTCGAAGATTAAGGAATTGCCTATAGATAAGGGATGCTCGCCGAGATTCGAGATAGGTGTGCAGATAGGGGTCCTAATGCTTTAAGCACAAAATTGGATTGGGTATAAAGAGGCTGCGAGTGTTTGACGGTTTGGGTTGACGGGCGATCATGGATGTCAGATATGAATGGAGGATGAGTGGTGAGAGGGAGCTGGACATGGTTAATAGGTGTATCATGAACGGTTAGTTGACGTGATTAGGCTCGACTTTTCATGGCTTCAACTTTTTTTTTTTTTGGCCTTTGGTGTGCATATTTGTGCTTCCAATTTGGTAAATCTTTGCCAGCGTTCCTTTCAGCCTCCGTGAAGTTGGGCCGATCTTATCTTCTTTCGTCGTAACACAGGCCTCTACGAGATATGATCTTGGATACCAGACGCTTATACGTCCGTTTCCCATTACGACATTGGACTGGCCATTAATGCTACAAAAGTATGGAAAGACTTGAAAAGAGCCAGGCTTTTGTCGGACAGATATACGAGCAAAGGCGGCTTATAGGTTAAGTTGTCTTTTCCTTGCTGAAGAGAGTGAATGTGTGACATCTGCGTTGGTACATCAGTCTCTTACCAGTTTACTTTACTTTTAACTTTGGGACTTCACATGCCTCTTGACGTGATATCTAGTGGACCACGACATGTAGCACCAAATAGACCTCAAAATCTAATTCCTCGGAGTTTGCATGAACTTTTTCACTACTTCTACGCACCATCTATTTTTTTTTGTAGTTAGCAGGATCGGCTACTTACACCCACAGACTCACGGCTACTCAAAGCCATCAATCACACGTTGCCGTCTGATCGATAGTGTCAATCTGTGGCCTCTAGTACAAGAAATACGAGCCTAGTAAGGTTCGTTCCCTGTAGCCTCGGAAGTTTCTACCGAACTTCCCGCTAAGATAACTGTAACTCACTTCAAACAAACCTTCCCACCACGTACAGCTAGTAACCACTACATGCTCCATCATCCACCTCCAGTCACCCTCATATCCAATCCCAAGGATGTCAAACCTATGAGCTTTTCTGGGGAACATGGATATGACCGCGTTTTTCAAAATGGTCGTGGCTTAGACAAAGCCAACAACGATATCGCCTTCTGAGAAGCTGTCTGTCTACAACAACTTTCTGACTACTACAATTACCATGGATGAACACCTAATTTCGACCATCAACAAGTTGCAAGATGCCTTGGCTCCGCTGGGAGGAGGATCGCAAGCCCCCGTGGATCTACCTCAAATCACCGTAGTTGGAAGTCAATCCAGTGGTAAATCGTCCGTTTTGGAGAACATCGTGGGAAGAGATTTCCTGCCAAGAGGTACAGGAATTGTCACAAGAAGACCATTGGTTCTTCAATTGATTAACAAAAGACCCTTGAAGGCTGCCAGTAACAACTTGATTGACATCAAGACCGTCGGAAAAGATGGACTCAAGACAGAGAACAACACTGAGGAATACGGTGAGTTCTTGCATCTTCCAGACAAAAAGTTCTACAACTTTGAGGATATTCGTCAAGAGATCGTCAAGGAGACTGATAAGATGACCGGAAAAAATGCTGGTATTTCACCTATTCCAATTAACCTGAGAATTTACTCTCCACACGTGTTAACTTTGACTTTGGTGGATCTACCAGGTTTGACCAAAGTTCCTGTTGGCGATCAGCCCAAAGATATTGAAAAACAAATAAGAGAGATGATCATGAAATTCATCAGTAAACCAAATGCTATCATCTTGTCTGTCAATGCCGCCAATCAAGATTTGGCTAATAGTGATGGTTTGAAATTGGCCAGAGAGGTTGATCCGGAAGGTACAAGAACCATTGGTGTTTTGACAAAGGTGGATTTGATGGATAAAGGAACCGATGTGATTGACATCCTGGCAGGAAGAGTTATTCCTTTGAGATATGGTTATGTTCCTGTGATTAATAGAGGCCAAAGAGATATCGAACAGAACAAAACCATCAAGGATGCGTTGCAAAACGAGAAGCAGTTTTTCGAAAACCATGCAAGTTACGCTAGCAAGTCTCACTATTGTGGTACTCCATTTTTGGCCAAGAAATTGAACTCAATTCTTTTGCATCATATCAAGACCACTCTTCCAGAGATTAAGAACAGAATTGAAACTGCTCTTAGCAAATACACCAATGAATTAGCCACTTTAGGAACAGAGGTTATGGATTCACCAAGTTCCATAATTTTAAATACGATCACCGATTTCTGCAATGATTACAACAGTATTTTGAACGGTCAATCCAAGGATATATCTTCCAACGAACTAAGCGGTGGTGCAAGAATATCTTTCGTCTTCCACGAAATCTTCAAGAATGGTATATATGCTTTAGACCCATTCGACCAGATCAAGGATGCTGACATTCGTACTATCATGTACAACTCCTCAGGTTCCGCACCATCGTTGTTTGTTGGCACACAAGCGTTTGAACTATTGGTAAAGCAACAAATCAGTAGGTTTCATGAGCCTTCTCACAAATGTATCAATCTTATCTATGATGAGCTGGTACGTATAATCAACCAAATTCTTAATCAGAATCAATATGCTAGGTACCCTTTGCTGAAGGAACAAATAAACCAAACCTTTGTTCAGTTCTTAAGGGAAGCTTTAATTCCAACTGACAATTTTTGTAAAGATATTGTCACTGCTGAGCAAACTTACATTAACACTGCTCATCCAGACTTATTGAAGGGTTCACAAGCTTTGTCTATTGTGCAAGAAAAGTTAAACCCTGGTCGTTCTAACTTAGATCCAAAGACTGGAAAGCCAACAAAGCAGCAGCAGCAAACACCTACGCCAGAGGATGACGATCGTGGATCTTCTTTCTTTTCTGGGTTCTTTTCATCTAAAAACAAGAAGAAGTTGGCTTTAATGGAGGCTCCTCCTTCTGTTTTGAAAGCATCCGGTACCATGTCTGATAAAGAAACACAAGAAACAGAGGTAATTAAGCTGTTGATTCAATCCTACTTTAGCATTGTGAAGAAATCTATCGCCGACATAATTCCAAAGTCCGTTATGCTCAAACTAATTGAATTTTCTAAATCTGAGATTCAAAAGGTTCTGTTGGAGAAGCTCTACAACAATAGCGACTTGGACTCCATGGTCAAGGAGAACGACGTCACTGTAGCTAGAAGGAAGGAATGCATCAAGATGGTAGAAGCATTACAGCATGCTAACGAAATCGTTAATAATGTTTGATATATAAATATGTTGATCAATGTTTTTCTGTGTTCTATAAAGGAGGGCCGACGTTGGCGATCACTTCTTCAATTATGAGGTTTGCATCTGACATCCGTGAGCAGACTTCTTTCACCAGCTCGTAGTCACTCCCCCATTGAAGTGAAGGCTCAAGATTAAACTTCTTCAATATTTTTATCTTGAATGGGAGCAGCCACATGGCAGACAGCTTGACGACTATGGGGATTACGTAATCATATCCTCTTAGCAAGCTTTGACACTTACAAAACAGCTCAAAATCGTCTATCACGTATGTGGGGAGACCTCCTACCACCATTCTGTGTGTTCTCGTGTAGATGATTATATCCAGCATGTAACGCCGTATATCTGTGACCATTCGCACTGTTTTCAGTTTGTCCCTTAGGGAATTCAACTCTGCTTGATCCGCCAGGCAAATGAGTTCTTCCTGCAAAGAAGGTTTTAGCTCTGAGTGGAAATATCTGTACCACACAAGACTTTTCAGCCTATCTTGTAGTTCCACTTCTGTCCCATCAGTGTTCAAAGATACGGGGATTATAAGTATTTTGGAGTTTAGTAGCTTTTGGTAAAGGCTCTTTTGAAGACTGGAGCTCCCTTCAACTAGCCGAGAAAGCACGACAACGTCCGTCTGTGTCGCCGACAAAAATGCTGTGGAAATGTCTTCCCATTGTGTGGTATCAGATACTTCGCAAATCGAGACCTTCAGGTTGAACCTCTTTAAAATGAGCTCTATATCATGCACGGTATCGCTCATGTTGTCGCATGAGACGAGAAAATGTTTCCTCCCTATCAATGCTGTTTCAACAGCGGAGGAAAGATCCATTCGTTTGATCTTTGGGCGAAAGTATGGGAGGCTACCAGATGTTCTTAGATTGGGTGGACTCTTAGAGATGACTTTCGCGGTTAATATCAGTGCTCTTTTTTTTTTTTATTTAATTTTTTTTTGTCAGATTAGAAAGCTCCTTTAAAGTGCCTCATACATAATGACGAAGCTGGTCCATAACGTTCAGAAGAAACAGCACAGAGAGAGAGCTCAGCCCTCGGAGAGACGGAAACTGGGGCTTTTGGAGAAGAAAAAAGATTACAAGCTGAGAGCCAAAGACCGTCATGCCAAGGAAGCTTATTTGAAGCTTCTGCGAGAGAAAGCAAAGAACAGAAACCCAGATGAATACTACCATGCCATGGTGAACAGGACAACGAACGAAGATGGGATCATGCTGGAGAAAGAAGAAGAGCCACCTCTCACAGAGGAGGAAATTCATCTTATAAAGACACAGAATGCTACATATGTCAGTGCTATGAGAAACAGAGATCTGGGAAAGATCAGACGGATGAAGCAGGCCCTGTCGTACGGAAGTGAGGGTAAGCATACCGTTTTTGTGGACAATGAGGCCGAATTGGAAACCTTCGATCCTGTAAAATTCTTCAAAACGGACGCTAGACTGATAAACCAGAGAGAAAACCGTCTGAAAGTCGATCAATTACTAGATGGTGATCTTAAAACCTACGACCAGGTGTTTGATAAGACAAAATCGGACACTGATGCCGAGAAATTGAAACAATTGAAACTTTTGAAAAGTCACATGGATAGAGCAAAGAAATTACAGGAATTACACAACGAAATTGTCATTAGCAAAGAGCTGACAAAAGACGGAGAAAAGGAAAAATTGATTGGTTCTGACGGAAGACCATACTATAAATGGAAAACTCAGAGAAAGAGATAGACATTTTAAATATTCAATCTAAAAGGTAACTGCCCATTCTTTTACTGTAGCATCAGATCCCACGGAAACAACTTTGTCGTGACTTTTCCAAGCCACTCCATTGACTCCTTCTTTGTGAGTGTTCAGCGCCTTGACATTTCTTGATGGCTTCTCAACCGAATAGATGATTATATTGGTATCCAGAGAACCTGACACAACGTGATCGTTGTCCTCGTTCCAAGAAATGGAATTGACTTTGGCTGTGTGGAAACTCCATCTAGAAGTTTTGATAGACCCGGCTTCGATGTCAAAAAGTGTGATCTTTCCTGAATTATCACCGACAGCAACGTATTTCTCGTTAGGAGAGATTGAAACTGTAGATGCAGGAGATCTCAATGCTGGTAGTTTATCACTTATCAATTTCAAGGAAGTGTCATATACCAATGCTTTGTCTGAAGTCCCAATGATGACGTATTTTTGAGACACATCCAAACTTGTGGCCTCAATGGAGATTTCGTTGGCCTGTTCCAGACTGGAAGTATATGTAGTAACTCCAGTTTGGTTCAACACAGCAATTATACTATCATTGCCAGCAATGTCTTTTGGTTGACTTGCAAGTTTCACAAACTCATCGGTGTTCAACTTTTTGAGTGTATCATCCCAGGCTGTTGAGACAGTAACAGGTTTACTAAGGATTCCTACAACTAGGTTTTTATGACCATCAATAATTTTTTCGTCTTGCAGTATCCTTCCATCGTATGCTCCTGTGGTAATTTGACCATCAATCACGTCCAAAGCGGTGATACTCCTCTGCTGTCCCTGAATAACTTGTACATAATCATCCTGGTCCTCTTTGAAATAAAAGATTTCACCAGACAATGTCAACGCAAGAATGTAGTCAGCAGTGGTCACAACACCAAGAACATGGTTCTCCACCTTCTTTGTGAGAGACCAGGTTTTAAGCAGAGCTCCTTCAGAACTCCACAGTTTTACCGTGCTGTCAGCAGAGCTTGTCACAAACTTATCGTTTTTCCACGAAACAGAGAAGATTCCACCATCATGAGCATTCTCAACTACTTTGATCAAGTCTCCTGTTTTGCCCTCATACAGAACAATTTTCTTGTCTGCTCCAACACTGACGATAGTGTTACCATCATTACTGTAACGGACATTACGAACAAAATTGGAATGGTTGTTTCGAACGGACTTGACAAACTTGAAAGGAGGTCCCTGGTAAAAGACCAATCCACCATCATCACTGACTGTCACTGCTCTATAAGGTCTGACAGGCCTGATGCTGACAGCATTGATGGGGGCGGAGTGGCCACTAATCTCACCAACAGTGTTTCCGGTATCCATGGTCAAACAATGGCCATATCTCTCCTTACCATCACCAACAACAATGATACGTTGACTGTCTGCATCCCAATCGATGTCATTGATCCTTCCATTGAGTATCTGAAACTCACTCTTCACCACCATTTCATCTCCAATGGGGTCCCAAACTTTGACGTTACCTGCCTCGTCGGCCGAAGCAACGTAGAAACCTGAGGGAGAAAACTTTGCCACTGTAGTATTATAGTTGTGTTTGATGAATTGTTTGGCGTCTGTTGGGTTGCTGACAGATCTGATGTAGACCGACTTCCCCGAAGCATAAGCTACCTTATCAGATTTGGCGTCATATGAGAGATGGACAGCCACACCTCTTGCTGTAGATGGGCATGGTGCTAGAAGCAAATCTAAACCAGCAGGTTAGTAACTGGAACGGATGGCAAAATCTGCAGGAGCATAGGACCTACCTTGCTGAATTGACATGGTGTTTGTTCGGTGAGGATTACTACTGTTCCACGATCTTGTAAGGCACAGAGAAAGACTGAGACTCGCGACAGAAGGACAGCTGGATCTTTGGAAGGACGTTTGGCCTGATGACAGAGCGGTGGCCAGAAATAATATTTCTAATAGTTTAAGACTAGGAACGAGAAGGATTAGTCCTCTTTGCACGTAAAATGTCTCCTGTGAACCGATAATAACTGGCAACTAAATCTCTACCAAATTATGTATTTTCTACATCCGTACACCACGTTGAACATCTGAAATTTTTTTTTCTCTAGTAAATTTTCCTGTCTTCTCTCTCTGTAACTACTAAGAAATGGCTTCTACAAGGCAAAGAATCACCAATGTCAGGAATCCTACCTTGGTAGCTCCTCCAACTCCCGAGCAGAGGTACTGGAGAGGGTTTGGACATACCCAGCTCGTTAAAGAACACAGCTCAGTGACGAATATCTGCTTCAACCCAATAAGCCCACATGATTTTGCCGTAACAAGCTCCACCAGGGTGCAGCTTTTCAGCTCCAAGACGAGACAAGTCGTGAAGACCTTTTCCAGATTCAAAGATACAGTTTATAGTGGAGAATTCAGGCATGATGGTAAACTTTTAGTAGCTGGTGATGCTTCGGGGTTGGTTCAAATATTTCACGCAGACAACCCCAGGTCCCTGTTGGTAAGTTTCAAACCCAGCAGCTACCCAACACATGTTACCAAGTTTCATCCAAACAACAACAGTAACCTATTGACAGCTTCAGATGACAGGATAGTGAGGCTTTATGATATTACCAATACAGACAAGGCATTAGTTCAGTTCTCAGGACACGACGATTACGTTCGTAGTGCCAATTTTATTCCAGGCACCAACCTTATCACCACTGGAAGTTACGACGGGGTTGTGAGAATATGGGATCCAAGAGAAGATGGACATAAACCCATCACGTCGTTAGACCAAAACTTTGCTGTAGAAGATCTTATGTCTCTCAGTTCCACCAACTTAATCTCCTGTGGTGGGCCAAGCGTGAAGGTCTGGGACTTGAGTAGTAACAAGCTTATTCAAGAAATGAACAACTTCACAAAGACTGTCACTTGTCTATACAATGCAGCTGAGAGAGGAATATTGGCAGGATCCATTGATGGCCATGTCAAAGTGTTTGATACCAACAACCAGGGAAACTACGAGGTGAAGTATGGCTGGAAATTCGGTAGTGGAGTTCTTAGTTGCGGTGTTTCTCCTAATAATAAGCATTTCGTTGCCGGACTGAACTCTGGATTACTGGCTATCAGAACTAGAAAGACAGAGTCAAAACCTAAACCAGTCAAAGCACCCAAGAGCGGCAACTTTGCACAGGTGATAAGAGGAAACTATCACGGAGAAGCAGAGAATCGTATTATAAACGACAAGCCAATGAAACAATCCAAAAGATTGAAGAAGTTTGAGAGAGATCTGATTGCCTTCAAATGGTCTGATGCTCTAGATAGTTGTCTGAGTGAGGAACAAGGTAAAGAAATGACTGTCTCGTGTTTGGAAGAGCTAAGAAAGAAAGGTAAAGTGAGAGTGGCTTTGACCAACAGGTCAGAAGCTACCTTGGAGCCTCTGTTGTCATGGTGTTGCAAATACGTGGATGATGTCAAACTGGTCAATCTAATTGCAGACTATTTGGCTATTATACTGGAAATGTACCCTCTGGTATTCTATGGAAGCCCCATCCTTGAAGAGACCCTGAGAACCGTCCAGAGGAAAGTCTCTCAGGAAATAGAGAAGGCTAAAGCAGCACAGGTAATCGAGGGTATGCTGAGCTTGTTATCCGTCAAATAATTTAAGTGAAAATGAAACTATGTAATTAAGAGTCATAAGTATATTCAGAAACCAGTTCATCGATCAACGACTTGGGATAAGCTGGTCCATACCCATGGCATCTTTCATGTCCTTTGAGAGAGTGGACAATGCTTTGAATGTCCAAATCTTGACCGTTCTCTTCAATAATGGATCTCTGCTTGTCTAGATAGTCCCATACAGCACTGATGGTGAGTATTTCCTGATTGGATTTAGTGTACGTTCTAGAAGTGTTAAGGTTTTCCTCATCTATCTCGCGCTCGGTGGTATCTTTGAGCAATGTGTGAATAAACTGATTTTTGGTACTTGGGAACTCAAAGTTGAACTCTTCGGACTCCCGTGGGTTCAGACTCTGTTTTAACTGATCAAGCTGCAACTTGAGTGAGTAGTTTTCCTGTTTGGACTGGTTTAAAAGTTCTGTTAGTTCCTGAATTTTGGCCTCCTTACGCTGACGAAACGCTCTTTGAGCCGCTCTATTCTGTTCCTTTTTCTTGTTCACCACGCGGTCTTTAGAAGAGTCACTGCTATTAGTGTCTGGAAGGGAGGTTATATTCTGTTGGAGAACGTCGCTTGTTGCAGGTAAAAAATTCGGGGTGTCACTTATGAAGGACATATCATCTAGCGGCGAAACGATGTTCCCGTTGAACAGATTAAGTGGTTCATGCTCGGGTTTCTGGGTCCACTCCATATCTGATAGTTTTTAGCCTATTAGACAGCTTAGCTTAGTTAGGGGGTAGAATAATTGGGATGGTCAGACGCAAACTGTGCTCAGACTAAAAAAAGGGCCACTCCGCGAAAAGATTACATAATATATGTCGTTATATTATTGTGCGGGATGCATGGAAATATTTCCTCTCCACTGAATAATCACTTAGCTATGTTACGTAACCTGAGACGAGTCCCTGGTGCTCCTTTGAGAACGTTGCTGCTCAGGGGTATAACTTCGGTGAGCATTACCCAAGAAGCACTAAAGGTACCCGCTAGACACACTTCCAGCGTCAGTAGTTCAGATGAGGAGTCAAGCTTACCATGGTACTTGAGGAACGAGTCAAGAATAGTGGCTCCCATTGAAATGCCCAAACTACCAGAAAATTCTCCTCAAAAGCTGCATGATCTGGTGAAATTCTTTGTTAAAGATCTGGGAATAGAGGATATCAAGGTGTTTGACCTGAGTGCTAACGAAGATGTTGAGATTGATGGATCCAGGTTTCTTGGGAAGTACATGGTGATCGGGACTGGAAAGTCCAACAAACATTTGGCCAAAGCTGGTATGGAAATGATGAATTTCCTGAAACATGAGTACGGGACCCCTAGAACGCACATGGAAGGCTTGGTTAAGGATACGCTGTTGATTAGACAACAGAAAAGACTGAAAAGAAAAGGTGGTAAGCTTTCCAGTCCTCAAAGTAATGACTTTGGGATCACTGCAAACTCATGGATCATGGTTGACACCAATGTGGATGATATATATGTCCACTTTTTAACTGAAAAGAGGAGAAAGGAGCTAAACCTAGAGTACCTTTGGTGTAGCGTTGAAGACAGATCCTTATACCACCAAGATATTGCTCCTACTCCTTCAGATAACATTTTCAGTGGTATCAGAAATTACCACACATCTTGCAGAACCTCAGGATCATCCGGTCTTCCAAGGCCTCAGCATTTACCAAGGTTTGCCAGAGCTTATTCTTCACAACCAAATATCAACGAATTAGTTCATCTATCGGAATCGGGAAGCTACAAAGAAATATCCAAGTTCACCAATCATAATGATCCCGAAGTTACACAACTAATTCTGCTCTCCCATGTAAACTTCTTCCAGAACCTGCCCTTGAGCAAAGCTATCGCTAACGCGGATGACTTGTACCAAAGTTTTGACGCAGCATTTCCAGCCTTTGATGCAACATCTGATCACTGGAAGATCCGCTATCTGTTTCTGGATATGATGCATAAAGTTGACAAGTCTAAATGGCCTTTCTCTGTTATTGAGAACAATTTCTACGGTAAATCCTCTCATGGACACAGGCTAGCAGAGGAAGATTTGAAATACTTCATCAAGTCCGTTATTGAGTCTCCTGAACTCTCTAATAGATATCTGGATCCCGATTCCAACTACGATCAAGACTCTACGCCTTTCAAAGATGAAGGGTCTGACTCTTTTATTAATATCTCCAATAACAAATTGGAGAAGATTGCCAAGTTCCTTCAATTATGTTATCCGGACCTGCCAGAGGGAAATGTGTTCAACCAATTTGAGTCGTGGGATTCCACAGTACTTCCACTACTATTAACTGTTGTCAGTCAAACCACTCATGAAAATTTCGTGAGCCCAGTCAAACTATCAGAGATGTCATCACCACTTGTCAACCATAAACCAGTACCATATAATGAAACACACCTTGATGCTCTGCTTGAGGTAATCCGGGTTTCCCAGCCCGACATGTTGCTGAATGATGAAACCAGGATGAATTTCATATTTATCCTGACAATTTTGGCAAATGCACATGAATGGGATCAACTGTACAAGTTGTGGGATGCTGCCTTGGAGAATTCTGTCACCGACAAATCCGGGTCAACATTTAAGCCAGATACCAGACCATGGGCCTATTTGATCGACTTGGTGGCTAAAATTGGTGATCCTGTAAATGCGAGATTTTTCTTACAAAAAAGGTGGCCTCAAATGATTCACAACGGCATTGATGCCACTGACCCAAAAATAGGTAGTGCTACTGCCGTTCTCTTGAAGGTAGCAGACCCTGAAAATGTATTGTTTAAAAACGTAAAATAGCCTGTATATAGTGGAATCATTCATCGTTATTCAGATGAGAATTTAGGTAGTCTACGAACATGGGAACAATGCGATCTTCTTCAATGGTTCGCATCCTGTTGAGAGCAATGTAACTTCTTCTGATTCTCTGTAATTGGGCAACACTCACTGTTGTGGGGGGCAGAGATATTATGAGTTCCTTTTCTTTATCAATAAGGACGTCACCACCAACGCTTTGCAACTGTTGAAACTGAAGGACTTTAGAAATCACATCAGAGGTATGTTTATCTAGCTGTTGTAAAAAGTTTCCAGAAGTAGCCTGCTTCAAGACAGTTGCACTATTAGGTCTTGGTGCTTTCTTCAGAATTATTGACTCCCAGATAGATTCAAACGGTAAAGACTCATCGTATGGTACGGGGATTAGCGGAGAGTCCCACCTATTGAGATGGTTTGGCTCTTCATATCTCATTATCAAAGCATCTACAAGATCCTTATCCCATTTAGTGTCGTTTTGCTGATCTCTCGCCTCATTCCATTGGTAGCAAGATTCAGTAGGTGCAATTATGTGCAGTAGACAATACGGCGTCCCCAGGGCTTTGCTCTCACAATGCAGCTGATACCGAAATCCTTTGATATATGCTAAAGAATCCAAAATCACAATCGTTTTTTTCCCCAGATCTCTCTTGACAGCCGATATCTGAGTTCCTCTGACGCTTTTTTCACTGACCGATTCCCTGTACCTTCCCTTTACTATACCAAGAGATTCATCAGAATGCAAGATGACTGTGAAACCATAACCAGGGTCATTTGGCTGGAGGGTTGATATCCTTTGTTCCAGCTTTTCTTTGAGATCTCGTGCCCGGGTGGACTTGCCACTACTGGGATGCCCAGTCAAAACTACTAGAGGCATATAATTTTTTTAATTAATGGTTGAAATTTTGGAGTGCGATATCTCTAACGGGGATGAGTTGAGATGCTGCAAGATGTTTAAGACTTTGACAGTAGCGCGAATCATTTAGTTTAGTTAACCCAGTCCACCCTTACAGGAAGGTTAAAGTAGACGGTTGGGACCATGGATGGCCTTGCTTCGCTATTGCCCTTGAAACGCAGAGAGATGAGTTACTAGGACGCTATTTCAGCTAGTTGCTCAGAAAAAAGTCTTCTCCTATTGTAAATGTAGTCGTGCGATTACCAATCTAGCATTCATTATCTAATCTTGCTCCTCCATCTGAAGTCTCCTCTTCTCCACAATGATTGTCAAACTGCTCTATAGACGAACGTATCCCCAGGTTCATCGATTGGCCGGGGTGAGGTTCATTTCAACAGGGGGATCTCTGTTGGCAAAAGTGGACCCGAAACCTCCCCACACTTCGAATGCGATGAGAACTTCTTTTCATCCAGATGATGAACGCAGAATCAAAGAGAGATCCTTGGCAATTGAAGGTGTGGTCGATTTGACTAGAGGTAGCGAGAAGTTCCTGGAGAACCCTGAGGACAATTATCAACAACTTCCCGAAGATTCCGACTTTATAGAAAAACACTACGATGAACTCAAGCACTACAGAAAACTTCTGAAGAAACCCTTCAACAGCTATAAAAATGCAAATGATCTATTGAAAGACCTATACAAACTTGAAGAAACAGATCCCGTTGCTGCTTCGGTTCCAAAATCCCAAAAGGCTGTAGGGGCAAGTGAGGAGGAATCCAAGTTAAGTCAGTTTGAGAAATTCGTAAGGGACATCAAAATCACTCTTCGATTAAATGGTGGTCATTTATTTGTTCTAGATCTACTAATTCAAAACAAGGAGATGTTTGATAGCTTCGAAAAGAATAAGAAGTGAACTTACAAAGTGAGCATCTCTTGTAACAATGCGTTTCCTGCAATTTTGTCCTTGAATTCGTTACCCATCAGGTCCTTAAGTTTGGATACAATTTCGTCACTAGTAGTCGAGAGATCTGCCTCACTACTCCACTTTTTCAATATGTCTTTGAGGAGCTCATTGGCTGCTTCCACTTCCTCGTCGCTGGCCTTTATCTTCTTTGAAGAAGATTCGCTGACAGCGTCATCGTCCAGCTCATATGCTTTGCGTTTGGCCATGTTGATGATCTTTTGAGGAAATTTGACAATTTCTGCAACGTTGATTCCAAATGACTTATCTGATACACCAGGCTTAACTTTATAAAGCAGTGTAATATCATCATCTTTGCCGTCAGAAGATGTTTGCGCAACAACATGCAGGTTAATAACGGTTGGGATCAACTCACTTAATTTTGTCAATTCATGGAAATGGGTTGCAAAAAGAGTGAAACTTTGCAGTTTGGTAGCAATGTACTCACTTATACCGTATGCTAATCCAAAACCGTCGTAAGTAGAGGTTCCTCTTCCTAGCTCATCTATGATTACCAATGAATTGCTTGTTGCAGTCTTTAAAATAGAACTCATCTCCAACATTTCAGACATAAATGTAGAAACTCCTTTTAATTGGGAGTCGGAAGCTCCAACACGAGCCAGAATTGAATCAAAAACGCAAATTTCTGCTTCGTCGCAAGGAAGGAAACATCCAATTTGGGCCATCAAGGCAATAACTCCAACTTGTCGAATGTACGTAGACTTTCCTCCCATATTGGGACCTGTGATAATGGCAAACTCAGATTCATTTTTGGTCAAAACAACGTCGTTTGCAATAAACGTCAAATCGTCTTGAGTCTCCAAACATGGGTGCCTTGCACCCAGCAATTTTAACTTTCTAGAATTATCATCTAAACTGTAAAGCTTTGGACGGTTATAAGGGATTGGGGCAAACGAAGAAACGTGAGCAAATGATGTCAATACATCTAATTTCGAAATAACAGCAGATAACTGAACCAAGATGGGGCTGTAACTAGAGGAAATTTCGATAATTTCCTTCACCACGCCAGATTGGATTTTGCTGTACTCTTCTGTTAATTCTGTAACGTTTGAAGCTAATTCTGACAGCTTGGTGGTTGTAAAGAATACTCCGGCCTTTACTGTTTGAAGTTCTCTATATCTCTTGTTTCCTCTGATCACTGATGAATCAGTCCTGGTGAGTCTGAAGCACCATCCATGAACGTGATGGTTCTCTAGTTTAAGCTTCTTCACCATTTCCATGTTAAGGTCGTCACTGGCAAATTCATGCTCCTGTTGGATTTGAGAGTTGACTTGCTCTAATTCCTGACTGACCTTGACAAGATTCTCGTCAAACTGGGGGTTAACTGATACCATTGAGTTGGAGATGCTAGTAGCATTTTCTAGCGCATCAAGATCAATGGTGGTTTCAATCAACTCCTGGAATTTCAGCAAAGAAGAGCAAATCTTTTGAAGAGGGCCGATGAACCACTCCTCAATCAAGTCTGATGCTGTGGTGTTCTCTTTATCTTCGGATATCAAAAGACCTAGCAGATCAGGTAATTTCATGCATAGTTGATAGATTCTGACCACATCATCCAACTTGGCCTTGCGACTAGCCAATTTTTTGGTCAACTTTGAAATATCCGGCACAGAATTGAGGAATTGTTCTTGGAGACCGGCTCTCATTGTCACATCATCCACGAGTAGTTGAACAATCTCTTGACGTTCTGTAATAGCTTCAACGTCCAAAAGTGGTTGTTTTAGCCATTGGGACAGCAGTCTGGATCCTCCCACAGTCTTACAGTGGTTTAAAAGGCCAAAAAGGGAGTTATTCTTGTTCATACTGTTCTGATTATTGTTGTTCACGGAAGGAAATAGATTCAATGATTTTACAGCAGAATAATCAAGCCTCATGTATTGAGACAGATTGTATAGTTCCAAAGTCCAGCCATTATCATCACTGTTCAGAAGATTCAGGTAAATTATCAGGGAATTTGCGCACCCTAATGCTTGATCCATGGAATGAACATCGTTCGAAGAAAACACTAGGTCATCACCGGTTAGTCTGACAAGATCTTGTTCAATATTTTTGGTGGAATAATCTGAATTCTTCACGTGGGTTACTACTACATCACATCTGTCCATCACCTGTTCCAATTTCGTATAGTCTGGATCATCAACTTTGGAGGTGTTTCCGGCCAACAAACATTCCTTGATGCCCAATTGTATCATGGCAGACTCCACGTTGGAAAATAGGTCGTTATCAGCAAACTCTACCACTCCGATCACCTTATTAACAGAATCAATATATGACAATCCAATCTTCTTACCACTCAGTCTCAGGGACGCAATCAAAGCTTGGGTGTTCAGTTCAGAAGAGTTGATCAAATGATCAACCTCAGCCAGGTTGCCCGGACTTGCGGTCTTGGAAAGCGTCCAAGTCTTGTCGTAGATTTCGATCTTGTGACCAATGTCAAGAACACACATTTTCAGAAAGTTGACAAATACTTGGGGTGAGAGCGTGACATACTTTATTTCCTTATGCTGCCCTGAAGGCAATGTCGCATTGCTGGTCTTGACGACCGAATTCGTCTTGTAGATCAGCTCTGCTACCAGTATGGCATCTTGGTCTAGAACCGTGTAATAATCACCACGGTCAACAGCCCACACGGTTCTGTCGGGCTTTTCACCCATTTTGAGGTATTTCCGGTAGAATCCCGTCTCATCTGACTTATCCTGGAACCGTAGTTCTGGTCTTATAGACGACATGGTAATAAATGGAGAGTGAAGAAGGATAATGTGTGAGGAGAGCTTAGAACACGCAGCGAAATAATCTTTAATAAATCATGGATTACGCGTTTTTTTTATTAGGAGTTCCAGCAAACGTTTCTTCAGAATACACACCCTTTCCTACCAGGCCAACCAGAGATCATGGGTATTAAGGGATTGAATGCTCTTATCAATGAGCACTCTCCTAGGGCTTTTCGAAATGGGGAAATGAAAACTTTCTTCGGAAGAAAAGTGGCCATAGACGCTTCAATGTGCTTGTACCAGTTCTTGATTGCAGTTAGACAGCAAGATGGCCAACAGCTGGCCAACGAAGAAGGAGAAACTACATCCCATCTAATGGGGTTCTTCTATAGAACAATTCGAATGGTAGGTTATGGAATAAAACCTTGCTACGTCTTCGATGGTAAACCTCCCGTTCTGAAAGGAGGGGAGTTGGAAAAACGATTGAAGAGAAGAGAAGAGGCTGAAAAACAGGCATTGGACATGAAAGAAACTGGAACGTTGGCTGACATTGCCAAGTTTGAAAGGAGGACTGTCAGGGTCTCGCGTGAACAAAATGACCAGGCCAAGAAATTACTTGAACTGATGGGTATCCCGTACATAGACGCTCCATGTGAAGCTGAGGCACAGTGCGCAGAATTGGCGAAAGGAGGGAAGGTCTACGCGGCAGCGTCTGAAGATATGGACACCCTGTGCTACGAGACACCATATCTCTTGAGACACATGACCACTGCTGAGGCTCGTAAGCTGCCTGTCACAGAAATTGATTACGCCAAAGTCATGGAGGGCCTTGAAATGGACCTTTCTCAATTCATAGATCTGTGTATCCTCCTAGGTTGTGATTACTGTGAGACTATAAAGGGAGTAGGCCCAGTTACTGCCTTCAAGCTAATCAAAGAACATGGCTCCATAGAGAAAGTCATTGAGTCAATTGAAAATAATCCAAAGTCTAAACATAAAGTTCCTGAGAATTGGCCTTTCAAAGAAGCCAGAGAACTTTTCATGCATCCCGAAGTTACTCCAGCTTCTGAATGTACCTTAGACTGGAAAGAACCAGATGAAGAAGCGTTGATTGATTATATGGTTCGCCAACATGGGTTCAACGAACAGAGAATAAGAGATGGTGCTGCCAAACTTCGTAAGGCCTTGAAGACAGGTACCCAGGGACGTTTGGACAAATTCTTTTCTGTCAAAAAGAGACCTGCCGAAGAGGAAAAGAATGGAAAGAAGAGCGTCAAGGAAGAGAAACCCAAGAAAAAGAGAAAGTAATAATTCACACAATGACTGTTAATAGTTTATAGTCTTCCAATAAACGGTCTTTTAGCAAAATTGGGCTGCCTCTAAGCCTGGACTTATTTGGACTCCTGTAACCATCTGTTTATCGCAACAATAGTCTTTTTAGTAGTTGTGAGTCTGAACGCAGCATCTTATGGTTTATTGAGAGAAGTGAATTTAAATATTAATTTATAATGAAAGAAGATAGCAACAGTTGGTGATATTTCTTCTCAATTAGTATTAATTATAAACTATAATTTCCTATATTTTTGCGTGCAGGCAGTTAATGAATTTCATGCTTGACTACAATTCGAAAACATTAGCATATCTAATAATCTATAACTCTATCTAAAATATAATGACTAGAACAACCCCTCAATCTCTCCCTCGTTATTAACTTCAACATTGAGATATCCAGGATGAGTAGGCAGTCCCGGAATTGTCATGATCTCGGCAGCAAGACAACTCAAGTATCCAGCACCTGCACTCAAACGAACCTCTCTAATTGGAACAGTGAATCCGCTTGGGACGTTCTTAAGGGAAGCATCATGAGACAACGAATACTGAGTTTTGGCAACACAAATGGGCAAGTTTCCGAACCCTTGAGCTTCATAACGGGCTATTTGAGTCTTTGCGAGCTCACTCAGTTCAACTCCGTTACCATTGTACATTTTTTGGACAATAGTGTTGAGTCTGTCTTCGATGGTGTTGTTATCAAGAGAGTATAATGCAGCCTTTTCAGAACTTGGGTCAGGACAAGAGGAACAAGAAGCAACAACTGCTTTAGCGAGTTCAACAGCACCCTTACCACCTTCAGCCCAGTGGTTGGATGGAACAGCGTCAAAGGCTCCAGCTTTAAGGGCCTCTTCTCTAATTACTGCCAACTCGGCAGGAGAATCGGTCTCAAATTGGTTTATGGCAACAACAACTGGTGCACCGTATTGGGATGCGTTGGAGATCTGTTTAGCGAGGTTAGCACAACCACGACGGACCAGTTCAACATTTTCAGTCGTATATTCCTCAGGGAGAGCTTGCCCTGGTTTCACATCGGGGGCACCACCGTGCAGTTTCAAAGCACGACTGGTAGCCACTAATACCACAGTGTTTGGTCTTAAACCGGAAGCTCTGCATTTAATATTATAAAATCTTTCTCCACCCATTGTGAAATCAAATCCAGCTTCCGTAACAACGTATCCCTTCTCGGATTTAGCAACCACATCACTTTTCGAAGCTCCAATCAGTTTCAGGGCAACACGGTCAGCAATCACCGAAGAGGCTCCAATAGAAATGTTGGCAAAAGGTCCTGCGTGCACGAATACGGGAGTTCCCTCTAATGTTTGCATCAGGTTGGGCTTCACGGCATCCTTAAGTAAAGCAGTCAAAGCACCGGCGACTCCCAAGTCTTCTGCGGTGATAGGGACACCTTCATAACTTGAAGCCACAACAACAGCTCCGACACGAGATCTCAAGTCTTTCAGATCCTTTGAAAGAGCCAAAATAGCCATGATTTCAGAAGCAACGGTAATATCAAAACCTGTCTTACGAATATGGCCCTTCTCTGTTGGAGCTTCTCCAATCGTAACTTGACGGACAAATCTATCGTTGACATCCAAAACACGTTTAACAGTAATAGTCTGAGGATCGATGTTCAATTTGGCAAACTCAGCAGCTTCCTCTGGTGTTAAAGAGTCTGGGTCAGTCTTATTGATACCCAGCTTTTCCAAACGCTTAAGCATTGAAGGAGTGAATTTCCTCACGCCTTTTTTGGCAGGAACCAATCTCTTGTAGAAAGTAGCGTCTTTTTGAGTAGTTTCATGGAAAATTCTAGTGTCCAAAGCGGCGGCAAGCAGATTGTTTGCAGCTCCAATGGCATGGATATCACCAGTTAAATGCATGTTGAATTCGTCCATAGGAATAACTTGAGCGTATCCTCCTCCAGCAGCACCACCCTTGACACCAAAAGTAGGCCCCATAGATGGTTGTCTAACGTTGGCAACAGCTGCAAGATTCAAGTGAGCACCCAGCGCCTGAACCAGACCCATAGTGGTGGTAGATTTTCCTTCACCAAGAGGAGTTGGAGTAATTCCGGCGACCAGAACATAATTACCATTTTCTCTGTTCTCAGCTAATCGGTCGTACACATCAAGGGAAACCTTTGCTTTGTAATGACCGTACAATTCTAATTCTTTGTCTTTGATACCCAAGTCTTTGGCAATATCTTTGATGTATCGTGGTTCTTGAGCTCTGGAGATCTCGATATCAGAAGGAACAGGGTTCTTCAGCTCTAGTGGGTTGGCATATATCGTGGCAGGCTTCAAGTCGTTCTCTAGTTGAAGTTTTGCAGCATGGGCAATATTGGAGACCAACATAGCCACAGTCATAGGTCCCACACCACCTGGGACGGGGGTAATTACGGAAGCCTTCTCTTTTGCAGACTCAAACTCAACATCACCAACCAATCTCTGACCAGATTTCTTGGTCGAATCAGGAACGTAGTTGATACCGACATCAATAACAACGGCACCAGGTTTCAGCCATTCACCTTTGACAAAGTTTGCTTTTCCAATGGCAGCGATGACAATGTCAGAGTTCCTGACGATCTCAGCAATGTTGGGCGTACGAGAATGACATATAGTAACAGTACAATTGGCCTTATTCAGAAGTTGGGCAACAGGGGTACCAACGATGTCAGACCTCCCAAGGACGACAGCAGATTTCCCACTCAATTCGACACCGGAGGCTTCCAAAAGCTTCATACACCCATTTGGAGTGCAGGGAAGAAAAGTAGGGTTTCCACCTTTTTTGGCAAGCTCACCAACGTTGAATCTGTCGAAGCCGTCGACATCTTTCAAGATGGAAACGCTGTTTGTGATGTTGGTCTCATCGATGTGGCTGGGAAGAGGAAGCTGAACCAGAATACCATGGACAGAGTTGTCGTTGTTTAGTTTGTGAATTCTGTTGATCAAGGTTGGTTCGGCGGTATCTTCAGGCAACTTGATGACATTACAGATAATTCCCGACTCACTAGCGGCCTTGAGCTTCATGCGGACATAAGCAGAGGAATCTGGTCTGTCACCGACTTGAATGATAGTGACAGCAGGCTGGAATTCAGGATGAGTAGCCTTGAAGACGTTGATCTCTTCGAAGACCTTCGACCGTATGCTCTTGGCGAGCTTGGTACCAGACAAAATCTGAGCCTGCGAAAGCATGGTGGAGGCGTGAATGTTTCTTGATCTCAACACCAGATCGCCGGCCAGCCTTCTAACAGAGCTGCGGGCCCCGTTTCTACATCCAATCCTTGAAAGCATTGTGACAGCGTGGTTGGGTGGCTTCCTTCTCAAAGATGTCCTTGCAAAACCAGAAAAAAATTAACAATCCAGAGAAAAAAAATACAGGCTCGAATGTTATCCCGATGTGGTAACTCGATGAGACACAATATGCGGCTGCGCTAGAGCAGCCAACAGGATCATAATGAGTACCTGAAGAGCCAAGGAAAGTCTAAATAGGGGAGGGGGAGGGGGGCTGGGTAGCCGGTGGGCAGAATGTTCCCTCAATAAGCAATTAGGCTCTTTAGTTTTGGTAATGGCCGGGCCACATTGATGGCAGCTGAAAAAATGGGTGTCATATGACGGCATGCGCTCCAGTAGGCGGTCGTAGGCCAAAATTCCAAAATTCCCTCAGCACCCATGCCTCGTGAAAACGGTGGCAGAAGCAAGAAAAAAAGGCGCGCGAGCCCCTTCCAGGCATCCATCGTTCCACGTACCTGCTCCGGAAACATCTTCTCTTCGACCCCCCTGGGAGAAAAAAAAACGGTCGCTCAGAAGGAGAGGCGAGTGGGGGATGGAATGGATCGGAAAAAACAAAGCAATATTTCCAAGTGTCAACCAAACTCTCTTCATTACACCACACATTGTTAATTGCCTCTCACCATCAAGTTCAGCAAAGTCAGGCAAATCCTTCGTCTTTGTCCATTCATAGCATTCAGCATCGTCTACACCAATTTCAGACGAAAGTAAATGACTCTACCTTCAATAGTGTTATGTCCAACAGCCAAGAACCTTTAAACCGACATAGTGAATTTGAGGAACCAATCAGCGCAATTAAACGAAAGCATTCAGAATCAACCGTCTCAGTTCAATCTTTCAAGAAAATGAATCCAGATACCGCTTCTACCAGTCTAGTCAATTTCTCTGAAGAGGACCAGGTGCTGGCTTCAAAGCTTCAGGACACCTACAAGAACATCATCAAACTCGAAAACACATGCCAGAATAAATTCGTTCTTCTGAAGAGCAAGATGGAGCAACAGAAGAAAATGTCTCCAGAGATTAACGACGAGGCCTGGCTTCTCTACAAACAGGTCATCAAGCTGCTGGACATGTACTATGACTTTCTGTTCTACGCTTTATCGCCATCTCAGCTGGCGGACGATGGCTCAATTGAAAACAAGTCTCCAGAGTACATAAACAGGTCCACCAAGACAGGTGAGCAAATAGTCCTGATATACAAAATCCCCCGGCGTATGTGGGTCTACGGAATAGTCAACTTCTTGGAGATTCTGAAAACAGCATATATCAATTCTTTGGTTGATTACGAAATCAGTGGATGCTTCACTTCTTACTGCTTTAATATTTTGGCATGCCTCACCGAGCTGTCCAGCGACATGACTGCTTGGTGGATAGAAAAACTGGCAGATCTCTCCCGAATGGCTATCGCCCTGTATCCAAGTAGATTCATCGACTGGAAATTGGCCAGTGAGTACTGGTACATGAGAGCTATCAAGCTGCAATATGGCCACGGTAAGGTGTATTATCACATGTGTACTGTCCAAGAAGACAGCCTCGATGCTCTCGTCAACATCGGTAAAGCTCTCCTGTGTAGAGACACTTTCCAACCCAGCCTCTACTATCTTTCCATGATACTAGAAAACATTCGAAAGAAAAGGGACGTTTCTCTCTCGACCACGTTGGAGGATCTAACCATTAGTGATTTTGTCAAGATCCATAAATTCTTCTTGGAATCTATAGACGCCTCCATCGAGATGTACGTTTCTCATTTTGCACAAACTTATGCTATCTCTAAACCTGATGGCTACGATTTTTTCAAAGACACTCCTGTTTTTGCTCCATACGCTGAGGATCTACTGGTGAATGAGCATATCATCTTCTGGTTCCAAAAATCTGGTGGAATGGCAATATGTAACATCAATCAACTGATTGGGTTCGGAAATCCAAGAAATCCATTTGCAAAACTTTTTGGCCTACCTGAGGCATTCATCTCCAAAAGGGAAAAGAAAGATAAACGCAAGAGATCCAAATCAGCAAGTGTGGACGAGGACAATGTAAGCATTAACAGTGAATCAGATGCGATTATCACTTCCAGAGAGATCACGGACACCGATACTTGGCTCAACTACTTCGATAAGTATTTTACGAGCGGAAGCATTGAGTTGTGTAATACGATGATCAAGGACTTTACTGCCGGACCTTTTGCTTGTGGCCAGCCCCACGTTATTGTTTGGCTTTATTTCCTCATATCTGTTAACAAGGCTCTTCAAAACTTTGAGAACAGCTATCTAAATGGTATGGTTTCCAATGATGGTACTAGCCTTGAAGACGAAGATGAGGAAGCTAATTTTGATTCTGTTGAAGAAGAATTGCGTGGTGCCGACCAAATCCCATACAGTAATAACAGATACAAAGAGGAGGTTAATCGTACAAGAATTCTATTTCAATATTTCATTTTCAAGATCATTCCCTGGGATGAATTGGTTAGATATTTGAACACAAGTTTGGATATTGCTCGGCAAACAATGGAACTACCACAGTTATTTTCCAATGGTACAGATGAATATGGACCAATGTTCTCCTCATTTGCCGACTTACAGAAAAATCTTAATTCTTTTTCACAGGGCCTTGAAACCTTACCGGAAGCCTGGAAACTATGGGGGCTTATCTGGTATGACTTTTTGGATGTCAAAACCACATACACACCACTCAACCCAGCTCCTGTCAGTGAAAAAGTATTTGATCACCCTGTGAACGGGCCCCTTTTCTCTCATGAAGATGAGAGGACTCGATTGCTCCGTATAATCGCCCTTGCGACTTATTTGAGTGATCTTCCTGGAGGCGGGTTGATCAGAGAAGGCGGCACCTTTTACACATGCCCACCATCAACTTACTGGACAAATTATGAGCAAGATTTGAGAGAAAAAGGATACTTCAAATCTTTCTTCAATGAGTCAACACAAGAATTCTGTAACATAGCAGCATCTTCGCTGGAAACTATCAGACCTGAGAAGTTTCAAGGCTCGGACAATAGTAAATGGTGGTTACCTGTTAAAACTGAACAGATAATGTCTGCATATGAAGATGCACGAGATGAGGGAAGACTATGGAATATGCGATTCAAAGTTTGGAAAGATAAACGTAAAACCATTTCCCGTATTGAATCTTCTACAGCAGGCGAAGATGCAGATATCGAACTTACATCTGGCGAGGTCAACGATTATGATGAGTTGATGAACTCTATGCCGGTACCAGCCCAAGTCAGTGCTGTGCACGGTGATCTTGGGGAATGTATGGACAGTGCAATCACAATGATTACTCTGGATACCAACATGTGGCTCAAACACTGTGGAATGATCTACAAGAGTGTGGAATCTAGGGTTATTAACGTATCTATTCCGCTGACTGTATTTCAAGAATTGAGATCTCTGAGGGCATCTCGTGAGTTAGCAATTTCCGACAGTGCGATTCGAGCTGTAATCACAATCAGACAGCTGTTTGCCGAGAACTTGATCGTGCCCTTGAAATTTGATGGTTCTCCAGCAGATCTTAATGATATATCTGATTTCCAGAAACTGGAGACTTGGAGAGAAAATGCTGATGAACTAATCATTGGTTCAGTTAAGTTGAACGACGATCTTCGTCGAAACCTTCTATACACAACCCGACCAACACTGAACGGAATCAACGGGACTCTTTCTGAGGCAGAGTACTACCAATACCGGTATAATACTCTCATTACAGATGATCGTAACATGCGATTAAGGGGACGTGCCAATGGTATCATGGCTTTCCAAAGCTTATGGTTGACGTTCCATTTAAAGCGTATAGCCGACGGCAGGTGTATCTGTTGAGTATGGCCGTTTAATATCTAGCTAGCTGCACCAGACTTTCCATCTAAAGTAAATATCAACATTTTCATTTACTGAGATAGTATCCTCTTTATCAAATAGCCTCACCATGTGCGGCTCCTTCCTCTTCGTCAGCCGCTCTATAGCGCCGCACGGGTCGTAATGCCGGGGCACCACTAGCAGGGTACGCCGGTCATTTATGGTGGCAATCACTGTGTGGCTGTTCACAATGGACACGTTGGTAGCGGGTACGCAATCTGTCGAGTCAGAGGTGGTAAATTCAAACTGTTGGGCATGACACCAACTGTTCTGTTTGGTGACATGGGCCGAGACTTGGCTTGTGAGAAATCCTTTGTTACCAAAGTCACCAAAGAAATTTGGTGAGCTGATAACGGTCACGGCGGACGTATTCTTCTTGTTTTTGATTTGCTTGTAGTTGACCGGCTTTGCAGAGTCAGATTTTACGAGTTTGGCTGGCTTGTAAAGCAGGTTCTGATCAACGGAAGGTTTCAAAATATTTTTCGTGCTATGAGACTGGAAAGCCGACTGCTTCCCCCTCAATGTATCCTTTGATATGCTAATCTGCTTTTTCGGTTTATTAGAGCCATTTCTTCTAGACTTGGATGGCTTAATCAAAGAAAGATCCATAAGGTTGATGGAACGGCAAGCTAGAGTTATGTTTACAAGGGACCATGTATATTGGTAGATACACGATGAAATATTCATATATATAAATTGATTTTGCCCTGGAAAAAAAACTTTTCATTCTCATCTATAAATCTTTTCTTGCCTGGTTATTAACCTCTTGTCTTGTGTCCAAAACGTATTCTCTGTACAGGAGTGTAGGAACACGTTTTGTTTGCCAACTGAAACCAAAATTACATGATATGATGATTTAACTTATGCATAGTTCAACTGAATTAAACTGAAGATAAACTGTTACCATCAAATGTCTTTCACCCCTATCTGACATGTAATTTTGGTCGGTTGACAAACGTGAATGTAACGTTCATATTATTCCGGTTTCAGGGCATACATGCGGATGGGATATAGCTCTTTTGGGACACCTTTCTGACGGTCTACACTGATCAACCTCCAACCTGCTTCCGCAAACAATCTTTTGAAGTTTGAATCTGAGCGTGTCTTAGAGCTGTCTGTTTCGTCAAACATGTCTTCATCTGTAGTCGTATTGTTCTCTTTTATCACTAGTAGGCCATCTTTCTGAATGGCCGTTTTACATTTTTCTAGCCATTCCAAAAATGCTGGGTCTGGGAGATGGCCACAGCACCATTGACACCATATAAGGTAGTACCGAGATTCTTCCGGTTTCCAGTCTTGCATGGCGATTTCATAAATTTCCCCTATCTTGCCTTGCTCCATCAATGGTTGAAGCTCTATTCTCATCTGGTCCACAAAAGGTTTAACTGGCTCCAGTAAATCGACCTTATCGCAGACTTTGTGGAGAAAATCTCTAGTAACACGGCCGATACCGGCACCAAAATCTATGCCATATTTGATCTTGTCGGATTCATTGGAGAAACGGCTCTTCAACTTTCGTAAAAAGGTCATTGACCCAATAGCATCTGCTTTCGGAACGGAGGTTGTCTCACCATACCCGCCCAAAACCCCGTCTACAGAAGCTGGGACGCTATTCCAGTATTTCAGAGCATCGTCGTAATTGATCAGACTGTCCACTTGTTGAGCGTCTCCCTCATTGTTCCCTGTCATTATGGTGAATAGGAATAGAGGAAAGCAGTGCACCAGGAAGAGTAGTAGGATTATTTGAGATGCAGAAAAATATTATCCGACATCCAGCATCTGGAGGTTTCTGGAGGGTCCTGAAGGGTCTTGTTGATCCATGTTCTCCCTATACCTTGTTACCCAAAAAACGCCCACCTATGACTCTCAACTATGGAAATCACCTCCCTTCAGCTCAATGCCCATGGTATCTTGTCCTCCTGTTGGACATCTCTAATTCCAGATTGCCCTGATCTGCGGCGATTATCATTACCTCCAACATCGTACGCGAATTTCCGGCCACGGATGGGAAAACCCAAAATCTTCGGTCGTCCATCAAAAGCTGAAGTTATTTCACCACCAAACTCGTCAACTACCGTAGAAAATATGGCCGGGTTGCGTTTCTTAGACATTGCAAGACCATTCGTCGGATGGATCCCGGAAGTTGAACTTCCTTACGAAAATTGGGGCTTCGATGAGAAGCTGATCTACTCATTTTTCACTGCTGCCATTTATTTGGTACTGTCCCTGCCTATTTACGGTGTTAAAGTCGCCGACGTTGTGGACCCTGTTCCACATTTGCGTTCTGCTTTGGGAAGTGAAAAGGGAACGCTGTTAGAACTCGGATTACTGCCTGTGGTTACCTCCGCATTTATTTTGCAATTGCTCGCAGGGTGGAGGGTCTTTAAAGTTAACTTCGATCTGGTTAACGACAGAGTATTGTTCCAAACTTTGCAAAAGATCACTTCAGTTGTTATCAGCATTGTCTACGCCGTTCTTCTCACTTGCTGTGACTACTTCACTCCAGGTGTATCTACCGACAACGTGTTGTGGTCCCAGTTCTTGATCATCTTTCAGATAGTAACCGTAAACTTCTTGGTTACTTTACTCGTGGAGGTCATTGACAAGGATTACGGATTTTCGTCAGGTGCTCTGCTGTTGCTTGCAGTTTATTCATCAACTAATTTTGTTTTTGGTACCATCGGCCTTACCACCGTGCAAACTTCCAGATCGAACGAGTCAGTTGGTGCACTGGTTCAATTGTTCCGCAATTTGATGTCTAAACCCATCGGTGTTGCCGTTTATGACTCCTTCTTCAGAGTGAACCTTCCAAACTTGACTCAGTTCTATCTAGGAGTTGCCATTATCTTTGTTGGTTTGTTTTTGAACAACGCAAGATATGAAGTACCAATCAAGCCAAACAAGGTCCGTGCTATGGCATCTGCTTACCCCGTCAAGCTACTCTTCAACGGCTCTTTGCCTCTTCTGTACACTTGGACTGTACTGTACAACTTGAACCTTATAGGTTTCTTCATTTTTAAGCTCACCAACTTTACTTTCTTCGGAACATTTAAGGTGGACACATTCGGCAACAACTACTATGAAATTACATCCGGATTTTTATATTTATTGACTCCTACTTTCAGTGCTGAAGCTACGCTTTTATCCAATGTTGCTAAACCTTTCGTTTTCATTGCATTCTACGTTAGTGTCAGCACCCTTTTTGCCAAATCGTGGTCGGCTATAAATGGTTCATCAGGCAAGGATATTGCAAAGTTTTTCAAAACTCAAGGAATTTCTTTGCTGGGAAAGAGAGACGCTTCTGTATCCAAAGAGTTCAACTCGCTCGTTCCTCTTGCTTCTGCCACTGGAGCTTTCCTGTTGTCCCTTCCAGTAGCTGTCGCTGAGTTGTTAGGTGGTTATGGTGTTCCAAGCTCTATAGGAATTGGTCTTCTGAGTGGTCTGGCCATTTTGGAAACTGTTTTACAAGAATGGCAACAGTCTGGAGGCTCCTCACAGTTCTCTCAATACTTCCAGACTTCTTAGGCCAATGAATCGACGAAGCTTATTCAGACATTCACCTGTACTTCAAGTTACTTTCACTACATACATCACATATTCTATAGAGGAGAGTCCCATTGCTCGTACTGTACCCCACACCACTCTTCTCTGTAGCCTACATACTCCTTGTCCAAGTCAGTGGCATCTTTTGTGTCTGTGTAAACGATGATGGTACCCCAATCCATTGCAAAGTCTTCAGTGTCGATATCCATGATTAGTTTGGGCATTATTTGGAGTTCGAACTGTTTCCCTGGCACTTTTTCCTTAGTGACTGTCTGATATATTTCATCTTTGGAGTTGTATAGTAGTGGTTCTCCCCCTAAGTGGTATCGTAAGACTTGGGAAGGATTGTGCTCCACTTTTTCTGTAAATGCGTTGAAAGTATCGTCGTCATCAATTGCTTGCTTCATATCTGAACCTTTCAGTTTAGCAGAGCCTTCGGTCTCGATCTCGGCATCCAAAACCGACTCGTCAATCTCTATATTGGAAGGAAGGTTGAAGTTTTTGGGAGAGATAGTTTCCTCCTCAACATACAAAAAAAAAGAGGGGAACCCCTTCTGGGTACTGCTGCCCTGGTCCTTGGCTTCCTTGGCTTGAACGGGTTTTATATGTGCTTTGGGCCGAGCAGTGGCCGGTTTGGGCACCGCAGGAGTTTCTTTCTTTTCGAAAGGATTTCCAGATGAAAAAGGGTTTGCTGAGGAGAACGGATTGGAATCTATCTTGAGTTCTCCAAACAGATCTTTTGGTGGTTCAACAGCCTTCTCTTCCTTTTCCTGTTCTAACTGACTTTTATTCTCTTCCACCAGTTTGGGATCTTTGCAAATGCCTCGTACAGCTCTCACACTGCCCTTCTTTTTACTGCATTCAGGCTTGGGACACATAAACACGTAAATAATTCTATCGTAAAGTTCATCGTGGAAAGGTGCAAACGCTTGGAGTAGTAGAGATAACTGACCTCCGCAGTTTTTGCAGTCTGTCAAATCCGAGGCCGGCTGAACGTCCTTGAAATATACTGGCTCTCCCCCTACAAAAATATCCTGAAGGCTGGTGGGCTCATCTGCCACTGGCTCGTCAATGTAGCCTAATAAAGTCATTGTGTAGTGAAATCTGAGAAGGTACTGGTCAATTTTTTTTTTTTAGTTCGTTATCTATGACGATGGATGTTGGATGTCTGATTTCGCTCACTCCACACTCTGAAATCCCTCATACGAAATGATTTCCCTCAGGAGATTAACTTATTGTCTTCTAGGGAATTGATGAAACTAGTGGTTAAGAGCGTTTGAAGTGATTCTTACCTGTCAAAATCCGCAATTGAGTTCATAGATAAGCACGTTTATCGCCCAATCATATTTGAAAGATTTACCACAGTTCTACCTACGTCCCCTAGTCCTATATGTCAGTCGTTCCGTACCAAAAGGATCTCAAAGTCGTCTGGAAACATCCTGACTCCAGATCAGTGGTGCTCTATTCGAAGGAAAGCCAGAGCTTCCAGTATATTTCTTTGGACAGAGTTGATGAGGTTAATGGATCAGATAGCGACTATTTTCACAATCAGAATGGGACTAACCAAAGAAGAAGGTCATCAACAGCATGTCCAAGGTGTGGATATGACCCAAATAGATCATCGCCTGACTCAAGGTTCAACAACAACTATTTCAAGCTGCTCGCAAACGTTCAAAGCAATAAGCTGTCAGAGCAGGAAAAGGATAACCATTTAAATCTACTCAACAGCACCATAAAGTTCCCATCTTATAAACTCACACGTTCTTCCTTTCCAGATAACTTGTTCAGCCAGGGGTACTTTGCAAAGTTCTTCACAGAGCTGAATGTGTTGGGTCATGGAAGCAACGGGGTGGTCCTCAAAGTAGAGCACGTCTTGAACGATTCGTGTCTCGGAATATTTGCCCTTAAGAAGATTAGTATTGGAGAGAAGCTTTCCAATCTTGAAAATGTCCTGAACGAGGTCAAAATTCTATACCAGTTGACCAACGCAGATGTCCAACTGGGAGGAAACCTGGTGAGTTATAATCATGTGTGGTTGGAAGTCGACCAACCGACTGACTTTGGCCCTAAAGTTCCATGTGTGTTTATTCTGTTTGAATACTGTGATGGCGGAGATTTGGAAAGCTTTATCGATCGCCTTAAACATCCCAAGCTCGATATAGAAAAGGAAAAACAGTATCGAAGAATGGTAAGGAAAGGCCTGATCGGAGAGAGAGGTGTACATGAACCTCGGTCTCTGAACGACGTAGAGATTTGGAAACTTTTCAAAGATATTACAAGTGGAGTTCAACAATTGCATTCTTCACATATTTTACACAGAGACCTAAAACCATCCAATTGTCTATTAAAACTCAGATATGAAAAGGAGGTCACACAGCTAGATCAGTATAACGATATCCCGAAAGTCATGGTAAGTGATTTTGGAGAGGGGACTTTTGACAATATCGAACGTGCTTCCTCAGGATACACTGGTACTTTGGAGTTTACAGCTCCAGAGGTGTTTGATACAAAGTATTCCCGAGCTAGCGATGTATATTCGCTGGGATTGATCTTATATTTCCTGTGTTTCGGTGACCTCCCATACAAAACACAGGATATTAAAAAGGAGATCCAACAGTACTCCAGGGGAGAGTTGGACCTTTTTGCGGATATCGACAATATCAGAAGCGATATCTCAGAAGATTGGGTCAAGTTGATTCTAGAATGTTGTTGTTTAGATGCTGATAAACGGCCTTCGGCCTCAGAAATCTTGGCACATCTGAATACCATTTATTTGCAATTGGAAGCCAAGGAAGATCGAAAAAAGGAAAATCAAGGGGATTCTTTAACGCAGGGCGTGCCTCTTCTTGCTTCGTTGGGCTATCAAAAGGTCCTTGCACTCATTCTAAATTTGCTACTATTAAAATATCAGCAAACCGCCCTTAAAATGGTAACATGCTTTATTATTGGGCTATCATTTCACACCACAACCAAACTTATGATCATGTTAAGTTTGTTGAATGCACTTTTTTCAGTGCTTTCGATTGTCTATTCTCAACAACAACTAGACTTCTTACTCTTCTGATCCAAATCTAACGTTTCCCTAGAGTCCACAAATATATCCTCGTCTATGCTATCTATAATGTGTTTGAATAGTTCATCGATCCCTGTGCCTTCCTTAGCACTTGTCTTAAAGTATCCCACCTTCAGTCTGTCCACAGTCTCCGATATTTGACTGTCGTTTTCATTCTTGGACAAATCTGACTTGTTCCCGACCAGCAAAATCTGTATGCCATGCTCCTCTCGGTTATATGCCTCTAGTTCGGATATCCAATACTCTGCTTTCTTCAAACTGGATATGTCCGTTAGGTCGAATACTATAATGGCAACGGAGGCATTTCTGTAGTACATTGGAGCCAGCGATTGATATCGCTCTTGACCCGCGGTGTCCCATATCTGGAAGTTGATCAGCTTTACTTCTTCTGTTTCTGGATCAGTTGTGTAGTACTTCTTGACTATGAACGCAGCACCTATGGTGCTTTCCTTATCTGCATCAAAAATGTTCGAGGCAAACCGTGTAACGAGGGAGGACTTTCCAACAGCAGATTCTCCCAGCAAAACTATTTTGACGTCTGCTTCTTTACTGGCTATGGGAGTGAAAAGGGACTGTGAGGAGCTTTTGTTCTGCACAGTCTGTCTAGCCATGGTTGGTAAATGAGCTCTCTGGAGTTGTTGATAAGATGGATCTTTAGGCATTCGCGAAAGGGATTGAGGTTTGAGTGTTCCACCAGAGTTTTGCCTAGGGTTGGTACGAATGGTCAGTTTGGCTACTTTCAGCAACCGAAGAATTAACAACCGCGTAATTGTTTCAGTTGCTAGGAGTGTGGATAGACAGGCTCTTCTACGGTAACCTAAGCCCTCCTGTCATGGTCATTCTATAGCATTGATATTACATAAGCATCCAGATTCCCTTACATCCAACACCTCGCGATCCTCTGTGATAAGGAAAACCTGCCCATCAAACTTGTACTTATCTGACACGTTAATGCTAACAATTGTCCCCAATGAAAGCGTTGGAAACTTCCAACTGGGTTCAAGCATCACGCAGATAACAAAGATCCTTCAACGCGAAAAGGAGTTCAACAATACCAACTTCATCTTCTCTCAATCGCAGCCAAATCGACTGCCTATTGTTATTGAGCTAGAAAACAGAGGCATTCGCCTGACCTTTGACCCGTTTGGCCAGAAATTGATACTGATCCAGATCGTGACGACTAAGACAAAGCAAAGATTCCAGTACAAGGGCAAAGCTCTTCCGGAAGATCTGTATTTCAAGGAGGTTTACAACAGGATCTTTGGACCCACCTATCCTGGTGCCATCTATAACCCCCCTCCGGCGAATAAGTCCGAGGATCACAATGAGGAAGAATCGCAAGACCAAAGCCAAGTGGATCCACAGTATATTCTATCATACGAAGGTATCTCTTTCCAGTTCAATCTCTCTCCAGGATTGAGTCAGAAACTAATTTCCTCTAACGACAATGAGGTAGCCATACAGGGCGTCGATGAGCCCCTGCTTTGTCAGGGCATAAACGTGTTTCGGGGCAAAACATGGGCAGAATATCTTGAAAGCACTACCTTCATGCTGCGGCAAAAGTTGACCGAGCAACTGCTAACTGGAGAGATGGCTAGACTATCTTCTGGATTTTCCATTATTTATGCATTAATAAACCCTGGTGAGGTTGATTTCAAGTTTATCCGGCATCCAAGAGGCCTCTCCAATTTCAAAATAGTGCTGAACAAGACAGAAATGAACGCCGTAGTAGAAACTTTTGGGCCGCCCGATGACTCTGTTCTAAAAGAAGACACGCACCATTGGAAGAAAATTCACAACTATTTCCGGTATGGCTTTGATGTCTTCTACAATGTTGGAAAACCATTAGCACCCGTGCAAAAAATAGTCATCCACAACAATGTAGTTACTTCCTATGAGTTTCTGAAATACGAAAAACTAGCATGGTTCATGTATAACCAAGTAAGTCAGAAACTTATATGCGACTGCCACACAGAGAAAAACAATCTTCCCTTTAGATACGATTCGGTTAATGATAGCGATCACCAGAGCCACCAGGCGACATCAGGCGGATATCAAAATGGTGCATCTTCTAATCAAATCAGAAAGAAGGATCACATAATTTTAAATCGCAAAGAGTACGGACTGGACTTTTCGGACCAAACTAGCTCAAGATTTGAGCTTGTGGATTATGATGATCAGTTGGAGTGCCAGGTAAACTCAACTATGGAACCCACAGGAAACGATTGGGGTCTGAGCAAGCTGTTTGGATACAACCGGTACGTATTTGAGGTTCTAGTTGATAGTGGAGTGATGAGTAGTATCACACTGTTCTAGTTTAGCCACCAATTACGGGATGTCTATCCTCTGTAACTCCCAAGAGGTATTTGCTGTTGTTTAGTATTCGTATAGAGCAGTATCCTTCACCTTCAAGACCCGCCTCTTTCAATTCCCAGGTCACAGTGGTGATTGCAGTAATGAATTTTTGCCTGTCTAGCTCATAGCACCGTATAATACACGTATTTCGTTCGTTATGCAAAATGTCAAAGTGTAAGCTCTGGCCTAGAAGCCCGTACAAGTTGAGAGCGTGGGAGACAAGCAGCTTCCACGTAATCAGATCAACGGTAGAGTCTGTCTGTGGGACTTGCAGCCTGAAGTAGAACCAGTCATGAGACAGGTTCAATTTCCATGGAGACATGAATAACAGATTGGTGGTCAAAATGATAGTAGATTTCCTCAAAGGCCTGAAAAAAAAAATTAAACAAAAAAACTGAGAAACCAAGTCTTACCAAACAGAAAAATCTGACTAACAGCATCACAAAATGACGAATAAGGAACCCTCTAAAAAGGACCTGGACAAGAAGTTGGCGGCCTTGCAAGAGGAGGCATCATATTGGAGCAAAGTCATAGCAACAATCAATAACTCATCGAGCAAAGATGTTGAGCCTACCACGTTAGAAGATCCAGTTGACGAGTTAGTGAAAGTGAGTAAACTTTTGCACAATGAATCTACAAAGATGGGGCTGGTATTCAAGGCCCCTTTGCAATCGGGTCCAGCTTATCGTCAAACAGAGAAATTTGGTGAAACACAGATATTGATGGTTTCTATAGCGTCTCAGTTGAACTCTCCGCAAAACAGAGAGAAGTTATCTAATTTGTTTGTCGATGCTGTGTTGTCAAGAATAGAAAACTGTTTGTCATTAACCGCTAATATATCCTCAGAGTATCAAAAGCTGGGTGAAACAAACGAGTCCAACTCAGATGATCTCGACGAGGACAGTATAAGATTGGCTCCTATTGGAAAACTGTGGGAAGCCATAAATGAGTTGAAGAATCTCTGTGAACAAGGAAGTTCGATATTGCTGAAGCAAACGAGTAACCAATCTAAAGGGCTGATAAAGGATGCATTGGAGGAGTTTGAAGAATGGTTGGAAGATCCAAGTGCTTTCAGCAGCGATCCGTTTGGAATCGACGAGTCAGACGATGAAGAGGAGACCGCTGTGGATGAAAGCTTGCTGCAGAAGGCAAACCACTTCAAGACAAAGTTCAAGCTGATCATGCTTCTTTTGAACCCGTTATCTGTCAAATCGTACACATTTCTAACAGGACAGGAAATAGACAAACTGGCGAACAATCAGAAAAAACTTAGCTCTTTTGTTGACGAGATTGTGATCAGTTTAACCATGAACCAAGATGCTGAAGAAAGCACGGCATTGTATCAAGATCTAGAAACAGAGTGTCACAACCTGTACGAGTTGGTCTTGCGCTGCTGTGGAAACGATGAGAAAAAGATAAAATGGTTCACTTCTTGGAAGCAGAAATTTGACGAGAAGGAAGAGCTGTAGAGCAGCAGAGCTGCGAGAGAACTATAGCCATACCAATACAAGCAACTATGAAATAACTGGGGGTACCTCCCCTTATATAGATACAGATTCACTTATAGTGTGCAGCCGGGTAATTTCAAGTTTTATTGAGGATTCGCGAATATCTAGATATCCAGGGCCTTGTAAATGGACTTTCAAAGGGGCCTACCACTTTCTGCTTCTAATTCTCTTTAATCAAGTTTGTCTCGATGGGGATCCTTACCACTTCAGACAAAGAGACCGTTAAGCGGTCAATTCCATCGGCCTCTAATAAAATAATTGATTGCACAGTTGCCAGGCTTTACATTGCATACCCTGAACCTGAAGAATGGACATTTACAGGTCTGTCGGGCGCAGTGGCCTTTGTAGATGATCTAGTCGGCCACACCTTTTTCCTAAAGCTGGTGGACATCAAGGGCCAGCGAGGTGTCATATGGGACCAAGAGCTTTACGTTAATTTTGAATACAACCAAGATCGGTCATTCTTTCACTCTTTTGAATTGGAAGATTGTTACGCAGGATTATTATTTGAAGATATCAAGGATGCCGCTCATTTCCACAAAAGAGTCTCTCAGAGGCAGAAGCATGGCTCCAAAAAGACCTTGCAAAACAAAAATGCTATAGCGTTGAAAAGTCGAATTGAACCTACCAAAATTGTTGGCCCCAGGGGAGATATTGGTGCCTCTACAACTGATGATTATACGACTCAGCAAAGATCAAGGCATGCAAAAGGAGTAATCTACTACGAAGATCAACCTCCTCCTGAATGGCGTTCATTGTATAAAGAGCTTGCTAATGCTGGTATCACAGAAGATATGATTGCTGAGAATAGACAGTTCATTAAAGATTATATCAAACAGCAAGGAGGGCCTTTGGTCGGTCTGGAACCACCAATTCCTAGAAGATATCAACGGTCTGCTCAACCTAAGGTGCAGGAGACTACCACTGCCTCCATGAAGAAATCAAAGAAGGCTCCTCCACCGCCTCCGCCTCTATCACGAGATACAACTGGTACGCCAGCACCTGCTCCCGATAATGACGAGTACGACTTTTCTCCCCCTCCTGATTTTCAAAAGGCTTTACCTCCAAAAATTTCCCCTCCTCATCATGTACCTACACCGGATGCATCCTCAGAAATTAGTCGTGAAAGCTCTGTACCAGCTAGTGCACCCGAATCTCATGAAAACTCTTCTGCTCCAAAAACCGAACCCCCAAAACGTGTATTTAGAGCTCCTCCTCCAATGGCTTTTATAGGACAGCAAGTCAACGCTCCTCCACCTGTCTCACCTACCACCGCCCAACCTTCTGGGCCCCAATTTTCTTATGGAACACCAGCATCAGGCGATACAAATTTGCAGAGAGGAGCGGTCCCTCCCCTGCCTGGCGGTCAAGCTCCTCAAAGAAATGCAGTGCCCCCTCCTCCTTTAAGGAACAATGTGCCTCCTCCGTTTGTGCCCCAGGCCGGATCACCAATTGGTAACAGCCCTGGTGGAGCTAGACAGGTTCCGCCGCCACCACCACCTCGAGCTACAATGAACCGAGTTCCTCCTCCGACGCCTCAACCAAGACGTGCCAATGCGGCACCTCCTCCTCCTCCCTCCAGAAATGCTGGTCCTCCTCCTCCTCCTCCTCCAAGGGCTAACACCCAGAATACTCCACAATATGGAGGAGAACAACCTAATGCTTATGCTCCACCTACTACTTTTGATCAGCCACAGCGCAATCTACCACCAACTCCAGCATCAAGCTTTGGTCAACCAAGTGCAACTGGACCTCCTCCTCCACTTCCACCGATGCACCCTCAAGGTAGCACTGACAGTGCTCCTCCTCCAGCTCCTCCAATGCCTCCACAGGTTAACAACGGAGTTCCTCCAGCTCCTCCCCCTCCACAAATGGCAACAGGTGGCGGGCCTCCTCCCCCTCCTCCTCCTCCACAGATGGCTACAAGTGGTGGACCTTCTCCTCCTCCGCTTCCTCCACAAAACGGCTCTCAGGATGCTCCGCAATCCTCTCTACCCCCTGTTAGTGGCGATCGTAGTGCTCTTTTGAGCTCCATTCAAAGCGCAGGCCTTTCCAGTTTGAGGAAGACCGACAAGAGCAAGTTGGAAAAGCCATCAGTTCTACTTCAAGAGGCCAGGGGTGAAGCTCCTCCACCAACCACAACAGCAAGTGCTGGAGCAGTTCCTGGCCAGCCTGCTTCTTTGGCGGATGCCCTAGCAGCAGCTTTAAGCAATAGGAAACAAAAAGTAGCTCGGAGCGATGATGAAGATGACGGTGAAGATTGGTAGCATAGAACAAAGCCGAGTTCACGAGGTAATGATACGTACTAATAACGCATGAATTTCTACTATACTTGATTCGTCTGGCCGTAGTATTGACTGTAATACCGGACTGGGTATCGTTGGCAGGATTTATCCACGACTAGTGGTGCTACTATATCTTATCTAATACCTTCTTGTATTATTAGGGCTGTTGAGTTTATATACAGTCTATACGGATACTGAACTTCTCAAGCGGTCAACGTTGAAACGACAGAGCACCTGGCAGTTGCCAAACCTGATGGCCATGTTGGGGAAAACGGCTTGGAAAAAGCTTAAAACACGACACTGCATATGTGACAAAAACTAGGCTCCATCCGACCTCAACATTTCGCGATATTTATTTCGTCGTCATTTACTAACATACTCTTTACCTCAAAGTAGACTGGACTCCACATCTACCTGTACAGAAAGAAGAATTCCTACCATAAATTCCCAGAGTTGTAATCGTGGCCCCCACCAACGCAAATACTTCCAATGAGTCAAGTTCAATCTAACCAAGTGGGGGCGAAAAACATCCAAACTTCACAACCCCAGGGCCAACAAAGATCTACCAATGGGTCGGTGACTTTGAGTAATGGCCAGAGAATAAACCCTCAAAACTTGACCCCACAGCAACAGAGGTTGCTGCAGCAGAAAGTACTGCATCAGAAACTCAAAAACTATAAATTTGCAGAAACAAGTGACGAAATACTGCGCAAATACGAGAAATTCCCTCCCTCTTTGACCTTCCATATCCATGAAAACCACTGCAGGTTTGGCGATCAGGATGGTGTCATACCTAAGAACTCGAGTGTTATCAAAGCTTTTTTGGAACATGTCGCACGAGAAGAAATACCACCGGCCCTGATAGAGGTGACCAAAGATGCTGGTGTTCAGCTATACGAAGGCTGTATTATTTTGAAAATTTATGACCACAGACATATGGTTACCACCGTTAAAGAGACAAAGGATACTCAACAAGTGAGTTCAGAGTCGACTGCTGACAACACAAATAATAATAGCAAGGAAGTCTCAAAGGTCCCTAAAACCTACACCACACTTCTCAGACCCACACAGTTGTCATTATACGCTGATCTGCTCTACCAGACTGATTATCTACAGGTTAGATTCACAGATTCTTTGTCTTTAAATATCGAGACAGAAATTTTAACCGCTTCCAAAAGGAATCTTGACCTCTCTGTACCTTTGAATCCCCACAAAACAGCTGCCAACCTGAAACCAGAAGTGAAATATCCCTACTATGATTCTGGAACGGATACTGTGGTACACGAACATAGGCAAGATGCTCGTGGTACCATGGTGAATGCAGACACTGTTAATTATAGGAAATTACACGAGGATATGGCCCAACATGGCTCCGAATTTGAGAGGTTGATGCTCTTGTTGAGTGATAGGTTCGATGATGACTCCCAGACACAGGGATCTTCCGTCACCTCTAATCAATTCATGAGACTAAGATTTGTGGAAGCATGGAGAAAGAAAGAAGAACGTCTACAGGAGTCTGGTGGTTCCAATCAACGCCAGAGGCCTCTTCAACCGGGCCAAATTCCTGGGATGTTGTCAAGCTTCAGCAGTAATACCGGCAGCACGAATACTATGCTGGACAATCTAACACCACAGCAAAAAGCAGCTATTCAGCAACGAATGGTTCAGCAAGGAAGAGCGCAACCACAAACACAACAGCAACAGCAGCAACAGCAACAGCCCATGTCACAGCAACGTCAACAACAATTACAACAGTTATACCAACGACAGCAACTGCAAAATCAGCATCAGCAGCAAAACCAAGATGAACTCGATGACAAGAAAATGAAAAAACCTCCAGCTAAAAAGCAAAAGAAAATGACTAAAAAGGAGATGACAGCTCTTCATCAAAACGTAGCAGGAAAGACAGTTCCTTCTGCTGAACGCACTCCACCCACTACAGCAGCAAATAAGAAGAGAGGAACCTACAAGAAAAAAAATAGTACATCCTAGTAATAATGAATAGATTAAGTAGATACGTTAGGCTATAATTCACTCTATCATCCCACCTTCTGAAGATAGAGAGTAGAACAGAGATTCTTTGTTCTTAAGTAGATTTTCTGGGGTATCAAATTCGGCAATTCTACCGTTGTCTAGAACTATGATTTTGTCACTGTCCATAATGGTGTTCAACCTATGAGCAATAGTCAAAATTGTTCGATCTTTAAACTCCCTTCTTATAGTTTCTTGCAACACTTGGTCTGTTTCAACGTCAACAGCAGCCGTAGCCTCGTCGAGTACGAGAATGTGAGACTTGATCAGCAAAGCACGAGCAAGACAAATTAATTGCCTTTGACCAACTGACAAATTGGAACCTCCTTCAGAGAGACGGACGTCTAGGCCTGTAGCGTCTCCTTCACCCATGGATATCACCAAAGGTTTCAAGTGTGCCAACTCTATAGACTTCCAAATCTCGTCATCACTATATTGGTTTGTAGGATCAAGATTTTCTCTTAGAGTTCCGGCGAATACTTGGGAGTCTTGCGGAATAATAGATAATTTGTGTCTTAAGTCTTCTAGTCCAATCTTGCTTGTATCAATTCCGTCGATGAATATACTACCTTGGGCAGCTTCAATTATCCTGAAAAGCGCAAGTGTCAAAGAGGATTTTCCGGCACCAGTTCTTCCAACGATTCCAATTTTCTCCTTAGGATTTATAGAAAGATTGATATCTTTCAGAACTAAATCTAATCCCTCTCTGTACCTAGTCGAGTAGTTCTTGAACTCAATCTTTCCCTCAAAGGGCCAGTCTTTTGGAGGTCTGCTGTCCTCAATGATCGCAGGAGCTTCTGACTTCAAAGAGGAGTACTCCATAATACGCTCCACAGACACAATATTTGTTTCAACCTCTACAGTCATTCTTACAATCCAATTCAAAGATTGGGTTACCTGCAGTGCATAACTAACTGAAAGACCAACCATACCAGCAGTTATACTGCCGGTTTTTAAGGTCAAAATAGCAAGACCGGATGCTCCAAGAATGATGATCGATCCTAAAAACTCCAAACGAACAGCCAACCATCTGTTAGCACTGATAGCTGGATGATAAGCACTAATATTAAAGTCAACCTTGGACTGGTTCATGTATCTGAATCTATCCAATTGATTGTAGGCTCTAATAGTCGAAGTTCCAGTCAATGTCTCTTGAAAGTGGGCAAAGATTGGGGATCTTGAAACAGAATCTAACCTTCTCAATTCTCTAGATGTTCTCAGATAATATTGTTGGTAGTAAACATAAAGCATAAGAATTGGTAAAATCATAAAAATGAATTGCCATGTCGAGTAGCAAATCACTATAATTGTAAAGAAAACTTTCACGGCATTGGAGAAAAATTGTTCGAAAACTCTACCCAATATCTCATCGACTTTGTATATGTCACTTGAGAAACGGTTCAAAATACGGCCAATAGGGGTAGTCTCAAAAAACTCCATAGGAGCTCTGAGAACACTGTCGGTCATCGTTTTGTGGAGATATCTGGAGCCGGAAATTGTGCAAAAGATCCACTGGATTGCAGTCTTCAACAGTGAAAGAAGAGACGAAATAATTCCCAAAGCAAAGTAGACACCTAAGTATAAAGCAATATTAGGGTTTCCTCCATATTCATTGTTTACTTCGGACCAGTGTTTCAGCCAAATGTTTCCAAGGACACTAGTAAACATGGCAAGAACGATGAATAACAATAAAAAGCAAACAGCCCTTGGATTACAGGCATTCGCATAAACTTTGTAAACGTTAAGCTTCACTTGACCCTGTTCATGATGCTCTTTGTTAATCCTTTGTTTGCTTTCCTCGTCTAAATTGGTTGACATAGATTTGGAAAACGATTCCAAGCTGGCTCTTCTCAAGCTCACTGTGTCTGAAGCAAATTTTGATATTTCAAGTTGGGATGGTACTGGAGTAACTTCAGCGGTTGAGTTTGGCTCACTGTGATCCGGTGTTGATGCAGCTTTACTAAACTCTTTGATTAAAATGCTCAATTTAGATGAAGTGTTAGAGACAACACTGTCATATGTTCCCTCTTCAATGATCGAACCTTCTTGGATTAAAGAAATGTGGTTCGAGTGTTTGAGGACGTTAATGTTGTTAGTAGCCAAAACACGACATTTGCTGCTTAATAGACCAGAAGGGCCTAGAACATGTCTAGTGATGTGCTTACCAACATGTTCATCCACAGCTGACAGAACGTCATCCATTAAGTAGATGTCTGCCCTTGCATAAACAGCTCTGGCTAAAGAAAGTCTAGCTTTTTGTCCACCTGACAAAGATATACCTTTCTCACCTACTTGAGTAGCATCCCCGTCAGTAAGAACACTTAGATCCTTATCCAACGCACATGCTTCAAGTGTCTTCTTGTAGAAATCAGGCTCATATTTACAACCAAATAAAATGTTCTCTTTGATAGATCCATTCATTATCCAGGGAACTTGAGAAACATAAGCAACTGAACCTCTGATGATGACAGTTCCCTCTGACTTGTACAGATCACCTAGAATAGATCGAATCAAACTGGATTTACCAGCACCAACTTTTCCAACAATACAACTGAGCTCTCCCTTCCTGGCTGCAAAGTTTACATCACTCAAAGCAACCTTGTAGGGCTCTCTACACCATAAGAATTGACCACTCTTAATTCTGATCACAGTCTCTCCAATCTTTTTGGACTTGGGGAGATGGATGACAGAATCGTTTTGAAGTTCGCTTCCTGTTAAAAATTTAGTCAAACGAGAGACGGCAACCTGGGCTTCGACAATTGAAGTGATAACCATTGGAATCACCGCAAGTGGGAAAGAAAGTAAGTTGAACAACGATAGTGCAGGGAAAACGATGTCCGTTGTCAATGGGATATCCTTATTTGTTAAAACAAACACTGCAAAAGTTGAGCAACTCACCAAAAATGGAGCACAGTTCCAAGTGAATGTCGAAAAGGCTTGGAAAATTCCCATCTTCTTCAAATTCTTTAGCTCTTTTTCATTTCTAACATAAGTCAACCTGTCTTTATAAGGGGCTTCCCATCCATACAGTTTCAGAGACTTGATGTTATTTAGAATTTCAGAAACAATACGAGTTCTCTGATCTTTATTTTTCATTTGAATCTTCTGCAATTTCTTTTGATATTTTGCTAAAGCTGCATTCAAAGGTATCATAATGATCATGATGACAACTCCGATCCACATAGAGTTGCCCATCAAACCGTGAAGAGAAAATAAACACAGAATAATTTGAAAGGGTCCCGACCAAATAATCTGGACGTTCTGCACCAAGTCTTGAAGACGTTGTGTATCGACAGACATCAGATTCACAATATCACCCGTTGCATACTTATCTTTCTCCTCGTTGGATAGAGTTAAAGCTTTTGAGTAGATACTGGAAGTCAACGCGGTCTTGATCTTCATACCCATATCAAAAGCTCGCTGGAAGTATTGATGCAAGCACCCCGTCTGTATGATAGATACTGAGAACATACCGATAACAATCATAAAACCTTTCGTGAGTGGAACATCATCTTTGCTCTCGTTGTAATCGTTTACAAACTTGATCAAAATTCTCAGTAACTGTGGCTGAGTGAAGGCAAGGATATCCTGGCATGCTTTGAATATACCTCCAATTAAAAACGGAGCACCGAAAGACTTGGCCAAGGCCCAGGTCAGAGAGAGTTGATCTTTCTTGGTCCTGAGTTGGTGGGTCCAATTGTAATTGAATTTATTTGCTGTCATCTTAGCCGTTAGGTATTCAGGAAGCGGTGGAAGATCCTCCTCGCCCAAGAAAGATTCATGGCCCTTTTTCATTAAGCCAGACATCCATTGGAAAGTGATGCGAGAGAATACGTGAGCTGTGTCGTAGGGAGACACAGGGAAAAAGTTTTCATAGCCAGAAGGGGAAGCAGGCCTTAGTGGAATAACAGATTCCAAGGCCAGCAGGATAAAAGCGATGACAATCGTGAACGCAGAAGAGACCAGCGTGGGATTTTCGTAATTGGAGCGTACAATGAGGTTACCCAAGTTGAAACATCCAGATACAAAACTGAACAGCCAATAGAACAGTAGGGAGCCTAAGGGAACAGTTGTCTTGAACACCTCCACGTAATGCGCAAACAAAGCCACAATCAGTGCCACTGAGCTGAATACTGGAGTTATAAACTTGATGTCATGCTGGAAGTCGTCACTTTCGTAGAAATAATTGGCTGCCAGGTTGACATTAAGAATAATTTGAAAACTGATCAAGACCAACTTGAGGGGTAGAGTCCAGTCAATGTTGGTGTTCGTCGTCTTCGATCTTCTCAACACGGTCAGCTGGTAGCCACCCACCAAGATTAAGAACAGCGAGGACAAATTGATCAATACCCCGTTGATAAAACATGTAGTTAGATCGGAATACGGCGACATTGGACCCCAACCTTCCCTATCGAAACACCCCCAAGAACAAACCACCGGCAGGGACTCGTTCCGCGAGTATTCAGAATCCAAACCCGGAGATCGCAGGACATTCATTGAGGTCTGCTTGAACAGATGCTCAACAGACTCCGCAATAAAATCAAAAGAGTTCATCGTTGGTCAGGAAAGAAAACGTTATTACTAATTAATTTTCTTACATTTTTCATTATGTAATATAGGCGCGAGCCAGAAGGACTTGGCCTTCCTGCGTGTTCCATGCGAGGCATTTACTCCATCGCACAATCTCACATGGAAAGAAGGGTAATCTAGGCGTGCTTCCATGTAGCTATTTAGTTGCTTTTACCTGCCATTGGTCTCTGGGAGATTCCATACTTTTCCTTGGTTGCAGACCACTTTTAGGGTGTTGCACTTGCTCCACTTTTATAGCTGTTTTATCTCGTTAATTACATCAATGAACCTTTGATTCGTGGCGTGCTCGCTTCTGAACACTTCCAACCACCCAGGCTCCGCTGAATCGGCCTTGTGGGCAAAAACAGTTGTACCGTACGCAGCCAATAACCTGTATCTGGCTTCTTCGTCCTTGATTGAGTCTGCAAAAGATGAAGTTGCTCGCAATATTGGGCCCTGGAGAGTTAATTCATTGAACTTCACTGTGAGAACGGCAAAGTTCAGCAACATTGTAGCCAACTCGATTTGAACGTTCTTCTTCTCAAAGTATGATCTGTCAAACTCGTACGAGGACAGTTCGCTGATAAGAGTCTCATCTCTCAGTAACGTTTCTCCCCAATACTTGTTCTGGAAAAGGCTGTTCAGACACCTTAAAGTCAGCATGAACGTATTAGGAGCATTGTCAATTTTCAACCCCGTATTGATGAGATCAAATAGATTCTCCGGGGGAGTAGATAGATTGGCGGTCATGGAGCCCAGCATGTCGAAACCAACAAGCTTGGAGTTGTTATCCCATTTTTGAATAATTTGTGTTGCATATGTTAATATCACATCCTTGTCAACACTCCCAGCACTTAGGGCCAGTTTGATCTCATCTATTTGCGACTCGGTCAATTGGCCATGCTTTTGAGTTTGATTCAGTTTTGTGATACCTTTAATCAATGCTTCAAGTGAGGAGAACTTAACTGGCAGGTATTCTTTGATGGGAAAAATCTTGAGACTGGATCTGTTGACCGAAGACTCCTCTAAAAGATCTTTCGTTCCTAATTCGACACCGTTGGTGTTACTCAAAATAAACTTGACAACCTGGTCAGCGTATGTAGCCGGTAAATCGTTATCAGCCAAGAATCTCGCAGCTGCAGTGAAAGGATTTTCACTTACATTGTAAGGAAGTTTCAAAGGTGGAGCTCCTTCTTTCACGTCCACATCAAACACGTAGTCCCATTCTTTACCCTGGAAAGTTTTCTTAGTGTCATTACCAGACCCTCCAACCACAGTTCCAATTTTCACCCATTTACCACCTGTAAAGCTATAAGCTTCTACCACTCCTACAGGACTTTTAACCATAATTGTCTGGCCTTCTTTCCCTGGAGTTTTGAGAGCTTCGAATGAAGGGAGCTTTTCCTTATTGATGTTGCCCATTGTAGACTCGCTGATAGCTGAATTAGCTAATAATTCTTCATACTGCTCAATGAGCTCTTTAGAAGCCTGTCTTGAAGGATCTTTCGAAAAAACTCTAATATTACCATCGGATCCTGCAAGAACGATGTCACCGTTTGGTTGGACAGACAAATCCCATACAGATACACATGGCAGGTTGATTACCTGCTGACATTGGTAATTGCTCCATATTCTGCAACTTCTGTCCTCTCCACAACTAACTAGATCACCGTTTGGTAGCATTCCTAATGAGTATATGAAACTCTCGTGGCCAGTGAGTATGTGCGTAGTCTTGGCATCGTTATAGTTGTAGATTCTTATAGTAGCATCATTGGAGCAGCTGGCAAACCCGTCAGGTAACAACAGTAGTGATCTAACAACGTCTGTATGTCCCGTAAAAGTCTGGATCACCTTATCTCCTTTCCATCTCTTCACAGTTTTATCAGCCGAACAAGTAAGAAATTCATGACTAACAGCATCAATGATCTTGACGTCCCAAACTGATGCAGAATGCCCCTTCAAATCGTACAACACTGATCCATCTTGCCACACTTTAGCAGTAGTGTCCCACGAACCACTGATGATCAATGAACCCTTGGAGTCGAGAGCACACACGTTCGATTCATGTCCAACCAGCACAGATACTGGATCTTCTCCCTGAGTGCTATAGGGCGCAGTAAGATCAATCAGTTGGTTCTTACCTCCGGATATAATCAATTCTAGACCGTCGTCCTGGAAGTAGGCCAAACTGTTAATGAAACCCGTGGAACGGTAATTTATGATTCCATCACTCCATTGATTTCCCGAATCGGGGACCTTATTCCACACTCGGACGGTCTGGTCTCTTGATGCCGACACAATTGAGTCATCTGAAGGTGATATTACAGCCCGCACGTCCTGTTCGTGACCTTTCAAGGTTGCAGATAGCTTGAAGGACATGGTGGCGTAGAAGGTTAAGAAGACGCTAACTTTGAACCTGGCCGCGATGCCAGTCGTCTCCGCCTAGCTTTAGCGCGATTGAAAAAACCATACTGATTACTGCCTCCTTATCCACCAACAACATTGCGGAGTCAACGATCATGAGTGAACCTTTGATTCTTGGACAATCGGGCCAAGATTACGTCGTCTACAAAGCTTCCTCAGATGACACTGCCATTCGGTTTGCTGCCACTGGACTTTCAGTCGAGAAGAAGTCAGACATCAAAAGCTCAACTCAAGAGCTACGGTCCCTAGCTGGAATTGTTGGTGTTCTGAGACTCAGCTGCAACTCCTACCTGGTCACCGTTGACGGAGGTAGTGAATGCGGTACTATCAAGGGGTCCAAAGTGTACAAGATGGTCGGTTTCTCGTTTTGGCCAATCTCTCACAATTTCCAAGTTGAGGATGACGCCAAGTATCTGGAACTGGTAAGAACCCATCTAAAAAATGCCAGCCTCTTCTTCTCGTACGGCTATGATCTGACAAACTCATTGCAGCGACAAACCCTGAATGGGCCTTCTGAAGGTGTATTGAAGCCGGACGATCGGTTTTTCTGGAACCGTTTCCTGAGTGAACCACTCATCAGCCTCAGTACAGATTACAGCCAAGCTAAAAGTTTCATATTGCCCCTTATTTATGGATATGCTAATGTCATTTCAACCACTGTTGACGGGTCTCCTGTTTCTTTTGGTCTGATTACCCGAAGATCCACTAAGAGGGCAGGAACCAGATACTTCCGTCGTGGAATTGACTCCCAGGGGAACGCCGCTAACTTTAACGAAACTGAGCAAATACTAATTGTTCCAGAGGGGCCTAAAACCCATTATTTTTCATTTTTGCAAACTAGAGGGTCTGTTCCCGTTTCTTGGGCAGAGGTAAACAATTTAAGATACAAGCCAAGTCTGTTCATTGGATCCTCCAACTTACCAAGTACCCGATTGCACTTTGATGAGCAGATCTCTGAATACGGTACTAACTACCTGGTAAACTTAGTTGACCAAAAGGGTCATGAGTTACCTGTCAAGAATTCCTATGAGGGTGCTGTTAATAACTTGGGAGATCCATCCCTAAAGTATATTTACTTTGATTTCCATCACCGATGTCGCAAAATGCAATGGCATAACGTGAAGCTTCTTCTCGGCGAACTGGCACAATTAGGGTTTTCAACTGATGACTACTTTCATGCAATTGCAGAGGGTGAAAAATTGAATGTCGTGAAGAAGCAGTGTTCCGTGATTAGAACTAACTGTATGGATTGTCTGGATAGGACTAACGTGGTACAATCAATGGTATCCCGAAGTGTCCTTCAATCCCAGCTAGCGTCATGTCACGTTGTTAAAGAGGTCGAACAGTGGGAACAAGACAAGGCGTTCAACTTTGAATTTCAGAACTTCTGGGCAGACAACGCTGATGCCGTTTCCAAATCGTACTCTGGTACTGGGGCTTTGAAAACAGACTACACAAGAACAGGTAAACGAACTACCATTGGAGCCCTGTATGATTTCTTGAACTCTATTACCAGATACATCAAGAACAACTACAAGGACGGTCCCCGTCAAGATGGGTATGACCTTTTCTTGGGCAACTTCCTACCCTATGAGGCCACCTTTAGTCCGTTTGTAGATGGGCGACCATTCATCACACAATTTACCCCATACGTGTTGCTTTGTTCTCTTTCAATGTTTGCCTTGACGTTGTTTTATCCGAAAGGACCACTCTTGTCATGGCGCAACCTCAACTATTTGGGCATCTGGTTAGGCCTTGCGATCGTTAGTGGATTTTACATCGCTCAGAACGGCTACCAGTATGTCAACTGGCCGCAATTGTGTGATCTAGACTACCTGGTTAAGAAGACGAAGGGCAAGGTCTATCGCTTTGAGAAGAACCCTGACTTTGGGCAAACTACTGTCTTGAAGAAGGATTAGATAGAGTGTATTTAGAATCGGATATGTTTTTTTTCCGTATGTGCATCCTCCTCCACTGTGCATTAAGTGCGCTGGGGTTGGACCTTCTTCGCACCCCATACTTGTTGAACGTGCGGCGGTGTCGAGGTGGGTCAATAATCTCAAAAATTATACTTTCAAAACCATAACTTGGAATTCGCATTACGATGCGGCTTACCCATATTTGCCATCCGTCATCTTCGTCCAAGGAAAACAACGCTCGCTCATCATCACCTACCAACCTCCAGCAATGACTTCACTAGAAAAATCATTAGATGAAATCATTGGCGAATCGAAGGAAGCTCGTCCTCCAAAGGGCCCAAAGGGTATGCGGGACCGTGGCAGCTCCAAGTCGAACAGAATAAACAAAGGGACGCCCCGTTCCTCGAGACCTTCACGACCAAAGAGAGGCCCTCCTCCTCCAAAGACAAATCCAGAGGCAGAAAGATTGGCCGATGGTAGGGACTATCTGAGGCTGAAAAACTTGAACTTTCAGATCACCGAAACGGATTTGCATCAGCTGTTCGAGCGAGTTGCGCCAGTTCTCTTCGTCTTGTTAGATATCAACCCTCACACCGGTGACCCTACTGGCGTTGGATATCTGTGTTTCGAGGACCCCAACTTTAACGACCAGGCGATAGAACAGTTCAATGGGAGACTCGCTGCAGGGAGAACCATGGTTGTGGAGCACCTTCATGAGACTCCATTGAGCGAAAGAATTGGTGTGAGTGGAAGTCGTCCTAAGGGCCCCAAGGGAGCCAAGAAAAACGGCCATAAGAAGCCTCGTCAACCTGCTAAGAATGCGGACGATCTGGACAAAGAGCTGGAAGACTATATGGGTAGCCGTGCAGAGACCGTCAAGGAGGATGAGCCCTCGAGTCCTAAAGGCGAAGCCTTTGCAGCTGTCAGCACAGGCGACGGGATGGCCTTGGACTGAGAACTAAAAATGAAAAATAGTACAGTTAAACAGAAAAAAACCGGTTGTATGTATTTATAATAATATAAGTAATAGAAGTCGGCACAGTATCTACAGCGATGTGATTGCTTTAATGACCACCTGATCCAAGCTCGACGGCTGGAGGACATCCCAAGGTCTTCTTCAAAGAACCGTAAATGGCAAATTGCAAGGAAGTCAAGGTACCCACCATGACCAGACGGGTTGGGAGACCAGCGAAAGAACCTCTGATACCCAACTCACCAGCCAGCTGGGCCAAAAGACCTAGAGTAGATTGACCTGGAGCCTTCTTGGTCTTGTTGACCTTGGACAACAGGGTGTCGGCAGGTTGAGAAACGAAAGCAGCAGCACATCCAGCAATAACACCAGACAAAAGATTGATACCGGTGGTGGTGGAAGTAGACAATTCACTCTTTGGGGTTGGGACTAAACCGAAGATAGCGTCGGAAGCGATTTCGAAAGTCAAGAACTTGGCAATGTTGTAAGGAATTTGTTTGAACAGGATTGGAGTGAAACCGTTGTAGAAAGATCCAGCACCTTCCTCTTTCAAGATTCTGGAGAAACCACCGATCAGACCGTTGGCGAAAGTTGGCTGAGAGACCAATCTAATACGGGTAGCTTCCAAAGGACACAGGGCAATATCAGCGAAGAACTCGGCAATGGCAGCAGAACCCATGTAGATGGCGGTCTTGTAGTTGACAGCGTTTTCGTAACCCATAGCATCGATGAAAGTCTTCTTGAACAGTTCGTAACCACCGAACTTGAAGGCACCCTGCAAGGAGTAACCCAGAACGGTTGGTCCCAGACCGGTCAGAAGAGCACCAGCTCCCTCTTTGGCAATGATCTGTCTGAAGGAACCGATCATACCTTTGTTGTACACAGCTGGTTCCAATTGGATTCTGGTCTTGACGACATCAACAGGGGTCAAGGAACCGTGGGTGACACCACAACCGACGGCACCAGCCACGGCAAAGGAGCCGTAGTCGAGTAATGAGTATGATGGGGTGCTGTAAGCAGCTTTAGGAGAACCGGTGGAAGCCATCTTTTGCAATTGGGTCAAATCTGTGATGATTAATAAGAAGAGAGAAGGATTAGCGGATTGTTTTTTTTTGCAACGTTTTCGTGCTCGAAGATGAAGAATCCAGGGGCGCGCTATGATTGGCCCCCGGGGCAAGGTGCGAAGAGGCAAGAAGAGCTCTTGAGATGCTTCGTCCCGCCAGGGTCCCGGAATCGGACATCTACGGAGGGATGCGTGGTGACAAAGGGATCGCGTGAATTATTTCAGGGCGGTGGGGTGTTCAGAGAAGGGTCTGTACTACTGGCCAGAGGGTCGACCCCGGGGCCGCTACTTCAGGTGTCAATCGAAACTGCGTGAATTTGGTGGGTTGAATTTGAGCCCGAGATTTCTTTTGTCGGTTGGTACACTGTAAGCATGTTGCGAAACTCGAAAGAAGGTTAAGGTATGGAGGAAATGCTCCTTCCAACTACTCAGCGTGTGTGTCTCTGCTGGACGGAAAGCACAGGGAACTTTGAGTTGATCACACCCATTCAATTGCTCTAGTTTTTTTTGGGTTTGTTAATCTATTATTGCTTTTTACTTGTTATTAAGCTTTCAGAGAATGGTCTCTCATCGCCTCCTGGGGCCTCTGATTGGAGCTTGTGGCTTTGTTTCATTCGCATTAAAGATCGGGGCGTTCTTGAGGATTTCCGGGACAGAGAAAAACCGTATTTGAGACCCTCTAATGAATATCTGTTCCATGTGGCTGACTTTGCCGTCCTGGGCTGTCAAGGTCACGTCTTTGAGTTGTATGTTCATGGAGTCCTCCGACTCAACTAGTTTGCCCCTATAGCTCTCGCCGCTTGTTAATTCGGCAGAAATGATGTGGCCTTGAGCTTCGTTGAGGAGTTTCACCGGGATACTAAGTGCCATTCTATGGTTCAGGATAAGTTTTGTTGAGATTTCTGATACCACTGAAAAACGCGGAAGGTTTTGCTTATGTAATTTTAAGGTTGGGAGAGATGAACCAGGGAAGTGCAAATCATAGATGTGGAGTTGCTTTTGTCCTGCAGGGCAGATGGTTATTACCCGTACAATAGAACATGTGCATTTGTCAATTGAGCTGAGTTTGCTGTGAAAAGATCGGCAAGAATCACAGTTTTCTGATACCACTAATGCCACTATTTGGCAATTGGCAATTGCAATTAACAATTGATATTTGAGATTACTGAGAGATGCGTTGAGCAGGATCACACTTACAATTGTGGATGTACTTTGAGCTTTGTCTCTACTTCTTTGAAATCTAGAGGTAACGAAGAATACGATTCAAGGACACCTTCAGTTGGGGATTACAGGATGGATATGTCAGGTCATCTCAGCGTGAGAACCACTCCATACAGGTAGATCAAAAAATTTGACAGGAATTATTCAAAAAGCCACAGTTTTAATTCAATCGCAACTGAAATTTCCACAAAAGTTTCATTCAAGAAACTTGCCACATTACTTATTGGGTTCCAAAGACTCGAACATTGATCTTTAACCACCAGGTTCACTCTAGAAACCCACAATCCCAGAGAATGCCAAGCAACTTCATCGCTCTGCCTTGAGCTTACAGAACCGTTGAGTTATGCATGAATCAGCCCTTAACACGAAAAAATCGACAAAAAGCTTAGCTCGCGGAAAAACATGAGCAGATGCACACGTGAACAGGTGCAATTTTCACCTACTACATAATAGGCAAATACCGTATCTGGCCTTGGTCTGGTAACAGAGTCAAACTATAAAAGAGAGCCCAAATCCTACGATGTGCTCTTCAATTGGTAATGTCTGCAGTCTCGTCTCAAAAGAATGAGGCGATAGAGCAAGTTGTTAAAGAGAAGAAAACCAGCCGTTGGCAATCGGCCCTTAATCGTGGGGTAGTGACTCCATTCCGTCGTTTAAAGTACGGTTTCCTGCCTGTTCGAAGAGACGTTCCAGATGAAGTTGAGGATGAAGCCTGGATCCTTCCTGAGGCAAAACTACAGGACGAAGTAGCTCCAGTGGAGTACAGAGACGAAAAGGATAGAAAATGGTGGAACTTCTTTGACGAGTACGAATACAGAGTTAACAAAACCTACAGAAAGAAGCACAAATGGTACAAGTGGTTCAACGAGACTGACACCCCTGAAGAGAGAAGGGTGATTCTGAAGATCGACATTCTACTGACTTTCTACTCCTTAATGGCCTATTGGGTCAAATACTTGGACCAAACCAATATCAATAACGCTTATATTGGTGGTTTAAAGGAAGGAATTGGAATGAAGGGAAATGATCTGGTCAACACCCAGGTGATGTTCACCATTGGTTCAATTGTGTTTCAGATTCCCTTCATGTACATCTTGTACGGTGTTCCTTTGAACTACGTGCTTCCGTCATTGGATATTGCCTGGTCGATCTTCACAGTTGCTATTTACCGGGTACATAACGTCCCCCAGTTGAAGGTGCTCCGGTTCTTTATCGGTGTCTTTGAGGCGCCTTCATATTTGGCTTACCAGTATCTGTTTGGTTCTTGGTACACTGTTGATGAAATTTCCAGAAGATCCATGGTTTATTACCTGGGTCAGTATTTGGGATTACTGACTTCTGGTTTACTTTCGGGAGCAATTGTCGATAATTTGGATGGTCTCAGTGGACTGGACGCTTGGAAATGGATTTTTATCATTGATGGTGTCGTTTCAATTGCTGTTGGATTAATTGGATTTTACATGATTCCAGGCACACCAGAAAACTGCTACTCCATTTTCCTTTCTGACAAGGACATTCAGATCGCAAGAAGACGTCTGAAGAGAAACCGTACCGCTACAGTCCAGCAAGTGAAGCACAAAGAGCTGTTCAAGTCACTGTTCAAACTAGATCTGTGGAAATCCATCTTTTCTTCGTGGCACATATACGTACTGACCCTGTGGAATGTCTTTTGCTGGAATAACAACAATGGTACCTCGGGATCGTACGTATTGTGGATCAACTCTTTGACAAACAGTGATGGAACAGCCCGTTTCGATCCGGGAAAGAAGCAGCAAATGACTGCATTGACACCTGGTCTTGGTCTAGTCTGGCTGTTTTTAACGTGCTCTTACGCGGATTTATTCCATTCCCGTTGGCAGGCAATTTTGTTTTCCCAGGTGTTCAATATTGCTGGTAACATTATCCTAGCAGTATGGAATGTTCCCGAAAGAGCCAAATGGTTTGCCTTTTGTATGCAATACTTTGGATGGGCTATGGCCCCAGTTCTTTATTCTTGGATGAACGATATTTGTCGAAAAGACCCGCAAAAGAGAGCCATTATGCTGGTGGTAATGAATATGCTTGCTCAAACAAGTACTGCCTTCATCTCTGTCTTAGTTTGGAAAACAGTGGAGGCACCCAGGTTCCTCAAGGGATTTACATTCACTGCATGTGCAGCCTTCAGTCTGGTCGTTTGGACGTTTGTCGTTCTGTATTTCTACAAGAGAGATGAGAAAAGAGATTGTACTAATAATGGTATTGTGCTTTACAACTCAGCCATCGATAAGGAAATCCCTGGTTCAGAAAAGGAAAGTTTCACCGACTCCGACAAACAACTATAATTCAATTACACACTACCCCCAAGTTCTCTTTGGGTGTTAATACAATACTTTCGTATATCAGCAAGGCAGTTAAAATACCCGTAACGATCCCCATCAACACGGTCAAATCCAACTCTGCATAAGTCAAGAGAAGGATCACAATACCTGCTGGCATTCTCCAGATAACTCTCCAAAACCTTGGGAGAATGTGGAGCTGTGGGTCGTCGTGAGGCAAATCTAACAACCCAAGGATTCCCAGACAAACCAGCACGATACATAGACCTCCATTAAAGAACAAAGTCAATACGAACATTTTCGATTCTTCATCGAGCGATGTTCGCCATAGTTGCCCTGTAAACGGCTCGTAATCTACTGCAGCAAGGTCCCCTCCAGCATCAGCAGCAAGGACCAGACCAGCCACAAGAGGAAGATGGAAATAAATCCAACCGTAAGCAGTCCAACCATTGCGCCGTAGAGCATGGGTAGCCCTTGTTGTGGTAGATCCGTTTTGGTATATCCAGAAGAGGTCGTAGGCTGTGAGCAGCAGAAGTATTCCTCTGACAAATTTTGAGCTAAACCCAGCACCGAGTGGTCCGTCAGCAACGACTTTATACAAGAATTCACCTATGGCAATGGTGACGAACACCCCAAATCGTTCAACTTCGTGCTCGATGTTTAAAGCTGTAGACATGCGCAGTTTGAGGGCCTTTTTAGTTAACGGATGGTAGCATATACAGAACGAGACCTGTTCCAATAAGATTATCAGCAACGCAAGAATAACCTTCGACTTTGTTGAAGCAAAGATAACAGGCACCCACAACGCGCTAGTAAAAAGTATAGTACCAGCGTACAATCTCATCTGGACCCGATGTTGGGGTATGAAAAACGAATAGCCGCACAAACTGAATGCGAGAGACAATCTGCAGAGGATATACGGGACAATCGTAAATGCTGCACCTCTAGGGCCATCCAACAGCTCACTATTGGAATTTGCGAACAATGTCAGGAGCACCAGAATCCACAGAATATACAATTTCTGGGACAGATCTTCATTGTAGTAATAGTTTGTGAAATCTTTGATGTCACTCCACACGACCCAGGCGGGGATGAAAAGTAGAATATATTTCACAAGAGCTCCCATGGTAGCTTCCTCACAGGCTGAGCTTGCGAGGTTAGCTATTATCCCCACGTACATCAGGTCGAGAAACAATTCTGTCTTTCCAGAAGTCCTCTCCTCTTTGGTTCGATACAATACGCCATCTTTGAAGAAGTTCAGGGCGTGGGGCCTAATGAACCAAACAGCGCCCTTTGGCTTCTTGATGTACTTGAAATTGATGTCACCGTACTTTCTGACGAACTCGCCTACCTCAGCTTCGGAGTCGGTCAATTCGGAGAGGTCCTCCTCCTCCATAGTCACATCCTCCTGTTGTTCACTGGTGAGCGGACCCTCTTCTACGGTCGAAGAGTAACCAGCATCTGCGATCGGCATGAAAAGTTGGAAATGGGGGAAGAGGCAGGGATAGCAAAGAGACTAGTTTATCTAGTTCGAGATAAAAGAATAACGCCACATCCGGCATCGTTACTGGGGCAGAACAATAGGCTGTAACGACGTGAATTCCTGCATCAATTTGCGACTCTACCTTAATTCAAGAACCAGATATGAAGCAAATGAAACAGGGAAACAGCAGGGAAGGAATGAAATAAGCGGCGTGCCTGGAATTTGGCCTGGACAGATGAGCCCAGGTGGTTGCCTGCCCTTGGTTGAAGTTCTCTAGGGGCAGAACTAGCAGCAATACCATGGTCAACCCGCGTAAACTGTCAACCGTCGTTAAGCCTGTCCTGCATATGACGAGAAATGGGACACGCTCTAGCCTAACCCCAGCTACTGCCCAATTGGTAAACTAATGAAAAGGAAATAAGAAAAAAAAGATTGCAGCACCTGAGTTTCGCGTATGGTCTCCCACTACACTACTCGGTCAGGCTCTTAGCAGCTTAACTACGGTTGATCGGACGGGAAACGGTGCTTTCTGCTAGATATGGCCGCAACCGAAATCTTATTCCAATAGTACCCTATATCAATTATGCTGAATTTCAAAAAATGGAATGAAACTTGGCGCAAAGTTGCCAAGGAGACTCAATAGCAGGAGTGTCTCGTTATCATATTCTGATGGTTATGCATAATCACTGAAATACCTAATTAGGTAAAATCAAGTCCTCGTAATCTTAATTTCAATCCTGATACTGGAATAAAATTCCATTCAATAAATCCAAAATAATATTCCTACCTAAAACAACAACCGCACAAATACAGAACATTGAAAAATCATTAATTTCACCAGACTCATGTCTGGTGATCTAGTCTAATAAAATAAAACCTACTTTTAAAGGACGAGGTTTGGACCGTGGTACTTGTAGTTTGGTTGAGCAGTCAACTTGGTTGGGCTGACTTCACGAGCTGGGAAGCCCTCCAAGCTCTTTGCGTAGGTGGCAACACTGTGAGCGATCAACTTGGTGTTGACAACCCATGGAATGTAGTTAGGGTTGGCCAAGTTATCGCACAGAGAGTGGTAACAAGGATCGTATGCAACGCCAGCTTCACCACCAAACAGTTCAACCTCCTCCTCGGTCTTCAAACCTTCGGCACCAGTAGCAATACCACCACCTGGGATACCGTTCTTGATAAATCCATCGTAGTCAGAACGTCCATCAAATGGAATGAGTGTGTAGTTCAGACCTTGCTCTTCATACCAGTCAATGTACAGGTTCTTCAGCTCCTCAGATCCGGCAGGATTGGCACTGTTGCTGGCATTGTAGACTTGGTATGCGTAGTTAGGAGAAGCCATCATGTCGTAGTCCATGAACAGACGGATGTTGGCGTTCTCTTCAGGGGTCAAACTGGAAACGTAGAAGTCAGATCCTAGCAATCCTTCTTCCTCAGCTGCCCACCAAGCGAAACGAACCTTGTTGTTAAGCTTGTAGTTGCTCAGGTACTTGGCGACGTTCAAGAGAGAAATGGTACCAGAACCGTCGTCGTTGATACCTGGGCCGGCAGCAACAGAGTCTGAGTGAGCTCCTAACATGACAATGTTACTGGCATTTCCGTAACGAGAAGTAGCGATAACGTTCTTGGTCTTGAACTTCTTGATAATAGAATCAACTGCAACAGTTGCGGTAACGTTGCCAGAGGACAAAAGTTGACTCTTGATAGCCTCTCCATCCTCTTGAGAAAGAGACAATGAGGCGACCATGTCGTCAGTTGGAGTACCTAAGGTTCCCTTGGCGGAACCTGGCTCATTGTTGTAGATAAGAGCGGCCTTAGCACCACGCAGGCCAGCGAGGGCGGACTTTTGACCGAAGGAACAAGAACCTCTCTCGATCAAGGCAATTCCACCGGTAACGTTGAATGGGTAGTCAGAAGCACTACAACCATCATTGGCGACCAAAACGACAGGACCAGTGACTGGTAATCCACCTGGGGTAGGAGGAGTCAGATCCAAAGCATCTGCAGACTTAGGGGAGACTCCGTTAACAGACAGAGAGAAGGAGAAAACTTGGCCAGTTACAGCCTCGAATGACTGAACGTCAACGTCGTAGTAGTGTTTCAGGTGGTTCATGGTGCTGAGAACATGGTTGATTGTGGCCCAGTGACCAGGAGAGCCGATGACTCTGGTTGGGTGTCCGTATTCGAAAACGGAACCATGTGCAATTTTAAACAGATGGGCAGCTCCGACTCTCAGATCTACCTCGTTGACTTCACTCTGAAGAGCAGCGGAGTCGATCAGGGGTTTCATTTCCCATTCAATTGAGTCTGCGATGTCTAATGGCTTCTGGTCCATCAATTGGCCAAAGTTAATGCTAGCAGCAAGGGCCGAAGTGGCCAGGGTAGCAGCGAGTGGAAAGTATTTCATAGCTAAGGGTAAGCGTTTCAAAAAATTGACCAACTCAAAAGGATAGTTCGAATGGTTCACAAACAGAAGACGCAATATGGACCGTAAAAGAGGGAAACGATAAAGATATATATGCTTTATCTCAGGGCATTCGCGAAAGCACATACAGCCAGCCTGCAGAAATTTCTGTGAATGCATCCGAGGAAAGATAGGGCCCGAGTCGTTATGACTATTCGGTATTCTCCGTGAATCCTTACCATGCATTGCATCAGCTTGAGTCTTGAAGAAATTTTAAGGGTTGCATGAAAATGGGTGATAAATGTCGCCAAAGGGAATCCGTGGACCTCGGAGGACTGCCAAAATGGCTGTAGATTACTGAAATTGGGAAGGAGTTACGCCCAAATTTTGGGTAACTCGAAAGGGGAATGATAGGTACAGGCCAAAAACAGTCCATGCAGACCAGTTCTGGACAATTTTGCTCAATTCTTTCCTCTCCGTCCAATTGGTGACAATAGGAACCCCGATGAACCTTCGTGGCAGCTCTCCTTTGAAGTGTCAAATTTTACTACAGAAGGGTTGCCGACTAGTAGAGCACCTATGCTCCATGATAGGGATCCCGATTGGGCTCATGCGTTCTGACAGGTACCTGAGATCTTAAATGCGGCTATGCACTCGGGGGGCCGATTAAGTCGAGAGGGATATTCCTAATTGGGACTGTCAAAACGGAAAACCGACTGTTCTAATGGCTCTAAGGAAAGTTTTTTATTTTCCATTGGCATGGCATCTCTGCTGGAATTCCTGAACGAGACAATTGACATCTAAGATTTGTTCTCGTTAGTTTTGAGAAATTCTTCCATCTGCTCTTTTATGGCCGCGTTGAGAGTTTGGGATTCGATTGTGTTCGTTCTTGCGTAATTGGCCAGCGTGGAGGCGCTGGATCTTGTTGCGGTTCCTTCCGCCAAGGCCACGGCCTGAGCACGTTTAGATGGGTCCAGTAACACCAGCGGGTCCTCTTTCACTCTGGACTCGACATCTGCCTTTACTGAGTCGAGAAGCTGCTTGTACTCTGGGCTAAGCTTGAATTGATCTAGAAGCTCCTTTCTTCTCTTGTCAAAATGCCCCTCCCTTTTGTATCTTGTGACCAGTTCGTTGGCGTTGAGCAATGGGGTTTTTTGGTCCATTTCAGTGTGAAGTGGAGCTGGCTACGGGAAGTGTGTTTGCAAGCAGTAAATTGGAAGGAATATCAATTACCTTATCGCGAAGCAAAAAAATACTCTTGTTCATGTCTTGGTCCTTTCGCTTATCTATGAAGGCTACAGCTGCTACGAGTGCCAAGTTGAGCCGTCTGGCGGGCCTCCTTGGGGGAGACGAGGCCCCCGTTGATCAGGATGAGGGCAATGGCATGCCCAGTCCAGTTTCCAAGGCTTACCGTTTCCAGTCCATCAAAATGGCAGAACTTAAACAATCCCCAGTACTTAAGAAGAGAAAGATGGGCCCTCCTCCACCGTCGAATGACGAGGACCAATCGCTGCCAATTGAGGAGTGGAAGAATGAGCTGGTCCAATTCACCAGAGCCACCTTGGAGGGCTCCAAGTGCCCGAAACCCTTACAGCATTACAACACTATTTGCACGTTTCTATGCAGAACTGGATATACGAAGGACGTTTCTGACGAGCTGCTAAAATTGATAAAGCAGTATTTTACCGACGAAGTACTGCCCGAAGTGAAAGATCAGATCCTCAACGATGGAAACAATTCTATCCAGCATCTTGTAGACGCATGGAATACATGGTACGCGAAGACTAAAAGAATCCACTATGTCGTTATATTTCTAAACCAATTGTACCTGATACATTCTTCTTCTAGACATAGCATCGATGTCCTTGCAACAAAGCTGTTTGTGGAGAACCTGCTTGCAATACAGGGACACGAGGGAGATGGAGAGTTGATGCTTTTTGACCAACAGCAGAAGCCCACTAGAATGAAAGTTCTTCTTAATCTGCTAGAGTGGATCAAGGAACTCAAAACAACAGGAAAGCTTGCAAATCAAAATCTCTACAACGAATTCAAAGAGATGATCAAAACGCTTGACACTGAGAACAAGATTAGACTGAAGAATGTACTCCCGGATATGATAAGAGTTTGCGATGAACAGTTGAAGAAAAAATGGCTAGGAGAAGAGAAACTGGCCAATGATTATGTGACCAAGGTTCAGAACTCGATGCTGATAAGCCAAGATCTAGCTAAAGAATGGGGCGCTGATTTTGAGCAGATTCGACAGAGGGAAATCCACTTTTTTGTTGTGGACCCAGTATACAGGATCACTCAGGAGCTAGTTCCGTCGTTGTTTTACCGGGACATTGATTCAATTGAATTTTTGATGTTTTGTATCCGGAACAATTCCAATAATTACCGATTGATCTTGGAAGCTTTTGGAGGTGTTGTTAGGAAACAACTAGAAGAATGCTTCCAGTCCGATTCGATGTCAACAGAAGATTACATACTAAAGCCCAACGACATTTTTGCAACCTGGAACCAACAACTAGAGGACAGGATATCATACGTCGAGCTAGCAGGTGAACTTGAAAAGTCAGTAACTGATTGTCTGAATGCACACCAAGAAAAAGTGATAAGAGCTCTATTGTCTTTTATAGAGTCCAACATGAAGAAGCGTACCTCTTCAAAGTACTTGGAACTAGTCACGTTCATTTTCGCCAAGATTAAAAACAAAAACGCATTTCTAAAGCAATATCAGAACCAACTTTCGAAAAGGTTGCTTTATAATTCAGTTATACAATTTGAGGATGAAGAATCCCTAATTAGCAGTCTTAAGACTGATGATGTCGACTCTGAAATCAATTCTCTTACCAGCATGATTCAGGACATCAAGATAAGCTCAAAACTGGCGGAGAGTCTAGACAATGACACATCTATAGAAATGGATTATAAAATCATACGGGACATGAGTTGGCCCAAAGTTCCCCTTGATTACGACGTTCGTTTGCCAGAGAACTTACTCTCAATATTGGACAATCCAAAGATAAAAGAGTCAATAGGCAAGAAGAATATGGTTCGTTACAAATGGAGCAATTTCCTTCATCGATTTGAAATTGAGGCCCTTTTTAAGGGCGCATCCAAGACTTTAGTGGTAAACGGCTACTATGCTGCAATCTTTCTGGCATTTAACGACTCCGAAAACTTGACGTTTAAACAGTTAGCAACTTTGACTGGAATAGAAAGGCAATACCTGATAGAATGTCTCAAAGTCCTTCTGTTTGGAAAATACACACTTCTACTTAGGAACAATGTATCTGGACCCTTGGGTGACAGATCGTTTCGAAACCATGATGTTTTCTCAGTGAACACTAATTTTTCGGACAGATCCAAAAAACTGTTCATCAAACCAGCCAAAGGCCTCAAGAACGACGAGATCAGCACTTCCAGTTTCTTCGATGCTCAAAAGGAGACGAAAAACAAGATCAATGCATTTATCATGAGAACTATGAAGCACCAGCGGAACTGTTCTCATTCAGAGCTCGTGGCTCAAATACTATCCTTCATGAAAGAATGGAACATCACAATCCCAAAAGCCTCGACCGTCAAGGAATGCATAGAAGAGCTTATCAAACAGGAATATCTAAAAAGAGATGCATCCGGTTCCTCCTACCATTATGTCCCGTGAATAGCCGTGAATACCCTTATTACATGAACGGAATTTAGTAATTCATTTCGCGGAGATAGATGTTTCCCTCCTATTCCCCCATTAGAACCTCAAGATCAAATGGCACCAGCTAAGGATCTCACTCATTTTTTGTCCGAAGAGTCAAATAGAAGATCGGCCTCACCACTTAAGACCGCCTTCAAGTACTTTGGCCAACCAGACCTTATTTTCCTGGGAGGAGGCCTTCCTCTTTCGGATTATTTCCCTTTTAACAAGATTACCGTTGAGTCACCGGCTCCTCCATTCGAGAAAGGTATAGGATATGCCCCCAAGGAAGGTGAGGCTATCACTAAGACTGAGATCTTGAAGCAGAAGATCGAAGACTTTGATGTGCCATTGTCTAGATCTCTGCAGTACGGCCACACTGAAGGCCAACCTGAGTATCTGAAATTTGTCAAAGAACACACTGAACTGTTCCACAAGCCGCCCTATGATGATTGGGGCGTTATGGCTTCCGTCGGAAACACCCAGGCCTGGGACGCAGTATTGAGAACATTCTGCGACAAAGGTGACTCCATCTTGGTTGAACAGTACACCTTTCCTTCATCAATTGAAGCTGCCAAGTCCCAAGGAATCAAATTCATTCCTATCCCCATGGATGCCGAAGGTATCTTACCTGATAAACTGGATGAACAGCTAGCCAAGCTGGACAAGTTTCAGCTTCCTAAGTTGTTATACACCATTCCTACAGGTCAAAACCCCACCGGATCTTCTTTAAACAAAGAAAGAAGACAGGCCATCTACAAGCTTTCCCAAAAGTACAATTTCTTAATCATTGAAGATGAACCTTACTATTTCTTACAGATGGAGACATACACATCTGACGTGTCAAAGAGAGACACTGCTCCAAAGGGACAGGATGAGTTTATTAAAGCTTTGGTGCCTTCTTTCTTATCTATGGATGTCGATGGAAGAGTTCTCAGACTGGACTCTTTCTCCAAGGTCTTGGCTCCTGGTACCAGAATCGGTTGGATTGTTGGTCAACAAACACTGCTGAACAAATTCATTAGAATCCATGAGGTTACCATCCAAAATCCATGTGGATTCTCCAGTTCTATCGTCACTGGTTTACTTTCTCGCTGGGGAAATGATGGTTACTTGAACTGGTTGATTGGTCTCCGTGGTGAGTACACCACCAAGAGAGATGTGGCAATAGATTCTATTGCTGCCTCTTTCCCTCAAGAGATTATCGAGTACGTACCTCCAGTTGCTGGTATGTTTTTCACTGTGTTTATTGATGCTGCTAAGCACCCCAAGTTTTCCACTGAATTTGGCAGTGATCCAATCAAGGTTGAGAGTGCTCTTTTTGAAGCCTCTTTGAAGCAAGGTGCTTTGATGATTCCAGGATCATGGTTTGAAGTATCTCATTCCTTCCCTGAAAAAGCGCTGCACTCGGTAGCTGACTCCAAGATCTTCTTCAGAGGAACCTATGCTGCAGTTCCATTAGACCAGTTGAAACTAGGGTTGGAGAGATTTGGCGCTGCTGTTAAGCAAGAGTTTGGTCTATAACAATAGAGTATCACTCAAATAGATTTTTCGATAGCTCTAATTGTAATGGGATAACAAAACTCTTTTCTATAGAAAAACCTCTTGCGTCTATGGTGTCTTTAGTCAATAAGTCGACTTCTATGTCTTCCTCTAGTTCCAGATTCTTCTGGGCCATTTCATTTTCAGGTATTATGTCAAACTCGTCCTCTCTTTCCATGAACTCTATATTCTCTTCAATCTCAACAAAGTCGGGAGCCAAAGCACTCCATTTCTGGGGAACGATCACACCCCACATGTAAATTTTTCCGGAATCTAGTCCAACAGCGTAGATCTCACACTTTTTGAAGTTCCAGTCCACATCTACCAACTCTTCTTTAGAGCCCTCAAGAATCTTGACCAGCGATCCCATTGTGGTTTCCCAAATGTAGATTTCATGAGACGACCCGAACGTAGATGCAATTAAATACTCCCCATTGGAGTTGAAACTGACTGAGTTCCACTGCAGACGGTTCACCACGTCTTGATATCTGTGCTCCACCTCGAGCACCCAGTTTTTAGGCTCTTCATTGACCAAGTCAGGAATCTTAAACTGTCTTATTATACGGTCTGAAAAGTTTACTGCTATTCGATATCCAGTCTGAGACAGGATGATATTCTTCACGTTGGCTGACGTTATCTTCTCTGAAAATAAAGTAGATCCATCAATTGTGCTGATAATGTTTACTAGTCCTTTATTGGTTCCCACAAACAGAAAATTTCCAGACGGATGATATACTCCTGTTAGTATGTAGTGATTTGAGGATTCCTCAGAGCCCTCAACTTTAATTGGATGCATCTTGATATCATCTTTATCCTCCCAGTTCACAAACAAACAATCGTCTTCAAAGACCGAAATGAATAGTTCAAAAGGCTGATTTTTCGGAGAGAATTCGGCCAGCCAGATAGGCCCTTCGAAACGGAGACTTCTTATGGGTTCATCGGTGGATAAATCCCATAGATTGACCTTCCAGTCCCTCGACGTAGAGAGTAAATACCTGCCACAATTGGACCATCGCAACGAATTGATCGCCCTCGTGTGATTTCTCAGGAGTTTTATGATTCCGTGTGTGTCCAAGTCTATGATCACAATGTCTCCATCGATTGTCCCTGACGCTAGATAATCGCTATTGCAGGAGGCTTTGATCAGGGTAGAGTGACCAAACTCTAGCTTGGAAAACAGCACCTCAGGGAACTCCTTTGCAACCGCAAAGGGGTCCAGCAATGACAAGTTCATCTGCTACTTGGGTAATATACAAGATAACTCAGCTTAACTCGGTTCGCTCGAAAGATTTGATCCCAGTAGGTAATCGCTCTTCCCAGGGTCTCCGCGCCCTATCAGTCTCATCCCACTAAGACCGAATCTTCTTCATTACTTTCTCTTTATCCATGGACTCCCCAGATACAACGGGATCTCGAGGGCAACGGTACTCTCCTTCGGTTGCTTCCTCATCCACTGTGACCAAATCTTCCTTTGATGAAAGACTGAAAACGAGATTCACCGTTGTTCCAACAGAAGAAAACGTATCCAAGACTGATGCAGGTACACCACTCAGAGATGACGACAATGAGCCAATTAAATGGATCAAGTTGAAGAAATTGTGGGTTCATTTCACGCATATAACCAGAATTGAGCACGGATCTCCCACTTCAATTGCTGCCGGGTCTCAAATCTGCATAGGAACCTCAAAGGGATTCGTACTGGTCTTCGACTACAAACAAGAACTGCGAACAGTCTTAAGATCCGCTAATACATATGATCCAATTACAGTGCTCGCCCTGTCCGCAGACTCAACACATATTGCATCGGGTCACCAGAGTGGAGATATCTATTTGTGGGAGATCAGCAAACCTGTACCTATACTAAAGATCGCTGCAATCTCCAAGGAAGTTCTGCTGAAAGATCCTAAGGCTAATGGACATCTGCAAAATGTTCCAATTCACAATTTGTATTTTCTGGGAAAGCGAAGGACTGCATTAATATCCACTGATATAACAGGAATCATGGTCCAGCACAATGGTTATAGAAATATTAGAGGCCTTCAAGCTCAGACCAAAAATGTTCTCGGAAAATATCACATGAGTGATAGCAAAGTTACTGACTCTACAATTCTTTCATTTGCTCCTCTGGTGCTGGGCACTGCAATAGATTCCACGGACAATATTGGAGTGATAGCGTTGATGACCTCTAATGTACTTCTCGTCATCTCAACTTACCCTTCACTTCAAACCCACTTCAAAGTGGGAAAACCCAAGTCCATGAACAAACGACTCCCAATGACTGGCAGTTTAGCATGGTTTCCTGCTTTAAAGACTGGAACTAAAAAGAGACAGCCCAAACTAGCATATTGTTGGTCAAACGTTTTGACAGTTTTGGATTGTAATAACGAGTCTATCAAGGACTCTCATGGCCAAGAATCTTTGATTTTAAAGTTGGAGAATAAGAAGCGGTGGGCAGGCAGGGAAGCCATCATCAACGTCTCCTGGCTCACAAAAGACATAATTGCACTAATAACAGAGTCCCATAGACTTCTTTTGATCAACTACGACACGATGACAGTCTCTTCCATTATTGACCTTTTCACTAAAAGTATCCATGTTGCTCAACTGTTCAAAGCTACCACCGAATCTGATAGGCTTACTCCATTCATGTACCATAGCGTTTTCAAAGTCTTCAAACACAGACTTTTTATTTTGGGTAAGCATGACATATACATTGGGACATTAAACAACTGGGCAGACAAATTATTGGAATTGCTTTCCAAAGGTGACTATCTAGAAGCATTAACTAGAGCAAAAGATTTCTACGATGGAAATTGTGATTTAAACCTATTGAGATTACCAAAGGATGACAGACAACGTCATCTAGTCGTTTCTAATCATATTTTACAAATAATGACAGCCTCATTGGACTTTATATTCTCCAAAAATCAGGTACAAGACGAAGTGTTTTTGAAGTTGTTTCTTGAGAACTGCATAATTTGTTCAACGACAATTGGTGTAGACCACTCTACTTATGATCAATTCTATGAGGCCTATATGGTTCACGGGTATGAGTATCTGTTTTTCAATACACTAGAGCCCTTTATTATGAATAGTAAGATACATACCGTGTCTCCTTCGATTCTAAAGGCAATGATCCCATTTTACTTAAAGATGAATATGGGCGAAAGGGTTGAACAATTAGTCTGCTTATTGGACATCGAACAATTGGACATTGATGCTACAGTTCAACTCTGTGAACAGTACAAGCTACAGGATCTGCTGATATACATCACAAACTACCTTTTCCAAGACTATATCACTCCTCTCGTTGATTTCATCAAAACAATCATCCAGATTTCCAAGGGCGGTGCCGAACTGTCTGGTCTTGAACTGGAGGCTCTCTCTGCAGAGGCACGCTCCGTCTATGGCTACATCACTTATATTCTGACGGGAAGACATTACCCTATCGAAAGACTGATTGATTTTGACAAAGAAACAAAAGCTAAATCAAGTGTTTACTATGTCCTGTTCAATGGTACTTCGATTGAATGGCCTAAAGGAGCAGGAAAGCTTCACATTATAGATGATTTAGAACATGAACCTGCTTTTCCCTACCTTTACCTTCTTCTAAAGTATGACTGCTTTTCAATGTTGTCTGCTTTGAATGAAGTGTTTGAAGACTCCCAATTGAACGACGAAGACATTAATTACTCTTTCTCTAATGATCTACAAAACTGGAAGGTGAGCAGACAATATGTCATTGATGTTCTCCTGGGTGTTTTCAATGACAATGACTTTGAGGATAGAGAGAATACGCTTTTAGCAATTTTCATAGCCAGAAATTATCCTAAGTATAAACAGTTCATAAGGCTTTCAGAATCTGTTTTGCATGAAGTGTTGACAAAATTGTGCATAATACCAGATCCTTCCTTGAAGAAAGAGTGTGAATTAAGTTTACAAAGTTTACTCTCAGTGTACCATATACCCAATCTGAATGAGTGGATCAGCATATTTGAAGAATGTGGGTTTTTCAACGTGCTCTTCAATGTTTACAAATATGAGCACAAATATGACACATTTTTGAAGCTGTGGCTTCAAGAGAAACAAAGACAAGCGCTGCAAGATAGTAAGGATGACTCGGATGAACCAGTTAGTGACATTGGTACTCTTGCCGAAACTCTGGAGAACTGTTTTGAATCAGTAGGAAAGAACTCACAAGAGAAAACGGGTATTGAGAATTTTCTTTCGGAGAATTTTAATGCTTTGTTTTCCATCGAAGAGCCGAATAATGTTGTCAAAGTCCTTAACAAGTACTGTCCCAAGTTGCATTACCACATTTTACGAAGTCCAGACGAAGAATTGCAATATCAATATATCACTGCGATGGTAGCTCAAGAAAAAAGTTCATACGGCTCAGTGGTTTACATTGAGTTTAAAACGCTGTATATCAAGCTTCTTTGCCAGTTTAATGAAGGGGCTTTGTTAGATTTCATAAAACAAACTGAAGTTTCCTCGATAGATCCTATCTCTGCTGAAGCCTACTTGACCAGGTTTCAGCAAATAGAGGCCTTAGTTGTCCTTTTGCAGAAAGAAAACAAGCAACGTGAGGCCGTACAAATATTGATCCAACATATATACTCATTAGGTCAACAACTTCAAACAGAGAAGGAAAAAACCGATCTGCATCTAGTTGAAGGCCAACTATGGAAGTTTTTAATGATGCTAATAGGAATCTTGAAGACCGAAAATGACGAAGAGCTTATGGTCCAAGTTATGGAGATGCCAGTTGCTTTATTCAACAGGTTTGCAGAAGGTACAAACGAGGACAAGGACACTGTCAACATTCTGAAAAGATTTGTTCAAGATACTTTCATGAACATTATCGGAATCTATCAATCAACTAGTTCAGGCGAAAATGTCAAAAGTTCATTTGTGGACGTCTTTTCCTCGTTCCTGCAGAGAGCTTCTTCAAAGATTACCACACTTGGAGATGTGAGATCTGTGCTAAGAGAGATATTCATTGTCTATGGTTTTGAGAAAGTAATTTTGAAAATCACCCTTGGCCTGATCAATGAGGATATCTACGGGGTGATGGAGAAACTCCACAACAAAAAGTATTTAGGCTGGACTACTGCTGTCACCGACTGTGTAATTTGTGGTAAGAAGCTCTGGGGATCTTCCATCTCTAATGAAGTGTACTCTATGTGGGAGGACGCAGTATTGCAAGATGATCAAGGTGCCAGGAAGACATCCTTTTTCATCAACGATGATGGTGAACTTATGACCAACTCAACAATGAATGGGGCCCTGAAAGTCGAGCCTGTGGAGTTAAACGATTACAGTCCTCACGAGCTTGTCGTTTTTCGATGTCGTCATGGATACCACAGTAAATGTCTTTTCAATCTAGGAACTCAGAAGAAGATCAAATGTATTGTGTGTGCAGCGGATGATGCGCAATAAAAGCTACAACATTTAAATGTTGTGTAGCCGCATACTCAGCGGCTTAACTTTTGATTAGGTTGTCTTTTGGGCAGTCGTTTTTTGATTACAAAAACCATCTTTGCCTTTCTGAATATTTTCCTCATATCGATATATGAAGTTTGGCAGTTTGTTTTTACTGAGTGCAGTTTCTGTAACTGCTGCTATGGCCAAGGAGGCTTTTGAAACCAACCAGGTTTCAAGTTCTTATAGCAAATGCGACAACCAAGATTTGGCTGTGTTGAACCATTGTGCCAGGGAAGTTCTCAAAAAACTTGACCAATGTGGGCCTGATGATCTCGCATGTGAATGTTGTGCCCTGCAATCTCTAAAGCATCTTTGCTACGACGTGTGTTCCGATTCCTTTTCAAGCAACTTTTTGAATGTCATGTATGAAGACTGTGAACCTTTTAAGGAAGTTAACGCTTGCAGCCTCCAATTTAAAAAGAACGATTATACAACAACCAGGTTACCCAAGAAGAACAAAAATAAGAGAAAACCATTCGTGAATATGGTTAATTCCAATATTCTGTCCGCCAACAGATCAGAGAGTGCAAATTCATTTACTTCCAAAATCCCTCTAATCAAGGAAGAGTTTCAAAGACATGCAAGTAAGAATGGATCAAGAGACTCAACCTCCAGAGGACCAAAGGTTGCGGTTAAAGAAGGCAGTAGAGATAGCTCAAACGACAAAATTTTGCAAAATGCTGTTCTCAATCACACTAACACTTCAAATACAACTATCAGGAAGCAAGATATGTCATCTTCTGTAAGGATACTACCTAAACTATTAGCATTGATGTTTGGTACGTTGGTGAGCACAATTGCTGTATAACCTTTCCATTCTTTCTTCCTAGATATATAATTATAGACACTAATAGATGCTGAACCAAATTAAGGCCTCACTCGCTAATCAAGCAATCTCATTGAGCCATTCTAAAGTGTACTTAATACCTGTTTCGATATCCACTTGAGGTTTGTATCCCAATAGAGTCTTTGCCTTGGTGATATCGTGATATCTAGTTGCGGTGACGACTTTTGCTCTAAAAGCAGTCAGACCAGCCTCCTTTCCTAGAAATCCAGCAACAGTCTGAGAAAGATAACCTGCAAGGATAGCTATAGGCCTAGGTAGAACCACCGTTTTAGCCGGAATATGTCCATCTGCTTTCCAAACAGCTCTGGCCAACGTCCAGAAGTATGCTGGAGCATCGTTAGTAATGAAAAAAGCTTGGCCAGATACGGCATCTCGAGTGTCAACATTCAACAGCTTCTGTGCTGCCAACACGTGAGCATCGGCGACGTTTCCAACATAAGTCCAATCGAAAAGATTATTGTTATCTCCCAGTTGGAATTTTGATTGGCCAGTACGAGCGACCTGTCTTAAGCCTGGAACGACTTGGCGATCACCAGGACCAATAATTCCAGCCGGTCTCAACGCAATGGTAAGGAATCCACTCTCAGGATCGTTAGCTTTCAACACCATGTCCTCAGCAGCAGCCTTGGTCTCATTGTAGCCATCCATGGCAATTTTGGGGATGGGCCAAGTTTCGTTGGCGTTGTAGATATCTGATCCATCAAAAATCACTCCAGCAGATGAGGTGTACACGAAAGCTTTGATGTTGAGCTCCTTGGAGACCTCAAGCAGAGTCCTGGTACCTACGACGTTAACTTTCTCGTAAATTTCCTTTCCTAGACCGTGAACCGGGGATGCAGAATGCACCACTACTTCACATTTACTGTCCTTGATTGCTTTGGAGACATCTTCTGCCGAAGTCAAGTCTCCTTGGTGGAAGGAGATCTCCTTTGGATCGAAAGTGAAATAGTTTGCAAGCTTCTCTGGGAACGGACGGATGTCAAACACATGAATTTCCACTTCTGGCATGTTAGTGTGGAATTGTTGTACAAGGTGGGATCCTAAGAACCCAGTACCACCGACCAAGAGAACCGATTTGAATTCTTGTGACATGAGAGGCAGGCTAGAGTGGTAAGACTCAAATCTCGTTTATTTGATTTTTTTATACGATACATAAATATTTCGTGGGTGTGGTTGTGCTTTAAAAGACGAACGAGCGTTCGTATTGGGCCACCTTGGAGAGATCCAGTTGGAGGGTTTTGGGTTCCACTGTCGGGAAGTGGTACTCAACCGATGGATATTTGTTCTGGGATAAAAGTACTGGAACTGGTGGCTGATGGGATTGAGAGTCCTGGGCGGAGTCAACCGAAAGCTGTTCAGATGGTGATTCCTTGCGAGCGTGTGCGATAGGCTCACTCTTGGTAAGAGAAGACCCATTGGATGGTTGGATAGGGGATGGCTTGGAAAATTGAGTGCTTGGGGTGAATGAAAATACTGGCTTGGTTTCTTCAGTAATTGGTGTAGACTCAGAGGAAGGTGCTGTGGATAACGATTTGAAAGCGGCTTTATTAGCTGATTCCGCTGTCTCCATTGTTGAAGGTGGTGTCGGTTTTTTGGTTTCTTCTGTGAGTTTTTGTGCTGAGAAGGTTTGTGTATGCTTGGGTATTTCTGGCTTCGAAAAGGCTGTTGATGGGGCATCCTGTGGTTCACTCTTCTTCTCCAATAGTTCCTCTTTAGGGGCCGTTTGCTGCATTTTCTCCAGAATGCTGATCTTTGGCTTCTCCTGCACTGTTTCTACCTTGGAGGGCTGTGAAGTAATAGGTTTAGCAACACTAGGCTTTGACTTTTTCAATCCAGACACGTATGGGTTTGCAAACCGGGATGGTTCTGGCTTAGGATCCGCTTTCTTTTGATTTTGGTTCAACAGGCCCTCTAGCGCATTGGCTGTCTCACTGAGTGGTTTATGAGTGTCCTTTTCTGCAACTTTTTCAGCCTCTTTCGATTTCTGTTTGGACATCAGCGAAGCCAAGGGGGATGAGATGCGAACACGATATGGAGAGGGTAAGCTGGAAAATTCGATTAACCTGTTTTTTTTTGTGGAGTATGCATCCATGGATTTGTTAGCAGGGGAATTGAACGATGGTTGGTACCTTGGAGTGGATTTTATTGGTTCCACTGTTTGGGGACGCAGGACCTTCGGAGTGTTCTGCAAAGTGCTTTCATCACCCTGATATCTGGCCGATTGATTGATCAACGACAGAACTCCCTGTACTTCGATATCTGACAGAGGCTGGTCACCCTTCTCGGTAAAGAACTTAGCCAATCTGGCACTGGGAGATTGCTGAATGGAGACGTCGTCCCCCACAGGTGAGAAAGATGGGGACGATGGCAAAAAGGAGGTGTTCGATTGCTTGACTTTCTTGAACAAAGCTGGAGAGATAGGTGGTCTTTCTTGTGCTATATGTGTAGGCTGATTGAACTTTGAGACTTGCGACTGGCCGTTGGAAGGAGTCTGGTGGTGTTCCTTGTTAGTATCTCCAAAGAGGAACCCTCTGACTTTGTTGAACAGACCCGTCTTCGTCGAATTGCCCTCGGGCGGGTCGTAGGGTCGCTGTGAGTGATGTTGCCCGTGTTTTCGTATCACTGACATGGCTAGCTGGGTGTGTGGGACGAGAGTTTACTGAGACTTCCTTTTTTTTTCTCTGCGAAATTTAATCTCCATTCGAGGAAAGAGGTTAAAATTTTATTTATTACATAATCACTATTTGATCTAAGTTACGAACTTCCAGGCATCGCATTCGAAGGAAGCATAGCAGGAAAACTCGTTGCTGAGCCCATTCTTGTGTTCTGGCTCAAAGTCGGTGATGTGACATTCGGGATATGTTCTCTTCATCACTTCGGCTGTCACCTGACCAGTCGATGAAATTAGTTTGTCAGAAGCCTTTCCTGATAGGAGAGCTCTGGTAGTTACTGCACATCTAACCTGGCAGTCTTCACCAAGAAACGGAGGGTCGATAAGAAGCCTGTCGACCTTACCCAGAAGGACCGCAGGTATATTCTCGGGGGCTTTGTAGTCAAAGAAGCAGAAATGCTCTTCGCCAGCCAGAATTTTGAATCTGATGTCAAATTCCAGCAAATAGACATGTTTTGTGGGCCACGATGACTTGGGGATCTTTCTCATGGCGGAATACACAGAGGGGGCACTCACAACGCAAATAACGGTATCAGCATCCGCTCCTTCGAATAAAATTCTTGCGTATGTGTCTGCAGTGCTGTCAGCGTACCAAAATTGGGACAGTCCCCAGTCTTCTTGAAAATTATCTATGCTGAAGACTTCCTTGGCCTTTTCAGGGTCTTCTTCGGCTGCCCTCATTTTGTCATAGTCCTGTTGGGCAGACGAGGAGAGTGACTCAAACTGTTTTCTCCTCTCCTCCTCTTCCTGTTTGAACTCTTGCAATGCAGCTAAGGTGGAGGCAGATAACTGTCTAGAGGGGGTGCATGTTAGTAAAGAGATTCTGTGTCAAAGGAGTGTAAATATTTACTCTTTTGGAAGATTGAGGGAACATACAAATCATCAAAGTCCATGATAGGCAAAGAGTGTTGATAGTGAACGTCCTGTGTTTAGAGAGAAAGGATGAGCTGGATTCAATTTTTCTTTGACGGATGAGAAGCCGTTTTCCTAATTAGGAAGGTCGTACATCTCTTGACGTCATACATATATTTTACTGAATGTTGGATGTCGGAAATGGAGATGAGCTATGCGAAACGATGAGTGGTTTGAGAGGAAAGGGCCGTGATTAGGCCGTGATTGTTCGAAAGCACACGCAGTTCTGGGCACAGCTGGTCTCATCGGGTCAAACCGAGCCTGATACATTACTCCAACCCGTCCCACCTTATCTCTATCAAGGTCTCTGCTTCCCCCCCGCAATCGATGTTCAACGGCTTTCGAAAAACACCACTTCGGGCATTGCACATCGTGAAATGCTCTTGAACTTATCGCAAAGACAGGCCATCTTCACATTAATGCTATTTCTTTTTCATTTTCACCGCTCCGTTTCTTTTTTCGACAAGCTTATTATTATGCAGAGGCCCTTGCAACTGGGAAATGGTGCTCCAGAAGTCATCAATTTCCCTTGATTCGCACTATATTCCCTGCAGAAAGGAGATTTGGGCGAATGAAAAAAAAACCTAATGCCATCTCACCCTGAACGGAAATTACGCTCATCAAGTGACCGTTTTCCTTTCTAGAACAATACACTCTAGCCTGCTACAACTCGTTACAATTTCGGTCTGAACCTTTGCCCGTTTTGTTATCAAGATGGCCAAAAATGAGAACATCCTTGAATCTAATGGCACTCCACCATATTCAGATTCTTTTTCAAACTCCAAGTCCAGCGGCGTAAAAGACGAAACCTACGAGCTAGAGGACTGGCAAAAACATGACCCTAATCTCCACGTTGAAGTGGGAGACCTCAAGGAAACAGAGCTCAAAAGAAATCTAAAGCCAAGACATGTTTCGATGATCGCCCTGGGTGGTACTATTGGTACCGGTCTGTTCATTGGTACTGCAACCCCATTACAAATCGCAGGCCCAGTAAACGCTTTGATCGCTTACATTTTCATGGGTAGTCTGGCGTATTCCGTGACCCAATCTTTGGGAGAAATGGCCACTTATACCCCTATTTCAGGCTCCTTCTGTGTGTTCAACACGAGATACATCTCGAAGGCTGTAGGGTTTGCAACAAGTTGGCTGTACTGGTGGAATTGGTCGACCACTTTCGCCATTGAACTATCCATTATCGGCCAGGTTATTGAATACTGGACCGATGCCGTTCCATTGTGGGCCTGGATACTGATCTTCTACTTTGTACTGGTTGCAGCCAACTTTGTCCCTGTCCAGTACTACGGAGAAGTCGAGTTCTGGATCGCTTCCATCAAGGTTATTGCCATTATGGGTTTTATCATCTACGCCCTGTGCATCGTTTGTGGTGCTGGTCAGACTGGCCCCATTGGATTTAGATACTGGAGGAACCCCGGTCCTTGGGGTCCCGGTATCTTAGTATCTAACGAAAACACTGGAAGGTTTTTGGGTTGGCTTTCTTCTTTGATTAATGCCGCCTTCACCTACCAAGGTGTGGAATTAACCGGTGTTTCCGCCGGTGAGACTTCCAATCCACGAAAGACGGTTCCAAGGGCTATCAATAAAGTCATCTTCAGAATTGTGATTTTTTACCTTGCAACACTGTTCTTCCTGGGATTGTTAGTCCCTTACAACGACCCAGGACTGTCATCTGAAAGTTCGTACATTGCCTCATCTCCATTCGTTGTTGCCATTAGGAACGCTGGAACACCTGTTCTTCCCCACGTTTTTAATGCTGTTATCCTAACAACAGTCATTTCCGCTGGTAACTCCAACGTCTATGTGGGCAGTCGTGTCATGTACTCCATGTCTACGGCAGGCATTGCTCCCAAGTTTTTTTCTTGGACGACCCGCTGGGGTATTCCTTACTTCTCGGTGATTGCCACCTCTTTGATTGGGCTCCTGGCCTTCCTTAACGTGGACCAGGACGGAAAGACTGTCTTCGAGTGGTTGGTCAACATCTCAGCCGTTTCCGGTCTGATTGCATGGGTGTTTATCTCTGTCGCACACCTTAGGTTCATGAAGGCCTTAGAGTTTAGAGGAATATCCAGAGATGAGCTGCCTTACAAGGCCAAGTACATGCCATGGTTTGCCTGGTATGCTGCCATTGCGATCACCATCATCACGTTTATCCAGGGTTATGACAGTTTCTTCGACTTCAAAGCATCCGATTTCTTCACTGCATACATCTCGCTGATACTGTTCTTCGCCCTATGGGTAGGAGCTCTCTTTTGGTACAGAGAGCCCATCATGCGTTCTGTTGAGGACATTGACCTGGATACCGACAGGAAAGAGATAGATATGCTTGTCTGGGAGGAGCAAGAGCCTACAAATCTTTGGGAGAAGTTTTGGTCTATAGTAGCATAGTGGAATATCATAATCACATCGTATTGACATTTCAGTAGGTAAAAATAAATATTTCATCTAGAATATCACCGTCGAGCCTCCGCTGTTAATCAGATCTATTTCGGAATCCTTAATGGGTTGGTATCTGAATCGCTTGGACAGATCGCCTCTGTATTCGAACTTGACGTCTTTTGCCACCTGTGAAACGGGGGTTGGCACCAGGTTGTTCGTTGCTAGCGGATGAGGCTGACCCAGCGTTGATTTGGATGAAGCTTCAATGCGTTAGTATACAGGTGTCGTCAAGCCAATTGCTCTGCGCTGCAGAAGCATAAGAACTTACCTTTGAAAATGTGGGGGCCTCCAACAAATTTTATAGAGGGCACTCGGGCCAGAGATGTTAACGATACTCTCATCTTTGGTTATGTGGTGTCTTGTGGAGTTGTTCTGTAGAAGGTTATGTATGGTCCCGACTCCGGGTTTTCCATATGCCCGTGTAGTGTACCAGTGAATACGCGACTATTATCCAGAGCTCATCTGGGGATCTGTGAGGTGACAGGTGACAGGTGGTCCTGTTGAGTTTATGGTTTCTTCCGAGGAGACTGACCAATTGGAATCATTGCGGGATGGCACACAAATTGCGGATAGCGCTTATGCGAAGGAGGCTTTGTTTTACTTAAATACGGATGTGGCCCAGCAGTACCCTCCAAACGCTTCGCCAAATATTTCTGAAAACATGTTTACGAAACACAGTGAAAGTTTTATAGATTCACCCATCCATCGCAAGAGTTCTAATCCAGTCAAGACCGCCAAAGCAGTTTTTGACACACCAAAAAGTCCACATGTACATTTGCCTTTTCATACAGAAAACCTCGTCCTGAATGGTTCAGTTGAAAAATCCATCGATTCTGAAGTGTACCACTGCTCAAATACTCCAAGTCTGAAGAGGAGTCCCCGACGCACCTCAGGTTCCACGTCCAACTCAGAGACTGTGCAGGGTATACTGTCCAATCCACGCATTCCTTATGTGCTTTCACTTTATCTACAGCTGTTTTTCAACATCATAATAGTCTCACTAATCGGATATTTCGTCTATTCCTTTGTATCCACGGTGCGAGCAGATGTCGAACACAAGATCGAAGACTATGCTATAGATGTGCTGCAGGAAATCTCAGTGTGTTCCAGAGAGTACATACGGAACAACTGTGATCCTTCTAAAAGAGTTCCAGCATTAGAGAAAAGCTGCTTGGCCTGGGAGAAATGCATGAATCGTGACCCTGCCCTTGTCGGGAGAGCCAAAATCGGAGCAGAGACCTTTGCCGAAATAGTAGACGGATTAGTCAAACCAATCAGCTGGAAGACCATATTCTTTCTGCTCCTACTTTTCGTTGGATCCTTCGTCCTCACAAACACTACTTTTGGCTCCTACAGAAAGCTGGCATCACCAGCTCCTAGATATTCAGACACAAAACAGAAACCTCCCTCACCTGATAGCATTTGATTTTAGATCTCACATTTCATAGTAGCCTTCCATGGACGACAACCAGGACCCCCACAGCTTGATAGTCCTGTCTCGCTTACATAATCACAAATTTAATCTCACTTCATTTTTTTCTTCCAACGACCTCCTGGTTTTCTTCTTTTTCCCCATAGACAATATGACCACATTATCATTGGCAGCTAAAGCCCCGCTAGTTGACTATGCGTCGCTAGTGGCTTCCGCATTTGTTAACACCGGAACCGAGAACCAGATCTCCTTGGATTTCCAAGATGTCAAGGAGTTGGAGAAGGGCATCACTGTTTCTGTTTCCAAAGACGATAAAGTCGTTGCTTCCAACATTGACAACGTGCTGAACTTTTTCGCCGAAGAATACCCCCAAGTCATTTCCGGCAAGGAGGAGGCCCAGGAATGGATCAAGTTTGCCAAGGACGAACTCACTGTCAAGGACTTCAAGAAACTTTCTGTCTCCTTGGAAAAGTTAGAGTCACACCTGAACTTTCGCTCATTCATTGTCGGTTTCAAGTTTAGTTTATCTGACATTGCCGTCTGGGGTGTCCTGAGAGCCAACCCTTTGATGGGATCAGTGATTAAGAACGCTGTGTATATCAATGTCACCAGATGGTACCAGTTTTTAGAGTCTGATAAGCGATTTGGAACTGTCGTTGAATTAATGACCAAGTCTGTTGCTGAACTGCGCAAGGTAGCTAAGCAGCAATCCACTGGTGGTAAGAAGGAAGGTCACAAGGCCAACTTTGATATTGACTTGCCAGGCGCCAAAATGGGAGAAGTTGTCACCAGATTTCCTCCTGAACCTTCTGGATATTTGCATATTGGACATGCCAAAGCAGCTGTTCTCAACAAATACTTTGCCGATATGTACAAGGGTAAGTTGATCATCAGATTCGATGACACCAACCCTTCTAAGGAGAAAGAGGAGTTCCAGGATTCCATTTTAGAAGATTTGGAGTTGCTGGGAATCAAAGGTGACAAGATCACATATTCATCCGACTATTTCCAGATAATGTACGACTATGCTGTTCAAATGATTAAGGATGGTAACGCTTACTGCGACGACACTCCAACTGAACAAATGAGGGCCGAAAGAATGGACGGAATCAAATCTTCCAGAAGAGACAGAACCGTTGAGGAGAACTTGCAGATTTTCACTGAGGAAATGAAGAACGGTACTGAAATTGGTCTGAAGAACTGTCTGAGAGCCAAGATTGATTACGAGAACCCCAACAAGGCTCTTCGTGACCCTGCTATCTACAGATGTAACCTAACTCCTCACCATAGAACAGGCACCACTTGGAAGATGTACCCATTATACGATTTCTGTGTCCCAATTGTTGACTCTCTTGAGGGTGTTACTCATGCCTTGCGTACCAACGAGTACCGTGATCGTAACCCTCAATACCAATGGATGTTAGAAGCCTTGGGATTGAGAAAGGTCCACATTTGGGATTTTGCTCGTGTCAACTTTATCAGGACTCTTCTTTCGAAGCGTAAGTTGCAATGGTTCGTTGACAAGGGCTACGTTGGAAACTGGGACGATCCTAGATTCCCAACTGTAAGGGGTGTTCGTAGAAGAGGTATGACCGTCGAAGGTTTAACAAACTTCATCATCTCTCAAGGTCCTTCTAAGAACATCATCAACTTGGACTGGAACTTGATCTGGGCCGTCAACAAAAAGATTATTGACCCAATTGCTCCTAGACACACCGCCCTGAACAAAGAGAACATTGTTCCTGTAAAGGTTTCAGGTGCCCCATCTACTGCTGTCATTGAAGATAAGCCAAAGCACAAGAAGAACCCAGAAGTCGGTAACAAAAAGGTCATTTTCATTGGCAATGTTTTGGTCGAACAAGATGATGCTGCTATTTTCGAAGAAGGTGAGGAGATTACTTTCATGGATTGGGGTAATGTCATTGTCGACAAGATTCACAAGAACGAATCTGGTGTTGTCACCTCTATAGATGCCACCTTGCACTTGGAGGGTGACTTTAAGAAAACCAAGAAGAAGGTTAACTGGTTGGCTAACACTGATGACAAAGTCGAAGTAGAGTTGGTTGATTTCGACCATCTGATCACCAAGGACAAACTGGAGGAAGGTGACAACTTCGAAGACTTTATCACGCCAACCACCGAGTTCCACTCAACTGCTGTTGCCGACCTGAACGTTAAGGACATGAAGGTTGGAGACATCATCCAGTTCGAGAGAAAAGGTTACTACAGATTGGACTCTAATAAAGATGGAAAATATGTGTTTTTCACTATTCCAGATGGTAAATCTGTTAACAGATATGGTGCTAAGAAATAGATAGAATATCTAGCTATACTGAGTTTTTCTTGACAAGTAAATATCGTATTAGGATCTCAAACCCACCGACAATCACGCTCATTCCAATCGCAGCAATGACGAAGTAGATAAACCTGGTACCTTTTTTTTCGACCAATGAATCAGCAACCATGTCGAAGAAGTCTAAAAACACTTTACAACGGTCATTGACGACTTCAACTCTCTGCTCGATTTCCAGGTAGTCTCTAATGGCATTGTATAACGGATGAAGTGCAGGTTCAAAGGACCAGAAAAACTCAGGAGTGTCCAGCACTGTAGAAGATAAGTTGACTTCATTTCTTAGTTGAAACAGTTTACCTGTTTTTATTAAAACCTTTTTACGAGTGTAATTGGCTAGTTTTCCAGTCAGTGCAAGGGCTTTGGGAAGTTTTGAAATGCTTGTAAGAATCACCGACATTCTGGATTCGAAGAGTGATAATTTGTTTGATTGTGCAAGTGCATGAGAAATGGCAAGTTTAATCATATGATCACCAGACTTTAAGGTGATCATATCGTTGTAAATTCTGGGAGTAGTGATCTGAACATTGTATTCGAAGTGAAACTCTTCAGTTTCAATGTATTGTTCTGAGACTGGCTTTATGGCCAGCTGTAAATATGGAGCGGGTGAATATGATTCATTCAAGGGAGTAGATTCAGATAAGTTTTCTCCGTTATTAGTGCCATCAATATCCTCTTCTTCATTATCGTCCTCTTCATCCTCCTCCTCATCGCTTGATTCGTAATCTCCAGGGCGAATCTTGGCAAACACAAGGTCGGCTAGAATGTTCTTTTCATTCAGCTCACTCAGATTCCAAAACACAACTGTACCATAATCGAATATAAATACTTCAGCATGTTTAGAAAGGTCTGGAACTTGCGATTCACCGGAGCTTGAAGTTTTCAAAGTTTCAGTGTCCTTTTCTTCGGGTTTGTCTGAATCGAGTTGAATTGTGTTGTCTCGAGGGGAGCTGTCCTCTGGAAAGAATTGGGGCTCTGAAGGATCAAACTCCGCAGATTTGGAATGTTCTTCGTCAAACTCCAAAGAGACAGATCTTCCACGGGGATTTAGTTCTCCATCACTCTCGTATTCTACGCCAGAGTAATACTCATAATGATGGTCCTTTTGTTCAGATTTATCTATAAAGTTCTCCATCCATAGTTTACCGGCCTGGACTTTGTCGGAATCATTCGATCGAACCCTGACCCCATTTAATCCTGGGATCAAGGGCAAACTATAGGGGACATACAACACTTCATTATACCTCCTTGGAGACACCAAATGCTCTTTCTCAAGGTATTTTGAGGTCAATTTTAAATCGAAGGCTTCAGAAACGAGATAAGCTGTGACACGTGGGTAATTCTGTGCTCTATACTCCTTGGGCATCTCCTCAGCAGCGGACCTCACGTAGAGATCAGGGTTGAAAGGCTGGTGGACTTTTCTGTACTTTTGCAGCTCTTCATCACTATCAGGAATTAGCACCAGCTTTTCATTAATCTTGGAAGTTCTGGTGGGTAAGTTCTTTGATAATTTTGGAATTGTCCTATGCTGAATCTCATTGCTCATATATTGCTGAGCAGTTCCTCTAGCATATCTCTGTTTTCTGATCGTATCGTCGTAGCGGCCGCTTCTGCTGGGGCGTCTGTTTGCTAGCACAGAGGGCAGCCTTTCCCGTCTCTCTGACGATGGAACGTCGCTTCTGTTTCCGAGGACCCCTGAAACAGATACGTCTCTATACCTGGAGCTTGACGTGGACCTGTTGGCAGTATTGCGGCTCAACCTGTGGCCAGCAAAGGGTGCGCTATTAGAATTCTGCCTGGAGTCCGTCACCAAAATGGACGGAGACCTTTTGGAATGGGCATTCCTATTGGTAGACATGGCAGACGCAACGAGTTGTGCAATGGAGGATGATCGTAGAGAGCTCTCTTTGGGGATTATAATTTATTTTAATGCCGAATACTGCCAAATCGGGTAGCATCCCAAGCTACGTTCGCGACAGTGAACATCTGGTAAACTCGTTTCCTTCAACGCTTCTTCAAGCAAATATCACTGCTCCCTGAAGTCCTCTATACATGTCGGATAAAGAACAGGATTTGGATGAAGATCTTTTGGCTTTGGCCGGAGCCGGATCTGACTCGGAGTCAAACTCTGAGTATTCTCCAGAACAGGACGTTCCTAGGATGTCAAAGAAAATCGTTAATGATTCAGAAGACGAGAATAATGAAAGTGGCAATGAGGAGCTTCAGAATCCGTATCCGCTGGAAGACAAGTTCAAAGATGAAGCCGATAGGGCCAAGCTTCTTGGAATGAGTGAGATGGAGCGTGAAGCAATACTGTACGAGAGATCCCAAGAGGTGATCAAGTTGAAGGAGAAGCATCTGTTGTCCCTAAGGGCAAAGCAGAGCCAATTGGAAAAAACAGCAAGGGAGGGTCCCAAATCAAGCAAAACAAACAAACTTAGTGAGTTGAAAAAGCAAAGAGAACAAAAGTCCAAGAGACAGAGAAGTGATCAATACAGCGATGACGAAGACGATTATAGGTACGACGATGCTGGTGACAATGATGATGTAGAAATGTCTGATAACTACATCGATGAAGACGACGCAGTTTTTGTGGAACCAAAAAAATCATCCAGAAGCCAAGAGCTTAGTAAACCGGCTACGCTGAGTGATATCAACAAGATTATATTTGGTAGAACCGCGATGAGCAAATACTGGTATTATCCCGAGTTTAATGATGTTGTCAAAGGAATGTATTTGAGACTGAATACTGGTTCTGAAGGAAATGGATTTTCTCCCTATAAAGTTGTCGAGGTTTTGGGAAGTCAGCGCATAAAGGGAAGCGCATATGCTTTAAACAGTAAAGAGAACAACTGCGACATGTACCTGAAGGTAACTTACCCCAATCAGAGAGAAATGGTAAGGCCTTTGTTTGTCTTTTCAGATTCTCCTATAACGCACCCAGAATTTGATCTATTCCTTAGGGAATTGGAGACGGAAGGGCTAAGCGTTATGGATTTAAGGGATGTTGATTACAAGTACCACCAACTGAAAGAAATGTCCTCTCGTTCTCTGTCTAATGATGAGGTTAATAATATAGTGAAAATGAAGCAGGATTTGTCATCAAATGCAGGCTTCAATACTGTTTTGAAAAAAGCCCAACTGCAAGAAGAGCTGGAAGAGGCCCGAGATGCCCATGATGATGAAAGAGTAGCCAGAATTGAAGCAGAACTGAAATCTATTGGAGCCGAATCTGTAGTCGCTTCAAAAGCTTCGTCGTCTATGCTTAAAATCGACCAAAGGAATAAGAAATTAAACAACAGATTTATCCGTAAAGCTGAAATGGCTGCTGTTGAGAAAAGAAAAATGCGTGGCTTCTCAGAATCGGATCCATTCTACAGATTAACGACCACGGCAAGGATGTTTTACAAGTCGGCCAATTTAGGGGCAGATGATTTAAACCAACCCAAAAGTAAGGCAGAGTTAGAAGAGGAAGCCAAGCAAGAACAAAGACTTGAAAAGGAAAAAGTAGAGTCCATGACTAAAAGTAATTATAGAAATGGTGGGTTGGATACTATCATCTCCAAAATTGATTTTGATATCGATTTTGACTTCTAGTAATTTATTGTATATGGTAATTAGGAATCGAATACAACATACTCGGTGAGTACTTTTTTCTCTTCCTCGTTAAGTTTGGGATATAATTCTCCAAATCGATTGATGTTATGCACAGCACAGTCCTTGAAAAAACTCTTTAGGATTTCTTTCAGAGCTTCGTCGCCAGTGTTAGTTTTATCGTCATCAGAATCACTATCGTATCCTCGGTGCTCATCATTGTCAATGTACGATCTCAACTTTTCATAGCTCGGTATACCGACATCTTCCAGGTCTTCCCAACCTTGACTTTCATCGTCATCTTGTCCCAGATCTCCTCCTCCTGCTGCAACAACTTTATCAACATCGATAGAACGCTCGATGATACTTTTTGTGTCCAGTTGTTTACATTGAAATTTAAGCTCGTTGATTAAAAGCTTCAAAATTTTCAACGACGCTGGAATTTGTTGATATCGAGTTGGGATCTTTTTGGCCATTGATCTAGTGATGATGATATCAGGATTGACGTTGGGATCAACTATGACGTCGCCATTTACTATCATCTCGTCAATCCTTATGTCGCCTAATTTAAAAATAGCGATAAAAGCTTTGATGTTAGTCATTATCTGTTCGTAACCTCTAACAATTTCAAACACGTTGAACCAAATGGGAAGAATAATATACAAAGCCGATCTCTTCTCGCCATTCTCATCGCTGATAGTGAAATTTGTCAAAAAATCAAGGGTTTCTTCGGTAGATATCAAGGTCAGAGTGCTGAAAATTAAGACCAAATTTTCTATAGTAACTAGCTCTTTGGCTACTGATAACCTGACTGTGACTGATTTCAGGATAGTCACTAAATATTTGTTCACAATGTTCTGGTCTTTGAAGTATGTAATCAAAGTGATAATCAAGTCACCTAAATTCAAAATTGCACTATCTGATAATTCGGGGGACAAGAACTTTGATATAACCTTGATAGTCATTTCTATTCCATTCTCTCCTTCTTCAGATGAGTATTGGGAAACTAAGTGAGGTGCCTGTTTGAGTAAAGCGTTGAAAACTTCACTTGAGCTCTGGAGAATTTGGTCATCTGATACTGACAAAATAAGCTTAGTCATAGGAGAAAAAATGGCCGAGAAAACGCTAGCTGGGAGTTCATTCTCAGGAGCCTGCTGAATGAAATTAGTTACTAGCTCCAACGATAAATTCAATTCTGGGGAGTACTCTACTGTTTTTGACAACGATGCTGTGATTGTATCCAAAACAATAGGCAACCCTTTAGAACAATGGTTCATGAAGTTCTCTAGTGATATTCCCGAAAGAAGGTCAGATAAACACTCCTTAGCACTTAGAATTGCTTGGTAATTGGAGGGATCTTTGTAAGTAATTGAGTATATCAACTGAAGGGTAGCGGCATCAGGAGCTGAATTCAGCCTCTGGATATCAATGTTTATAATGATCGATAATGCTTCTAAAAGTACAGTGTTTGTATCTTCTTCAGAATCCTCAACCAAAGACGAAACGATGTTCAGCAGTCCATATTGAATGTCAGAATCAAACTTGGAGGATGGTATGAAATGGTTCAAATATGTAAAACTGATCAAGATGGAAGCGTTTATCAATTCGTTAGTAGCAGGCTTACTTGCCTGGATTGAGAGTATTTCTCTCAATGCATAAACTCCAAACGAAATGTGATCGATATTAGCTTGAAATTTCTCCAAAAACTTGGGAATGATAAGGATAATTCGGCAAATGTACCTGTTGAAGCTAGCACTACCAAAGACCTCACTTTCAAAGTAAAACTTGATGATATTAATGAATGCTTCCAAAGTTGAAGATAGGGTGTGGTTAACCTTCTTGCCTTCTGATTCATTGACAAAACACCCTTCCAAAAGAAATACCATACTTTCTTTTACCTTCAAGTCATGAAGTATTGTGGATGGATCGTTTGCAACTTCATTAGCATGTGGAGTGTAACGGTCAAGTAACGTGGAGGTCAAAAAGGAAGAGTCTGTTTTGTTAAGATTAGACAGAAAATCCAGTATCTCAGATCTTATGCTAAAATCAATGGACATTCCAGTTTCAGTAGTGACGAATTCGTTGAAATCAGACTCCCAAATCTCTTCTAGTTCTTGAGGAACAACAGCTAGTTTAGTTAGCGTATCTAATAGATTGAATCGACATGATTCATCTTCGAGTGATGAAATCCTGGAGAATTCAGAAAGAGCGCCTAATAAGCTTAACTGTTCACTCAGTTCATCTTTGATCACTTTCAAGGGATCAGAGTCCTCTATGTTCACCTCTTCAAAAGAACTGTAATCCCTGAATACGGAAGCGACATTTGCAGAGTTTTTCCCTTCTACTATCAAGCTCGTGCAAACAGGTTCTAAAATAGACAATTCCTTTATGATCAGCGGTAATAATTGAGGAGCAAGTTGAAGATTTACTTTTAAGAATATCCATGAAAACTCATTAGCGATAACGTTCAAGATCCGGTACAATTCAGCCTTGTAGTTTTGCACATTGAGCAGATCCAAGAACTTATCCGAGGAAAACTCTTGCAAAAATGAGCAAATGATGTTAGTCAGTTCTGGGATGATTTCTTTTACCATCAATACTCTATTACCGTTGTCATGGATTTCAGGTCCTTGGAGTTGTCTGATACAACTTAGCAGTACTTTTAACGTCTCCGTTTTCAGTTCAATCGGAATGTCCCTGTCTGCTAGCAATTGCTGACAATGCTTCATCACTGCTAACCCAACACCCTGCTCAAAGAACTGCTCATCGGTCACCAAATCGTCAAACAAATCGTGAAGTACTTTCAAGCCACCCAATATTGTATGATAGCGTCTGTTTGGGTTGTTGGTCATTTCGTAGAGATCGTTCAGCAACGACGGCCACTCGTCTGGGTAATCAACAACAGCTATCTGGACAATTGCATAGGAAGCACTACTTCTAATTTTGGAGCTTGGATCACTGAGAAGCTTCAATAGTGAAACTCTAATTTCATTCTTGACCACCTGGTCGATTGGAGGCCCAACAAATGACTGGAAGCCCATAGACCAGTACTTTGGCACAAATCGCTTCAGGACCAGCAATGAAGCTTGCTTTGTATCCAACTCTATGGAGTCTTGCAGGGCTATTCGAATCAAAGACAGATACGTTCCAGAAGAATCGGATTCCATACACGAGCCCAGATTCTTTTCTGCCGCTGATCTCTCGTCATTGTTGGCACTTGACAGAAAACGCAGGGTATGAACTATGTTCGATTCCATTTTGATAACCGTGTAGAGGGGCTACAGGACGCGTAGGTTAGATGCCTGGTGATAGTGAGCCCTTGCGATCAGAGATAGCAGTGGCATGCTTAGCGGTGTACCACCCAATTTGTTCCGCGCTGGTAGAAAATATCCCAGGCGACTACAGAACGCCATCACCTACGAAGCAGAAGCTGAAACTACCGGCTGAACTAACTGACGAAAATGATGAATAATGACGATACATTCATATCGGATCAAGAAGAAGATCTTTGGTAAGTAATCCATCGCTTTTAGAGCAACGTAAAGGTCGTTTAAGGCGACCTTTGTGGTGTTATAGTGTTTTTTTGCGCTTGTTTTGCTAACATACAAATTAGTCCGTTATGTGTGGAAGAAATGGATATTTCAGACAAAAATTTCAAGCCTTGTCCCTGTGGTTATCAGGTTTGCCAATTTTGTTACAACAACATCCGTCAAAATCCAGAACTGAACGGAAAATGCCCTGCTTGTCGTCGGCCATATGAAGATAAGAACGTTGAATACAAAGTGATTTCCCAGGAAGAGTGGAAGTTGAACCAGGCTAAGCAAGCTAGAAAAGAGAAAGAAAGAAAGCAGAAGGAGAAGGAAAAGAAAGATGCCGAGCAGGCTTCTAGACGTCATTTGGCGGGCATGAGAGTTATTCAAAAGAATCTAGTTTACGTGGTAGGTTTGAATCCACCGGTCTCTCCTGAAGAACTGCACAATGTACTACGAAGTGAAAAATACTTTGGTCAATACGGTAAGATCCTGAAAATTGTTATCAACAAGAGAAATCGCACTAATCACCACAATCATAATCCGGGCTTCGGTGTTTATGTGACTTTTGCTAAGAAAGAGGATGCTTCGAGGTGTATCGCCGCCGTCGATGGCTCTATTTCGGATGGAAGAGTATTGAGGGCTGCTCATGGTACCACAAAGTACTGTTCTTCATACTTAAAGGGCCAGAATTGTCCAAACCCCAACTGTATGTTCTTGCATGAACCTGGTGAAGAGGCTGACTCTTACACTAGACAAGATCTATCCACTAGACAAGGTCTCAAAATGGGACAAAGTCCAAGAGCCGCCGTTCATGGTCTTATTCCACCTCCAGACATGGTGCCTTCACCAACCATTGAAGAACCCGTTGCCACGGAGCGTCACGTGGAAACACAAGTGTCAGATGGACCTATTCTTCCATCTACTGCATCATGGGGAAAGACAACTAGAGGGTCTTCTACAATTCTTTCAACTTTGCAATCTCCTGGTGTGGATCACTCTACATTGAAGAATGCCAGCTCGTTCCCAAGTTTGGCAGAGACTCAGCAACTTCATGCGAATTTACACACTCCACCTGCTCCCAAGAAGAAGGAAAAGAAGCCAGATGGCTATGAATCGTTGGATGAAGTTTCCAAGGGAGTTCTATCTGCTGTCGAGGATATTGAACAAACTATTAAAACGTTCTTTCAATCGCCAAGTACTGGTTATCGTTTGAAGGAGAATTACACTTATAGAAAGGGAGACACTCCAAGATTATTTTTGTCTGGGTTTCAACAAGCGCCAGCCACCTTTGAAGAAAGTAAAGGTGGAGAATCGGAAGATATGTCTCACTTGGTGGACTTGTTGTTGTTCTCTCCTGGAGTGAAAAACTATAGTTTCTACAGAGCTACTCCTACCCAGCAGCAGTTGCAACAGCAGCAACAGGCCCAGCAAGCGCAACAGGCTCAACAAGCTCAACAGGCACAGGCTCAACAGGCTCAGCAAGCCCAGCAGGCTCAGCAGGTACAGCAACAGGCTCAACAGGCTCAACAGGCACAGCAGCAGCAGGCACAGCAACAACAACAACAGCAACAATTGCAGCAGCAGCACATACAACAATTGCAACAAATACAGCAACTACAACATGCACAGCAGCAACAGCAACAACAACAGCAGCAGCGTCAACAACAAGAACAGCTTCTCCAGCAATTGCAACAGCAGCAACAGTATCACCAACCCCAAACACAGGCTCAGAATTTCCCACAACAGTACTTGATGCAACAGGCTCAAGCTCAAGCCCAAGTGTTGGCCCATGCCCAGCATGACTCCTCCTCCAATCCCATGTTTCCTAGCATCAGAGAAAGCTCTGGAGTCTCAGCCACACCTCCGCCTCCAGGATTGTTCAACGGGGTTACCAACCACAATGCTGAGACACACAACACTCCATCGTCCGAACTGCTGAACCAGTTAATGAACGGTGAGGGCCGGAACTCGATCAATGCTTAGTGGGAGGCTATTTATACTGTTCTGTGGTATGTAGATAAAATATACTCATTAGTTAAAAAACAATCATAACAACTGATGTCTGATGTTCCAGAGGGTTCTCATGCGTAAATTGGTGCTTTCAACTGGCCTTCCCCCCACCTAAACTTCAATGAGGGGATCTCCATGTCACGTGACAGTATCGGTATAACATTTGGGGATATACACGGTCGGATGCACTCCGCCTAACAAACTCTGTGAAGGTGCGAAACAAGAGACCCGTTCAAGGAAAACCACATTGATTACCTGTTAGTTCCTCCTTTCTTTTTACCCACAAGGTTCACTCTCACCACAATGTTGCCATTTCAAGCAGTAGCCAAAGCAGGCCTCAAGCCCCAATTGAACCGCATGAGTGTAAACTCATTGAGAGCAGCTTCCTCGTCGGTGGGTCCAACAAAGCTCTCTGTTAGAGATGCTCTGAACTCAGCCATGGCCGAAGAATTGGACAGAGACCCTGAGGTGTTCCTGATCGGTGAGGAGGTTGCCCAATACAACGGTGCCTACAAGGTCTCCAGAGGACTGCTGGACAAGTACGGGCCCAAGCGTATCGTTGATACCCCAATCACCGAGATGGGTTTCACCGGTCTTGCTGTTGGTGCCTCCTTGGCTGGTTTGAAGCCAATCTGTGAGTTCATGACTTTCAACTTCGCCATGCAGTCCATTGACCATATCATCAACTCTGCTGCCAAAACTCTGTACATGTCTGGAGGTAAGCAACCTTGTAACATCACCTTCCGTGGCCCTAACGGAGCTGCTGCTGGTGTTGGTGCTCAGCATTCGCAGGATTACTCTGCTTGGTACGGATCCATCCCAGGTTTGAAGGTCATCTCTCCTTACTCTGCTGAGGACTACAAGGGTCTGTTCAAGAGCGCTATCAGAGACCCAAACCCAACCATTTTCTTGGAAAATGAACTGCTATACAACGACGAGTTCGAGGTTTCTCCTGAAGTTCTCTCCCCTGACTTCCTTGTTCCAATTGGTAAGGCCAAGATTGAACGTGAAGGTACGGACATCACCATTGTGTCTCATAGCAGAAACTTGACCTTCTGTTTGGAGGCAGCCACTGTACTTAAGGAAAAGTACGGCGTCTCTGCCGAGGTTCTCAATCTTCGTTCCATCAAACCAATGGACGTTCCCGCCATTGTAGAGTCTGTCAAGAAGACCAACCACTTAATCACCGTCGAGGCCGGTTTTCCAGCCTTTGGTGTTGGTTCTGAGATCTGTGCCCAGATCATGGAGTCTGAAGCCTTTGACTACCTAGATGCCCCAGTAGAGAGAGTGACAGGATGTGAGGTTCCTACCCCTTACGCCAAGGAGTTAGAAGACTTTGCTTTTCCAGACACCCCAACTATCGTAAGAGCTGTCGAGAAGGTTCTTTCTCTGAAAGATTGATTATAGAGTTCAATAATGCCCATGATATATTATAAAATAATTTGGAAAAGATTAAAGTCTAATTATATAGATCTATCCACCCTTTGTTTGACCCTCTCAAGACTCATCTTGACGTCTCCCTTTGCAAAGTTGTCTAAGTTGTAATACACGGGAGCCAACTCTATCAACCACTCGGGCCTAATTGATGTCACTGTTCTAATGTAATTTTTGGTGGTCAAGACAAACTCATTATAGATTACCCACTCGTTCTCCTTTGCAAGGACAGTGCTTGGGTGGATTAGGACGTCTTGATTATCTTTCACTGTAATGTATCCCTTGGCTCCAGATCTTTTCTTTGCTACCTGCATGAAAAATCCAGACGTCAATGCCTTGCGAATATTATCGTAGTAGTTTGGATCCTCAAAATCGGTGGACACAAGGTGCAAGTCGTACCTCTCCATCAATCTTTCCAGTTGCCTTCTAACGTTCTCGGCACTCTTCAAGGATCTATACGAAAGAAAATGTTCTTTACACCAGGGATTGAGGCCCTTTTCATAGGCTTCCTCAGATTGGAAAGCATGATAGACGTTCAAAAGCGTGAGGTGGTCTCCGTCTGGGTGTGCAAACAAACTCTTCATTTCGTCGGCCTTCTTCTTGTTGTTTGGCGGACGCACAAACACAGATGGTACCGATAACATGGCCACGATGGTAAGAACTTCGTTCGAACAATTGAACTCTGACGAACCAATCAACATGACTGCCAACATAGGATCCAGAGGAAACTGCGAGGCCAATCTTCCCAGAGCTGTCAACATACCGTTGTCATCTAAACAAGCCAGATAGTTCAGCTCTTCTAAAGCACGCATCATGGTTTCTGGTGCTGGAGGGTCCATAAAATCGAAATGAACCAAATCGTCAATTCCTAGCTTCTTCAACTCCAGCACAGTTGAAGCCAAGTTACTTCGCAAAATTTCTGGATAACTCTGTTCAATCAACTCCTTCTGAAATGCCTCTTCGGTGTATAATCTGAAACATTTTCCTGGTCTAGTACGACCAGCACGACCAGCTCTCTGTTGAGCAGATGCTTTGGAGATTGGAGACACTAGCAAAGACTCAACCCTTATTCTTGGGTTGTAAACTTTTTGCTTTGAAAATCCTGGGTCAACAACATAGACGATTCCATCAATGGTCAAAGATGTTTCAGCGATGTTGGTAGAGACGATAACTTTCCTACCAGGACGGCCTTTGGGGGTGAATCTTTCGGGCGCTTTGTTGAAGATTTTCTGTTGCATGTGAGGGGGTAGAGAGCCGTATAGAGGGTACACATCCACTGGCCCACAGTTCTGTTCTCGTACCAATGCGTCAGCTTCAAGTGAAATCTTTCGTACCGCATCTTCAATCTCTTCTTCACCGGTCAGGAATAAAAGAATATCACCTTCGTCTTCGGTAGCATGGATTTGAAGGACAGTTCTAATTGCAGAATCTAGATAATCTCTTTGAAACTCTGGTGTATAGTAGATTTCAACGGGGTGTGTTCTACCTGGGACAGCCAGTAATGGGGCATCGTTGAAATAACTTTGGAATTTTTCAGCATCCAAGGTAGCGGACATGATAATGATCTTCAAGTCAGGACGTCTCTGGACGACTTGTTTCAATAAACCCATCAATATGTCAGTAGCCAAAGTACGTTCGTGGGCTTCATCAAGAATAATACATGAATATTTTGACAAATTGTGATCATCCATAGCTTCTCTCAGCAACATACCGTCAGTCATGTACTTCAGTATGGTCTTGCTGCTTGTTTTGTTTTCGAATCTGATGCTGTAACCAACCTCTTCTCCTAATGTTACATCCATTTCATCAGCCACTCTTGCTGCAACGGACATGGCAGCGACCCTTCTGGGTTGGGTACAAGCCACCTGCGAGCCTAAAAGATGGGGCATTTCGTCGTACAGTACAAATTGAGGTATCTGCGTTGTTTTACCAGAACCTGTCTCACCAACAAACACCATGATCTGTGTCTCATGGAAAACTCTGAGAAACTCATCTCTCTGTGCATGAACGGGTAGATCTCTTCTTGTTTTCAGAATACCAAAGTATTTTGAAGAAAACTGCTTTCCAGTAAACGGATTCACAGTAGCAGATTCCAGTCTTTCAGCGTCCTTAGCGGTTGTCTTGTGGCGCTCCAAACCACTGAATTCTCCATCATCATGCACTTGAAGAGGACGCTCAACCTCCTTCTTGGGGTGATTCAAAAGCTCCTTCTCCGCTTCTTCGGCGGCGTGCTCGGGAACGGATGTTTCAACCACCTTCACCTTCTTCTTAGGTCTTTCCCGGTCAGTCATAGAGTGATTTGTTTGTTAGAGAGAAGAGATTAGATTTTTTTTTTGGAGTTTCAATTTTTTTTTCTTAGGCATCTGATATTCGCTAAACCTCACCCACTGTGACCAACTCTTCACTGTCAATCTCGTATACACGATTCCTCCACTACCACCCTACTTCTCCAACAATGTCGGGAAGAGTTCTGTATGAGACATTCCTTATTGCTTCCGGGGCCTCCAAGGTGCTCAGAGGGTCAGCAGAATTGATTTGCCAGAAAACTTTCCCTTCTTTATATCAAGATAGCAAGCTCTGGGATGATGCTAAACAGAAGGCTAAAGAGGCCAAATCCAAAGTTGAAGGTGCCGTGGAAAGCAGCCCATTGGGTCCAGAAGAAACAGGAATGGACATATTTGAATTGGCAAAGCAGAAGGCTAATAGCGTCCGGTACACTGGCGAGGTGGAGAGCTCTTTGAAGGATGAACATAGGCCCAAACCTCCTTCCAAGACTAAAGGTCCTTCCAATAAAAGAGCCTTCCACACAACTAGGCTCCTAAAAGATGAGCAAGATATCAAGGCCAAGAAGGAGAAAATCCTGCAAGAACTGGCCCAGCCGGAGTTTCAAATGGACCAGTCGTCCGTGCCAAGTACAAGGCTGAGTAGACTTTTTCATTATGGCTCTCTGGCTGCGGGTGTTGGTGTTGGAATGGCCAAGGAATCTTTCAAGAGCTACTCAAAAGGAAAGTCGCCTGAGTTGAAAGATTTGATTATGTCACCGGAGAATATCGAGAGAATTGCAAAGAAATTCTCCAAGATGAGAGGAGCAGCTTTGAAGGTTGGTCAGATGTTGTCATTCCAAGATTCCTCTGTGCTCCCCCGTGATATTCAAGTCATTCTTCAAAGAGTCCAGAACAGTGCCCATTACATGCCTCAATCCCAGCTGCACAAGGTCATGACTGCAGAATTGGGTGCCAATTGGAGAACTAAGTACTTTTCTTCCTTCACTGATATACCTATGGCTGCAGCCTCAATTGGACAAGTGCATATGGCTGTAACTAAAGATCTGGACCCTGTTGTTGTTAAAATTCAGTACCCAGGCGTTGTCGACAGTATTGATTCCGATTTGAACAATTTGCTCCTGTTGATGACTGCTTCAAGATTACTCCCTGCAGGCTTGTTTTTGGACAAAACCATTGCCAATGCCAGAATGGAGCTGAAATGGGAGTGCGATTACCTCAGAGAGGCTCAGAGTCTGGATAGATTCAGGGAGCTGCTACATGACGATCCTGTCTTCGAGGTTCCAGAAGTTTTACATGAACTGAGCAGTGAGCACATTTTAACCATGCAGCATATGAAAGGTACCGAGATTGTGAAAGGGAAGTGGGACCAAGACACAAACAACTGGATTGCTACCAACATCATGAGACTGTGTTTGACTGAGATATTCAATTTCAGGTTTATGCAGACAGACCCGAATTGGGCCAATTTCCTATACAATCCTGAAACGAAAAAAATTGAGCTGCTGGACTTTGGTGCTTCCAGAGAATTTGGAGAGGAGTTTGTGACCAACTACGCCAATTGTTTGAGGGCTTCGATCCGTAAAGATCGAGACAGCGTTGAGAAATATTCCTTGAAGCTTGGCTACTTAACGGGAATGGAGAAGGATTCGATGAAACAGGCCCACATTGACTCTGTCCTTGTTCTGGGAGAACCATTTTCTCCGACCGACAATGCAGGCAGTTCCTATGACTTTAGTAGACAGGATGTGACTGATAGAGTCCGAAAGAACATTGGCACCATGTTGGAGGAGAGACTCACACCCCCGCCGGAGGAGACCTACAGTTTACACAGAAAATTGAGTGGAGCCTATCTTCTTTGCTCCAAGTTGCAAGCTACTGTTCCCTGCGAAAAGCTATTTGAAGAAATTGTCGGGTTGGAGTACCAGGAGTAAAAGCACCAATTAATATATAGCTATCACATTACAAATGTATATAGATAAAATTATTAGTATAGCTATATATAGTTATTTTTGAACAGAATTCGCTGCTTGATATTTTTCCTCATCTTGCATCGATTGTGTCTCAGATAAAACTACAACCCTAGCTGTTGCTGAGTCTTATGAGCTACTTTGGCACAGATCAGAAAGCTAGGCGGCCTACTGCGAACTTCAAACGCCACAAGAGCTTTGTGAGAACGGCGGACGACAATGTTTCCACACACAGTGAGTTGGATATCTCCTACTCCAGGATTGATAGTATGAGGGCCCCCACAAGGAAGACGTCAGTTATTCTGGCAGAATCTGGCAAGAAAGTGCAAGGTGTCTTTACTTATGGGGTGGATGATACAGACGACGTCACTCTGGACGGAATGGAGGTAGAAGAAGGAGAGTGTGAAGAAGAAGATGCTCCTTTGCTGGTTCATCCAGATCCAGCTCCTGTCTCGGACTCAGAGCCTTGGGTGGCACGCAAAGTGAAAGAAATGTCACACTTTCAGCTTTCAAAGACTCAGAAAGGCGTCTTGAAGTCGTCCATTGCTTATTTTTTGGCATCCTTGTCCGTATATTGCACACCCATATCAAACTTGTTGGGAAAGATCGATTCGAAACATGTTGTCTGCACGGTGTGTGTGTATTTCCATGCCACTAGGACCAAGGGTTCCATGATAGAGTCTATGGGGTTTGCCATCCTTGGCGTAACATTTGCATTTTTGACATCCATCGTCTGTATGGCGATCTCAACCTTCTACTATGACCAGGGGCAGAGGATTTTGGCCATTGCAATAGATTTACTGGTTAGTTCCATTGCACTAGGGCTCATTTCTTTCATGAAACAAAGGGTAGACAAACCCAATTTTAATGTTGCCTGTTCTCTATCTGCCATCTCATTGATTTCTTGTATCGTCAAAGAGGGAAGTTTGAATAATACGCAGGTTCCACTTGAAAAGATCAGATATCTTCTAGGAATAGTGTTCATGGGATCTTTTATCTCGTGTATTGTGTGCTTTCTTTTGTGGCCCACAAGTGCTATAACGGAGCTACGGACTGCCTTAAATGAATGTTGTAACGATATGTCGCAACTATTGAGAGTGCTACCTAACAAATTTGTCACTATTGACTCTGTCGATTCGGAAGACGTCAACACACTATATTCTTCATTGAACAACAACATGAAGAAAGTCTACAAGTCTCTCAATGAAGCTAAATACGAGCTGTACGTGAGGGGCAGAGAAAAAGAGTTTCGACATTTGTCAGAAATGGCTCATTCTCTTGTCAAGATGAGTGGCAGTTTGTCCGGTTTGAAAACATCTGCCGAGATGCAATGGGCTTTATTGCATGAAGAAACTGAATCTGCGACATTTGTCAATGATGTGTCCCTTCATGAATTTATGGGCGAATCTATGAGGAAATCAAGAAATGACGAAGATCCGCTAGACGAAGATCATCAGTTCGTTGCGCTCAACGCTGCAGAATTGTTCAAAGTTTTTATTTTCTATCTGGGCCCTTCTATGAAGTCTTTTTCTTTCACAATGAGACAAGTCTTGGAAGGTGTTCCATTTGAGAATAAGCAAGTTCAATTAGAAATAACCAATACAGCACCATTTCAGCATAGTTTGAAACTAGCGTCCGATCTTTTCAGCAGCAGACATAAGAAGGCCTTAAACAGACTTTACGGGCAAAAACTGTTTACCGAAGACGCTGATGTTGAGAGTAAAATTAATCAAGAAGAAGTTGCCGCAAGTTGTGGTAATTTTGCTGCATTGCTGTCTGACTTCTCTAATGAGTTGAGTGGATTTTTGACTGTTCTAGATGAGTACCGGATACTGGTTAGCTCCAAGAGCTACGATTTTTTGAAATTCTGGAAACGTACCCCAAACAATAGCTACCAAGCTTACAAGAACCAAAACGGTTCTAGACCGACTGTAACGTTGAATGATGCCTTATTGAAACTGCAAAATGTCAAAAACACCCAGAAAAGTGTTCGAAGTGGATCTTTCAGCTTCAATCTGTGGCGATTGCTGCGTTTCTTTCAAAGGGTTGACGTTCAATTTGGTTTCAAAGTAGGTATCGGTGCATTTTGTATCTCCCTATGGGCGTTTGTCGAAGAGACAAAAGCACTGTTCTCAGAATGGAAGGGGGAATGGATTTTGGTGACGTACTGTATTATCATGAATAAATCTGTCGGTGGTACGGCAATGACGATTAATTGGAGATTCCTGGGTACATTTTTGGGTGCATTCAGCGCTTATTCAGCGTGGTACATCTTTGGAGGGGAGGTATTTGGTTTGGCTTTAGCCGGTTTTCTAATATCCATTCCTTCTTTCTATATTATTCTTCAATGGAAGACCAACAATGCCTTTGGCCGATTTATTTTGCTAACTTACAATCTTACCGTGCTGTACTCTTACAGTTTATCGAGAAATGACTATGATTCTGGAGAGGGTGATGATGAGGAAGGTGGAACAAATCCAATCGTGTCTGATATTGCCATGCACCGTTTCTTCGGTGTTTCTCTCGGAGTTGTTTGGGCATTGGTGATAACACTGCTATTCTTCCCGAACAGTGCCAGAAGTAGATTAAGAAAAGGATTGTGTGTTCTTTGGTTGCGAATGGGAATTATTTGGAATAGTGATCCTCTCAGCTATAAATATGATGAATTCACTCAGGAGAATAAAATGGTCGGTATTGCTGACAGAAAGGCAATTCGGCGTATTATTGCAGATCTTGAGGTTTGCCTGAAACAAGCCCCAAAGGAACTGAGATTGAAAGGTCCATTTCCGCAAGATATTTACACCCGTCTTTTGAAATCTACCCATAAAGTTATGGATGCGTTTGAGAACATGAATAGTATGATAGATGTGGATCCAATGATCACGGACAACGAAAAAGACGTCATAACATATATCCAGTCAGAGAGATCTGAACTAGAGCACCGTGTGTTCTTGATCTTCTACATGGTTGCCTCGGCAATTCGATTAGGTTTCCCATTGGCCAGCAAGCCAGCGTCTACCGAACATGCAAAGGATAGAATGTTGGCTAAACTAAGTGAGATCAGACATCGTGTGGCTAAAAATCAGGAAAATAGCATGTACTTGACAAACCAAGACTTTGTTTTGTTGTACTCCTATATCTTAGTTACATCGACCATTACTGAAGAGCTGGACAAGATTATCGAAGATGTCATTGATCTGTTTGGTATTGTCACGGAAGAGACATTTGATATTTAATGGGGGTCATCAATTTTTTACTTTTTCCCAATCGAGGCATAAGTTGTCTTCTTCGCTGGTTGTGAGCCCAGTGGCGTTAAGAGAGAAAAAAAAGCCAGTCTTATAACATAGTTCCATACTTACTCCAGTACACCTAACTTCGACCATCATGTCAGACACACAAATCACGGCGGAGAACGAGCTTGGTCAGCAACTGAAATCTTTGGTGCTGCAAAAGCTTCAGTCAATCAATTTCACGGACGATCCAGAATACGTCTCTGAGTTTATCGTGATCTTGATTTCCAACAACCGGTCCTCAGAGGAGATTACTAATGAGTTATCCAGTTTATTTGGAGATGCAATCAATCAACAGTTTGTGCAGTCCATCTTCCAGGATATACAAGGATTGAGGAATGACTCCCAAATTCAACAGCAACAGCCACAATATCAGCAACAGAATGGACAGGAACAAGCACAGTTAGAACAACAACAGCAGCAGCTACAGCAACAACAACAGCCACAGCAAATGACCAATCAAGTACAGTCTTCAAACAGTTTGCCTCCACAATCGGCTTTTGCCAATATTCCCGATAGACCCCGTTCGTTTGCCACAAATAACAAACGAGGCCGTGGTGGTATCAACAAGCAAAACGGTAGAAATAACAATGCCAGATCCAACTTTGCTTTGAAGAATGAACAAAACTTTTTGACTGCCATGGATTCGTCAATGAATATAGCGCAACCATCCAACCCAGACCAGGAGGTTGAGGGTAACAATTTTGTCTCCAAGAAGGGAAACCGTTGTCAGTACTTCCCACATTGCAAGAACAAGCAGTGTCCATTTGGTCATCCTACGAAAACCTGTTTTGCATTTCCCAATTGTCCCAACCCTCCTGGAACTTGTAATTATCTTCACCCAGGTGAAGACGATGCACTAATTGCTGAATTGGAGAAGACTAGGAAAGAATTTCAAGAAAGAAAGAGCTTCAGCCAGGCTAAGTTGATGGAACAGGTGGAACGTAAGGTTCAAGAGCAATTGAAAAAGACTTTGGAGCAAGGTCAGATTGGTATTTGTAAGTTTGGTAATATGTGTTCCAGAGAAATGTGTCCATTTGGTCACCCAACTCCAGCAAATAATGCTGCGCGTGTCACGACTCTGGAATGGTGCCCAGAAGATAAGCAGTGCTCCAATCCTGAGTGTCCAAAGGCTCATAGATCGCCTGAACACAAGATTACCGAAGAGGAGAAACAACAGAAACAACAGAGGGCTTTGGAGCAATGTCGATTTGGTAAATCATGTCGTAACTACAAATGTTCAAGACGCCATGCAACTACACCAGTCCTCTGTCGTGAGGGAAATAGTTGTACAAGACCAAACTGTTTCTTCACTCACCCTATAGATGAGGATTGTAAATTTGCAGCAGGATGTCGCAACCCTAACTGTCCATTCAAACACCCCGAGGGTCGTGAGATTAGCGCTGGTGCACCAGTGACCAACGCTGTGTGGACTCCGCAGACTGGCGCTACTAGTGAAAGACAGTTCGCCGTTCCAGAAGATCAAATCATGGAACAGGTTCCTTTGCAAAACTAATAACAACCATATTTGTACATTAAGTAAAGTTTAACAAGTGAAATACATTAATATTTGACTATTTAATATCTCTTTCTGTAGGAAGCAGAGGCCTCGTCGGCGTAAACGTCGAGAGGAGACTCGGAGAGCTCATAGTCGTCCCACAAAGTTGGGGTCAAGAAACCGTAGGTGTTACCAATGGCAATGAAAGCAGCCTTCAAGGTGTTCTCCAAAGTTCTGGTGGAACCACCGGAGGAAGTGTAGACGTCTTCAACACCGGCCAACTGCATCATCTTCTTGACAGCTGGAGAGGCAACAATACCGGAACCTCTTGGGGCAGGAATGATTCTGACCAAAACGGAACCACACTTACCAGAGGTCTTAGAAGCCAAAGAGTGAGGAGCACCCAAGTTGGAACCCCAGTAACCTCTTCTGACTGGAATGATAGACAGCTTAGCGATGATGATAGCGGCTCTAATGGCGGTAGCAACTTCCTTAGCGGTCTTAATTCCAAGACCAACGTGACCGTTGGAGTCACCGATAACGACGACGGCCTTGAATCTGGTTCTTTGACCGGCACTAGTTTGCTTCTGGACAGGCTTGATCTTCATGACCTCGTCCTTCAAGTCAGGCAACAGGTGGTCGATGATTTGGAATTCCTTGACTGGGAGAGAGTGCAAGTAAATCTCCTCAATGGAGGTGATCTTACCGGCCTTCACCAATCTACCGAGCTTGGTGACTGGGGTCCAACCCTTCTCCTCCTCACCTCTTCTTGGTCCTCTCTTTGGTCCTCTCTTACCTCCACGGGCGCCACCAAATTGTCTTTGGCCTTGTGGGGCAGATCCTTGTTGAGCAGATGCTGGTGCTTGAGACATGATTAATTACACTGAAAAAGTCGGAATGTACGTGGAAAGCCGATGGTGGTGGTTTTCGATCGACGGTATTCAATGATTGAAGAGTGAAAGTCTGAAAAGTTTGAGATTATTTTTCTCTGGCTCGCGAGAGAGCGGGATGCGCAGACAAAACACGAAGGTAAATGTGCCCTGTCTTTGATCACGTGCCTAGTCTTTTGTGGTGTTTTGATCTCCGATTTCCGAGCCGCTCCATGTGCATCGAGACAAGATTGCTTGCTATGCTTGCTACCAGAAGCAAAGTAGTGACAGACGAACACTCTGGACTAACGAATGCTCAGGGGCAACGACGGTGACCTGTAGGGCAGTTAGCACTGTTACGTAGTTGTAGGAAGCGTGGCTTTGGTAGCTCTCGACCAATTAGGTTTTACCAGACTATTCTTGCTTGCTAATCATCTGTGCCCCAGACGGAGCCTCGCGTCTGTCACTGGGACCGCAATTGCGATGGTCCCCCAATCATGCAGCAAATGTATGAGGTGAGGGTATCGCAAGACGTGGATTTATCCACACTTCTTTTCCCCCTCCCACTTTCATCTTTAAGTTATCTATTTTACAAGCATCATGAGGTAAGTTGCACTGACTACAAGGGACGAGGCTGGCGGGCAACGCCGTCTGTCTCGTCCGTCCTATTAGCCAACCCCCGGCACTAACACAATAGTACTTACGCCGAAGCTGCCACGCCCCCAGAAGGAGTCTCTGCAGGCAAACCAAAACCAGTTCCAGAAGTTGAACAAACCCAAGACCCTCATGGATCAGTGCAAGTCGTGGACGATATCGCCGATGACGTTGAAAAGGTCGTCAATGATGCATCCGAAGAGTTCAAGAAGAGCCATCCAAAGACTGAGAAGGACCTGCAACAGCTGTTCAGCAAGATCAAGACCACCCTTGCTAGCTTTGCCGCCACCGTCAAAGAAGCCGCCTCCAGCGCTGCTGTGCGCTCTCAGAAGGAGCTGAAGAACCCTGTCGTATCATCGCATGTCGTAGCTGCTGGTGTCGGAGCCGCTGTTGTAGTTGCGGCCAAGGCCGGCAAGATCAACAACGTCTGTTCTCTAGACCACTTCACCCAGAACCAAAGAGTCGGTGTTATCACCGGGGTAATTGCCACCGTGCTGATCGTGGACACCCTGCTTACTAGTAAATATTATCCTAAGTACAAGAAGAATTGAATACGTTTGCGTTGTTTGACATGGACCAGTAAGGTGGGGTGTATATGTACATAAGATAGCGCCGCGAAAACACCAAAAAAGTGAAAACAAAAAAAGTTAGATCTGAGTGGTACGGGAATCGAACCCATGTCACATGCTTGGAAGGCAAGTATGATAACCACTACACTAACCACCCATATCTTGCAGAAGATCTTAAGAGGGTGACCTGTGAGGATGATTGAGGAGAAAATCTTTCAGTCATGGATGGTGCATACGAGAGATTCCACAATTGGGACCGAGATGAAATAGCTATCCGACCGTGTTTGTTCCTATTGTGTATCCGCTGGCATAGTTCGCTATTATTTTGATCTATTACTAGAAATAAGACCAGGTACAAATTTCATTTGAGATGCATTCTTAGCACACCCAGCATGTCAATTGTCATGTACCGTGATGTCTCCCTTTTAGCTTCTTTTGGTAGCCACAAAAGGGCAAGTAATGGATTGCAACCGTTAGATTGCGTTTTTGAAGCAGTGTGTGAGTTGCATTACAATTTCCTGTCAACACGACAATCAAGGGTACCAGGGACAAGCCCAAAAAATGGAACCAGAAATGCGTGCCTGTCCCGCCACCTTAAACCTATCTTGAGTAGTCTCCTCAGGCCTCACGTTTATGCCAATATTTGGCAATCTACAGGGGTACATGAAAACAAGATAGCAAGCCATCCATTTTGCTCACGATGATTAACCCACTTTGAATCAGCTGTCATTTTGACTAGGATTACTCACAACACGTTGTTGTTTAAGGCTTGACACACAATTTGTTTTGTCAAAATACGTCAAAGTTTGTCTGCATTGTGCTCCAAACAATATGTAGGACGATCTTGCTGCGTATGACGTAAATGCACCATCAGTAAGGCGGTATAATACCTCACAAATAAGAGAGAAATAGCACACAGTTAACTCGACGAGCTTGCCTGAAATAAGGAGCATGTTGAGCAATGTGCATTGCATTGGGTGTTGCAGACATATGCAAGACACAAAAATACTCTTCTGACCACGATTCGTAAATGGCGTGCCGGAACGTGGTGTTTGGAGGAACTTTTTTGAAGCTCTAGACCGGAGCGAATTGTTCCCGCTTCATGTTATAGGCGACGAGGAGTAGGTCTTTTCACCAAGTAGTATTTCTGGTTTGCTGCTCAGCTTTTCTTTTTTCCGTAAAACTATTGTGTAGTATTTTTCTGCATCAGGGCTTCAGGGCCCCACTCACCCCTCTCTATCGTGCCAAACTCTGGTGGGTTTGGTTTCTTTTCTCCTTGGCTCCGAATTTTCATTTTACTCACCATCCATCTCGTCTCTTTCTGGCAATCAGGCACTTGCAAGGCAACTGGGAGGTGAAATTGTGTATACGAGCGCATGGGATGTGCTTTGAAATTTAATCATCTAGGCATAATCTTGGGTTACATATTCAGCACCGTATAGTTTTTTTTCGGTTTAGAACTTCCTCAATAGTTTCTTAAAAAAACATGCGACTACTTGCAGGAATGTTGTAATGGAAGGGTTGGATATGCGCTTTTGCATACAGCATAAATGCCTAGTTGGGATGCAACATATACCCTTCAGGATAACAGGATAACAGGGAGCACCTTAAATATCAAGGATTGTCCTCCGAGTTTTACGATTACCCAAAATTAAATACTTCTGTCCTGATTCTGGCTCTTTTCAAACATAGATTCAATTACTGGCTTTCAGTGTTGAAACCACAGAAACCAAACTGACCCAACGTTCTTCAGTCTGTTTTCCAAGGTTTCTTTCCATCAGTATTATTAATCCGCCTATTAGCTGAATCATTTATTATTCATCACGCTGCAATGGAGTATTACTTAGCCTCTTCGAAGGCTCTCTTTGTCGATCCTTCGAGTCTACTACCGTCTGGGAGTGGGCCTCATAGCAGGAATAACAACAACAACACTAGTTTCACTTTTAACCACTTCGGCAAAGAAGAAACTTCCGGGGACATTTTGGAGGAAGGTTTCGTTGATCCTCTGTTTGATGACTTATTGTCTTTCTCCATGGTATCCCCTCCTCTAACTGCCAACACTGAGCAAGCACAGGAGCCACCGCGTGTGGAGCAGCCCCTTCAGGATTCGTTCGATTACCAAGAACTCGTCGTTCAGGCTGGGGGACAGCAGCAGCTGGACTTGTTGCCTGGTATTCCTCCAGAGAACATCTTCAACTCGGAGAGCTCCGTGTTTGTTTACTCTAGTGTTCCACAGAGAAATTCTATTCACTCGTTCGTCAGTGTCAACACACCCTCCATGACGCCTGATACTGCACGGGTGAGAAGTTTATCGTCAGTAGAGACCGCATTAGCCACATCGTATGATCAGCCTGTCCAGGACACGTATTCCCTCGAGGTGGGCACTACGAAGGCAACACTACCGTCGGCACGTTCCTCAGTCGAAGTGAACTTCATGCCCCCGATGCTAACTTCCCCACCCTCATTAAGCGCAGTGATCAACTCCAAAAAGCACAAGCTTCAACTTAGACAGCAAAGCAGGGTTGAAGAGCTTAGCTCCTCTCGTGACATCGACGCCTCACCACCCTCTTTCCTTAACTACACAAGTATCCCGCTGGTTCGTGGACTTAGTTCGGGAGGGAACAACAGCAAGCCCCCCAAGGAACCGTTAATCCCAGGAACACACTACGTGACTGCCCGTTTGCGACTAGAAAACAGCAGTTGCGAGGACATGTGCCTGCCCGTGTGGAACGAGCACGAGCTCAAGGACAGGAGAAGGATTATACGCATAGAGAGAAGACGCCAGTCCAACGAGATTGTGGCCTCCTTTTCGATAGTGGGGTCTGCTGCAGAGAATCCCCATACCCAGCCTTCTTCCGACCCAGACGTGCAAGTCTTGGAGGTATCGTGTTTGCAATGTCTTGTCAATGACAACGAGACCGACGACGAGCAAGATTTCAATGAAAAACGTTCATACAGAACCCAAAGTGATCCCATAGAGACATCCAAGCAGGCTCTTCAGAGGGAACTGGATGGCAGCGTCCTTGGACCGGGTGAAACCGCAACTGCATGCCAGCACTACATAACCAGCGTCGAAGTGATCAAGATCATTGAACTGCTGGTAGGAACGCATCTAGTCAAGGACTCTCAGCAAAAGAGGAAGGAAAGAGGCCGTGTGAGGTCCAACTTGGTGCCTTTCTGGTCTAAAAACCCTGTGTCCTCCTCCAAAAACACGATGAAGCACCGTTCCCGGCCGGCTTGCAACGAAGACTATCTTGCCGAGTTGGCCCACCGTATTATGACCTATGAGGTGCGTAGACCGCGGATATTCGACAAGAACGTCCGGATTCTAGAATGGTCCAAACTGGGGCCAGCTTTGCAGCGGGCTCTTCAAAGCTACTACGTGGCGGTGCCGCTTAACGTGTCCGAACCCAGGCTCCAATGAGCAAATAGTGACTATCTGTAATAATATCTACCAATATGCAATGAGTATTCACACCAGAACGACGTTAAGGGGGAGGGGAAGGCCAAGCATACGTTTCTTTTTTATTTTCCAAATTGATTCATCGTTCGAAGATGTTGGCATTCTCAGCCCCAGGACGAGGCATAATAACTTAAAAACGCCGTCTGTAGTGAAAACCCTGCCGTATTACCAAAAAATCCAGCATGTTTTAGTGTTCCGACATATAGTAATATAAATACCGCGCATACAGGCTGATTATGCCTCTAACGCATAATCAACAGTTCAATAAGGGCGTACATAGTGACTGCTACCTGGTACTCTATTGTTGCAAAAATTTATTGCGTAAGTATTACATAGAATGTATTCTTAATGTGAAACAAAAATCTCCATTGAGTATCTGTGAATGCTAGGTAATGCGCACCGCCTACATGATCTTAAAACTTTTACATCTGGGCACCTGATGACTACAGGAGTGGTCACAAATGGTCTACGTGCCATCTGCCATCGCAAAGATGATTCAACGCATCGCCAGCGTTACGCGCCTACTCCGTCTTGACCAGGTTGGTGAACAGTTCATGCTGTGTGATGCTTCAGCCGCTACAGACAGTCTTGCAGGATGTACCCTCGCTATCGACGGGGTTGCCGACACTGGACTCAATCCTGGACGGAGGAATCCGTCGCAGCAGCATAGTGGAGGTCTCATTCGTACCAGGCGCTGGATCTGATGCGCTGGATCTGGTGCTCCATGTGGTGCTGCAGATGCTCCAAAGGGGAGAAGACGTTCTGTGGATCCAGATGGGTAGTCTGTTTCCAATTCGGAGGCTGGTCCAATTAGACGGGTTTCACGGCCCAATGCTGGACCAAATCACTGTTGTGCACATCAACACGCTCTCTGAGCTGGCCTATCTCTTCTCCAATACGCTCAAGAAACCGAACGCAGACCAAGACCAAAAGTACGGCCTGGTTGTTTTGGACGACCTGGCGTCGTTGGTCAACTACTCGTTCCATAAATTGGCTAAGACGTTTACCAAGAGAAGAGCAGTTGTGACCGACCATAATAACAACTTGGAGGCCCAGAAGAAGCTTGGTGTTTCCAAAGCAAGACTGCCAAGAAACCCCCACTCTGAAGCCGATCGACGGCTGCATTTTCTGCTAGAGCTGATGGTCATGATCTCGTCCTACAACAGAGCCCATAACAGCACCAGTCTGCTCTGCGGGCCACTGAATACCACCAACCGCAAGCCGGCCGGAAAGGCTTTTCTCACACAGACAACTCTGCAGCCCATGCTGGGATCAACTGGCGTCTGGCTGAACCAAGTGGCACACCGTCTGGTCGTCTTCAAGGACTGGTACAAGCAGACGAGTGATTCTGCTGGACTACAGATATTACCGCACGTTGCGGTCCAGACCAACCCACGCAACCCCAAGGCACCCCATCCGCCGAAGATAGTTGTTTTCAGCAGATCAAGGGAGGGCATTGCGGAAGTGTCTTCGAGGGGAAGGAACGTTGATGTAGAGGCATCAGATAGAGACACAGATAATGAGATTACCACGCAGCCCGTTTTGGAAAGAGACAGTCCATCGAATTATTGATTAGAAGTCAAGCCAGCCATTTTTGAGTGATCTTCGCTTATCAGCGCGGCCCCTAAATCGAACAGTGAGCAGGCCGACCTTCACTTTGCTAGCGGGGATGGTGCTGGTACCGATTTTGTCTGTGTTTTTTTCTTTTTTTTGTTTTTCCGCCTGGCGTCAGCCTTTCCCTACCAGGGAGACTGTTCCTGTGATGAGTCGTATACGTTGCCAGGTGGTGCGTCCCTCAACAAAGAGGCAAATTTTTTTTCACCTCTGCTGTCGTCCGTCAACCAACTCGTGGCCAATCAACGAAGGCCAATTTCCCACTTATCTAAAAATACTTTTCGCATCTCAAAATAACCTTACACGGTTTCCCAGACAACAGAAAAACAAATGTAGCAATAACCTACTCCCAATCTCACAGCGGTTTGTCGGCACCCAGCTAAACTGCTGCTCTAGGCCCACATCACTTGAACCCGGTGGCTACTACAGGCCTCCAGTCCGAGATGAAAAAGCCATATTCGTGTGGCCACAATTCCCCTGAATGCAGAATACCAATAATTACACGTATGCCAAATCTAGAGTTGAACAGACAAATCAATCGATCCACGGTTTCCCATTCCAGCCTTTTCTCACTCCAACTCGCCTCATTCCTGCCTCAGGTGCATAAATCCTGCATCAACAGTCCAGATTAGGGTGGATTTTGTGTTTAAAATAGGAAATGAAAACAAATACAGCGCGAAAGTGTTATGTTTTAACTTTTCGACGCCTTTTCCAGATAGGTGGGAAGTGTATAAATACATACTATTCTTCCCCCTTTCTCTCCTTTTTCGTTACTTACATTTTACCGTTTCGTCACTCGCTTCACTCAACTACAAAAATGCAATTCTCTATCGCTGCTACTTTGGCTCTTGCCGGATCTGCCTTGGCTGCTTACTCCAACGTCACTTACACCTACGAGACTACCGTCGTAGATGTTGTCACCGAGGTTGTTACTTACTGCCCTGAGCCAACCACTTTTGTTTACAACAACAAGACCATCCACGTCACTGCTCCAACCACTTTGACTGTCACTGACTGCCCATGCACCATCCCAAAGACTTACACCGTCACCACTGACGTTCCTCCTAAGCCTAAGACCACCACCACTGCTCCAGCTCCAACCCACTCTGTCTCCACCATTTCTCACGGTGGTGCCGCTAAGGCTGGTGTTGCTGGTTTGGCCGGTGTTGCTGCTGCTGCTGCTTACCTTTTGTAAGTGTCTTCAGTCTAGTAAATTGTTAGAGATTTCTTTATGTATTCTTTCCAGTTCGATGTTTATGCTACAAATATCGGCTGGGTTATAATTAAAGATCATCTTTTTTCGATGGTGTCTAATATATTTTTTCTTTTTGATTTGCTTGTAGTGTCGACATTTTTCTGGGTGTTTTGTTTACTTTTTTCTTTTTTTACTACTGGCTTTTTTTATAGTGTGGCTTTATATTATGAGATTCTAGTTCTTCTGGTAAACTAATATGTACGCATCCTTGCCGTCGTTGGCCGAGGTACCGACGACCTGCTGTGGTGTCAAAGGCACTATGTTGGTGTCGTCAATACGCAGCCATGAATCACGGTCGTTTTTGACGTCAATCGTGTAATGCCCGCCTTCGGTGCTGTTTCCATGGTGGTATATCACACCTTGGAGCTGGTACTCGTTGCTGGTTTCATTGCGAGATAAACACGCCTCAGGTATCTTCAACGAGTGGCCAAACTTTATTATCTTCTGAATCTTTTGAATACATCCCATCCTAGCCTCATTATTATTGCTGTGAAACCCGTTCTGGGTGGAACCTGTCGGAGAAGGTGATGGAGATGGTGAGCTTGATTGTGGAACCGGCGAAGTTACGTTGGATGAGTTCTCTTGTCTCACATAGGAGAACCTTTTCAAATGAATGATCAATACTTCTGGAAGTTTGTCAATTAGGTTTTGTTTCGTAGCTTGAACTAGGTTTCCGTTGCTTGATTTGTACGGTATGATCTCGATCTGTGAAAGATATGTAAATGCATCCTCTACGGAAGAAACATTGGGTTCAGAGATATCCAACTGAACATGCAAGAAGGGGTCTAACGTGATGGACCTACCGTCCTTCTGTTTAGGAACGTTCAACACCGATCTAAACTGTCCTCCAAATATCTTTGTGATTGGAGAAGGCTTGACTTCTACCGTACGTTTGGCAGATAGTTTATTGTTGGAGCCAACTTCACACCAGCCGTCATCGTCACCTTGACTATTCTCAGTGTCGTATTTGGATTTTTGATGTGAGCCAGGCTTTTTCTGGATCAGATTCAGTGCTTCAGAAATCTGTCTCTTGCTCTCAGAATTATTCACGCTGGCAAGCAGCTGATTCTTCTCAGTTTCCGTGAGCTTGGCAATTTGCAAGACAAATTCTTCATGCAGTTCATCTAGCACATAACCCATGAACTCCTCAGCATCCTCTTGCTGCCCCCAACGTAGATGAGAAAACTTGGGAAGCGATATTATAGATGTATAGAATGATTCCTGTGATAATGGTTCTCCAAAGTCGTCTCCTGATATCGAATCGTGTGAATCTTTGCGTTGAAACCGTTCTAAGAGTAAAGTTAAAGCATCCAGAATAGGTGTCTCCGATTTACCAGAAACATGAGCTGTGGTTTTTTCTCGGATGCAACGTAGCACCCGGAAGAGCGGCTTACAAAAGATGAACAACTGCAGCACTGAATTCATATAACAAATGTTGCCCCTGTTTATTAGTCCATGAGGTAGAAGTTTAACATCAGCAGGTTTCTGGTAGTCCTTGTCGTACATGTATCGTAGAAGCACTGCACCCAAAGGTTGGAATTGAGGGGCTAATTGGGATGATGAAGCCAACATTGAGATTGAGTGCTTTATATTGGTTGCAGACGTGCCCTGTTTGGCTGCTTTGTTCTGGCTATCATTAGTGGTGGATTGTACTAACAGCGAAGCCCAAGACCTGTAAGCCTTAGGTTTTTCATCGCTTTTTTCCATGGAGGAAAGTTCATTCTGTACTTTTAATGCATATGATGGATCTGAACGAAGCCTTCTGTTCCTCAAAGAAAGCTGTTTAAGATCATGAAAGTCCTGTCTTGTGACTCCAACAAAAAATGGAAGTTGATCATGTTCTGAGTCATTGTCGGACGGTATTTGTAACTTTAGATGTCGTCGAAAATACTCATCAACTTTTTGAAGATCCTCCCGGGTCAGGTGAGGTGATGACTGAGTACCAGTTGTCATAGCCTCCAAACGTTTGATGATAAATTTTGCTCTAAAAAAGGGTGGGAAGAAAGGAATGGCTAAGGATTATCGCGAGATGTTGGGGAGTACGTTGGAAGGGTCTTGCTCGCCCAGGCATGGCTTCGGGTGGTAGCAGATTGTTTTTTTTCCCTCCATAGATCTCCCTTTAGCGAAGGGAGGGTATCCTCTTCCTCAGATCAGTTCCATCACCTCTCCTTGTTAAAGGAAACATAGTTTACACCACCTCAAATAATCTTCCATTTCTTCTAACTTTTCAACACGGATCAGGCTCTCCGAGTAAGTGGCAAGGAGGTTTTTGTTCTTGTCGTGAATCTTCCATGCCAGAACATGCTCACACAATTTGGAACTGGACTGGTCCAAGAGCTCCAAAAAAGTGGGACAGGAACAAAAATAGCCCTCCCTTTCGATCCTGTAATAGCACTCGCCACCGCCATTATTTGTGGAGTCCTTCACAACAAAAAAAGTGGCGTCTTGGTACTGAATCTCATGGACTGAACGCGTCTCTAACAGCTCAAGGCCTTTGTAGAACGTTCTAGGATACATCGCTGCAAGGGCAACCGCCTTGGCCTCATCGACTTTCAAAGACGCCAATTCACTCCCGTGGCCTGCCTTGAACAAGCCCTCCAGTAGTTTATCCGCTAACTGGTTGAATTCTCTCTCCTTTTCCAGTTCATTCTCCTCCATCTATAAATCAAATAAGGAACTATCTTATGACTTGATAACTATTTATATGTGTCAATCACGTGACAGTCTATATATACAACAGATCTATCGCGATGCTGTTTGGGGTTCAGCTATATGGTCTTCACAGACTTTACCCCAGATTTCTACTCCCTTGGCCATTTCTGCCTCCGTCAGGTAGCTGAGACACAAACGGACTGAATGAAGCCCCCAGTTTCTGCAATCACCTTCAACTTCGCATTTATCTCCGCTGGCCAGTATCACATTGTAATTGTCGGCCAAGTCTTTCACAATTGACCGGGTGTCATATATATCGGGGAGCGTAACCCACATGAAATAACCACCGTTGCCTCCCGTATAAGTTGTGCCTTTGGGAAGATAGGTGTCTAGTAAATGCTTCAACGTTTTAGTTCGTTGCTGATAAACCTCATTGAGATGATAAATGATTTTGTTCATTGTCCCTGTAGCTATCAGGTCAGCCACGAGAAACGAAGTCATCTGGCCTGGAGCCCCTCCTGATCTCACAAACCCACCCTGTGATAGAGTTTCTGTCAAATGTGGCGATGCAGTTTCTTGCCATCCCACTCTTAGGCCTGGGCCAACAAGTTTACTGAACGTACAATTCGCAATTGTATTCCCATACTTGGACATACGAGTAGCTCTATCGATTGTGGAAAGTCTTGGCAAGAGCTCACTACCATCGTACCGCAGATAATCATAGACGTCGTCAGAAAACAGCAAAAGATCATACTTTCGGGCCAGTTCAACTAGGGCAACTCTGTGTTCATAGTTCAACACTCCTCCTTTGGGATTACTGAACGTGGGCACCAAGTACATGGCAAAACGATAAAACTTTCTGGGAGAGCGAGAGGGATCTGCTGCACCCTCCACCTTGTCACTTATGATATCCTCATCTAAAGGGAATGTTTCATCTGGATCGGTATACTTGATCAGCAAACGTTCCAACTCCTTTAAATCGATCTGCCCTTGATCGTCCTCTTCAATTGCAGTCAGTCTATCACCAAGTCCAGCATCAATGAGCAAACTGTTGACGAGAAAGTAGGTCGGCGTCACAACAAACACTCGTTTCGTCACCTTCGGATGGGTACATTGGTTCAGGAGAGTGGTCGCAGCCGATGATGCTCCACCAGTAATATTAATCTGATCAACAGGAGTTTTGGAGTAAGGATACGAAGACTTCTTGAACCACGAGTCATTCCAGTTGGCTATAACCTCTCGAATATCAGTATTTCCATAGTCTGACCCATACTCTAGAGGGCCTCTATTATCTGACCCTTCAAATTGGTAAAGATCAGGAGTTTCCTGAAACTTCTTTATTACCCGAACCGAAGCCTCTGAAATTTCACCATATGGCAGCAGAGACGGAGTTGAGTGTCCTCGGAAAAAGTTGATTGGGGTTTTCATTAGGGCTGGAAGTGAATGCTTCAAGATTGGAAGAGAGGAGATATCCAATTCGCGAACGAAGCTTGAAGTTTCTGGGCGGTGTGTTCTGCCTACCGTGCAACCTGAATGTTATCGCAGACGGTCCTTTCTATGCTCCAGGTTGAATCCAACTCAGCTCGCTCTTTCAACTTTTGCAGATGAAACTCAACGAGAGAGCCCTCCAACTCGCTGGATATCAGGTAGTAAAGCCTTGGGCTCAATGGGACGTTGTTGAATTGTGTATCGAGGCACTCTATAACTCGATCCTTATCTCCAACTGATAAGAGAGCTTTCAGATGGTAGAAGCATACTTCCTCGTTTTTATCGACGTCTTTGGAATGGGTGTACCATTGGCTGAGTAGATCCAAAGCGTAGCCCCCCTTATTCTGGTCTATGAGCGCAGCGACGAGACTCAGCAGTAAAGGTCGGCATATTTCTTCTCTCTTGAAGTTGTAGATTAAATCCGCAATTTTGGAGGAGTCGCTCATGATATCTGTGTTTGCTAATTGTGCTTGCAGGTTGGGTAGCTCAACTACACGCACGTTCATCTCGTTAAGCTTAAGCTTGTAGAAGAGATAATTGGCGCTAGCTGTCCCACAACGGAGCATGTCTGCCTCAAAGAGGGATACAGCGAGCAGTCTTCTCCACTCGTCTGAAGCCAGAAGGACAGGATCTTGTAAGTGAAGAAATCTTTTCACCCGTAGTATGAGTTTGTTGGCTCCATATTCAGAGGCCAGACAAACAATGTTCTTGAGGACATTTTCACCCAGGAAGACAGACCGTCGGGACCTCACTATATATTTCAGCCACCACTTTTCAACCACGTCGATTCGTCCGTGTTCTAAAGCTTGGGTCAGGAGGAGCTGTATTAGCTGAGAGTTAATGCGTAGATATGAGGTCCTCTCCATCAGCCTTATCATGTAAACAAGAGGATCCAAAAGACTTTGACGTGCCAAGTGATAACAGTAGTTATCCAGTGTAAATCTGTTCAATGGTACTTTTTCATGTATGCAGTTATCCACCAATATGAAGGCGTGTCTATAATGGTTTTGAATAGTGAGTGCGTGCAGTAGGATACTGGATATGAGTGATGTTCTGGGAAGGTCTAGCAGGAAATTGGTCAACTCCAGGCCCAATACTTCTTCCTTTTCTAATAGTCTTGTAGTTGCGTTCAGTAATTCCAGTTGGACGTTCAATTCTGCATCGATATCAGCGCCTGACTGCTCTGACAACTTGCACAGGATATGCTTGAAAAGCTCCAGTTTCTGCTGTAACGGCCTCTCGTATTTTTCGATGATCTTTATCAGTAATAGCAGGGAATCGTTGTCCAGCTGATAAAAGTCGCTCTGAAAAACCGCTTTGGACAGCTGATCCGACAGGTCATACTCCTCCAACACGAGCAGATTTACCAGCAGTTGGCTGATCCCAGAACTGTCTACCGCCGAAAGCTGCAACACAGAACTATTGGGTGAGGAGAATAAATCAATGTAGTTTTGGGCTGATAGTTTGAGATGCATGATGCTGGATTGTATGCCCGTCTGGGCGTTCAAACTCCTGAAAAAATACCTGCCAGACAAACGCCTGCCGCCCATGGCATAGCGGCCTACTCGTCTTAGCATTGCAGGAAAGAGAGACGCCTCTGGGTGTGAATATGGGGTTGATTGATCAATTACTTTACCCTTGAGAAATATATGGCGAGCTGGTTTTTGGATCTCAACACCATTTTCCAGGTCTGTCTTTAACATCTTTAAAGACTTTTCACACATCCAACTAGCGTATGTTTCCTAGGATCCTGAAGTCCGGGTCCAGGCCCTTTGCCCTTATTCACTCAGCACCCAAGCTATCAGCTCGGCACGCTGCGTACCCTCTTATGGGAGCTCGGTTCAACTCCTCGTCCTCCTCTGCTCCAATTGACGAGATTTCTACGAAGTTGCAGTCGTTCCCTGAAGCTGCTAATTCTTTGACAGAGACTGTAACTACGCTTGCACACGACCAGCTGGGATACTTAAACTCAGTTGGGTTGGCCCAGAGCTGGTGGTGGCCTCCAGATGTTCTGGAACGCACTTTAGAATATGTCCACGTTTACTCTGGTTTACCATGGTGGGGTACCATTGTGGCTACTACCATTGCCATTAGAGTGGTTATGTTCCCGTTGTTTGTCAAGAGTTCCGACACTATGGCCCGTTCTGCGAAGGCTAAACCGGAGATGGACGAGTGCATGAAGGTGATCAGAGATGCTCAGACCATCGGCGAACGTCAGAAGGCTGCTCTCATGAGAAAGCAGATTACAGCCAAGTACGGAATCAAATATAGATACATGATGGCCCCGCTTTTGCAATTCCCTATTGCCATTGGGTTCTTCACTGCTCTTCGTCACATGGCTCTACTACCAGTTGATGGGTTTTCCACCCAGGGAGCTTATTGGTTCCCTGACCTATCAGCTGCAGACCCATACCTGGGACTGCAATTGATATCTGCTGCTACCTTCATGACCTCCATGAAACTTGGAGGAGAAACTGGAGCTTCCAACTTCTCAGCAGGTACCCAGAAACTGCTGACATATGTTCTTCCCACCCTCTCCATTCCTTTCACCATGAACTTGTCCTCAGGTGTTGTTCTCTACTTTGCAACCAATGCCGCCTGTTCTTTTGTGCAGAGTGCTCTGTTAAGAAGCAAGTCTTTCCGTAAGATTGCTGGGTTGCAGGAGATCGTCCCAAAAGTGAAGAAACCTGGTGAAGAGTCGGAGGGTATGTTCGATGGTATTAAGAAATTTGCGCAAGAGACGAAGAAGAGTGCTGAATCCAAGGCTACCCAAGCTGCTGCCTTAGAAGAGGCCCTGAAGGTCCGTAAAGCTCGCTCCAAGACGGGTGAGGTGATTATCCGCAAGAGAAAATCGAAAAAGGCTCAATAAAGTGTTCATTACTCTTCACAATCTACTGTACATAAATAATTAAGTTAAGGTTATAACTTTGGCTGGTCTCCAAATCTGTAAATACCCCATCCCAGGGAGAATGTTTCGTTATTGTACAGCTCTTCCACCGTCTCTTCCTCTCCAGCACCAGCAGCCACAACCAACGGAAGGAAATGCTCTGGGGTAGGGTGAGAGTTGTGATACAGCTTCTTGGAATCTGTATTGCTTAAGATGGTCTTGAGGCTGTCAACGTTACTTGGCTTCTTGAAGATATTTCTCAAAACTTCATTGAAGCCAAAAGCGTACGGAGCAACCTGTTTAGGGTACCCCATGGAGGCTCCAATATCACCCAGGTTATGAACAGACATTCCGGAACACATAACCACACCGTTTTTGTTTCTAAACTTTCCCAAGATCTGGCCCAATTTGAACTGCAGATCAAAGTCGTCAGAGCCGGCCAGTGAAACTTGGATCAGAGGGAAGGGAACATCGAGATTGCCAGAGTCAGCAACGTTAGGCTCGGTGAAAGCAGGCTTAAAAGGGACCCACACTCCGTGGTCTATACCTCTTTGAGTCAATTTGGCCTTTATACCGTTCTCTGTGAGGGTTTGTTTAACTATGTTGGCCAACTCCATGGAGGCCAAGGAATGGAACTGCTCTTTGTACATGTGACTGGGGAACCCATAGAAGTCATAGATGAGCTCATTTTCCATGGCATCTAGTTTCTTGTCCATCTTTAAAGGATTAGGAACCGCAATTTCGACGGTATCTTTCAAATTGGACTGCCAATGTGCCGAGACGACAATCAGGAAGCCGGGATTCAAAGTCTTTCTGATGTATTTTCCAATGGATTTAGTCTTGTTGAAAGCTCCCTCGTCTCCGCCAAAATCGGCCTTAGGGTACATGAAGGTAGGGCCTCCATGACTCAAAAAGAAGACGGGCGTCTTGTAGTCCTTGGGGACCAGGTTGAAGGAAGTTTGAGGTTTTGTCATTGCAGCTTTCACGGGTTGGGTCGAAGTTGGAAAAAATGATAATATTTTGTTCGAAAACAGGGACATACACAGGGTTAACAGAGCAAGTAGAATGTATACCGTGTTCATACCTGTATTCCACTTGTGCCCGGCGATTGCCTGCTTTTATACGACACGGTAAAGAAACGCACCACTCCACTCTTTGTACGAGAGCTGAGTAAGATATTAATAATAGTTGCATATTACGTAAGAAATCCTTAACACCGCATTTACTCAGATTTATGTAACGGGCAGTGGGATCTTAGTAAATGGACTGTAAAATTGGGGATGTTGTTTAATAAATAAGGGTTGTGTATTATACAGGGATACTTGTCGATATCTAAGCAATGGACTTTAAGGTTTTGGCGATCTGGTCGGCGGAGAATCCTTCCAAGTTGGTCTTGACTTCATGGCCTTTTTCGAGTCTGGCAGTGACACTTGGAGGTATTCCGTAGGCTTCTCTGATTAGAATGGGCAAAGTTGGGTTTGCCTTTTTGATGTCTGGGTATGTTTTGGTCAGGAAGGATCTGCTGCGTTAGTTGGTCAGGTTCATGGAGTATGCCTCTTGGAGCCTCGGAAAGCATGAAATAGGCATCAAATGCAGCGCTGAGTTGGCTTGAAAAACTTACCTGAGAGGAACAGAGGCCTCACCAGTCTGGGACAAGAAGAATCTGAGTTCCTTGACGACTTTTGGGAAAACGAACTTGGAAGACATGGATGGATGGATTCTTGATGATGATGCTGCTGATTGAAATTGTCGCTATTGGGTAAGCGTTTCTTAGAGGGGACACGACTCTGAGAAGCTAGATGTCTGGGGTGGTAATTGGAAGAGCAGAAGAGGGCCATTTAACTACTGGATGTAGGGGAGAGATGAGTACGACCTAGGTATGTTGGGGTAGATGCTGTTTTGCTGGATAAGACTACTTGAAACTTCATTTTGAAATACAGGTGCCTCCTATAATAGAAAGCTTCATAGCCAGCTTGACAGCAGCTTCAGAGCCAAATCAAGCCAGTAGACAGAATAAAATTCACAAGAAATGTAAGAAAAACAAGAAAACACAAGTAGATTAACATAGCTAAGTAGCCATTTTGACCATAAATGTAGGGATCCTCCGCTGCTGGAGTCTGACACCGTTTAGGAGTCAGTCAAATCACAATAAATGCACAAAAACTTCACATTCTCTCACTCTTCCGCCAACTATCAATCACTGTCAATCTGTACAATTCCATACAACGCACTATCCGTCAGAATTTTCAGTGTTAATCGAATCGGTCATTATAGCTCCGTCTGGGGCGACAACTTGTCATCACAGAATAGCACGTTGTGTGTCGGAATTGCAAGAATCACCGCCGGCTCTGTAAACATACAGAACTGGTTGTAACTCCAATCAAAGGCGATTGAATTGACTGAATGTGAAGAGAAGGCAAAATAAATAATGGAAGGAAAGAAAAAAAATTTCGTCCTTGAACGTCTCTCATCGCCTTCGCGATTTTAAGCTATCTAAACTACATTGCACTTCAGGGCTTCTCAGTCTGCCTTATCCGATGGCTCTGAGATGTGCTCCGCAGCCTTCCAGGTTCAAGTGGAAAGATCTTATAGAGCTGTCCGGTGAGCGATCGGAGTTCTCGCAGCTGTCGGTGATAGCCCATATCGATGTCAATGCTTTTTTTGCTCAAGTTGAGCAGTTGAGACTGGGGTTGTCCAAGGAAGATCCTCTCGTATGTGTGCAGTGGTCCAGTATCATAGCTGTGTCGTATTCAGCAAGAAAATACGGGATTAATCGTATGGACTCACTGGACTCTGCTCTCAGCAAGTGCAATACGCTCAAAGTGGGGCACACTGCTGTGTTCAAGAAGGGACAGTCCGATTGGACCTATATCAATGATTATCTTCCAAGCCCTAAAGATCATAAAGTATGTCTGGACCCTTATAGAAGGGAGTCAAGAAAAATTATGAGGATTTTTAAGCTTCGTTGCTCAAAGGTGGAGAAGGCCAGTGTTGACGAGAGTTTTTTGGACCTGGGCAATGTTGTATTTCAGAGGCTGTTAGAATTGTTTCCTACTTTAGATAAGGATGGAATGGACATGTCTATTGACGACTATCTGCCCGAGATCCCAGAAGAGCTACCGGAGGGTCTTGAGTTCAAGGGTGAGGTTATCAACTGTCCCGATACTGACGACCGGCAAGGAGTCATTCTAAAGGATTGGGACGATATTATCATGCTGCTAGCGTCTATGGAAACATATGACATAAGGAAGCAGATTGAAAAAGCACTGGAGTATACCACTTCTTGTGGAGTTGGAAGAGTCAAAACAATAGCAAAACTGGCTTCCGGGCTCCACAAACCTGATAATCAAACCATTATTCGTAACTGTGCTATAGATAACTTTCTAAACAGCCACTTCAAGTTTACTGACTTTTGGGGTATCGGCCCAAAAACCAGTGAGATTATAAAACAAAGGCTACTAGTACCAGAAGAGGATTCAATTGCGTACATCAAGGAGAATTTCACACAGGAAGAACTTGAATTTAAGTTAAAAGACCCTCAATTGGGCACAAGGTTATACCAATTGGTGAGAGGGAGCTATCAGGAGGCAATAAACACAAGAATTGACATCAAATCAATGGGCTCAAACAAAAACTTTAGAGGCAAGTCAGTGAACAGTGTGAAAGATTTAACAGAGTGGATGCCGGTATTTGTTGGAGATCTTGTTCAACGATTAAATGAACTGGACGAGGAGCAACCAAATTGTATTCGAAGGCCCAAAACAGTTGCAGTTCATCTATGGTCTTGGAATTCGTCATACTCAAAGCAATGTTCTATTCCCAAGTTCCTAGATCTTTCCAAGCTCAAGGAAGTTATAAGGCACGAAGCGGATAATCTAATAAAGACCTTTGCTTCAACATTTGAGAACTCCCCTGGGAACTTGTTCCCACTTCGGAGTTTCAGTCTCAGCCTGTCCAGCTTTGAGGTTATCAGCTCGAAAGAGTCCATTGACAAGTTTGTGTCTTCGTCGAAACGGAAAAGAGAGGAACACATAGACTCGTTGTTCCAGAATCTGGAAGAGAACTCCACCAGGATCAGGACAAAAATTGAAGTCGACTCCAGAAGTCCAGATATCACAAATCTCTTGAAAAAAAAGAGTCAAGTTCAGGCTGTAACAGATCTATCGGAGTCCTCAGAACCCTCAGAACCCTCAGAGCCCCCAGATACATGCCCCCAATGTGGATCGCATGTTGCCAAGGAGGAAGAGGTTTCGCACAAAGATTGGCATTATGCAATGGAACTTCAAAAGCAACTGGAGGCTGAACCACAGACTATGGAACAACCAGCAAATGTATACTATCAGTCTACAAGTCGTAAAAAGCCCAAACGGGACAAGAACCAAACTCGTTTACCGTTCTTCAAATGAACTCATAGAATCTCGGTGTATATTTATTTATTTAATTCAAAACCTAATATAGTAACTACTTCCTTTTCGGGTCTCGAATTTAGCCTAATCTCTCTTCTCCACATGTTATTCATGTCTCCCCACTAAACAACCTCTTCTTCTCCTTTTCTGCCGTCCCTTCCTTGTTAGGACCCTAGTTCACCTTTTAGCAAGAGCTTATCCACTGTCCCTACCAACTAGTGATGCCCCCGTCCGAGAAAATCAAGTTGAGAGCAGTGTCCCCCAGGCCTGATTTCAAGGCTAATTACCTGGAGTTCGCCAACGCTCCGGCGATCGTACGAGCCAACCAGAAGGACTCCTACTTCGAAACTGTGCTGCGAGATAAACTGCAAAACGTTATTCAAATCTTCAAGGGCCAAAGATTCACACACACCCACCCAGAGGAGATCGGAGTGGCTGCCAAGGCGTTATATTTAGCTTTAACGACCCTTCTGGGAACGAAGACCCTCGGGGAAGAATACGTTGATCTAATTTATGTTTCAAGAGACGGTAAGAGAATCCCCAAGTATTTTTCAAGGGCCGGGTTTGTGTTTTCTTATGCCATCTTGCCTTATTTATTGACCAGGTTGTTTCGGCGATTGAAGTCCTTTTCATCTCCGACAGAGGAAGTAGCAGATGAAAAGATGAACAGCGAGCTTCCCATTTCCTTGAGAATTGAGCGATACTTAGCTAATATTTCGTATACAAAAGTGCTGGACACTATCATGAACCTTCATATTGCAGTGTTCTACTTTTCAGGTCAATTTTACAATATTTCAAAGCGATTTTTTTCCATGAGATATGCATTCGGGCACAAGATAAATAAAGATCTGACTCCGAATGGAAACTATGAGCTACTGGGAGGACTGATTGTGCTCCAAATGGTTATGAAAAGTCTGGGTGGGTTCAAGGGTTTGCTTGGCGCATTCACTGGAAATGACGACCATGATCACAACAACTTGAGGGCGAGTAACAAGGACATCATGTATGGAATCCCCTCCGGAGAAGAGCAAGAAGAAGAACGAGAACAATTGGGAATGATAGACCTGTCAGACCCAACCCAGTTACCTTATATTGCAGAAGCGTCAAGACAGTGTATGTTGTGCCTTTCCTATATGACAAACCCCACTGCAGCTAATTGTGGACATTGCTTCTGTTGGGGCTGTATAATAGACTGGTGTAAAGAAAGACCAGAATGTCCACTCTGTAGGCAAAAAGTGTTGGAACAGCAACTACTACCATTGCACTAGATAAATCTATATACCTACCTTGAATAAGATCTGTTTCTTCTTTTTTTTATCCTTTTTATCGGGTAAGGCAGAATTTAGGGAATTCAAGTCGACAAGCGACGAATTTGCAGAATTATTCAATGAAGAGCTTCCAGATATCGTAGGAGAAGACCCCCATTGTCCTGGGCCATTTTCAACTGGACGGACCCTAGGGTATTTTTTGGATGTACTTTGGGGCAATGCAGGGAACTTTTCAGGGTCCAAACCAAATGTTTTCGGCTGTGGTTTCTGTTTGGCCCTGATAGATTGAACGCTTGGAAATGCTGTAGAAGATGATAAGGTACTTTTAACAGGTTTTGGGAAACGTTGTTCGGAAAGAACACCCTTTTTGCTGGCTCTAATTGGATTATTTCCCCAACCATGTGGCGTGAACAAGTCTGAATTGTTCAGGGATGGGTACTTCTGGTCAAACTCTGTCTCTCTATCACGGGCAGCATTAAGTTGAAGCAAATCAATTGCTTTGGGGGAGTTCTTGGGGTATAACTCAGATAGGTCATATATTAGGAGACTGATATCTTCTGGTTTCTGAAATTTAAACAATTCGTTGTATCTTGAAAGAAGATTTTGCGCAGTTAACTGTCCAGCATCGTAGGCTTCGTTGACAGTGATGAATTCATCAAACTTTGCAGAATCGTAATGAATATAATGACGGGCTCTTTCCTCAAGACGGGTTCTCCTCATATCTTGGGGAGTTGTCTGGGCAGAAAGAGTTGATAATTGTGATCTAAACCTGATATTGTTGTTGTTGCTGTTGCTGTGACGGAGCGTGACACTCTTCGAAGCTGAACTACCGAAAAGATTCAGCGTCTTTTTGTTGCCGACTAGCATTGGGTGTTCGCCGATCATATGAGCTTGAAGGTCAAATTCATCCTTAAACACCACAAACTTTTGATCCAGGCATTCCTGAACGTTGCATGGGAAATGAACCTCGTTAAAATGATTGAACAATTGGTCATAATCTCTGAAGTACTGGGGATTTTTTGGGTCTAGTTCGTTACATACGTGACACTTTTCATGCTTTTCTCTGAGATGAGCGTATAATTCATCGTCGGAATAGAAGTGTTTATTGGGACAGAGCATACAAACAGGATGCCCGTTGAATCCAATCTCGTCCCCTGACGCTTGATGTATTTGTAATTTCTTATGCGTGTATAGCTTCAACTCTGATGGGAATGCATGCTTGAAGTTGGCACATATCAAACAAAACTGTCGGTCATGAGCTTCTCTACAATGTTGGTTTAGTTTCTTAAAGGAGCCAAATTCCCTTCTCTCCTTGCAAGAGTTTAAGGGGCAGGTTAATTTCAGCAAATCCAATGTCGCAGACGCAGCTTCCTCATTCGTGAATTTCATGCCAAACTTGTTGTTGCTGGGGACAAAGTCTTCAGGTTTGTAATCGTCAGACATGGGCTTCAGCTGGTAGTCGGCGGTGACAATGACATACTCATTCTCGGACCGACAAACCAAACATTGGTTCTTCTTATAAAGAGCTCTTTGTCGAATGGAGCACTTGTTACAGGTCAAGTGATTGCACGTGGTGATTGAGCCATAGACTATGGGATTGGCACAGATGATACAGGTGGTTCTTTTATCTTCAGCTTCTGCCTCGTCTTCCTTGGACTGCTGGCCTTGTGTCGTATTTCGGGTCCATTTAATCTTGTTTTTTCCTGAGTCATCGGAGTTGGTGTTTCTGGGAGGTCTTGTGCCCCGTCTTTTGGCCGTTGCCGACATTTCTAGCGATGACTAACGTGAAATTTTGAGAAGGAAAGTGTTTTTTCTAAGACGCTGATGTTGAGTCCTCGATTTTCTGAGTGGGAGGAGAATAATCCGCCTAAGCCAATCCTGCGGAGGAAAACGTAGCACCACTATACCTGCCTCCCAGTATGAACGTCAGTGCAACTCTAAACGTATCAAGGCTACTAGTCAACCCGTCGTTATGTTTGCCTCACATGATGATCCCCACATTTAACCATCTACCTATCACCCCCACATTTCCATCCATGCCCGAGAATGGCATCACAGCCATAGTGCTCGACAAAGACAACTGTTTTGCTAAGGCCCATGATCACAAAGTCTGGCCAGAGTACCAGCAAACCTGGGACGCTCTGAAAAAACGGTACCCAAAGGCAAGTCTTTTAATCGTGAGTAACAGTGCTGGAACTAACGATGACGAGGGACACAAACAGGCATCGGAACTGGAAAAAACCACTGGGGTCACCGTTCTAAGACACTCAACCAAGAAGCCTGGTTGCTACAGGGAGATACTAGACTACTTTTATCGAGAGAAATTAATACAAACTCCTGCTCAAGTGGTTGTGGTAGGTGACCGTCTTTTCACGGATATGCTCATGGCCAACATGATGGGCTCTTGGGGTATTTGGGTGAAAAATGGGGTGGTGAGATCGGAATCGTTAATCTGCAAGATCGAACGGAGGTTTTATGACTATTTGACAGAAAGGTCCATAACTCCACCAACCCCTAGTAAAAACTAAACGAAAATTATCTTTTAAATTAATCATAATAAATTTAAATGCCTAAAGGTATGCCATCCAAGCAGAGTCTGTGTATGCCAGATTGCGTGGATTGACGGCTTGAGATATTAAATTCAAGACAAATTGGGTAGCAACGTTTTGACTATTAGGAGCGTGGTTCAATTGCATCACTCTCTTCGTCACAAGTTCAACGTTGACACGCACAATTTCTCTTAGTTGGTCGGTTTGAGCGCTTGCCCGGTGTTGTTGAGCGAACCAAGAAATTACTTCATCTCTAACGAAAAGGCTCAGGTATTGCTCAATGTCAAACTCACTGTCTGACAAACTGTTTGCAATCACCAAAATGTAAACTGACAGAATTCCCTCAAGGCCCGCTTCTCCTATAAACTTTTGAATGTTGGGGGTAAGACGAAAAGGAACAGATTCTGTATTGTAAAATATGGGGGCTCCGGCTTTCACAGCTGGATCTAACGTACTGGTGTTGTAGGCTGTGCTATGCGTCTTTCCAGTAGCAACCTTTGTAGGTAACATTTCCGAGGTCCAAATGTTTCCTGAACCTTCGTTAATATGAATCTTCTGAGGCTGGCGACTGTTGATGCACATTATGTAAGTCATAAAGATGAAAGAAGCGTATTGTGCGGTGAATTGCTTTCTAAACAGCCAGTAATTCTCGTAATTGCTGAACTTTTCAGTGTAATAGTCTTTCAACAACGTTGATGGAACCAAGGTGGATTGAATAGAGGCAAGCACTTCAGCCCTGACACTAACAATGTCTGGCTTCGGAAGTCTGGGATCGAAAGCGGCACGCAGCTTTTGAATAGTGTAAGCAAATGGCTCGTCTCTGCTTTGCCCTTTGCGACGACAAAATTCTTCGTAGATAGCCATCAATGTAGTGTATCGCTTATCATCGTTCAAAATCCGGATATGCGGTGATAGTGGCACTGCAATTGGCAAGGTCAACGAGATGTTACGACGTCTACTCTGAACTTTCCTTGAGAGAGCATCATCAAAGATTCTAAACAGCTGGAATATACGTTCTTCTCGTCGACAATGACGAGCAGCTGGGAATTGTACTGCAAATGGATGCAAACTACCGTCATTTCCTCTGATAGTCATTCTCTTATAACATCCATTGCTTCCTCTCACAAGATCCAATGTTGGCAAAAATCTTTCAATCTTGATGAAATGGTTATTGTTATCTTTGTGTAACAAATACTGTCCCGGAATTTCAATATCTTCGAACTTTTGATGATGGAATAAACTCAAGTGCAAGGAGACCCTCTCCAAGTCAGCTTTACCATAACTCCTGTCCAGTTTCTCTTCCAAACAATCTCTCCACTTTCTCAATTTCGAAATGTACGTCTCCAGATTTGGATTGCAAGCAATAATATCCTGTTCAAAAACTTCTCTGATGTTTTTGGGCAAAACAGAGTCAGCAAACCTAGAAATAGATGCTTCAGTAGCAGCTGGTAATTTAACTTCTTCTCGTGGATTAGCAACACGGTTCATTTGTTGAACACCATCATTGTATAGAACAATGACCAGTCTGTATGCATCTTCGTCTGCGTTGCATTTAAATCTTTGGTTAAGTTGATCAACCAACGACTCTAACGATAGTGCTAATAATGGATAAGCGGTCTTGAGAATTCCCATAATCTCCTCCACATCTTGCCATGGTTGGCGAGTGTCTGCAGCTGGTGTCTCTGAAGGATGTTTATGCGAGCTGTCGTTGTTCTCTTGTGTTTGAACCGGTGGAGAAGTGTTTGTTGTAGTTGGTTTGGAAATTTGAGGTGAACCCTTATCTTCTTTTAAAAGTGGATTTGGTTTCTTGTCCAGGTCAACAGTTTGGCCTGAAGTTTCTGTCCGAGTCTGTGGTTGAGGTGTATTAGTGTTTCTTGAAGCACTGTCAGTAGTATCTTGCTTACTAGAACTCTGATCCTCGGCCCTATTGGCTGCCATTGCTTGCCTTTGAATGGCCTGGTAATCCTCCTTAGTGGTTCTAAGCTGGAAATGCAATGATTGGGGATAACTCTTTGCAATCTGGATCAAAATATGACGTACAATCTTGGCTTCCTTGTGAGAAAGAGAAGTTAAAAGTTGTGGAATAAAAGTAATCCAATACCAAACAGGTGACTCTCCATGATGGTCTTCAAAAGTCTTGGCCAAAGAACCAGAGGCATCATCCAAACTGATAAGCCAGAGAATACGGCATAACAGTTTACGAGTCTTTCCATCCTTGTACAAACCAGCGGCTTGCAAATAGCAACTAATTGCATTCTTGGCATGAAAAATCTCCTCAGGATTCTCTTTAAAACGGCGATCGTTGAAGAACCCCCATTCTGCCCATGCTTTAGGCAAGTTCAGGTCGATTTGAACAGCCGTTGCGAAAGCTTGGTTTGCCTCATCCTTAGCATTTAGCTTAGCTAAAAACATACCTTTCAGCGTGAAAAACTCTGCTTTCTGTTGAGTAGCAAAGTATACCAAGTTAGTGTTGCTGATAACATCCAAACCAGTGTTCAGTTCAGAATTATTCTGATAGTGACATTTTGCCTGTTCCCTTAGTTTCAAGAAAGCCTCCTGAATTTCAATATTAGGAAGTGTATAAATCTTTGTCAATTGGTTGATACAAACTTCGGGCATTTCATGCTTTCTTGCCACATGTGCAAATCTATTGATAACCCAAGCCATTTCATGGTAGCCTCGGTAAGCATAAGAGTTCCCATTATTCGTACCATTTGACTGTTGCAAAACAGGTACAAATGGCATGTAAACTCTGTTGATTACGCCAAAGACATGTTGACGCCATGTGACTAGATCATTCCATATGTTGATATCGTCCCAAACATTTGGCAAACGTTCTCTCCATGCTTGTAAAACTCGTTTTAATTCCTGTGATTTAACATCCAAATTCTGAGCATTTGTTGTGACTAAACTGCTGTAAACTTGACTAGCCTCCATTAGTTCCACATATTGCTGGAAAGTATGTAAAAGACCAATGTGCGCTCTTGTAATCCTTTGGGGAAGGGCATTCCACTTTCTCAGGGTCAGTTGGATACCTTCATCACAGAGTCTAGACACATCTTGTAATGTATCCTTTTGTTGAGAGAATCCCTGGAGAGCTAAGAAAGTTTGGAATATCTGTCTTCTCGGAGTAGGTATATCCATGACTGTTTTCACTGATTGCTCTAATGGTTCTCTGTCTGCAATCCAGTCAGCTCCTCTCCAGCCACATTCTAATAAAAGATCAGTGAAGCCTTCGTGTTTAGCCAACTCTGTAAGAATTTCCCAATGCTGTAACTTCTCAGCACAGTAAATCCAATGGTCCTCCCATAAGGAGTACTCTGATTCTCCAAATGGGAAGACACCACTTCGTGCTTTGATCTGTGCTGCTTCATAGAGCTGTAAGGCTTTGTCCCAAAGACCGATCTGTTCGTAAGAGAGAGCGGCGTTGGTTTCAAAGTATTTTGCTCTTCGTCTCCATGTACCATAAAACATGTCGTCTTCTTGCAACGACATATAGACTTCCAGAAGAGCGTCCTGGTTGGCATCAGATATTTTCTGGTTGTCAATGCCTTGACCTTCACTTAGTTCTTCTAGAAGTTTTATAGCACCATACCAGGCATTGTAATTGGATCCTAAGTATTTGACTAAGTGAGGAGGTAAGTGCAACCCAGGACATCTTCCAACACCGTCTAACAATGACTTTATAACGTTAGGACGGGCATCTTGCTGCCTAATATGATAATCCTTGAACAAAAGTTTTACCAAAGCACGGGTGAATTCCAGTTCATAACGGCTTTCAATGGCACTGTAAGCGACAGGGAAAACAGCAACCCAGGCGTTGTGGATGGTCTCCGCACTTTGATAAGAAATATCAATCAAAGGATTAAGGATATCCCCTGCAGTCAGACCTCTTACGGACTCTAAAAACTCGTTGTGTTTGGCAACAAAGTCAATAATGTTCTGAGGTGCTTTCTCAACTAGAGATTTTTCTTTGGTTAATCCTTCTGTAATACTCTGAAGAGGAGACAATGTGTTTTCCTCAGATGAAAGACGGATAGGGCTGTCTAGATGGAAGGAACCATAAAGCAGCTGCAAAGCCTGGTTTAGCCATGGGTAGTCCGATAGATACTCCCAGTTCTGATCCTTAATGATGTAGAAAAGCCTCTTGTCAATGTCGAGTTCTAAGCTGTCACTTAAAATAGACATCAGCTTCTTTCTTATAGAAACATCTGAGAGCCTTGTACCAAACAAAAAGGCGGTTTCCATTCTTGCCGTTAACTCAGTATGAGCCAGCTCTTTACTTTCAAATATATCCACTATGACTTGATTGAACTTTTGAGACAGTTCTGGCTCCCCTCTTAAATCGAAAATCATCATTTTTCCCAATATACCTGCCTTTTCCTTTGTTGTAGGATAAAAATCCGTTTTGAAAATCCATTCAGTGACAATATTAATCACCTTAAGTAGCATATCTTTATCCACAGATCTGTCGATCAACTGTGCTAATAAAGATAAGAATACACGACGTTGGTCATCCAAGCTTGAAATTCGTACAGCACATAGGTTCAAGATCTTCTCTAAAAGGTTGGTAGTGACCTTGGCTTCAAATTCAATATTTGCAAAATCTACGGATTGCTGCTGGTTTCCTTGCAAAGAAATTGCAATATGGTCACGGCATAGTTTATTGAAGGTTCTCATGATTGAGGGCAACAGACTGTCTAAAGCATTCGGTCTGTAAAGGGACAGGGTCCAGCATAGTGATACTCCAGCAGCCACCGAAGTCATGTTTGACAAATCTTCACTGATGATATTGACAATAAGAGAGACAAAATCGGAAACCTCTTCAGGTTCATCTTCTTCAGAACCTTGGGTTTCTTTGTTGATAGCTTCCAGTATAATACCCAGAACTTTTTGCAAAATCTCTTGAATGTCTTGATTATCAGACCTCAAACATTTTTCCAATAGCTTTTGCAGGTAGTTCACATTTTCGATAATCCAAGTTGATGATTTCCACTTTAAAGCGACGGCAAGTACTTCCAAAGCATTCAAACAGTACCCTAATAAACTTGGCTGGTTCAGATCAGAAGACATCAAGAAACGCTCAAAGAACTGTAGTTTGACGGTGACCTCAGACCAGTGCTTTGGGCCAAGTAATTCGCATAGTATGTTCAAAGCTCGTTTTCCAAGCTCGTTTTCCGATGGACGCTGCGTACTGATACAGATATACCTGATCAAAAAAGTTACGCAGGCTTCCCGCTGAGCAAAGGAGACTTCGTAGTTATCGGAAGTTAAAATATTAGAAGAATCAATTTCTTCACTGGCAAGTTGATCTTTTGAGTTAACATTCCCCTCGGCTTCTTCCTTCACTTCTTCCTTCATGTCAATGTCCATTTGGTCGTCACCGATGGCTTTGTCCTTCTCGGCAGGTTCTATACTTTCAGGTTTTTCTGATTTCCAATGCTTTATTTCCCATTTCAAAATTAACTCAGCCAAGTCAATAGCCAATTGTTGATTCTCTATGGAAGTATTCGACATTACAGTCAACTTTCCCATGGCTGTGATTATGTTTGGAATGAAATGATCTCTAGCTGGATAAAATAAATCTGGGAACTTGACTATCAATTGATAGACGTTGGCTACCTGTGTGATGTTAAATCCATCCTCCGATAGAACTCTACGTGGCCACTTAAGCCAGTCTAGTTCTGAGTTCGTTCTTTCTGACAATACAGGAGCAAGCAATTCCAAAGCCTGTTTAACCAAATACCTAGTATCTATCTGATGACAACGTAACAGTGCAACAAAGATACGTGTGGTAAGCTCAGATGGAGTATCAAAACGAGAAATAAAGTATGCTGTAACCACATAGGCTGCCTGTTTACTGGTATTATCATCGAGTTTGATATAATTCCAACTGAATTTGATGATGTCCTTGCGCATATCGTTTATAGCGGTAGAGGCACTCTTTATCAGAAGAGCAGTTAGTTGCATTAGCTCCAGACGGTAACGATCTTCTAAATTGGACGTATAGTCGTCAATTAAAGGCCCGGAAGCTTTCCAAATATCGGAATGGAATGACTTTAGCCATGCTGGAATTTCATTGTTTTCGGTCTGGCACAATCTGGATAAGTCTCCATGCATTTCAGATTCATAGACACAGATTGGAAGGAATACTTTTTTGTATAAATAAACCTTGGCATCTAATGAACTGACTTCTGGTGTCATTTCAATAATAGTATACAATACATGTTGTACAACTGAAACATCTTTGCACTTGACAATCTCGTTGAAAATGAAATCATCAAACTCCAAAACAAATGAGAGACCTTCTTTAGAGATCTTGTCAATAAAGTTGAACACTTTCCCATGGCTCAAAGGCTGTAATTTGAAGTATTCAATACATAGTAATTGCAGTTTTTCGAAACCTTGGTCAACTTGAAAATATAAAGGGGAGACAACGTTTGAAGACCGCTTCAATGCCAAGCAGATGGAACCGGCATTGAGTAATTTGCCTAAAAGCTCTTCTTTATCTTTGATCCAATCGTTTTCATTTGCGGCAAGAGAACTACAAAGGTCAATCAAATTAGAAAACCGCACACATTTTTCCTCTCCAGAGCCTTCCTGCTCCAATAAACTACTCAGTCTTGAGAGATTCTTAAGTACTTTCGCACGCAATGCAGAGCAACTATCCAAGCCAACAAAATACACAAATCTGGTAGTGATTTCACGCTTGCTAAATTCGTTACAGAAGTACTCAAATGACTCATCGGGAAAGCGATCCAAAAACTTGGCCAAAGGCTCTCTGAATGGAGAATACTGACATCGATGTAGGTTGTTTTCAAGATACAACAGAGCGTTCATCAAATCGTTCATGAATTTGTGTGCAGTTGGTGGCAATAGATGGAAAACATCTAATATGGCAACTATGATTTGAACCGTCGGATTATTCTCTAAATCCTGGCTTCCCAGTTGTTGCAGGGTACGAGGTTGAGCCCACGCCAGTAAGTGATCCAACAGTTTGCTTCCAATTCCTACCTTAAAGTAGGAGATAAACAGCTTTAATAAACCCGATAAAGCTTCAAGTGATGCTACGGTTAGTTTCTTGTGATCAGACAAGTTCATCAACATCGGACGAAGACCATTCTGTAGCAACTCCTTCGGTAATTTCATTTTCAAGTCAATAACAGCCTTCAAGCCGCCATGGGCTGCTCTTATAATCTCGATGGATCTTCCGCATAATGATTTGAAGAAGACAACAAGGATTTTGACTCTGATATTAGACCTCTGTTGAGCAGCTGCAAATTCAGGCTTAGTAATGGCCAAAGATAATAGTTGAATACAAACAACTCTTAATCTCACTAATTGCTCGGAAGTCTTGTGCTCAGATATTCTATGAGCACTGACTAATGATTCATCTTCAGCATCAACTAACGCTAGGGCTTCCTGTACTAGCCTATTCAATTCTTCGTTGTACTCCAAGAAACTGTTTTCCAGTCCCATGCAAAAGGTAATAGCATCTATATTTCCAATTTGCATCTGGAACGGTAGCGCTCGCAAAGGCTTACCAAAGATTGGAGCCAGTAATATATGTTTGCAAGGTGAGATCATAGTTGCAATTGGAACTTGAGTAGTTTCTGACAGAGCTTTCAAAGCCTCCTGGGCTGTAGTTCTGACTATTACATTGGCATTAGGAAGGTCAACAATCAAAGAGCTCACAAGGTTTTGGAAAACGCTAGAAAATACATCGTTCCTAGTTAACTCTTTATTCCACTCCTTCAAAGAGCTGAGTATCAGCCTCTTTGCTGTGTTAGTAACCTCACATGGTAATTCTGGAGCCGTATCTCTCAAAACATAGAACAAAGCTCTGACAATTTCCAGTTGACGGGCATTGAAATATTTCATTGGAATATCCAAAGAATTCAGCATCATTTTTAATCCAATGCAGCCAGCTAACTTCTTATGATATGGCTCCTCAAAGCAACAATGAATGAACTTGGAACACATAACATTTAGTGGTGCAAACTTAAGAGCACAATCAATATTTCCAAAGAGCTCAACACAAGAGTCATATACCTGCTGAACAGTTTCCAATCCCACCAAGCGAACATCAGAATTGTCTGAACTGAGTGCATAGATGATTGCATCAAAAATACAATTTTCATTCAAAAACAAGTTTCCTTCATGGTTATCAACAGAGAATTTTCTAACAAACTTTCTTTTGTCGATGACCATTTTGTTGAAGTAAAGTAGTATAAAATGGTTGCAAGTGCCTCTAATCAAAGTTTTAGCCTCCTCCCGTACCTCTTGAAGAGAAACAGCATAAAAGATGCTTTCCAAAAGTTTAACCAAAAGCTCCATCTGGTTGTCATACTTGGCTATATCTTTTACTGGGTAGTGATTCAGTTTGTTTAGCTGTTCATCAGATGCAATTGTGTCCTCTAATATTATATCCATGGATTCTTTTAGTCTGTTAGCGTAATCGTCTGGCAGTTGAGTGGCTCCCATAAACAGTTTGAATATACCACTGATATATCTGAAACTGTTTATCCTGTAATGAATTCTGGGACGGGGATCGATCAAAAGAGAGAACGCAGCGGCGAGACCGGGTGTGATGGACAACGGAACCTCTTTTGGAAGACCATGTATTTTGAACATTGCTTCCACATTCTGGAACAACTCAGAATCTGTTTTTAAATTGTCAATACGTTTAATAAATGTACGATTTCTACCACCGAGTTTACCCAATATCCTTAGAGTAGTATGTGAGTGTTGATGGTAGTAGGGCAGCGGCTTCAAGTGTTTGCTTAAAGCTTCCATGACATCATCAATAACTGGTTCAATGATAGGATCAAAGTACTCGGCAGTCAGGTTATCGACACACAGTTCGAGAGTTCTTAGACCCTGGCTGACTGATTCTTGGGAACCATTTAGCGCATACACCAGTGGCTTCATTAGGTAGCTCAAATGAGGAACCAGGACACTCAGTCTAACAGGAACTGTTAGGCAGAGTTCAACATAGATATCTCTTTCCTGTGGCCTCCTAGCCTCATGAATAAGCTTGCTTAAGCTTTCCAGAAGTACCTGTAATAGAGGCATGATCTCTTTGTACAAATTTTCGAAACGACCACCTCCAATACTTCTGAATAGAGTTCTGATCAAGTAAAAGTATACAAGTGGCTCCTTAGCAGTGGTAGAAAGTTTTAATGATTTTAAGATCAACTCATTCAGGTGTGGCAGTATGACATTTTCGTTGGCAGCTGGAAACAAACTTACAGACATGAAGCACAGCTTAAACAGTCGGATCAAAATGTTTGATTTAATGATGTTGACCTCACCTAAGTCTACCAGCTTGGATTTCAAAAATGTAATCAAGATTCCAGAGAAACTTGAAGAGGTAATCACACTGGCTAAGAAAAACTGCGGAATATGAAGTAAGGATGCAAATTTAAGCATTTGTTTATACATGAATGGTAACTCATCTCTAACAATCTCATTGAAAGAGGCAGGATCGATGTGAATAAACATGGTCGCAAATATCTCCATCAAATCTTTTTCTTCTTTGGTGGATGTTATTGGTAAGTTTGGTCCTGTGATATCAAAAGATTGCTTCATGGAAGAAGCGGGTAACGATGTCTTGGATGTGCTAAAAAAACGAAGAGCTAAAATGCATTCCCTAAACAAACTTTTCAGTATGTTGATGTCTTCGTTAAAGAAGCCTCTGGCAGTCTCATTCCAGTTTTGAGCATTGAAATGGTTTTGAGAAGATGGAGGGTTGGAGTTCTTCAAGCCTATCATTATAGTTTTCAAGAAGGTCATTAACGTTTTGAAAAGGTAGCGAGAGTCTTTCAAGAGATCTGCCTCAGGAGGAACAGAAACTTGAATTGGCATGTATTCTTGTAGAGACATAAAATCAACAAACTGTGATCCAGGGTCCTGCGAGTCTGCTGGAATTTCGTGGTCATCTTTCAACGCATCTTGCACAGTTATTTCAGAAGTGGCATCTTCCATTTTTACGTCCTGATCTTCTTCAATCGATTCAGCCTTCTTTTCCTCTGAAGATGGAGTAGTTCCCTCCAACTTTTCAGTTAGGATTTTCTCCTGACTCTGTTTCTCACTTTTTTCCCTCTCATAGGTAGCATGTTGTCTCATGATACCATTGTAGCGTGAATTGAGCATCTTGAATCGCTTAGTATATGCGTCAATGATGACCATTAAAAGCTGCCTACTTTCTGTTTTACTTTCTGATCTCATGATTTTCTCGATCAAATTTAGAAGAAGTTTGGCACTCATTATTTGAACTGTCAATGCCAAGGAGTCGTCTTGGAGGTTTTTACAATAAATTGACACGGACTTCCATAGCTGAGCAGGTGTGAGATGGTCCCGAACATTATGTATGAAATCAGCAACAGTAGAATAGGCCAAGGGTCTCAAGGTTTCATGTGCCGTAAAACCTTCACCGATCAACACTCTTAGGTCGAAAAGAAGGTCAATTTTGGGAATAAACATTTTCCTGAAATCGGTTGATAAAATGTGTCTGGTGGCATGCAGCAACTCCTTTCTTGCTGCACTCAATTCACTGGGACAATCTTGCAGTAGCCGTATTATGATATCGGGGATGGCCTGTTGGTAAGGTTCCAAGAAAGTCTGGGCCTGCCTTCTAATGAACAAATAAGCCAGGAAGGAGGCCGCTTTGACTTGGCCAATAATGAACTCTCCATAATTGGCTCTATTTGCAATCTCTTTGGAAACGTTAACCAACGTCACATTTTTCTCTTCGGCAGCTTTCCTAGCTTCTGCCTGTTTGGCGACCTCCAAAGATAGTACCTTCATCACGTGTGGTATGAAATTGCCCAGTGAAGAAGCGGCCAGTTCTTTGTACGAAGAATAAAGAGACACCATGGTAATGGGGGACTCGGCCAAGGTTTTGAAAGAGAACATGGCCTGCGCGAGATGTTTTGGATTTGAATCGTCTGATTGACTTGAAAACGACGGTGAATTAGATCTTGGGGTAGGCGCAGTATTTTCTTTGATATCGTTTGCGCTGTTACTATTGAACTGTTCTTCCACAACTTGGGGGATGTTTGAGTAGATTTCGATGACAATCTCAATGAATGGGTGAACCTTCTCTTGCAAAGAAGCCTTGAACGTCTTGTGGAGCGTGGTGATAGCCTTCATACACAGAATACCGTTCAGCTCATTCTCCAATCTCAGCAGTTCCATCAACGTGTCTACGATTTCGTTGGCGTAAGACTGTAGGGCATCATTGGCAGGAATACGATGAAGAATCTCTAACGTGATATTTCTCAGTTTGTTCTCCGGTGAATTTGCCACAAAACTCACAGGCACCTCTTTCAGTATCTCGATAAACAAGGGAATCAAAGACTTGAGAAAATATTCGTAATCTTGGGCGGCATTGAAGGTCTCCAGAGAATCACATATCTCTGACAGAACTGAATGTTTGGACTGATAATCTTCAGCCGCCTTCAATCGGGTGGCAAAATCATCCAATTGCACTACGTGTAACATCGTGGCTAGCAGGATAAATGACTATTGCAACGCTTGTAGGGAAGGTTTAGTGGTAGATGGACCTACCTATCGTACCCGTGTTTTTCTGTGTGCTTGACTGAATAGATCACAGTGTTTTTCAAGAACGGGGGAGGTGAGCGAGACTGGAAAGAATCTTATGCACGTGAGTTTCACGTGATGTAATTATGTAAGGACAGTGGTGGATTTTTTTTTGTTTTCGCGGTCTGAAAGACAGATTATGTAACTGAAGATGGGTTTTGTCTAATCTTGGACCACCTGCGAGCCAAGTAAATATAACGCATGACATCACGGAAAAATTAATGTCAGGCCGATCCTACTGTAAGGGGAGATCATTAGGATATTATGAAAGAGCTCCCCTCAGGATTCGGGAGAGAAGAAGTGGCAAAATAGCTGTTTGTCACGGTCGATTTTTTCCAGCAAGCTGGAACGGAGGTCGCCGTAGGTCTTGACTAGTGTCATGTATTTTTCTAAGGGCACACTCGTAGCCTCGCTAGTTTCTTCCAGGAAATAAGAAGGTATCGGAACAGCTTTCCGGACGTACTGGAGGTCGCACTCAAACATGTTTTCCACTTGCTTCCATGCATCGTGGGAGTCGCTAGAGGACGCCAGATGGTCTTGAAGAATGGGCAGCTGGAAGTTGTAGGGTGTGATCTTTCCAAAATCGGCGTTCTCTTTGTTCTGTAAGTTCTCTATTGTGTTGTGGTAGAGAAACCTGGCAGCTTCTTCGAACAGGTCCTCTTCCGAGCTCTTGGAGCTAATCCTTTTCGGAGAGGCCAGTTTTTCGGGTCTCTTGAGCTTGGCTTGGGGTTTCTTTTTATTTAGCTCCGAGTCCCCCAGAGGATTGTCGAACAAATTGTTCAGGTTGCATGAATTTTGTCCTGAAAAGATCCGTCCGTCCACCGATTGTGGAGTGGCAGATTTACTAGACCTGCGCAACGACGACAGCGTCGGCATGGCATAATGAGGTCGGGCACTCCTGTTTGGCGTCCGAAGCTGGGACGAACCCGAGCTCTTCAAACGAGAGCCAGGCTGGATGTTCTCAATCATATGTGGGGTATATTTGTGCTACGAACAGATAGATACACGAAATGCCTATTATATTTTGTATTTCTTACATAATCATCATCAACCCTTCAAAACATTTAAAGGGCGCCTTTGTCTTTAATCACATGGTTGTATGCATATGCTCTTCCAAATGTAAGGTTCTCGTAAACTTCGTCAACGTCTTCCAGAGACAAACCTTTGGTTTCAGGAACGAAGAAGTACACAAAGAAGAAGGCGAACAGGGTACATCCCATGAAGACGTATCCGTAAGCGAAATCAATGGCACTGGAAATGAATGGAGTGAAGAAGGCAATGAGGAAACCCCAAAGCCAGTTGGAACCTTGAGCGATGGCCATACCCTTGGATCTAATTCTAAGTGGGTAAGTTTCAGACACAACGACGAACACACCTGGAGCCCACGTACTTGCGAAGAAGAAGATGAACAGACAGGTGAAAACAATCATAGCGTTACCGGCTGGCTTAGATGGATCATCCTTACCATTCTCGTAAAGGGACTTGACACCGACGGAACTGAAAATGACCAAGCAGACCACCATCAGTCCAGAACCGACAAGAAGGGTTCTTCTTCTACCAAACTTATCCATGGTATAGATACCCAGGAAAGTGGAAGCAAAGTTGACAACACCTAGAATGATCGACGTTTGGAAAGAGTCTTCTAATCCGACGGCCTTGAAAATGGTAGTACCGTAGTAGAAGAAGTAGTTGTTACCAGTCAATTGTTGCAAAGATTGCAAGAAAATACCAATCAGCAAACGGTAGAAAATTTTTGGTTTACCAGTGAACAGTTCACCCCAAGAAACACTACCAGCTTGCTTTTCCTTTTCGATACCGGCAGAAATAAGTCTCATTTCGTTGTAGACAGATGGGTCATCGACGGAAATCTTGTTGACTCTTGCGATGGACTTCATGGCCTCGTCAACTCTGTTTACCTCAACCAGGAAACGTGGGGACTCTGGCATGAAAGTCATACCGACAATCATCAAAATGGCCCAGGCAAAACACAAACCCAAAGGAACTCTCCATTGTGTGGAGTCGCTGTAAGTCTTGGTTCCGTAAGTGGTACAGTAACCCAAGAAAATACCGGCTGTAATCATTAATTGGTAACAAGACACCAAGGAACCTCTGATATGTTTAGGGGCGGTTTCACCGATGAACATAGGAGACAGAACGGAAACGGCACCAACAGCCAAACCTGAAACAATTCTTCCAATGAAGTACTGGTACCACTTGTCGAAGGAGGTGATTTGGATAAGAATACCAACAATGTAGATAATCATAACGAACATCAAGGCCTTTTTTCTACCCCAGATATCACCTAGCTTACCCAAAGTGACACCACCGATGGCACAACCAATGTTGAAAATAGAAACAATTAAACCAACTCTAACATTGGAGAAGTAGTACTCCTCCCCATTAAACTGTCCGAAACGTCTAATAAAGTCGGACATGTTGACGAAACCAGAAATGGTACCAGTATCCCAACCGAAAACAAAACCACCGAATGCGACCAGTAGACACAACGTCGACACCAAAACATAAGAACTCTTGGGCTTGACTGGAATGTCCATTTCACTTTTGTTGTCGACCGGAGCCTCGTGAACATCTTTTATTTGCTCGTTGGAGGGAGTGCTCTCAACGGCGTATATCTTTTCATTATCACCTTGAATATCTGTTGAACTCATAGTATATTATGCAGAATAAAAAATAAAAGGGAGAAAACTGGGGGTAATTTCATCCTTAAGTAGCTTTTTTTTTTCCGGGGGATGCCAAGTCAGGAGATAATTTGGCAGACAAAAAAAGTGAAATACGGAAAAAAAGAAAGGGGGGTCGGAAAACATCATCAGGTTTCGGGGTAATTTTTCCGTTTTTCCTCAAGGTTGGAAGGGGGTAGGACAGATGATTTTTCCGCAAAAGAAAAGGCTAGAGCGATTTAGCGACAGAATTTCAGGTGTAAAGCATGCTTCAAAGGTCGGGAAAAAAAATGGATACTGTTTTTTGGGAAACATCGGCTGGGTAAAACAACTCTGAATTTCTCAGCTGGTTTAGTTTTGAAACTATGGAGACTGAATGCAAATTTTGCAACTCTGAGAATAGGAAACAGGTCGGAAAAATTCGGAAAAATTCGGAAAATTATATCCATTTACAGGAGGTGCTTCCTCGCCACTTTAGCAAACTACAAAATTCATCTAATAAACGAGAAAAGTGGAGGAATGAAACCCATGAATTATGCAGCCCTAAACAAAGTTTGAGTAATCTGAATCTGATGATCATGCGCTTGTAATACATTGGTTGGTGGAGAAACACGGGGAACGGGACCGATATGACCCAACAAAAAATGGGCAGGATGGTGCCAAGTAGTTGGTGGGTGCTGACGCTTGGATGATTAAGGTTGTGTAAAATGACACCGCCATAGGTCGTGGGGCACCTGAAATTTGAAATTTGGGTAACTGGAACTTTGCGGGACAACGAAAAATAGCGTGAAGATTGGACAATGTAGACTGTTGGCCAAAAAATTATCTCCGATGCCGGGAGTCGAACCCGGGTCTGCCCGGTGAAAGCGGACCGTGCTAGCCGTTACACTACATCGGATTTCTCTAGATGTTTAGTCGGCCTAATTTATATAAGGGTTGAGTGTGGCCAGGAGAATTTAAATTTGCGTGATCAATATTTTTACATTATATACTTGAGTTTACTGTAAAACAACCATCGTTTGTTTTGTTTCACAAGTTTTGTAAAAAAAAGTAAAAAAAACAGTTTCAAATAATAATGAACGCGGTGAGGTTCGAACTCACGCCTCCGAAGAGACTAGCATACTCAGTTTCCTGAAGCTAGCGCCTTAGACCTCTCGGCCACACGTCCCGTTTTGACGTCAAATATTTTATTGTCAACCTATGACTCATTAATGGTAAGATCTCCATTCTACCTCTTTCTGGCGAAAAGAAGGGTCCCAGTTCGCAAGGAATGATGAGTGGTACGTGTTTAAGCACCATTGAAGTGTTTATTTTTGCTCTTCCAAGAGCTCTTAAATCTCTGTGAACAAAATGATTTTTACTTCAAACCTCATGATCTACAGTGTACCATCAAATACGTTCCCTAGATATGTTGAAGTGATAAAGATCTATAAACCACAATAAAAAAATCTAAAAAATTGGACTTGCTAAGACTTCGTATTAGTCTCACGTTTTTAGCCATGAATGCTCCATGATCTCTCCCATCGTAGGTCGCTTATCCAAGTCTCTGGACAGGATAGTTTTGATAAGATCAGTGCACTCGTCACTAAAAATTGGAGGCAGTCTTAATTCGCCCTCAATAATATCATCCACATTGTAAAATGGGTTCTCCTTGTAGACCAGGGTGTAGAGTAGTATACCCATGGCCCAAACATCTTGAGGTTTACCCTCGTATGGGGCACCATGTAGGACTTCAGGAGCCGAATAGTCAATGGTACCTACAAACACATCAAACGGACCGTTCTTAACGTATGCTGCTGAACCAAAGTCGATCAACTTGACGACGCTATTCGAGTCAACGATGATGTTCTCATCCTTGATATCACGATGAACAACTCCATGTTTGTGCAAATGAGCTACCGCAGAGCAGCATTGTCTATAGATATACTTGCACTCCTCTTCTGACATGTTTGTTTTAATCTCGATCAGGTCAAATAAATCAATACCTGTAGGATCGCCATGGGCTGGCGTTTCCAAATAATAGTAGTTACTATCTTCAAAAAAATCAACTATCCTCATTATATTAGGGTGTGGATCATGGTTCATAAATGCCATGATTTGTATCTCTGAGGGAATGGTACCTAGTTTTCTATCTCTTACCCATGTGTCAACCAGAATTCTCTCCTTGATAATTGACTTGATTATTACTTTGTAACCAGGATCGTTTTTATTCACGCACAGGGATACCTTCCCATAGGCACCCTCGCCCATATTCTTCAGTCTGATAAACTCTCCTATCTTCTTTTCTCGTCTCTTCAGTCCAACTTGCTTGGGCCAAAGCGTCGACCTTGCTTGAATGTTGGCCATTTCTTCGTTTTCTAGGCTAAGTAGCTTAGCTTCAGAGAACACCTTGAGCTCGTGCGACTCCTTAGCAACAACGTCTTTCTCAAGTTTCAAGACTGATGATTCCGTCGGTAACAGTCCGTCCACAGATTCAGTCTTTATCTTGTTGGGTATGACCGCAACAAGAGGTTCACTATTCACCTTTTCGAGCTCTCGGGACGGAAGCTGTTTTAGAGAGAAGTTGGACCTACTACCCACGTTGTTCAAGCTTTCAGTTCGGCTGAGTTGACTACTCTTAAGTAAGCTGTTACTTCTGCTCAACTCGTCAGATGAATCGCCACTACAGGAAACTAGGTCAGTTTCGTGGTCTCTTAACAGTTGCAGTTGAGAAGGCAATGCCATGCTTCTATCCTCGTTAGAAGAATGAGACAACGTGTGGTGAAGATCAAGAGGTTCCACTATCGAGTGTCTTCTGTCTTTCCTTAGATCGTTAAACTGGACAGTTCTGGAGTAAGTAACCCATAATATATAGCATTCTGAGTTGGGAACTCTCAGTTGAATATCAACCTTTGTCCTTGTTCCATCCCTGTGAATCGCATCCAGTCCCTTACCGTTCAAAAATAGTTCCTCTCTTTCAGAGAATGAGTGCCCTGTTAAATCTGCCTTTAGTTTTCGGAAATAATGTTCAGGCAACACAAGATTCGGTTCGCTATTCTTTAGACTTTTTTCTCTAATTTTGGCTGTGTCCACAAGCTTTCTAAAATCAGGAATCAGTTCATCGAGATCCAGGTCCAAAATATTCGAAGTACCGAACAAATTTTTTGAGATAGCATCGTTATGAGCTAGTATCTTATATGTCGTAGATGAAACCACAAATGTTCCGGCAATGTATGGGAGACAATGGATGTTCATCCTAATTACCGACTCCTCATCATCTTCGTTTTGATTATCTAACGGAATACTGGTTATAGCACATGGAATGTGATTATCGTGGAATCGAAGTGTATAGTATCTAATATCATTAATATGGGCAGAATCTTGAAGGTTGATTGGCAGTTCAGACTCATTGTGGTGGTCTACAAGGGATGCCAGTTCCAATGCTAGTGAGGGGATGAAGAACGACAGAGGATCACCTTGTTCGAAAGTAGCAAACTCTAATAAAGAACCTGTGTGTTCCTTGAACGCATGGATGTAGTATTCAGAATCAGTATCATGGGCCAGAGGTTTTGAAATAGTCAGGTCAAAGGAGTCACATGGAATCTGATCGAAGATCAAAATCATCAAGCCATCTTTCCGTTTCGACCACAACGAAGTCCAAGCCATCGTGTTGTTAGGTTTTACAACCGCTATGATCTCACCACTAAAAACAATTTCAGAATTTCTTTTGTAAAGTTTTTGAAGTACGAAATCTCTAGATCTCGGGGCAATCAAATCAAGAAGCGCTAGCGCTCTTATAGAGTTCCTAGTGACACCAAACATCAAGCAAGCTAAATCATTAGCAGCTTTTAATGACCAGGGCGAGTCTAGTTCGCAAGTGAAAACTGCCTGTGGACTGACGTTCTTTGTTGAGAGTATTCCATGATAAGGTCTTTGTGCATGTGAGTTGTGTGGTTTGGAAGATCCTGCTGAAGAGGGAAGGGTCGACAATGCAAGTGATGATGGCGCTGCTTGTAATGGAAGAGTATGATTAGAAGTTTCCAAGAAAGGAGTTGCCAGTGCATAAAGCAGGTTCTTCTTGAAAAACTTTTCTGAGGTAACACCAGAAAGAGATAAATCGTGAAGCTTTAGGGCCATATCCTTCTGGTGATCATGAATAATATCTGTGTCGGCTTGTTCTAGTAAAGCAATGATCGGTTTCATTTCCTTCTTGAGGTCAATGACTGCAGCAACATCTTTGTCTTTTGATTCGAAATAGTGATCTTTGGGCTGTGAAGTAGGCGACGTATCTCTGGAACGTTGATTGGACATGAACAGAGCACTTAATGCGGCATATGAAGCATTACCTCTCAGATTGATACGCTCTTCACTTCCGTCTCTACTGACAGACTTGGTCTCTACCAATGGAGACTTCAACGGATCATTGAAAGCTGAAGTACCCCGGGAAATTACCAAATCAGGTCGATCAGAAAGAATCTCCAGAGACCTTTTCAGGACATTGAGTCTCAAAGCCAGGGAGTTTGCGGATAATCTTGCATAGGAATAAGCCTGTGTGGAAACTTTAGGGAACTTTAGCACATCTGCCAGAAGCGGAACGTTAGCAGCGGCCTGCATCCTCTCAGAGTCTGTTGAAGGTATAGTACTAACCTTCAATGTGCTTGCCCTTTGATCCAGGACCTTGTTTCTGTTCGGTACACTCATGCCTGATAAGTTTGACCTGCTATTGATAGCTCTTCGCAATAACAAGGTTGATGAGTTGTTGGCACTCCTGCTTTTTTGAAGCAGCGAGATGCCGTTGGGCGCCTTTTTCGTAGGATTTGGAGTATGGCTTGGACTGATCTTCGGAGTTGGCGGGCGGTCTTCATTTTCGTTGGTGTTACTACCTTCTCCAGTGGAGCTTACTTCTTCTTCCTCCTCAGCGTCGCTATCGGAGTCGAATATGAAAAAACTGGAGGAGCTCTGTATCATTGGGTGCGGCATAGGCTGGAGATCGTTCGGAACAGTGCCTGCATGTGAATCCACTAGGGAATCAGTGCTCTGGTTGGAAGTGTGGGAGCTGGTACTGCTAGATGGCTGTGAACCCAATATGATGGAGCTTATCGGACTGGGTCTGGGATTAGTGGAGAGCCTGGCTGTGCCTCTCTGTGGGGGTGTGTAAGGCATTGCGGTCAGAATCCTCCAATATCAGAAGCGAAATTGCCAATGGGTTGATTGTTTCCGAATCTGACAGCAGACAATAAACGCAGTGAGCGGTGAGTGGTCTTCAGCGATGAGAGACTTGGTGAACTCCAGATGGTTTGGGTTTCGTCTGACGATAGCCTGGCTCAGGACGGTGAAAAGCCGCCAAGAAACGTCTATGAAGATAAAAAGGGAAAAAACACAATAAAACCACTAAGGAGATCTGATTTTAGGATGCTGGGTGGTCTCGTTGTTTCAGCAGGCAGGAATCTTCGAAACTGCTGGGCCAAATCCGCTGGTAGAACAGACCGAAATCGGGATTTATTGAAGGGGGACAGGGAGGAGGCCTGGGGTGTAGAAATGTGACACTTGTAGGAAAGAGAAACTTGGGTTATTTTTGTTAGCCTGTAATCCTCCTCAGTGGAGATGACGTTGTTTCGAGCGGTTCGATTCAGCGAGGAAGTCAGCCGGTGGCAGGCAGACAATGCAACAGCGAAAGCGCGACGGAGGTAGCCCTTTCCAATTATGGGGCGGTGTCGTCGCTTGGAGGCCAGTGAGTCGAACGGGCAGGACGAGCGCACAATGTTTACCCGTGCGGCTTTTACTTTAAAGATTTGCGCTCCGCAGCAGAGTTGTCAAGCTACACAGGCTCCTAGCCTCCTCCCCTCGCCTGCCTCCATATCATTCGTTTCGCGCACGCTACTATCTAAATCTCATCCGGGTAACACTCTGACACGAAAAACAAGTGTTTGTTTACATTAGACAAAGCTAAACAGTTGTTACAAGATCAACCCTTTCAAACACTGTTAACCTTCAAGTATTATGAGAGAAATTGTAAGTGCCCTCCAGTTTTTACTGTCCCTCTTTCGTCTTTAGCCCCGCCCGAGAAACTAACCCCATTTTTAGATCCATTTATCCACCGGTCAATGTGGTAACCAAATCGTAAGTGGTTTTATTCACTTTCCTTCGCTGTAGTCAGGGACCTTTACTAACTAACAACAGGGTGCTGCCTTCTGGGAAACAATTTGCGGAGAGCACGGCCTTGACGATGAGGGAAACTACGTGGGGGACAATGACCTTCAGAAATCAAGATTGGGCGTGTATTTCAATGAGGCCAATAGCGGCAAATACGTGCCTAGAGCTGTCCTAGTCGATTTGGAGCCCGGTACCATTGATGCAGTCAGATCATCCAACCTGGGAAACCTCTTCAGACCAGACAATTATATCTACGGACAATCATCTGCTGGAAACGTTTGGGCCAAAGGTCATTACACAGAGGGAGCAGAGTTGGTTGATTCAGTCATGGACGTAGTACGAAGAGAGGCAGAAGGTTGTGACTCCTTGCAAGGTTTCCAAATCACTCATTCGTTGGGTGGTGGTACTGGTTCTGGAATGGGTACCCTTCTGATCTCTAAGATCAGAGAAGAGTTCCCAGATAGAATGATGGCAACCTTTTCTGTTGTTCCATCTCCAAAGGTTTCTGATACCGTTGTTGAGCCTTACAATGCTACCCTGTCCGTATACCAGCTGGTTGAGTATGCAGATGAGACTTTCTGTATCGACAACGAGGCTCTGTACGACATCTGCGTCAGAACTTTAAAATTAAACCAACCTGCCTACGAGGATCTGAACAAACTGGTTTCTGCTGTCATGTCTGGAGTCACCACATCTTTACGTTATCCAGGTCAACTGAACTCAGATCTCAGAAAACTGGCTGTCAACTTGGTTCCCTTCCCAAGACTGCACTTCTTTATGGTCGGATACGCTCCATTGACGGCTTTGGGCTCCCAATCTTTTAGATCTCTGACCGTACCCGAACTAACCCAACAGATGTTTGATGCTAAGAATATGATGGCTGCTTCTGATCCAAGAAACGGTCGTTACCTTACCGTTGCTGCCTTCTTCAGAGGTAAGGTGTCTGTCAAGGAAGTTGAAGACGAAATGCACAAGGTTCAAACCAGAAACGCTGACTACTTTGTTGAATGGATTCCAAACAACGTGCAGACTGCTGTCTGTTCTGTTCCTCCCAAGGGTCTCGATATGTCCGCTACTTTCATTGGAAACTCCACGTCCATTCAAGAATTATTTAGAAGAGTTGGTGATCAGTTCAGCGCCATGTTCAGAAGAAAGGCTTTCTTACATTGGTATACTTCTGAAGGTATGGATGAGTTGGAGTTCACCGAAGCTGAGTCCAACATGAACGACTTGGTGAACGAATACCAGCAATACCAGGAAGGAATTGATCCAGACGAAGAACTAGATTATGCTGATGAAGATGCTCCATTGGTAGATGTTGCAGAATAAGAACCTCGAGCCAGAAAATCTGTGGTTTATTGGTAGGAAAGGACTGGTGGCATCTATTGGGAAGCGAGGATCAACTGGGATTCCTTCTGTCTTACTTTCCAGGCCTAGACCACATCTGTCTTTCAATGTTTCTTTGTTTTATTGTTTATTGTTTCTTATATACCCAAACTAAATATACTAATGTTCAGTGATTCAGAATAGAGGGAGCTCTTGCCCATCATCGTTCCCATTTTCTTCCCAAGGGGTCCTAGGCGATAGCACCAGCGCGAATGCCTAAAATGCCAGCTTCAACCTGCAAAGTCGAACCCTTCGGAACACCTACAACGTCACCTCGCCATTGAACTCCCCACAAACGTCTGTAGAACCTAATGTTGTGGCCAAATGTTGTATCGCATATAAACTCGTTGCCCCAGGTTTCCTTGCCAGACCACACGAATAAGGATTCCAAAGTGATAGATGACTTTTCACACACAGAACCGATTATTCAGATAAGCCCTAACAAGTACAATCTGCCCACCGTTGCAATCACCAAGCGATCGCTGTACTTGTTCAATTATCGTACTTACTCACCGGTTGCCGCCCACGTCCGAAAACTCTCTTCATTGGAGGAGTACGGCGAGAATAAGAATGTGAAAATTACCTCTGACGGGTTTATGTTCGTTGTAGAGACGTCCAAAAACTTCCTGATGATCTTTACCATCCACAATCTCAAGAATGGCGAGGTTGCCACCCTCAACGAAGTTCAGACCGTGTTTTCACCTCACGGCACGTTACTGCAACAGGGGTTCCCCTTGATAGAGACAGAATCGTCCTCCATTACCTCTTTCATTTCAACAATGTTCTCCAGAGCTGACATTGAGTATCCAAACTTTGACTTTGGACTACGTTTCAAGCTGGTGCTGAAGGTTCAACGACCGCTGGTGGCGTTTCATTCCTATTCTTCTGATGTTCTAATGCTTTTGTCCACGGATCCCCTCTCCTTTCAGATAATCAACCTCTTTTCGAAAAATAGGACAGATGGCAGGCACATTGAGGTCCTATTGCTGGACCAGCTGGACTGGTATCGAATTGATCAGTCTGAAATCAAGTCTTGGATTTACTCTAACAGATGGAATTGTTTTCTTTGGCTCACAGAAAAGGGAAACGTCTGGAAGGTGACATCTGACATTGGACCATCGAACGGAACGACCAAGCTAGATGGAGTTTGCTTGCGCAACCAGGAGCTTGAAGATCCGAATGAGCCAAAGATCGTTGGTATCTACGTGAATGAAGTCCAAGATCTACTTTACCTTGTGGATGAGAACGAAAGCGTGCAAATTCATCACCTAACAGGCGAAAACAAAGTAGAGCTATGGAGAATTGTTGAAAAGCCTATGCCTATGGAAAGGCTGCTTGATATCCAGTTTTCTCCCTCAGGACAGTCTTTTATTACCAGATTTTTCAATGGATGGAATATGTACAGTAGCATGGGAAACCTTTGTTTTTCGTCCATTGATCATATTGACTCCTCTATAGCTGAAGCTGACAATTGGTTACAATTTGTGAGTGATATAAAGTTTACACCTTCAAATGATCTAATAATATCGAAGGGAAGCTCATTCTTCGTCATTGGTTTAATGAGTTTGAATTCGTCACTAAACCAGTGCTCCAATAACTTTAGAAGACCAATACTGTACACCAATGAGGAGTTGTTTCTATTTAAAGGCTGGGAGAAGAACCTAACTGATTACTTCAGACAGGATCCTGTTTTGTCTAGAGACGCAAGTCTATGGTTACCAATCAACATACCTACAACTTTCATCTTGAAGAATTTGCACATCACTAGTATAAGTGCAGATGAAAGTGGAACACTGATTTGTGTTGTGGGCAACAAATCGGCACTAGTTTATCATGTTGTTACTGGCAAGTGGAAACTTTTCGATATGAGTTCGGAGGTCACGCTTCATCAAGCCGAGTCGACCGGCAGTGAACAGAATAATAACATCATAGCTACAGGTTGGTGGAAAAACCATCTATTTATGGCCCTGAGAAGCATTTTCGATGATAATGGCAAGCTTGTTTCAGCCTCCAGGGTGTTGGTGTTTTCAGCTTTACACTTTGATTCTGGTGATGAAAGGGAATCTTATTTTGGTTCTGACGAGATTATATGGAATTTCGACCTTGAGGAAACCCCAGTTGACGAGTTTTTGCTTTATTTCAACTGTGATGTTCTAAGATCGCAGTTGATTGTTGTAAGTTCTGAACTGAACGTCTATACTTGGTCTTTAAGCATGGAAGTGCACGAAGAGGAAAAAGCAAAGGGAAGACTGGCGTTGAAAAGAGGCAACGTTTACAGACTAAAGACTTTATTTGAGGACAAGTTGAACTTTAAGCGTTTGAAGAGTCTTAAGTATGTCAGTTTGATCAACGAACACAACCTTGTTCTCTTATTTGAAGGGATATTTTACCACGTTCAACGGTTTGTGAACAAAGATCCCGAGGATCCAAGTCTGGTGAAAGTCACCTATGCCAAAAATGTGATAAGTACTGGGATAGAATTCATACAAGTTGTCTCCGCTGATGTTGTACTCGCATTCAATGGTTGCAAGTGCTTGTATTTTGATCTGTCCAAAAGTAAGGATATATCGCAAATCCCACCAATCTTCATAGACACCGGATCAGAATCTGCTTTGGCGTCTCACAAAAGCGTAACCAAACGCCAACAGGATATATTGAATAGTAAAGTCTTGACAATAAAAAAGACTGAAGGGACCCAGGCTTATCCCGTATTGATTATGAGTGAAAAAAGTTTGCTTTTTGGCCTTGACATTGAGCTTTCCACAAGAACCTTTTCATTGGAAGAAACAGAAAAGACCAGTTTCACTTTGAGTTTCCAAACCAAAAAGAGGAACTTTTTAACGGATCTGATTGACCATCAGCTGAAAGATGACCAAGATTGCCAGTTAGCAGAAGCACTTCACAAATTTGAAAAATTCAAACAGTTTCAGAACTCATTAGAGCTACTTCTCCTAAACCATGTAATGAACTTCAAAGGAGACAACACAGAGAAGGACGTATATTTTGACAGGTTACACCATCTGATACAATCTACCGAGAACTCATTAGGAATCTACAGCAACTTCCTAAGGAAGGTGGAAGTCAGACACTGGGGTTTGATTTTTGACAAACTGAACTCAGATCCTCGTACCCTTTTGACGAGTCTACTAGAGACCGAGAACAATCACTTACTGGCAGTGAATTACTTCATTATCATGTTGAACTACGAAAATGATGACGAGGACTCCAAAAGCACCATATCGACGCAAGATCGGTTGATGGCCACCAAGATCATGGTCAACTTGATCAATGACAAAGACTACGAACGTTCCTTTGAACTTTTCAGATTCATTAAGCTGATCGACGAAGCTTCAGCTGTGGCAATGACCAAAGAAATACAGCAACAGATCATTAAGCCCATAGACAGATAGATAAAATAAATAAAATTGACCAATTTATACACTCCTACAGCTACTGAGCTCCCTTCAAGAACTTCTGCACAAACGAGTCTCCCTTGATCTTGTTCTGGTGGTCGATAGATTCGAAGTATTGCATGACATGACATTGTTGTTTCCAGAAATTGACCAGTTCCTGGAACTCCATCTGGGCCTTCATATATAGTACATTTTTCAAGGGCAAATCCTTGACGAATCTCTGTCTTTCGAATTCTTGTCTGATCTTTGTTCTGACTTGAGAAGCTGGGATATCCAAGTTGTAGTTGTTGACAAATCCTCTAGAATGTCTCAAGTATCTACGGTACAGGTTGAGCACCATTGTTCTCATTTCCGTGGAGTCCTTGATGTACTTTGTAGTCTGGGCAAATGCAGTTGGGTTGGTCATCTCTGAAGACTCTTCTATGTGTGTATGATGGTTCTACTGTAAGTAATCTTTCGTCGCTAATTCGATGAAAGGATATCGGGCGTTGCACTACTTATTACCATGGGAGATTAGAGATGATCAAGCTACGGAGGTTCACTACGGACGGCGTTTAGGGACTGGTGGTGGTAGTAGGCTACGAGGGTTAGCAGGCAGTCTACTTTAGTTTATTTGCCAATCGATGCTGCCATCAAAGGTGCTGTTTATTCCATGGTTCTGCACTGAGATAAAAAAATGTCTTCTGGTACCGGCAACGAAATCTAATAGAACACCGTAAAGAACTCTGTCTACCAATTAAAGACTCTTCTCATTTGCGATGGCCGACACACCGTCAACGGCCACAAAGACCTACAATCTAACCCCTTATCTGTTCTGTTATAAGGCTATTGATACTCTGCTTTTCGAGATGTGGTTTGGTGTTGGGATGACTGGTCTTCCCAAGTCCATCTCCATTTCTGTTAAGCTGCCTATGGAGTGTTCAGTGTATAAAGATGCCTCGGTAGTCGGTTTTGTCCTGGCGACGTTGATGGCGACGGGCATTTTTCTCTCCTATGTTCCCCAGCACAGCAGAGTCATGAAAAGGAGAACGTCGGAAGGGTTGTCTCCATTCTTTCTCCTACTAGGCACAGTCTCCGCTATTTCTGCCTTCACCAACCTGCTGCTCTACAGTAACGATGGACGAATCTGCTGCAGACTGGGACTGAGCGACTTTCAGTGTATCAACTCACAAATTGGAATGATTCAAGTGGGGCTGCAAACATTGGGCTATTCGTTGATTCTGGTTCTCTGTGTCTACTATACCAGAGACTCGTTGACGGAGAACCGCCATGAATACACCCAATTGCTCAAAGTTTACAGGTTTTTCCTGTTCTACGCCTTTCTGAATCTGTTTGCCGTTGTTTATCTCATAAGACAGAAGCAAAATACGGAGGTTTTTGTACAGTTTGCCAACTTCAGCGGAGTGCTCTCTTCGTTGGTGGGCGGTCTTCAATATCTACCCCAGATTTACACCACATACAAGCTCAAACATCCGGGCTCATTATCTATAAAGATGATGTCCATTCAGACCCCTGGTGGGTTTGTCTGGACTGCTAGTCTCTTTCTTCAGCCAAACTCCAAATGGAGTTCTTGGCTACCGTACTTCACTGCTGCAATGGCCCAAGGAATTCTTCTCATCATGTGCATCTACTACAAACAAACCTACAACATCGACGAGCTGGAAAGAGAACAGCTGGCCAGAATTACGGAGGAGAACATGGCCTATACATCCTTGGAGACTGCTGACGACGGCCTTCTTCAATAAAGCAAAAGAGAAGAAATCAAATTTATCTAAATCTATACGGAGATTGTCTTCCAAACATTTAGTCCATCCGACCCTGTGCTTACCAGAGTTCCTGGAATTTGACTGTGCCATCTCACATCCTTGACGTCTTTTTGCCAGTGGACAAACAGTAGTTGTGGTGGAATATCGTTTAGTTCTTTGGTTTCTTGTTGCTGTTGTTTGATTTCTTCATCATCGGCTTCTACTGCCAAATCCCACAACGTCACAGTGTTGTCTTCAGAAGAGACAGCAACAATAGACTCGTCAAGCGGGTTGAAAGAAATAGAAGTAATGGCAGACTTGTGAAAGTCATAGTTGACAACAGGCAATGGGGCAGGTGAAGAACCAAAAGTTCTTAGATCCCAAATTCCCCAGTTTCCGTCGTCGTGACCAGAAGCCAGCAAATAGTCTACCTTGGAACACCAGGAAATCACGTTGACGTCGGTGTTGGAGGCCTTGACACTAATAGCAGGCTTGTGCTTTTTAGAACGAGTATCCCAGATTCTGACATACCCGTCAGTACCTGCAGTTGCAAATACAGTTTTTTCTGAAGTGGACCATTGAATGTCTTCGATGGAGGCGTCAGAAACATAGTATGGAGTATTGTCTGTTGTCCAGCTCGAGGTAGTTCTCGAAGTGAAGTAAACCTTACCACTGACATCACCAGACAGAAGTGCTCCTGTGCTGATCAATGGAGACCAGTCCAGTCCATATCCTTCAACATTCCCATGATTCTTTACAGTGTAGAATGGGGTTCTGGACTGCTTAGGAATGACAAATCCGGGGGTGGTGAATGCTTTGTATTGGGAAGCGACGTCAAACAGTTGAATTTCACCGTTTTCTAGCATTGAAGCTGTCAAGTACTCTCCAGTCTTAGCAGCATGGGGCGACACTCTCAGTCTATTCGTAGTACTTTTTAATGGTATGTTTTCATTTTCCAAAATTGGGTCCGAAGCACCCTCATTGTCCTCATCATCGTCATCATCCTCATCCTGGTCATCTTCTTTTACTAATGTCTTTGCCAATCCTGATAATTTCAGCACCATGAGCTCGTTATCCTTGTTTCTTTCAGCCTGGGTACCGGTAGCAAGATACATTGAAGCAGGGTATCTTCTTCTTTCAGATCCCATGTCATCTGGCAATATGTCTACCGTTAAACAGGGCCATGGCATATTCACGTTATGAAGCATCTCATAGACACTAGGGTCGGCTTCCAGGACTTCATCTGGTCCCAGAGGTTTCGATCGATGAGGTAGGTAGAGACCACCTTCCAGGTCTGCTTCTTCAGTACGTTTTCTGTTCTTTTCTATGATTCTTTGGGCCTTTTCACTGGCACCTCTCTCATCTATTTCTTCATCGTCCTGTTCTTCACCGTCCGAATCAATTTCCAAGATCTCTTCTTCTTCACTTACAAATTCTCCTTCCATTTCAATATCTTCGCCATTTTCAGCAGAATTGTCTACCACCCTGGTTGCCTCAGGAGCAGTTTGTGAACTGATCTTCACAGAGGCAATTTTGTTTTCATTTACCTCCTCTGCCGTTCTCTTTGCCATCTTAAGATACGACTTGTTAGTTAGGGACAAACCAGAAAAAAAAAAAATTAAATCTCTGATGAACAGACCACTCGCGAACCCTTTACATAAGCATCGAAGGGAAGAGACAATCAAACCGTACTCACAAGACAGTTTCAACGCTCAACAACTCCATGGAAAGGAAGGCATTTTTGGACCAAGAACCTCCTCCTGGATATGTGGCTGGTCTAGGAAGGGGAGCTACGGGGTTCACCACTCAAGCAGACGTTGGTGGAGGCAGAATTGTCCCTGCAAGTTTTAGCGATGAAGAATCTGACGATGGGGGCTTCGTAAACGATAGATTCGAAGACGCAGACGAAACAGAGAACGGAGTAAAAGGGTTCAAGGAGAAAGATGACAGTGACGATGAAGCTGATCAGGTCTTTGCCCAGATTGAAGAGAGACTGAAGCGAAGAAACAAAAGGAAACAAGATGTCCAGGAGGAAGAGGAGCCTCTTGATGAGATTAAGAAAAACTTTCACGAGCTGAAAAGCAGCCTGAATACGATATCTGAAGAGGAGTGGCTCAATTTGCCCGAGTCTGGTGATTTGACAAGGAGAAATAAAAGGACGAGGCTGGAGGAACAGCAACAGCAGCGGTTCTATGCGGTGCCAGACTCTGTCATAAATGGAGTGGTAGCCGATACCATGGAAAGTTCCAATGCAATCGACGTGACGAAGATCTCTGTTGCAAAGGACCGACTATTGGGACTGAGACTGGACGAACAACTAGACACTGAAGGGAATGATGTTCAAGAGTACTTGAACTCCTTGAAAGAACAGGAAGACTACTCAGCTAAATTCGGAGACATTAAAAGGGCAAGATTGATTTTGAACTCCCTGAGAAAAACAGAACCGCATAAAGCATCTAGTTGGATTGCTTCCGCAAGATTAGAAGAACAGAGTAAGAATTTCTCCGGAGCTAAAGAGCTTATCAAGGAGGGCTGTAGAATGTGCCCTACGGATGAGAATGTTTGGCTGGAACGCATTAGGCTCAATAAGACGACGGATATACCCATCTGTAAAGTGATCGTAACTGAAGGTCTGCGATATAACGTGAAAAGTGTCAGACTGTGGTTACAAGCGGTTGACTTGGAAAACGACTCGTTTTCTAGGAAAAGAATACTTCGAAAGGCCCTAGAAAATTTACCCAGAAGTGCTCCATTGTGGAAAAGAATTGTTGAAGAGGAAAGTTCACAGGAGGAAACAATCAAATTGCTCAGAAAAGCTGTAGAACTAATTCCTGACAATCCTGAATTGTGTGTCGACTATATCAGACTGGAACAGAAACATGACCTGGAAAATTCAAAGTTATTTTTGAAGGATGCACTGAAAAGAATCCCAGAATCCGTTGATCTTACTTTGCTATTGTGTGAGATGGAAGAATATGAACAGGTTTTGAGCAATGAGATTGACCTGGAAAAGCTCTCAAGGGTTTTCTCGGAGGTACTCCAGTCAATCGATGATAACGATAAAAAACGGACCTTTGAGGATTGGTTGAAGTATTGTGAGGAGTACGAGAGGAAAGGAGAATATAGCAACACAGTTAAAGTGATTATTGAACATACAATTTCTCTAGGCTCTGAAACCATCCCAGAGTCTGATCTTGTATCTAGAGCAGACAAGGCTGCACAAGAGTATGAGGGATCAAAATTAGCACGCCTTTCCAGTTTGATTTACAATGCATTGACTGAAAGATTCCCTTTGAATTCTTTAGCATGGAAAGGCTTCATTAACCAGGATTTGGAGGGAATAGAGGATAGGTATGAGAAATGCTTGGACAAAAACCCAACATGGACTGAGTTCTGGATTTCCTACAATTCGACTCTTTCGAAAAGCGGCAACATCGAGAAAGCTAGAGATGTTTTGGACCGAGCCATCAAGAACAATCCTCGGGACCCAGAATTGCTTATCAAGAGTGTTGAGTTCTATTTTACTGGACTCAACCCTACCGAGTCCTTGGAGCTGATCGAGGAGGGAATTTCAAAGTTTCCTGACCTGGACGTCTTCTTCATTTACAAGATCAAAGTAGGCCATTCATTGAAACTGCCTACTACTAAGCTTCTTCAGATTTGTGATGATGCAATTTCTGCACACGGCAAGTCTGAGACATTGTATCTTCTGAAAAGTGAACTCCTTATTAAAGATGAAAAATACGATGAAGCAAGAGCTACCCTTCAAAAGGGTATCACAAATTGCCCACGGTCTCTTTCTATAAGATCCAAACAATGCTCTTTGGATGAATTCGAACTGAGAGCCATCACCCGAGCCAGGACTGTGTTAGAGCTTGCTGTGAACGAGGTCAGGTCTGACCTTGCCTGGTTTGAGATGGTTCGCTTTGAGCACCGAAATAGATCAAAACAAGATGCTCAGATTGTCCTCAGCAAAGCAATACAAAAGTATCCCAACTCAGTGATGCTGCTGATTCTAAGGATCCAGTTTGAAGACAGAGCTTCCAAGAGAAGAAATCTCTACATTGAAGCTTTGAAAAAGACTAATGAGGATAAACTGCTCATCTCCGTGATTGCGGACAACCTGTGGAGAAGGGACGGCAAACAGGAAAAAGCGCACAAGTTTTTCGAACAGTCAATGGAGCCTCCGGTAGAGGACGGAGATATTCTGGGAATCCACTTCAACTTCATCAGGAAGAATGGTTCTTCCGAACAATTGCAAGATTTCTGGACAAAGCTCAATAAAATCGATAAGGATCGGCTGAAAGGCTACTACTGGACCCAAGAGTCGCAAGACCTCATACCTTGGAAGAAAACCACCGAGATGCTTGAAAATACCGCAAGAAAGTTGGATGACGGTTTGATCTATACCTAGGAGATCAAGGCACATCCCACCCAATTCATGCTTATCCACCCCACCTTAACGCAAAAAATGACGTAGACGACCCTGACTCTGCTGCGACTCTGTCCGCAAAAACGCGGGAACCTGTCCTCTTAGAGTCAGACTGCATTACAAATAGTGTCCCGCGCTCTCAAAATCTCTGGCCTTAAATACCGGAGTATCCAAAGAATACCTTTACCCCAAATATCATGAATCTGTCCAAGAAGCTCAACTTGGACTGGAAATGGGTGCTTGAGCAGTCCTGCCATCATCTTCTAACGAAGTATTTGGTCCACATCGTAGTCAACATCCTGGTGCTGCTGTTGCTGTATGGAATTGAGGACTTGGTAGAATTGATAGGGATTAAGGTACCAGCCTCGGTCATATTGATGCTGGGCAACTTTGCCTTTCTCATACTGCTCAGCTGGGCAAGTCCTAAGCTGTTTAGGTACTACGAGAAGGCCACGTTTCCCACACTGGAACTGCACCTCAAATGGATGAACCTCTACTTTGTGCCATCGTTCATTCGATTGCCTCTCAGTGACGCAATCAGCGTGGGGGAAGCGTTCACGATCATGGCGATTTTCATCATTGGATACATCATACTATTTGCTTTGGTGTTGTGGGTGTTGATACTTTGGGAGAGTTTGGAAAACAGAGGTAAGAACAACGACGAAGAGAAGTGTGGGGAGAGCATAGATTCATCAGAGATCCAAAGGAGCAAGGTTCCAATAGACCCGTCGGAAGAGGTCATCTCTGATGCACACGACTCTGATATGGATGCGGATCCTACTGAAGAACCACCTACTCATCTCCTCAACAACGTCATTGATTACGCTATTTATTTTGTCATGTTTATTGTGGGCATACCTTTATTCCTCAGGTTTCACATTGCTCTCTTTTTGCATCTCAGCATTAGCGTGCTGGTCTTCAAGACAATACTGGAGAAGACGCCGAAACGGTACGCCAAAATCTTCCACCCGTTAATATTCACAGTGGGCTTCACCTGGTTCTTCATGCAGATTTTCAACTGGATTTCCAAGTCTGTCTCGTTTCAAGAGAGTTTGAGACTTTACTCCACAGGAAGAACGTACCTCTTCCTGTTTGACGAGAGCAGATACCACTCGCAATGGCCTGGAGCCGGAGACTTTCTGGCATCGTTGCTAGACATCTCCATCGTGTCTCTATCGTTACCATGTTTCAGACTACGGAAAGAACTATACCAGAACTTCATCAAACTGACAAGTATCTGCACCTCAGCGGCGGTGGGCTGCTACTTCCTATATCCACTAATATCCTACCATCTAGGGGTGAAAGCACCTAGAGCCCTTGCATTCATGGGAAGAAGTGTCACCATGGCCTTGGGAAAGCCACTAATCGCCAACATCCAGGGATCTGTTGACCTGTTTTCCTGTACAACATTAATAAGCGGGCTCCTGGGTGTCTATCTAGGAGATGACATGATCAGAATACTAGGCTGGTCGAAGCGTCATACGAGCAACATCATTACGGTCGGGATGGTTCTGGGGATAAACTGCGGCGCGGTTTCTACGGCTCATTTGCTGAACACCAACCCGAGGGCAGCCGCATTCAGTTCATTGAGTTTCGTAATCTACGGTCTCGTGATGGTGATTATGAGCTGCATCCCGGCGTTAGTTGATGTCGTTCATCGAATCGTTGGTCTCTGAACTCTAATTAGCCAATTTAACGAATCGGCTGTATGTAATAGCTGGTAGAAGTTGCTCGAATTTCGAAAAGAAAAAAAAAAAAAAAGTGGGGCGCATACAGCTGCGCTAATTACTTGGATCGTAAGATAGTTTCGGAGTCCTAGCCATATCAGACTCGACGCCTCAAAAATGGCAAACCTTCATGTTTCCGGTGGGACATTTGTGTGGTTACAGATTACGCTGAGAAACCAACGGGATCACCCTTTTCAGACATCTTGGCACCCCTTTTGGGATTCGAGTCTAGTACGTACGGCATGCTAATTTATAAATCTATGTACAGAATAGCATCCCCAGTATTGCCCTCCCTGTCCAATCAGAGTCCGCCCAGTTCTGCCTTCACCCCCTAACGAACATTCCGCAGCAGCTCCCACAATTGGTGTAACAAAAAGAAACCTGAGGAACTGAATAATCATTTGCTTGGGCACGCAGCTCCTAACCCCATACTTAAACTTGCCACGCATGCATGCAAAACAATAAGTACGTTAGTATGACCTGCCGTGACTCCGAACAGAAATCGAGCAATTTCGCGCATGCAGCTGAGCCAATGATAGATCTTTATTCCCTTTGTCAAGCAGTAATCTGTGCAAGAATCTGGGGAACATACGTAGCTCTGGTGACAGGTTTTGCTTACATTTATTTAAACAACGTTGGCTGGACTTTTTTTTTTTTTTTCCTTCCTTTGAGTTTTTCTTTTGCCAACCCCAGCTATTTTTTGCATTCATTTGTGAACCCTTTCCTCCCCTGTTTATTAATTCTTTATTGTTTTATTTTTCCCCTTTAGTTCCCTTTATTTGGTCTTCTGCCCGCTGGTCATGAAAGAGAACCAAGCCTCAAACAAGTTCAACCTCATCAAAAACCCAATCACGGGGAAGCCCAGGATCAGCCAGGCCTGCGACAGATGTCGTATAAAGAAGATAAAGTGCGACGGAACCCTCCCAAGCTGCACCAACTGTTCAAAGATCGGCTTCGTTTGCAAGATTAGTGACAGATTGACACGAAGTTCCTTCCCCAAGGGCTACACTAAGAACCTGGAGCAAAAACTGATTGACATGGAATTAGACAGAAATAGACTCATGTTAGAGCTCAACAGAATCAAGAAGGAAGGTTTCGACAGTGCTAGCAACAGTGTGGTCATGATGCCTTCCACCTCCAATTCCGAGAGCACCGGGAGCGACGACTCTCCGGAATGTCAGAGATGTAGCTCCGTCAGTGTCGTTTCATCAAGCGCCACCTCTCAATCCCCGGAGCCAAGGGAAGACATCTTTAGCTACAAAATCGGAATGGATGGTTCCTTCATACTCAACCAGTTTCAGAAATCTCCACTTATGGACTACATTAAATCTCTGAATGTCTTGCAGTTCAACAGTTGCGCCAACTTTGGCCCCAGTCTTGCTGATGACCCACAAGTGCTCAACAAATATCACATGAACCTGAACAGGTTTTTGAACTTAATTTTCTACAAGTTGCTTCTGCCGTTGATTCACCGAAACTCAAACACGCTCAATGAAAAATTTGCAGAAGATAACAACAGTCTGGACTCTTTGATCTGGAAATTTTTCACCAACTACAACAAGCTTATTCCTATCTTGGAGTTTGATTCCTTCTACAAGGACTACCTCCAGTTCATTCACAAATATTACTCTAATAACCAAGTATTTGTGGATGGGTTTAGAAAGTACTTTGAATTCAGCGAGTTTGAACAATGTTTTATCGTCAAATTGATTCTTATTCTCAAGTTCACCTTGCCTGTTATTCATGACACTTCTGTCCCCTCAGAGATCTATAGATTAATTTCTATGGATAGTCTGCAGAGGCTGTTTGGAAACATCGATTTCCTTAAACCTTCAATTGACAAAGTATCTATTTTGTTATTGGTTCTGCACTACATGGTTCTGTATGAATCTCCAAGATCTTTATTGGATAATCGAAATGAAAGTCAGAAATATGATGAGTTTATCGGCAATCTGTTATCTACCACTCTTAACCATATCACTTTGCTTCGTCTCCATATTGATCCCAGAAAGTTACAGTTTCCAAGACCCTTACCATCGAATGGTAATCGTCTTAGAATTAAACTCTCTTGGTGCTACAAGTTGATTTCCAAGCTGTTCCGTGTCATATACAACATTGACAACGAATCTCTTTACGGGTTGGATGATTCACACTTGCCTGAGTTGCAGTCTATCTCTATTTTACATGAAGAGTTGGACGTAACTATCCAATTCAACAACCTTCTCAATCTTATTCCCAACAATTTCCATAGCTTGCAGGACAAGCAATCATTGAGTAAGATCAAGAGTCAGTTGTTGGACTGGCACAAGAGCTTCAACTCAGAGTTTGTGGAGCACTTTAACCTCAACGACACAGATAGCGATGAGCTTAGCACCGAAAAGATCAATGTGCTGCGATCCAAATTGATTTCTCTCAATCGTTTGAATTGTTATAACTCCTACTTTCAACTTGTCATCGAATTGCAGCTGAAAGAAAACTTGGATAGCGTGGTGTCTGGAATATTCGGTCTGTCCAATGAAATGCTTGTTGACAACAAATCTTCCACAGAACTATTGAACACCTTACAGCAAACGCCGATAATCCATCAATCTTCAATTCTGGTTTCATTGTGTCACAAGATCCAAACTGGCACTTTGCAAGACGAAATTTGTTCGATCCTGGTCAATAATTATGAGAAGCTACTGCAATTTAACGAAAGTGCTGGATTACCAATTAGGATCTTGCCTCAATTAGTTCATTATTTCAAAAGTAAAATTTCAACCACGTCGGCCAGCTCTGCTGCTCATGATGATTTGATGAATATGTTTACTTTGAATGATAATCTCTCAACAACTACTACTGATTTGGACTCTTTCATAATTCCACCAAAGAGGAAACAGGATCAAACACTTTCGATCGGAACAAAGCGTTCAAAATCGGACTCTACTTCTTCTGTGATTTCCAGTGATGACTGTTCGCTGTTCTCTAACTCGTTATCTGTGCCAACTACCTTCTCTGGAAGTTCAGTCAGTGCTGGAATGGATAACCCACCTAGTTCCCTTTTTGGAAGCTACAAGAGGCCCTCAGTCGTTAAACAAGAATCCACAGTCAACGCCAGGTCCACCAACACCAACACCGATAGCAATTTGTTTGATACTTTCAATGATTCCATCAAAGGCTCTTTGAACAATGGATTGAAAAAGTTGAAAGATATCAGATGCAATTCCATCGTGGAAAGCTCACATTCTTCTCAGAGGAATGAGTTCCTGATGGACCAAGATGACACTATCAAGGAGACCATTAACTTTTCAGAACTCTTCACCTACGGAACCCCATCTGCCTCTCAGACAATAGAAAGATCACCCAAGTCAGTTCTGTTAAATGACATAGCAATAGCTCCTGATACTTTAGTTATAAAGCCAGACGCTGAAGACCTAGACAGATTGAAGAACAAAATTAGGTCTGTCAAATCAACTGTTCACTAGTCTCATTCTATTGAATTATAAATAATATTATTATATAACTGTATCATGACATTAAACAAAATAAAAGATACTCTAAAAAACAAGATGTACATTATTCATGAACTTCGTAAATTATTAATGCAAACTCTCTGTGCGATACAACTTCAAAACGTCCACATCATCATCGTAAGAATCTCCCTCGTCACTACTGCCACTGTCTTCATCCGAGTCTAAACCTTTTTCATCAAGAAAGCCATCTTCCAATTGTTGGGTCTCCACATTCCCCGTCTCATAAAGCGGATTGTCAGGTTTGGCATAGCTCTGTCCATCATCGTTGGGGTCTTCGTAATCATCCATATCGTTAATCCATCCAGTGTTGAACATCGAGTTGTTGTCTGGCTGGGGTGGCTTTAGAACATCTTGATCGGTACCTTGCCCGTCAGAAGGTTCGTTTTCAATCTGGAATTGATGGTCCATTGAAAGTTCTCCTTCTTCCATAACAAAATTCTCTGGGAAATCCTGGGTGTCATCACCTTCAATTTCCATATCTCCACCAAGAATGGAGTTGTACTTTTTCCTGATGTCTGCCAAAGTACATTTAACATAATTCAACCAGTCCTCCGTGGTGACAGCTTTCTCAATGACTTCATCCAGATTCGATTCATAGGATCGACAGAACTTCACAACCTCTTCAGCGATCAAGGTAAGATGACCCATGTAACCCAGGCGAAGCCCGCTTTGTTCTTCGTACTCATCACATTTTCTTTGGCCTTCCAGAATTAATTCCGTAATAGCACTACGATCAAATAAATCTCTCACTAGAAATTCGTTGTACCCGACGGTCATTGATCCAGTCAACAGTTGTTGGACAATATCAAAAACGACGTTATGAAGGAAGTTGTTCCATGGAAACTTGAAAAACATTTCAAGAATGGTCTTCATCACCTCATTTTCATACAATGCAATCTTTAATTCATCACCAACGACGTTCTCTTTTTTCAGGTTGGCTTCTCTCCTTGAGGAACCAGTGATTCTAACACCATCGTCTTTATCCATATCAATACTACCTTTGTCTTCCCCGTTCCCATTCTCGTATTCTTCCTGATCAAAAAACTTTTCTCTATGTTTTTCTTCTTCCATATCGGAGGTATCAGCGTTCTGATCATCCCACGAAGGTTGAGACTGATTTTCTTTTTCGGAAAGGGTAAGATTTTTAATTTCATCAATCTCTTGAACTGAGCTCTCTTCTGGTACATCACTATCAAATTGAGAATTGGCACGGAGTTGGGCCCTCACTTCGTCTCTTTCCCGAACAATTATGGCACCTTTTTTATCATTCAGTAAAGCCATGTTGGAACAATGAAGCAGCTCTGCTATCAACTCGCAAATCTTAAACCTTTCGAATCCTAAAGGTTCAATTTTGCCAAATGGAGTTTCTAGCACTTTTTCACCTTTCTCTTTCAACATCTCCGTAAAAGTTGGAATTGCCTTGCTGAAAACTTTCACTAAATGTCCCAAGTATATTGGATCTCTCGGACTAGGCGGGTGGGTCTCAATCGTTGTATAAAGAACAGAAACAAAATCATAATCGGAATTGTTCTTCCTAATTATTTCGATAAGAATGCCAACACCATTTGCCAGTCCTGTTCCTCCGTGTAGCATCAACTCTACTAGTCGGCCAATGACTGGTTCGGAGACAAGTTCTCTAGTAAGATCGTTTGGACCTATGGTAGAGCTGTCTGTGTTTGAATTTGCAGATATTGTAATGAAAGCCTTTAAAAAGTCACCTGCAGCTGACTGCTTGGTTGATTGGACATCGGGAGCAAGAAACTCGATAAGTGAAGAAACCAAATTTTGCTCGCGTAACATATCAATAATACCTGTCGAACAATTAGGTTTATCCGTGGAGATTACCTTTAATAAGAAGTCCATAAGAGGCGTATTGTCGATATGTTTCATGAATCGTTCAACAAAGTTTTTTTGCTGAAGGATAAATGAAATAATTTCGTCAGTCTTCATGTCCAGCAGTTGCTCATTGATCTTCATAAAGTATGTAGCTGTGGTTGTTGGTAAAGGTGTCGGCAAGTCAAGGACACCCCAAAGAGAATTCAGGAGATCTGTATTTTCCATTAGCGCATCGACAATAGACCAAGCATCACTAGATAAGATTTCAGTAGAGACTTGGGTTCGACGAGAATGAACCTCCTCGGGAGTTTCCTCCTGTTCTTCATCCTCACAAAAGTCGAAACTATTGTCCTGGTGCCATGAGTCAAGACTTCCTGTATTTGTGACATTTATAATGCCATCTGGATCCTCTTCCTCTTTCCGTTCTGGGATATCTTTCTCGTCTTGGTTGTCAGACTTCAGATCCTCCTTGGATGCAGTGTCGGTCTCACCCGACAAAGATTCACTCTCCGCCTTGGCAAAACCCTCATTTTGTATCCTTTGGTCTTCTAAAAGGTATTCGATTAGCTGTGTCAAAACAGTGTCATTGCAAAGAAACTCTATCAATTTGGCATTGGAGGCCATTAACTGCTGTAATATTTCTGGATCATCTAATAGTTCTTCCAGAGTGCAGTCCGGTTTTTCCAATAATGAGTCGATGGTTGATACAGGTCCGTACGAATTGTATCGCCAGAATGATCCTGACATGACAAGCGATGGTGTTGTAGCAGGCTATTGTAAGACAAAAATAACTTCTGGAATGAGGCAGTGAACTAACACGGTTGAATAGCACTAAGTAGAGTATACGATGCCTGGCCTGTTATTCTTTGATGGTTTGGCTTGGCCTGCTTATTTCGTGTCTGTGCAACTCCAATAGGTTTCTCTTCGACTTCCTTCCTCAAAATTTTTCTTAAAGCTCCAAGCGAGTTTCCTCCACACCTGCTGTTCAAACGGTTGCTGAAGGAGTTATAGAGTGGGATGGGCTTTACACACCAAAACGTATTAGATATAACTACAGAGATGGTCTGTCATCGTAAGCAATTTTGTCGGAGCGAGTTGGATAATACTGGTTGGCGGACGACCCTGAAGTAAGGAAGGAAACTTCCGCCAGCATAACTAAAATGCACTCAATACTTCGATTATGTAAGATGATGTCTCGTGATACTACTGCTTAGAGAATACTTAATGCTATAAGTCATTTGTACGGAATTGCTCCAGCCAGACCACGTAACGGTCCATTATCATAGGTATGCCCTCGGAATGGAACTTACTCTGCACTTTGTTCTGCAACAGCTGAGCCCCGTCTCGCTCCATAGCTCTTGAGATTAGCTTGGCAAGGAAAGGCGAGAAATCTCCATACCACCTGTAAGACCATGCCATCGTTTTCACAAGCAGGTCCAGAATGTAGTCTTGGTTCAGTGATGAAGGGACGTTGACGCGCAAGCCGAGTCTTCGGAAGTCTGCCGGATCAGTCTCGTAACAATCGTACAGTTGTAGCAGTGCTAATGCACTGAATATGGAAAAATTTGCAACTAATGTCGTCTTTAGTGCTGCTATACCTGCTTCAAAGTTACAGGAGCGGAAGCATGAGAGTCCAATTAGCTCCCACTCTAGGGCACTATGAGTTAAATCGGCTCCGCCCGATTTTCTTTCTGATTCCCAAACTAGTCCGACCATTAGGTCGTCGTATAGAGAAAGAAACAGTCCATCTAGCCACCTTTCGCATAATCTCTTTGATTTGAATTTTTCACTGCATATATCACGCTTGTGAGGTGATACAGATCTTGACCTGGAGTGGTAGATTGTCTCGGAGGAAGGTACTTCCAGATTTCCATTGAGAGAGCTCTTTTCTGTGTGGCTTTCTACTTTATTGGCTTCATCACTGACTTGTAAATTATCTTCTTGTTCTCCAACATCCAAAGATGAACCCAATTCCTTGTGGTACTCGTCTTCCATGACAAATAGTTTAGATCTGAGACGGAGTACCTCATCCCATCCAATCTGCTTCGTGAGTAATGCTAGAAGTGCATACGATCTTTTGAAGGTACCACTGTATCTAGTGCTATGGTATATCCTAATTAAGAGTGGTTCTGTGGCATTGATTTCTGCTTTGCTGGCAAGTCCTAGAACACCATCATTGTTAAAAACAGGACCCCTTGATTCAGCGTCATTCCAGATTTTTTCGTACTTGCCGTCTAGAGGTTGAGGAAACTCAACATCGTGGGGAGAAAGTGGCTTGAAAATATCAGATTGCCTCATAGAGTACATCGGACAAGAGTTAAGAGCCAGTAAAGCTGACTGATAGTCCTTTCTTCGGAGATGAACTTTGACCAGAGTTTCCCAGCACTCAAATTCAGCCGGAGCGGCAGCAACAGATCTACTAGCGGATGTTAGAGCAAGGTCTGATCTGTCCTTTTTCAAAACGAATTTTGCCTGTTCATTCAAGAGAAGTGCATCTCGAGGATCAATTTTCAAACCTTCGTGTAAGGCGCCAACTGCTGCAACTTCATTATTGTTCAAGAGATGTAACTTCACCACAATTAGACGAAGTTCATTTCTCAATGCTGGTTTATCGGAGGTTAAAGCCTCTATTTTGTCCAAAGCAAGATCATAAAGCCCAGTGACCTCTACAAGCTTCAGCAGGGCATCGACAAGATAATTCTGGACATATGTGGGTTGTTGTACGTCATTGGAACATCCAACCAAGTATCCTTTCGGTAAAAACTCTATCAACTCAGAAATGGCGTATTTGGCAGATGTAGAGGACAAAACAGGGTTGTATTGACACATACCAGGCATATGGCGTGTGGAATCATCTGGAAAAAGTAGAGCTCGGATCAGAGATGAAACATACGTTTCTCTCCAAAGTCTTTCAGTAACACCGTTATTGTGTAATGCATTCTTCTTTCTATCACCAAAGATGAAACTGGTGGAGTAATTGCCAGCAGGGAACTCTTTGCGGATCCTCAAATCACCCTTCGTAAAACAGTTCCAAGAGCAATACGTTCCTACCGAGTTGTTCGACGAAGACTTCCGGGACGACTGGTCGTTTAGGTGGATCGTAGAGAGGTACGCAATTGGCCCACCCACGGTAGAGAGGTCCAACCCGGTGATATAATGGTAAGTACCGGTCTCCTTATGGCTTGATTTATGGAGCCTGGAAACGTGAATAAGATCGGCCGGCCCCATGTCTTTTAATGAAGGCAGAATACTGGTCCGGAACCCCAGTGATTCACCATACGTTTTTTCGTGAATTTTGGGAACCACCACTTTATGTCGTTTCTGAGAAGAGTGGGAATTGACCATGAATTTACGAAGCCCACTCTTCTTCTCTGGACTTTGAACTTCCGCCATAGTGGAATGTCTTAATGTGGACGTTGCGTTAAAATGTACTTTGAGTCCCAAGATTCGGAGAAAGGCGTATTGGTGCGTGTTCCAGGATAGGTGTTTACAGGACGATGGCCGCGAATACCAAGATTACAGTGGATGCTAGTTGCCGCCTTTTAAACTAATCAGCTATGGAGTCTTGAGTTGATGTAATCGGCGATTCTCTCTTGGTCCAAGTTCTTTCCTATTAAGACTAGCTTTCCTGTGGTATACGGAGAGCTTGAACCGGCATTTGGGCCATCAATTATGTCGTACGTCTGGCGAACTCCTTGGACCACTTTGAAGCTGTCCTGAAAAGCTAGTAGTGCCTTAGTCCTGTGAACCTCAACTTTCAAAGTGCCAAATGAACCTTCCCATAGAGCTTCCTGAAGCAGGAGTTCAAACCTTTCCAGAACCACGGAGTCAAAAAGTGGCAAGTCGATGCAAATAGTGGATATTCTGGAGTCGTGGAAACTAGGCTTGGTCTCTTGGATGCTTTCAATGTCTCTGTTTTCGTACGCATGTAGATCCAGAATCTTCGATAGATCGATGTCGCCAAATTGCGTTTCGTAGATCGGAGCAACGCTGTTGATCTTTCGAATTCTCTCCTTGATACGAGCTTCGTCCTGTTCGTTGATCCTATCACGTTTGTTCAGGAGAATGGCATCTGCCATGGCAATCTGTAGATGTGCGGTGGTGGTCCCGTCTGTTTCGGTCGGTACCTCCTCTCCGTGCCAATGGCCACCAACATCATCAAGACAGGATTCAACATGCTCACTGTCCAGGACACACACAACCCCGTCGATGTATACATTACTCGCTAAACCGTCATCCATCCAGAACATGTTGACTATTGGGCCTGGATCAGCTACACCGGTCGTTTCAAGTAGAATGTAATCAAATCCTGCCTTCTTCGCCACCAGTCTTTCTATTGCTGCTGCTCCATTATCCTTGACGGAGCAACATAGACACCCATTACCAAGATCCAACCATTCTTCGTAGCTTTCTCCTTTGTCCTGAATGGTCAAGCTCTTTTCAATCTCAGCAGAGTCACCAAACTCGTTCAATATCACAGCCAGTTTCCTGTCTCCCTTCTCTGCTATATTTTTCAGCAAGGTGGATTTGCCTGATCCAAGATAGCCCGTAATGATTGATATTGGCACCTTTACTGTTTCGTCCACCGCATTTCGAACCACAGAAACAGGATTCGAAGGATCAAACTTCCATTCTTCCTTGATTTCAGAAACATCCTCCACCAACTCTGGGATATCTTCATCCATTTGCAAGTGAAGAAGCAGTATCGAAGGTTGACTGAAATATCTGGGACAGGTATCGCGAACAGATCAGGATGGGTTCAACTCTTTCATCGAAACCATCACGACGTCTGTTCACCTATGGTCAATCTCAAGCTATTGGATCTGGCATTGATCCTCCTAATTGGGCTTCATCTAGTTGTTTCTCCGTTTACCAAAGTGGAAGAGTCGTTCAACATCCAAGCCTGTCATGATATGATAGTTTATGGCTATGACGATCTCTCACTCTATGATCATAATCAATTTCCAGGCGCAATTCAGCGCTCGTTCTGGGGAGCTGGCCTTTTAACCATAGCCATTAGACCATTCAAAAGTTTGATATCCAAGGCCTTTGTCAATTGGCGAACCAACCTCCTCTATCAGTATTTGGTCCGTGGATTGTTAGGCCTGTTCAATGCACTGGGACTCATCAGGATCAGAAGAGTGCTGAAGCGCACCATGTCCGAGGAAACTGCATTTTGGTTCATGGTTGTGCAAATGTGCCAGTTCCACATTATTTATTACAGCAGCAGAACTCTGCCCAATTTCATAGCGTTACCCTTGGTGTCTAACGCCTTTGCGTTATACTTATCGCAGGAGTATGTGTCCTTTGGTATCCTTGCCTTTTTGGGAGTCGTTCTCAGAGCAGAAATTGGCATATTTGCCGTGATTTTGGCAATTGTTAGTGTCCTTCAAGCCCGCAATAGGGGCAACTTCTTTGACATCTTGAAGAATGGTATTTTTGGCTTTTTGGCAGGAGCCATCTGCAGCTACGTGTTTGATTCTTATTTCTGGGGCTACAAGGTGATTCCCGAGATCAACAGTTTCGTTTTCAATGTCTTGGAAGGTCAATCAAGTAACTGGGGAATTGAGCCTTGGTATGCGTATTTGGTAAAGTATCTGCCAAACTTGTTCAACAAATCTCCTGTATTACTCCTGGTGGTACCAGGGCTTTTACTCAGCAATCCCAAACTGAAAAACTCCAAATCCCTCACAATATCGTCACTGATCTACTTGGCGATCATGTCATCACAACCTCATAAAGAATGGAGATTCATAGTGTACGTCGTTCCACCGTTCGTGATCACTATTTCTACTGTACTTGCTCTGTTACCCAGAAAATTAGCAGCTGTCAAAGTAATTGTTATGCTCCTCAGTTTCGGGTCTTTGCTCATATCTCTGTCGTTCCTGCTCGTTTCATCTTATAACTACCCTGGAGGTGAAGCCTTGCAGAATCTGAACGAGAAACTTCTTGTGTTGGACGATCACTCACTCCCAGTTGACGTCAAGGTTCATATGGATGTTCCAGCATGCATGACCGGAGTGACATTATTTGGGTACTTGGATAACTCCAAACTGAGCAACATAAGAGTCATCTACGATAAAACAGAAGATGAGTCTCTAGACATGATTCGGAACTCATTCGACTATATCATTTCTCAGATTGACTTGGACGCTTCCACTGCTCCCAAATGGGAGGGCGATTGGCTGAAGGTCGATGTTATCAAAGGCTACAATGGCATCAACAAGAAACATATCAAAAATACAATTCTCAATTACGAAATACTTAAACAGCTAGTAGCAGCAGCACTCAAGCTTAATATTGGATTCATTCGTTCGGTGCTCAGATCTTTCGTCAAATTCGATAATAAATTATTCATCTATGAGAGAAACAATTACTGTTGAAAACCGACAACAGTTCATTTATTCAATTTGGTATAAAGAGTCTGGCGGATGGATTTCTTGTAAATCAAAAAGACCACACCCTCGATCGCTCCAAAAATGCCAATACCCACAAACCAGTAGAGCCGGTCGTTTTCACCGACTGTTCACCTTTCGACTCGTCATTTGATTCTTTTTCTTGCGTTGAGGGGTCAGTGTGTTCTAGCTTGTTGTCAGACTTATCCGGCTTATCCAACTCATCCGGCTTATCCAACTCATCCGGCTTATCCAACTCATCCGGCTTATCCAAATCATCCGGCTTATCCAACTCATCCGGCTTATCCAACTTATCTGAATTATCTGACTTATCCGACTTATCTGCTTCCCTTACGGTAGCATTCTTAATCAAAATATCAGTCTTTGGCTTATCATTAGAATAAGTAGCAGCCTTGATGATGCTATCATACACTTCAAACCCATCAATCAACTGCCCAAATACAACGTTTTGTCCGTCTAACCAAGAGGTAGGTCGGACAGTAATAAAAAATTGAGATCCATTGGTGTCCTTACCGGCGTTTGCCATGCTTAATCTCCCTGATCTGTCATGTTTCAAGATGAAATTCTCATCAGGAAAGTCTCCCCTGTTCTCGCCATAGATTGAATGACCACCTCTGCCGTTCCCACTTGTAAAATCACCTCCTTGGATCATGTAGTCCTCTATGACTCTGTGAAATAAAGATCCATCGTAACCATAACCATTTGTCATGGCGGCAAGCTGGTAGAAATTCTCCACCGTTTTGGGGACTACAGTACCATACAAGCCCAGCACCATATCGCCCAAAGGCTGATCACCTTCAACGATGTGAAGCCTCACAAAATGTGTAAATGGCGGTTCTTCTATAGGGGCACCATAAACACCCAACAAAAAGCTAACCAAAGTCAAGAGGAAAGACAGCTTCATTGGTTGAATTCTTGAAAGTGGAGGGCAGGCGGACAGGTGTACCGGAGCGTTAATCGATCTTAGTAGGAACGATTTCGCGATGTATCTCTTCAAGAGAGAAAAATATTTATAAGGCAAAGTTCACGAGCCTACGTTCTCTTAAACTCTTCCCGACAATCACTAGAAGACTCCTTGGTGCTATGCCCAACTTTGTTAAACAAACGTCTTTTGCCGTGGACTATTGTCCGAGCAAAATTACAAAGTGGGTTTCCTCCAGAACTGGCCTGCAACTTGTCTACATTGACAAGCCTTCCCCAATCATTTCAGGCCACTTTGCTGTGGCTACGGAGATCCATAATGACAGTGGTTGCCCCCACACGTTGGAGCATTTGTGTTTTCTGGGCTCAAAGAACTATCCCTACAAAGGAGTGCTGGATGTCCTTGGAAATTTAGCCTTTTCCCAGACAAATGCTTGGACTAGCACGGACCAAACTGTCTACACGTTGACCACCGCTGGTTGGGATGGCTTCCGTTCGCTTTTACCAGTCTACTTAGAACATCTAATTCAGCCAACTTTAACAGAGGAGGGCTTCGTTACGGAGGTGTATCATGTGGACGGAAACGGTAAAGAAAAAGGTGTCGTTTTCAGTGAAATGCACGGTATTCAGAACCAGTCTTGGTTTCATGTTTGGTTAAATGCTCAAAGAGAGCTGTATCCTCACTCTGCGTATAGATCTGAAACTGGAGGCCTGATGGAAAATCTTAGAAACTTGACAAATCAGGATATAATTGACTACCATAAGAGCTACTATGTCCCTGAAAATATGTGTGTTATCATAAGCGGATCTATTGATGAATCTGAGCTGCTAACCACAATGACTGAATTTGACAACCAGATACCTATGGACTTGCCAAAATTGAAGGCTAGACCTTGGATAGACTCAGAGCAAGATGTTGCACCCACTGAAACCATTTTTAAAACTGTTGAGTTTCCAGACAAAGATGAATCTAGTGGAGAAGTCCTCTTTTCATGGATTGGTCCAATTGTTGATGATACACTCAAAAATGTGGCTATTGATATCATGGGTTCGTATCTCACTTCTGGCCCAATCTCTCTGCTACAAAAAGAGTTTGTTGAATGTGCCGATCCGTTAGCATATGCTGTATCTTATTACACCGAGGACTACTACTACACGAACTTGAATATTGAGTTAAAAGGTGTTCCAACTGAAAAACTAGATGCTGTTGCAGAACATGTTCTGTCGATCATCAAATCGCATGCAACCAACGTTTCAGAGTTTGATTTGGAAAAGATTAATGATTACTTGCAAAATGCTAAATGGAACTACATTTTATCCAGTGAGAATAGCTCCGAAGGTTTAACCACAATTGCCATAAGTGAATTCATCTATGGAAAACGTAATGGCTCAGATCTCTCTAAATGGACAAAGGATCTTCATGAGTACGACATTTTGCAATCGTGGTCTAGCGAGCAATGGTGTGACCTCATGAAAGAAATGCTGGTAAACAATAAGCCTGTTGTTATGAAAGGAAAACCATCGAAGAATATGTACCGTACACTGAAAGCCACCAACAAGCAGCTGCTGGAGCAAAGAAAAGTAGACTTGGGACCTGAAGGATTAAAGAAAGCACAAGAAAAACTTGACTATGCCATGAAAATTAATGATGCACCTATACCTGATGATATTTTAACGTCGTTTCCTCAACCGGATCCATCTCGTATAAAGCTGTTACATACGGTGGCTGTCTCTTGCGGAACCAATAAATATGCCCCAGTTACAGAAGAAAACAAGAGATTGCATGAAAAACTATCTTTAGAAACAGAACTAAAAGATTTCCCATTGTTCTTGCAGTTTCAGGACATCAAGACTCAATTTGTTAGCATAACAATGCTTGTAAATACTTTCAACATTAGCGACGTTGATCTCAAGAAGTATATGGAGATCTTCACCAATCTTAACTCATTGCCGTTAGAATTGGAGAATGGCGAGTCTTTGTCATACGAGGACGTAGTGTCTGGGTTGAAGCGAGACACTATCAGTAACCGCATAAATTACGGTATTGGCGGTTCTTTTGAGGATTATTTGAACATCAACTTTATTGTAAAGCGTGAAAACTATAGTAAGGCCATAGATTGGATTCATAAATTGATGTTCCACACAAAATTTGATGAAGATCGTGTTAGGGTTACCATAGAGAAACTTGTGAATTCGATGACAGAACTTAAAAGAAACGGATCTGAAGTGTTGGATTACCTGTACAACAAAAATATCTTCAGTGATGAGTCTTTGAAAAAGGCTAAAGATACACTTTACCTGGAAGAATTTTACAAAGCCCTATTGAACGAAATTAAGTCTGGAGGATTTTCTGATATTTATTCGAAGTTGGAATCGATCAGAAGTCAAATCTTCAAATTAGAAAACATTCGTGTGGTGGTTGTTGCCGACGTAGAAAAACTGGACAATGCTGTCAACGAGTGGAATGTTTTGGTTGAAGGTAGATCCAGTGAAACACCCACCCCAGTACCTTCTCCTTCAAAGACATTGTCACGAATTGGTACTGATTTGTCCCATAAGGCTTTTATTGCTGTTACTCCAGGGTCAGAATCTACATACCTAATGTTTATTACAAAGGTACCAAATAAGTATTCTCATGAGGATGTTCCAAAAATTGCTTTAACGGCTTCGTACCTCCAAGCCGTCGAAGGTCCATTTTGGAGAGGTATCAGAGGAGCAGGATTGGCCTACGGGACTAACGTCCATCAATCGGTTCAGATGGGTCAGTTGGTTTTCGATGTGTACAAAGGAGCTGACGGGCCAGGCGCTATCGATGTAGCCAAAAGAATTATCGACGAATATGCCAATGGAACAGTTGAATTTGAACCGAAACTGATCAAAGGTGCTGTTAGTTCCATTGTTCATGATATCACAGAGAACGATAGCACGTATTTCCAAGTGGCTCAAAACCATTTCATCAACCAAGTCGTGATGGAGCGAGGAGCTGACTACTACGAGCAGTACTTGAAGAAGCTTGCTAAGGTTACAAAGGAAGATCTTCTTTATTGTATTAACAAATATTTCAAGCCGCTTTTTGATAAGAACTCAAGTGTGGTTTTCGGTTGTGTTCATCCTGGAAAGTCTGATGAACTGATTGCCAAGTTGGAAAATGAATTTGGATATGACGTGACTGTGGAGAAAATTGTACCTACTGTCACCACCAATGAAGATGGTGATGTTGAAATGGGAGATGAAGATGAAAATGAAGACGAAGACGACTCTGAGGATGATTCTGAGGATGATTCTGACGACTCTGACTATTCATCAGATGATGATTCAGAATAATGAGTGATCACAAGTTGTTCATCCTTTTGCAAAATAGAGTAGGAACCATATAAATTATAGATAATCAAACTCTATTTTTTAGCCCTCTGACAGCATCACTACCACCTATCTTACCCATTTAAATCACTTTGGAGTTAGGCAATTTTATGGAAAATCACCTCTGTTTTCTATTCAGTTCTACTTTACAGTTATTAATTATTTCTACTGGCTATTCCCCTAATATTCCTTTCAGTGCTTCGTCATTGAACAACTCTCCATGCTCTTTCAGCAGTTTAGCTATCAAAACCAGTGATTTCTGAGTGTGGAAATCGTCACTTTCTTGGAGTTGATTAATCTCGTCTCCATATTGCCTGAGTTGCAAGTTCAGATACTTGTCTAGTAATTCTTCTCTGTATGTGTTTAGTTTTTCATTGGTTTCCAGTTTGGCTTCGAAATCGATATTTTTATCAGTGACAAAACCCAAACTGTTCAAAATGTCCAACGTTGAAGCGTTCTTCAGCGCTTTATTCTCATTATCGGCGTCTTTCATTTTCACGTCGTACAGTTCCACTTGCTCCTCGGCCGTTGGTTGATCTAAGGTCTTCCCATCAGTCTCATTCTCCTTCTCATCTTGACTCTCACTTCCACTGTCGCTACTACTGCTGCTGCTACTAGAATCAGACTCAACTTCAGTTCTTCTTTTCTTTCTCCTTCTGCCACTGGCAGACTTGCTCTTGCTCTTCCGAGTCCCAGAATTTGACAATTTGCTTTCCATTGTGCGCTAGTTTGGCCTGATATTTTTTTCTACTTAGATATTTTTCAACCCAGCGCGCGAATAATTTTGTGGTTTTCTCTTACTATATAGCTCGTATCTAAGCAAAAAGCTCAACGCAAAAAGCCTTTACGGGTCTTTGCAGGAGGCTGGGAGTGTGGTTCTGAGTGCGGCGTAGTCTTGGTGTTCTCTAACATTTTCTTCTTTTCCTCCAAGGTCTTCAGTTTCTTCAAAAACTTGGCTTTCATTTCCTTATGTCTTGCAATCAGTTCTGCCTCGGACTTTTGTAACTTCTTTTCTTTGTCAGCGACCTTCTTCTGCAACACAGACTCCATATCGGCCTCCAGCTTTGCTAGTGCAGCTTCTTGCAAAGCACGCTCTTCCTTTTGTCTTCTAACAGGGTCAAACTCGCGGAAAACGCTGTCATCCTGCGTGATTCCCGTCTTGAGAAGCTTCTCAGTTCTATATTTCTCGTACAAAACTTTTGAGGTGTGCTCCTTGAGATCTTCCATGAAATCTCTGATCAGAAGTTGTCTCAGTTTGATAAAGTCGCAGTGGTCATCGTTGTCCACCTCGATGACCCCCCAGGGGTACGATCTCCCACGAACAGTGCGACCGTCAGCGGTCTGAACCTTCTGGGTGGATCCAACAATGGCAAACGGAATCTTGGAAATCATTTCTCTGGTGATCTGCAGGCTTTCATCGTCGTCAAGGTCTTCGTATAGAGGGGGTTCAAAAATTTTGATGTGCTGGTTCTTGATATCTTCCATTATTCTTTGCTTGAACTCGTAGATCTCTTCCTCGGTCAAAGTATCGGATTTAGCAATGACAGGAATAAGGTTAACTTTCTCATGGACGTGTTTCAGGAACTGTATGTCCAGAGGGGTCAAGGAATGTCCAGTGGGCTCAATAAAGTATAATAACGCATGGATTCTGTTATCAACTATGGTTGTTCTGTTGACTCTAGTCTCAGCTTCCAAAAATGTGTTGAATCTGGTTTCAATCTCCTCCACGATTGGCTTCCACCCATCTGTGTTGTCGACGCAGTCGCCAAAACCAGGAGTGTCGACGACTGTCAAGTGCAACTTGACGCCGTTCTCCACTATATCGGAGCTGGCTGTTTCGATCGTGACCTCAGAGACGGTCTCTAGCTGCTCTGCGGTCTCCATCACGTCCTTGTCGACCGGATACAATTCTTTGTTGAAAAGCGTATTTATCAGTGTGGATTTACCTAAGCCTGCCTGACCAACGACCATCAGATTCAGGTTGAATCCTCTCTTCATGGACTTGCGATGCCATTGCTTGGGAAGACTGGCAAACCCAACGTAGCTGTTGAGCTTTCTGTGGATAATCTTCAAATCCTCATGTTCAATGTTGATGTCACTGCTGACCTTTGGATCAACTTTCACGTCGCCCTTCTGGATTCTCAAGCTCTCCAGGTCGTCTTGCAGTTCCTGGACGGTGCCATTTCCCTCCAGTGGGGGTAGGTGGACTTCATCCTCGGACTTTGCTTGCATGCTGGATTCGGACATTGTCATCTTTGAGTTACGAACGAGCGTTTGTGTAATTCTATTTTCAATTTTATTGTACGTGTGCTAGCGAGCATACCGACCGACGATCCTGGTTCTGTTGCGAATGTGAGCGCGCGACAGGGCACTGCGATCTGGTGCACTTCGCGATATTGAAAAAAAAAGACGCGTTTAGAGGTTTAGACACTCATCGGGTAGTAGAATGGCATTCTCCGCTGAAGTTGAGCAGTTGGTCAACCAAGGTGTCAAGTTGCTGGCTTCGAAGAAGTATGACGATGCTGCAGAGAAGTTTTCCAATGCCTGCGAAGTGAATCTGCAAGAGAACGGGAAAGATGACGGTGGGTTGCTGTTTCTGTATGGAAAAGCGCTTTTTGAGAATGCGGTTTCCAAGTCAGAGATATTGGGTGGTCAATCAGAGCAGCCGGAGGAGAAAACCTCGAAGGATAAAGATGGTGATGATGACGGGAAGGACTTGACGGGGAATTTTTCGTTCAGCGAAGACGTCCCCTTGGCTGAAGTCGATGAGGACCAGCCAGCCCCAGCTGAAAAAGAAGTGGAAGTGGCCCAAGACGAAGATCCAGATACAGAGAATAACGATAATCAGAACACACTGGCAGACCAAGAAGAAGAAGAACCAAAAGAGGAATCAGAGTTCGATATCGCCTGGGATGTCTTGGATTCCGCTAGAGGCCTTTTTGAAGAGCAATTGCAAAAGTTTCCACAAGAGGTTCCCGACACGCCCCCTTTGAAAGATTTTAAAGACGAGCCCAAGGACGAGATTACCAGAATTAAAAGGAATCTGGCTGACGTTTACGATTTCCTAGGGCAAGTGTCGTTAGAGACTGAGAATTTCGCTCAAGCATCCATAGACTTTACCAATTGCTTGAAGTACCGTACAGAGTTATACCCTCCATACAGCCAGCTCATCAGCGAGTCCCATTACATGATCTCCCTAGCCTTGGAATTTACAAAAGAGGAGGGTGAAAACGAAGAAGAGACTCTGAAGCTGGAAGAAAAAGCCAGGCTACAGGCAGTTGAGCACATGAAGCAAGCAATCGCATGTATTAAAGTAAGATATAGTCTGCCTGAGACGACATCAAAGGACGAGAATCTTCTCCAAGACATGGAGCAACGACTGAAGGAATTGGAGAGAGATCCTATGAAGGAGCTCGAACAACAGAAAATGGATATTTTAAAGGGAATCCTGGGCCAAACAACTTCAACTTCCTCTCCTGAAAAAGAGCAGGAACCTAATAAGCCAATCAACGATTTAACAGGAATGGTGAGGAAAAGGAAAGCAAACGCAAAAGACACACCTAACAAAAGGCCTAATTGACAGATCAATAAAATAAAAAAACTACTTAAATAACTAACCGTTAAGACTACCTGCGCTCTGTTGGTTGTAACGATGTCCCTTGATTGTAATTGACTCTGCAAAATCAGTAATCTCCTTGAACTCAGCATCGGTCAAAGGAACCTCCTTCATGTTTTCAGCAACTCTGCGAGGAGATGAGCAACTTGGAATTGGAAGGACCTTCGTCTGTTTCTCACCGAACTTTCTCAACCAAGCCAGTGACAATTGGGCCAAGGATACCCCTTTTTTCTCGGCGATCTCCTTCAAACCATGAACCAATTTCAAATTGTGTTTGATAGTCTCATCGTCGTTGAATCTTTCCAAGCTCAACCTAATATCGCCCTTAGGGATGTCGGCCACACTATTTATAGCTCCCGTCAAAAATCCTCTTCCTAAAGGACTGTAAGCGATAATAGGAATGTTCAACTCAGTACAAGCGTCGAACACTCCGTTGTGGAGGATATCTCTAGTCAATAGAGAGAATTCCACCTCAACACACACAATGGGGACCACTTTGGCAGCTCTTCTGATGGTGTCAGCACCGACCTCACTGAGGGAAATTCCACCAATCTTACCATCGTCGATGTACTTAGAAAGCACCTTTAGTGTTTCTTCGATAGGATAGCGCTTATCGACTCTGGCAGTCTCATAGATAGGCAGATAATTGCCAGGCAAGTATTGGATGATGTTTGAAATAGACTTCTCCAGGTTTTCAGGAGAGGAGTCCGCACTCCAATCGCTCTTGAGAGCTCCCTTAACCGATAAGGTAACCTTCTTGTACGACTCCGGATATCTCTTGGCAAACTCCTGAATGTACTGTAAGTTTAACTCGAGGTTGGGGGGCATGCCGTAGAACTCACCTCCGTTCAAATAACGCACGCCGGCCTCTTCTACCGCGTACCTGATGGTCTCAATTGCATCATCGATTGGGGTTGGATTTGGTTTCCAAGTCATGCTCATAAGCCCAAGGCCAGTGTTACCTTCAATTTTAACTACCATTTTATCTGAAATTGATGATAGACCACCAGAAACATGAAATTTTGGAACCTTTTTATACTGCACCGAAGGTTCCCACAAATTTGCCACTTATATGGTATCAGTAACCTAATGCAACTATCACTAGGGTAATCAGTATTGTACGTCATACCGTCTGCATTAATTTGTCCCGCAAACTGCAAAAGAATATCCCGAATTGGCTATTCTTCCGAACGAACATTGGAAGGGGCAGCGACAATTAAATTTGCGAAGCTTCTTTGGCTGGCCCTCTCGCACGCGCGAAAGTGTTTGCCTAACAACGCCCAAACGGCGCGGGTGCTCTCTTACTTTGCTTAACAAACCCTAGAGCAAACTCCGATTCTCCTTCAACCATGGCTTCAACTCCATCATCAAATAAAACGACCCCAAGCAAACCAAGCTCCTCCACCAGCCCTAAGAGCTCACCGAAAACCGACTGGGTGTCCCTCTTTCAGACGCTTCATTTCGCTTGGTTTGTGGGCCATGTGCTGACTTTGCTGGGAGGCTTGGGTTACCTTCTGACCATCAGAAGCTCCGGAGCAATCAATTCGTTTTGCTACAGCGCAGTGTTTGTGGGAGCCGTTGAGTCATTTGGCGTCCTTTTGTTCCAGAGCTATGCCAGCAAGAGTTTGTCGTTGAGACCATTGGATCTTTTGGCTTTGGAGAACGTTCAGTATTTCGCCATCGCTACTTTGTTTTTGACTGTCCTGCCACACATTGCCATTGCCGTGGCTCCATTTGTGCTGTTCAGTGTGTTCCACGCTCTGTCTTACACGCGTACTAACATTCTACCATTGTTGAACATTCCGGCAACTGCAACCGTTAGCTCCAAAATCGCTGACTTTGTGAAGACCTACAACGACAAATCTTTGTTCTTGGTGTCTAACTTTGAGTTTTTCACTTTGACCATCATTCTGATCAAGGCTCTGCTCTTCAGAAAGGGATACTGGATAGCTGCTGTTGTATACACTTGTTTCTTCAAGCTACGATTTGAAAAGTCCATATTCTTGAGGTCAGTTGTAAAGTCCTGGGAAGCAAGAATTGATGGTTTAGTTTCGCATCCTTCCCTGAACGTTGCGGTCAAGTCTAATTGGGTCCAGGTGAAGAGACTGATTAAAACCTACGGAGGGAAGCCAATCTTGGCTACCACATCGTCTGGTTCTTCATCTTCAACCCCATCCACTCCACAGAAGACCGAATGAATCCCTGAATCCAGATTTTAGGTATGACTGGTGCTTCTATCTTTTGTTATATTAGTATGGTATTTTTTTGTTTTCCTGCCATTTTAGCTTTTCAATATCTAAAACCTATATACCAGCTTATCTAATCATGTCGTCATAGCAGATCTTACTAGTTGTGCGTAACTCAATCTGACAGATATATTTCCATCGAAGCCTTTAGAACTTCATGGAAATTACAGGCCTGAAAAATCGGCGAGGCCAAGATCCTATAAATTACCATAATCCCCGACCATGCATTTCTTCTTCCCTTCTTTACACTGTCATTTTTTTTCACAAATAGACATAATATTACAATATGCCAGCTGTCGGTATTGATTTAGGAACTACATACTCCTGTGTGGCACATTTCGCCAATGATCGTGTTGAGATCATTGCCAACGACCAGGGTAACAGAACCACCCCATCATTCGTTGCTTTCACTGACACCGAAAGATTGATTGGTGATGCTGCTAAGAACCAAGCTGCCATGAACCCAGCTAACACCGTCTTCGACGCTAAGCGTTTGATCGGTAGAAAATTCTCTGACTCTGAGACCCAGGCTGATATCAAGCACTTCCCATTCAAGGTCGTCGACAAGGGTGGAAAGCCAAACATCCAGGTCGAATTCAAGGGTGAGACCAAGGTCTTCACTCCAGAAGAGATCTCTTCCATGGTTTTGACCAAGATGAAGGACACTGCTGAGCAATTCTTGGGTGACAAGGTCAACGATGCTGTCGTCACCGTCCCAGCTTACTTCAACGACTCCCAAAGACAAGCCACTAAGGATGCCGGTCTCATTGCTGGTTTGAACGTTATGAGAATCATCAACGAGCCAACCGCTGCTGCCATTGCTTACGGTTTGGATAAGAAAGCTGAAGGTGAGAAGAACGTTCTGATCTTCGACTTGGGTGGAGGAACTTTCGATGTTTCTCTGCTGTCTATCGAAGACGGTATCTTCGAGGTCAAGGCTACCGCCGGTGACACTCACTTGGGTGGTGAGGACTTCGACAACAGATTGGTCAACCACTTCATTGCCGAATTCAAGAGAAAGAACAAGAAGGATTTGTCATCCAACCAAAGAGCTTTGAGAAGACTGAGAACCGCCTGTGAGCGTGCTAAGAGAACCCTGTCATCTTCTGCCCAGACTTCCATTGAGATCGACTCTCTGTTTGAAGGTATTGACTTCTACACCTCTTTGACCAGAGCCAGATTCGAGGAACTGTGTGGTGATCTATTCAGATCTACCATCGACCCTGTTGAGAAGGTCCTGAAGGACGCCAAGTTGGACAAGTCTCAAGTTAACGAGATTGTCTTGGTTGGTGGTTCTACCAGAATTCCAAAGGTCCAGAAGTTGGTTTCCGACTTCTTCAACGGTAAGGAGCCAAACAGATCCATCAACCCAGATGAGGCTGTTGCTTACGGTGCTGCTGTCCAAGCTGCCATTCTGTCCGGTGACACTTCTTCCAAGACTCAAGACCTGTTGTTGTTGGACGTTGCTCCTCTGTCCCTGGGTATTGAGACTGCTGGTGGTATCATGACCAAGCTGATCCCAAGAAACTCTACTATTCCAACGAAGAAGTCTGAGACTTTCTCCACTTACGCTGACAACCAACCAGGTGTTTTGATTCAAGTCTACGAGGGTGAGAGAGCCAAGACTGCCGACAACAACTTGTTGGGTAAGTTCGAGCTGTCTGGTATTCCTCCAGCTCCAAGAGGTGTTCCTCAAATCGAGGTCACTTTCGACATGGACGCCAATGGTATCTTGAACGTCTCTGCCGTTGAGAAGGGTACTGGTAAGGCTCAACAGATCACCATCACTAACGACAAGGGTAGATTGTCCAAGGAGGACATCGAGGCCATGATCTCTGAGGCTGAGAAGTACAAGGATGAAGACGAGAAGGAGGCTTCCAGAATCCAAGCCAGAAACGCTTTGGAATCCTACTCATTCTCCCTGAAGAACACTCTGAACGAGAAGGAAGTTGGTGAGAAGTTGGACGCCGAGGACAAGGAGGCCTTGACCAAGGCTATCGACGAGACCACCTCATGGATCGACGAGAACCAGACTGCTACCACCGAAGAGTTCGAGGCTAAGCAGAAGGAATTGGAGGGTGTTGCTAACCCAATCATGACTAAGTTCTACCAGGCCAACGGAGGTGCCCCAGGTGGTGCTGCTCCAGGTGGCTTCCCAGGTGGCTTCCCAGGTGCTGCCGGTGCCGGTGCTGGTGCCGAGGCCCCAGGTGCTGACGGACCAACTGTTGAGGAAGTTGATTAGATGATATAATGCCCTGTCCTGAATCTTTTAGATGTTGTACATTACATAGAAGAGCTAAATTCTAATTTTCCCATATTTACCATTGCGAAACGTAAACAATTATTTAGACACGAAACGCGACACATTCTAATGTGATGGATATGATTTTCTGTAATTCCCCAATGTGACAAAGTTCACGTTTGAGGAGGCGGAGTATAAAAGGACAAAAAATCCACGTCTGTTTCGCATTGTCGTGCGCCCATTGAGTTGATTTTACATGTCATTTTCCATTGTTTCGTCCAGGAACTCCCGTGTGATGACCGACCTAGAATCCTTGACCTCAAATCAGCAGAAAAATAAAAGATTGTCGTTCGAAGTGGTGAGCCGCAGAAGCTCACAACATGTGGTTAGCAGTCCGGCCTACGAACACTTCGTGGAAGGGTACTTGAAGGATGCTGATCCTAAGGAGCAGAATGAAACAGAGGTTGACGACAAGTTGGAGGGTGATACAGTTCTTGATGAAGCTAATGAAACTCAGAAAGATCAGAGAAGTAGAGCTTACAGCAATCACAGCCAGAGAAGTGTGAGTTTTGTCGACGCGCATGCTCATGAAGAGGGGGAAGCTCAACCTTCAGATAATATCCAAGAAATCAATAAAAGCAATCCCTCTTTGAGTGATAACCAAGAAGTGATTTCTCTGGAAAGTCTACCAGCAAAGGCAAGTCTGACAGATCTTCCGTCTAAACTACTGGATATAATCGCCAGCTTCCTTCCGCAGCAGTCGGCTATAAATCTCTCCCAATGTGCAAAGAAATTGGTTTCCAGTACTAGAAAACGTCTGTTGAGAAAAGTCGTGTTTGTCAACTCTTGGAATGAAGCCTGTAGTCTCCAGAGAGAGCTTAATTCAAATATTCCCAGCACTATTGTTGCAGTCGATAAAATGATTCCTTTCTTTAGCACGATCAGGCTGAGTAGTGGCAATCTGGGCTCATTGGTCAAAGAACTGTGGTGTTTTGCATCGGTGACTTGGGAATCTGGATTGGAGTTTACCATTAATGATTCATGGTTCCTGGTGGCTCAATACCTAGTAAATATGGACACGTTGATCTGGCCTCAATTGCCTATCTTGAAATATTCCATCTTACCTCTGGCTATACGTTTGAAAATTAAAAGCTTGTGTGTGGGAATCTCTCAAATCAATAATAACAACTTGGTAAGTTTCGACAACAACGTGTTGAGCTTCCCCAACCTTAGACATCTGGCTATCAACATGGATCATCCTGATGGAAAAGTTGAGAACTCAGAGCTAGTGTCTAATCTTTTGGTGTGGGGTGGAACTTTGGATAATTTGGAGACTTTGGCAATCTCTGGATCCTTGAACGATGTTCTGTCAAAGAACCTAGTGTTCCATCACGACGAATCACGCAAGCCAATGGTTTCGGTTGTCAAGGAAGAGCCAGTTCCAGAAAGACCCAAAGAACCCACAAAAGAGTTGCCAAGGACGCCTGTTCTTCAGCAAGATGCTTATCGAATCCCCCCACCTCCGGAACCAGCTGGAGCCAAGAAAAATAAACTTCATGTTGCGTTTACTGATAAGTTGCGCCCGAAGAGAAGAGTTCACTCTGAAGAAGATCCTGTTCCAGTGGAGTCTCCCGCCTTCAAGCCTTTAAGCCCTGAGATCAACCCAGTTCCGACTACAGCATTCCCAATTTCACAACCCAGCACTTCTCCGCCACAACAAGCTGTTCCCTCTAACCCGGTCCCAGGCAGTCCGTTGCAGCAACAGAAGGTCAAGCCTTCTCAATCACATTCCATTTATGATGATCTACTTGTCAGCGATATCTGGTCCACTTCTTTGAAACAGATAAAGAGATTCAACAAACTAAGAGTCACTACCCTTAGTTTGGACAAAATTGTGATTGACTCCGGTGACATAAACGTTCTGTTTGACTGTATCGATTTTGGAGGTATCAAACGTTTGGAGTTGAGGAACGTTATTCATAAATATAACGGACATGTAAATACTAGTTCCATTAGTGCCGGCGACCAATTACTCTTATCATTTATGTTCGAGCTGGGAAGCCGACTGGAAAGGGTGGAAGAACTGTCGCTAGATGTCAAATTCATGTGCAGTCATTGTCATAAAGATTGTCAGCTACTGGAAAGAAACTACGTGATCAAGTTTTTGAACCAACTTCCACCTCTCAAATCTATACATTTAACGAGTCATGAGCTACGCAGTCTGAATGTGAAACACCTTTCAAAACACACCCAATCCCTGAAGAAGCTATCGTTTAGTAACCCATCAAGGCTTGAAAAGCTGATCATTGCGCTGAAGCAGCAAGGGGAGATCCTGAACAGTTTCTGGGAAACTGGTTCTGGCACTCGCATCGATGAGCGATTATTGACCCACTTCAACAACAATGTGGTTCGTATACCACTTATCAACGACATATTTACTCCATCTTTGGACGCTCTGAATGATGATCTTTCTAACTACAAGAAGAAGTTGTTCTCCACCAACAAGTATCAACTGTTAAGTGTGTTCGGACTGCTGGTTGATGAATATGAAACTTCTTTCCCACTATTGACCGACCTGACGGTTCTCAGTTACCGATTTGAGTTGAAATCCTCCAAAATCCGAAGAAACGCAGAGAAGTTTGATAAGAGTAACCTGAGATACTCCACAATGTTTGGTAAACCCAACAGGCAAAGAAGAATAGTTACTGGATGATGATTTCAAGCTTCAAGAACAAAAATTCGATTATACCCGTGATGTATTTTAAATGTATTTGAATGTGTAATAAAAATAAATAGCTATCTTAAAGATGTAGAGATCTGCGTCTCGTGATCAACAATCTGGTCTCTTGCATTCTGCTACAGTTGTGGCCTTCACTATAGAATGTTTCAAATGGCATCGGCAGATACACCCATTCCTTATCAGAAGAGTGCTCGAACATTCCACCACATTTTCATTTTAATCGTTTGATTGCATCCCTGCCACTATTCACTCCCAAATGTCTCTAACGGTAGCTGATTTGAAGTATCTGGACTCTGCGCAGCTGTACCAGTGGATTAAAGACGGTGTTTCGTCGTCAGGCTCCAAGTTTCTGGTTGTTGACGTCAGAGATTCCGACTATGTTGGTGGACATATCAAAGGTGGGCTGAATATCCCTTCCTCATCAATCAAATCCCAATTGGAACCTTTGTTCAATCGTGTGTTGGAGAACGAAGTGAAAGACGTTGTGTTTCATTGTGCTCTAAGTCAGCAAAGAGCCCCCTCCTCTGCAATGCTGTTTATCAGGTTTCTAAACCAACAGAACTCTGATTTGCCAAAGGATCTTAACCTATGGATTTTAAAAGGAGGTTTTGTGCAATGGCAATCAGCCTATGGAGAGGACGAGTCTGTCACAGAAGGTTATGAAAAAGATATTTGGAGATATGGCTACTAGCGGTTTTGGCCCTGATTTTTCTTTTGCTTCTTACTATTCCTAGTGAGTTTGTCTGTGGCATCTTTCAAACGCTTTCCCATCGTAAGATTACGGCGTTTTTGGAGCATTTCTGTCGGAAAAAATTCTCCTAAGGTAGTTTGCTTCTTTTTGTTCATGTCTCTGATAACAGGTACTAGTACCTCGTCTACTCTCTTCTGATCCCACCCGACAGTTGCCATAAGGAACGTCCGCAATTGGTCGAGATCAGGAGTTCCCCATTGAAAATTGGTATCGTCACTGTCTACCTCTGGTCTGAAATATCCCGCAAAAACTTGAGGGTCAGGGAATCCTAGATCTAGAAAAAGTTTCCCTTTGAATTTTGTTTTCAGTTTCGTTCTGATTCCGCTCTCGTTGGAAGCAGCAGGGACTCCATTTTGATAGTCTATCCACCAGTTGCGAAAATTGATTAGAGATCCGCTTCCTAGCATGTTCTTTGGAACGCTATTACCTTCTTTCTGGGGGTCAAATTCTGAGAGGATTTCCATGGCAGTTACTATACCAATGCCCTTGATCCCCTCTGTATAATCACTTCCCACTAATAATGCTAATTCTATCATTTTGTCCCTGGTAAGACCTAAATCTCTCTGTATTTCTTCCAAAAAGTAACACTCGACGTATTGCTTCTCGTTAAACATGTTTTTGTAGACCCTTTCACCTCCAAACAGGAAACAATCACTATCATCCGTAATAATTCCATCCACTAACTTCAGTCGTAATAGTTCAGCACATTGTGCTTCTGCCTCCATTGGTGCTGTAATGTAGGGAATACCGAACCTAGTCAGCATATCTTGGACGTCATCTATCATTCCTTGAGTAACCTCATCAGAGTCTCTTTGGTCCTTTCTATGTTGTTCCTTCATTCTTGAATCAAAAACCGGGGCTGCGGTACCAGTGTTGGTGGAACCATATTTACTGTGCAGGTCACTTGCAAATTGCTGATGTTCATTCTCCTCTTCGATCATCTGTTCTGCTAACCTTTCCTCTTCTGATTCTGAAAAGTAGTAGTCCAGTATTTCGTTGTTAGCCTTTTTTGATTTCGAGTCGGCTTCGTTTAGCTGAGTAATGTCTTTGACCTCTTTTTTCGGTGATGCTGGTAAAGTGTTCTTATTTTCAACTACAGCAACTTCTTCTGGGGACTTCTTTTTCTCTTCTACTTCATCTTCACCCTCGGCAGGACTTTCCAGATCAACCACTTCAGTTTCATCGATTTTTGGTGACAACTTGTCCTCATCTTCGACACTTTCAATATCATGGAATGGAATCAACCCAATTTTCTCGTCATCATCTGAGTCAGCTTCCTTGCTCTCGTTGAAAGGAGCTTGATAGGACACTTGGTCAACTTTGTTATCAAACCATGATGGTAAAGGTTGAGCTCTTTGCTTTACTTCCTCTTCCTGAACATTGTCATCAATCGAATTTGGAGATTCCGAAACAAGTTCTGGTTCCCTTTCTTCGTCTTCTCTCTTCAATCCTACTTCCTCCTGCTTTTCATTCTTCCTCTCCAGAGTGGCGTCCTCGTCAGGGATTTCTATCTCCTCCTTAGGGTTACTATTACTTTTGAACAAAAATGATTTTCCAAACTTCAATTCAGGAACAGTTCCGTCATCTCCCTTGCTTTCTGTAACTGGGCCGTCAATTACTATCATTTTTTCGTCGGTTGGGTTTCCTTTGAACATTAACTCCCTTTCCTTGTTTCTCAATGCAAAATAATCTTCCTTGGACTCTTCAATTGCCTTCTTTAAATCCAAATTCGCATCATTAGCCACTCCTGGTTCATTTACCTTTGATTTTTTGTTCTTTTTGGCCATTTCGTAAAGTGACTCAACCAAAGCCTGGTTATATTCCTCATTGTCGGACTCCAAGGACTCAGCCTTTGACTGGACCTCCAAGTCCTTGGTGTATCGGTCTTCGTGTGTAAATGCAGATTGTCCACCATGAATGCTGGGATCCATGAATGATTTCCTTGGTAGATCCTCTTGAGGCTTCAATAAGAGTGGCAGAGTGTTCACCTTGTCTAAAGGTACCTCATCCCAGCCATCTTCAGGAAAATCCTCATCTTCGCTTTCATTGTCTTCACCTGTTTTGTTAGTTGTCGGTTCAGGTTTGATAATATTACCATAATCGTCCAGTTGAATAGGATTGCTAGCAGATGTGCCGTCTTTGGCAAGTGCCAACGTCCAGCCTTGGTCATTCTTTTGCAACGAGTATCCTTTGTCCACATCACCAGCAATCCTTCTGGTTATCTGCGCTGGATCGGTGGCGTCCATTCCGGACACGTTCATTAGTTTCTGAGTAAAAAAGTTTCTTTTCTGCACCATTTGAATTTGAAATTTACTGAAATCCATGCCATTAGGAAACAGGGTATTCAGCTGGTTCTTGGTGTAACCCATTCTCAATCTAGACCGCAATCTCAAATGAGATAAGAGAATATACTGCACTGCCAAGGGAAGTGACGCAAATTCTTCTGAAGACGGATCAACACTCTCCAAATCTATATTGTCCACCAACTCTTCGATGTCGGCGGCTTGCTGGTGAGCATTGAAGTTAACCATCATTCTCTTATCCTCAGCTGAATACTCAAAGGCGTCGATTTGCTGTAGATGGTACTCATCTTCCTTGCGAAAAGATTTAGGAGTTTCTGATTTAGGCGTTTTTGACTTTGGAGCCGGGTTTAGATAATCATTGTCTTCCAAGTAAGACTCAAACGGAGTGTCATCCTTCTTCCCTTCTTTTTTAGATGTCAAAAGGTCGGCCTTGTGTTGCAATTGAGTAGCAAGCAACCTTCTTGCCGCCTGTTCAATTGACTCCTTTTTACCCTCTCTTCTCTCTCTTCGCTTTGCGATTGTCTTCCTTTTTAACATGGGAACGCCACCATCAAACACAAACACCGGTTCAATTCCAAAGAACAACAGCTTGCAAATTCTTCTGAAGAAACCCACAATATGGGAGCTGGCAAACGCTCTTCCTTCCTTATCTCTTACTGCTTTCAAAAACTGATAAATCCAGATCGATGCATCAACAGCAAGCTTCTTTCTGCTCAAAGCCTCCAACCTGACCGGTCTGGCCGTTGGCCCTACGACATTCCACAACTGGTGAACACCCATTTCCCTGGTCTGCCGGACAAAAAAAAGTGAAAACCAAAAGAGTAAGAGCCTACAGTAGAACGTATTAGCTAGTAAAGTTGTCGCGAGATGTTGAGCCTCAGACTTAGCTCTTCCCTAACAACATTTACCATGTGGTACTCTCTATCTGTGGAATCCTGATGAGTGGCCGAACAGCTGGCCCAGAGTCCTCTACCCTTGCGCTAACACAAACCGAAGAGGAAGGAGAATTAGAAGCAACTACCACCAACTCACAAGGAAACACTCTCCAATGGAAGACCGTCAAAACCAAATTGTAAGTGGACCGCAACACTTCGTGGGGACTTCACTAACAGGCCGTCTATTTTTTAGAATCCTACCATGACCCCGTTCAACAGGCACATTTATACTCCTACAGGAATTGCATATCCTTGTGACAACGGTAATTATGGCCCATTGTTTGTTATGACTACGGGAAAGACTAGTAATGTTCCCTTTCAAGGATCGGGCTCCCCTAATAATGGTAATGACAATTCAGCTTCCGGCCCCTCATATAGCCATATGATCCACCATCCTATACATGTATACCCGTTGAACGCCGGTGCAGCGCAGGAGCCCTTTAATTTCAACTCAATGGGGATGGGCTATGTCTCGTCCCCCTACCAGCAACACCCAGGGTTCTGCAGCGACAGCGATCTGATCAAGAAGAAGGAGTTCCCAGAGAGTTTCAATCCCAAGCAGACCCCAAATATGCCGCACAAAGAAAAGGTCAATAAATGGCTCGTAGGATTGCCCTATCCTACGGGAAGCGGAGAGAACGAGGGCATGGACCAAGATCAGATCAACCCCAGGATGAATATGATTCGGTACAGAGAGCTGCCCACGAGTTACTCGGGGACATTTTCCGATAACGAGCCCAGTAGTCTCGATGATTGCATCAGTCTCAGCGACTACAGAGACTTGTTGGAGTTGCAGGCCCGCAAACTGTCCTACTATGTTTGCAAACTGTACCATAATCAGCCAGAACCAGAGTCACATGACTTGCAACAGCAGGAGGATGAGTTGAAAATGAGGGTGAATGTGTCGTACGAGCTGTCCTCTTTGATGTCATAGAGTGTGACTGGCTGCGGTTGGAGACATGGGCACGGGCAGGGGGGCATTGGCGATCTTTCGGCGGATGATTACTGGCAGGGAAAAAGATGTAGGAACTGGAGGGCATTCACCTTCCTCCTTTATATAGAGGATGGGAGCGAAAACATCCTGTCAAATATCAAAATACACATAGTCTTGATAGAAATTCCCTGGCCTTGAACCAGATTGAAAGCAAAAGCGGGGAATCAACAACATCATGTCCGACGACAATGAACCGTCCAGTGAGACCGCAGTAAGTCAGGTAGAAACGATAGTTACCACGGTTGTCGTAGAACAACAGGTCCCGACTTTCGTTGCCCTGGATTCCCTGATCAGTGAGAACCTGAAACTAGCCTCGGCTCCGCAGAGCAGCAGTGGGTGGGGCTTCACTCATGGTCTGCTTATAGGACAATTGAGCGTGATTACGGTGTTGGCTTTCTTCATCAAGTTTTTTATTTTCGGCAACTCAAGCATGGCCAGGCCCTTCACTGTAGCTCCTCTCATAAACAGAAAACCAGCTGGTGTCTACAAAAAGGGGAGGGCAAAGTCTTTCAGCGAGGTGGAGGACTACGATTCGGAAACTTCTAGTGCTCAAATATTAGACAAAACTTACTACGATGTGAAAACTCATCAATCGGAGAGTTTGGACTGGTTTAATGTACTGGTTGCCCAAACGATAGCCCAGTTTAGGTATGAGGCTCTGAACCAAGACAACATCTACCATAGTCTCAGTGACGCGTTATCATCTAGTGACATGCCAGACTACCTGGACAAGATCAAGATTACTGAGATAAACATTGGAGACGATTTCCCCATTTTCAGCAATTGCAGGATAAAACACTCACCTACCAACAGCAACAGACTGGAGGCCAAAATAGACGTCGACGTGGCTGACACGCTGACGCTTGGCATTGAGACTCAGCTACTTTTGAATAAACCAAAGCCTTGCACTGCTGTGTTGCCAGTACAGCTAAGTGTGTCCATAGTGAGATTTTCCGCATGTTTGACGGTTTCATTGATTTCAACGGCAGATGAAGAGTTTCAGTCGTCTACCAAGTCAGTGGAAGATCCCGAAAATGCAATAAACGAATATGAGGATGACGATGATGAGCTCTCTGGCGGTGCTGCTTTAATGTTCTCCTGTTCTCCAGACTTCAGGTTGGAGTTCGAAGTCAAGTCGCTTATTGGCGCAAGATCAAAGTTAGAAAATGTTCCGCTCATTGGAAATCTCATAGAAGGCAAGCTCAAGAGTTGGTTCTTGGAGCGCTGTGTTGAGCCTAGGTTCCAACTCATCGAGCTACCCAGTATGTGGCCACGAAAAAAGAACACACGCAAGCCCGTGGATACTGAATCCGAAACAGCCATAGATCCTAATTAATTTAAAAAGGATCTTCATATGGATCGTCCTCATCGTAATCATCATCTTTCTCGTACTCGTAGACGATCGCACCCCCAGCGCCGAAAGACTGAGCTTCCAGGAAGGGAAGATCAACTTGTTCCTTGGCGTGCTTCTGCTTGGAGGAAGTCGTGAGACTAAAAGTGGTCAAAGTCCGCAATAAGTCTGCCTCTGTTTGGGGTTGTTCTTCTTCTGTGTCTTTTTCTTCTGTGATTACGGAAAACGTGTGGGACTGAGAATCAATCTTGAAGTTGTAGATGAGAGCTCTCCCCGATTTCCGGCGGTTGGTCAGTATGAGTTTATAGGTCTCTCTGTTGCAAATGTTCCTTGGAAGGTATAATTTTGATAGATGAGACTCCATGACCTCTTCTTCTATGGTTCCTTCTTTGTTAATACCATTTTCCACCACATTGATGGGGTGGATTTCCAGTATACTTGAGGCAATGAATTGCAACAAAGATAAAGCAGAGGGGATGTCTTTCAGCTCGCTTTGCGCAGGTGATGCATGAGGAATGTTCTGGTGGTATGTGCCAAATAGCACGGTTTGAGGGTCAGCAATGGACCTGATAAACGAAGCTAGTTCCTCATTCCTGATAAAATTCAGACTGTCGACCAAGACAACCCTTTTCGACGTTGAATCCTTGTGCAATTTCGAAACTTTGTCGGCAATATCCTGAATGCGTTTTTGGTCGCATCGTATGAACTCAGTGGCAAAACTTGGAGCATTCACAGTCTCAAACGACAGGTAGATTATGGGTGTGCCTAAGGGAACGCACCTTACAAACTCTCTGGTAAAGTGAAACGAAGATTGGAACAAAGAATCGATGCACAGCAGGAAGTGTGATGTTTCCTTCAAGCTTAATAGCCTGTTGAGCAGGACTAAGGACGGCTGACTTTGGGCCATATCTTAAAGTCAAGGGAAGGAAGAGAAGAGTCTTGGACTGAAGCGCAAAAATATTATAAAATATGGTTGATTATGTAATCATTAGCTTAATACCTATGTAAGTAAATCGTCATTATGTACTGGATCCAGAGACGGAACCATGATTAAATCATTAACAGTGTTAGAACTGAAAGAGGCACTCCTATCAGGTAAGCGACGTTGAAGTTTGAGATAATTCCATTGGCTCCGTTGGAGCTGGAAACTTCGGGGGCCTGAGGAGCAGCACTGGAGGTTCTTGTTGGCTCAGCTGCGGCAGAGGAAGTCCTGGATGGTTCTGTGGTGTGAACTGTGGTAGACGATCCTGTAGAGTGAGTTGTGCTTGAGACTTCAGATGATGTCGTGCTTTGTCTTGGAGATTCTGAAGTTGTGGAATTCGTCCTTGTTGTTGTGAGAGTACTTGAGTGGCTTGACGAGCTTGATGACGAGGAAGACTCGGTTGTGGAAGAGGAGGACGAAGAGGAGGACGAATGTGTGGAGGATGAGCTGGAAGATGAAGACAAATGGGTGGAGGAGCTCGACACTGAAGAGGACGATGCTGAAGTGGAAGATGAAGACAAATGGGTGGAGGAGCTCGACACTGAAGAGGACGATGCTGAAGTGGAAGATGTTGAAGAGGACGACGAAGAGGATGAAGAGGACGATGAGCTAGTTGTACTAGAGTGGTCCAATGATTGTCCACTGACAAGACGAGCAAACTCTTCGTTGGCCTGGTCAACTCTTCCTAAAACTTTTCCATCCACAGCTTCAATGGAAGTCCATGCTCCAGATTGATCAGTGTACTTGTATTCACTACCAGAGGAGTAATCGGAAACGACCAAGTGCTTGATATGCATAGAGAATGGAGCCTGAGTGTAGTCAGTCAATCCTCCAGCCCACTCAATGGTTCCTGGTGCGTTCGATGGGTCACCACCTGCCCAGATTCCGGTTCTCAAATACATTGGACTCTGAGGGTAGCCACTGCTGGTGTTGTTGAGCAGTTCACGGATGACAGTTCCATCGAAGTAGAAAGTCAGCTTGTCGTAGTTCCAGTCAATGGTGTAGTTGTGGAAATCGGCAGTTGGATCAGGGATGTTGTGGTATCCACCACGGTCGTAAGTGGACGTGTTACCCTTGCTGAAAAAGTTGGTTTGAACCTCATATTGGTCACCTCCAAACCATTCCAGATCGATCTCGTCCAGGTCGTCACTTTGGAGGTAGAACGAGGAGATAACTCCTTGTCCTGAAGCGGCCTTAAGAACGACCTCGACTTTACCGAACATGATGTAAAAATTTGATTTCAAAGAGGGATTGTCCCAGCGTTCGGCCAGGGTCATCGTCAGTCCGTCTTCGTCGTATGTGACCTGGTCTTCGAAGGAAACAATGTGGTAGTTGTCTGATTCTGAGGTAAAATCGTCGGCAATAGACGTGGCGAGAGCCTTGACCGGAGGGCAATCGGCCTCTAGCAGAGGGTTGCACCCTTCTGACACGAGCGTTGTTTCTCTCTTCACGACTGGAGTTCCAGCTGGGTTAGCATCTGCCACAGGAACGGCATTAGCGTGCAAAGCAGAGGCAATACCGGCAACTAGTACTTTTTTTAGACAAACCATTGTGATTCTACGAGTGTGTGGGTGGCGTTTTCCCGTGGATCAGGGCTTATTGTGGGATTTTTATATCCTGGAACAAAACTATTAATAGTCGGTACAAACAGAATGGCTGGTCTGAAATATGTAAGATGCGCGCTTTTGAAGGAGAATCACGCAGTGCGCCAAGGTGAGGAAGGGGTTGTTGTGGTAATGCGATGGGCATCCTGCTAGGTGCGTGTCAAAGGAAAAAAAAATTAGGGTGGAAGATCGAAGAATAGCCTTACAATAACGGCGGGGGCACTCGCGAGGGTAAAGGTTTAGGGGCTGAGTAGTTCCCCTGGGCTACTGCAGAGTTTCTAGAATAACACATGGACGTTCTCTTAGCCCAGCCTGCTTGTGAGTGACCATCGCCCGTGTGTGATGTGCCAAAAATAGAACTCGAGTTTACCGGCTCTACAGATCTGCCCAAACGGGAAGTTGGCCCACTGCATATTGACACTCGGCCCTTCAAATTAACCACTGATCCGGAATCAATAACGGGAATTATCGCATCACCTGGGGGTGAAAAGTTTGAAATGACGAAATGACTCAAGCCTACTGGGTCTCTTGGGATCCAGATACCGTCGGGCTGGTAAGAGAGGGACTTGTGGAGCATTAACTTTCTGCTTTGGACAGGTGCTTTGCTAGCTGCACCCTTACTTTCGTCGTCATTTTTTTGTCGTTTATTGCGTTTTTCGCTTCCGAACTGGAAGTAGCTGTAGAGATCCAAGGGCAACATGTCGTAGGTCCTGTCAAACTTCTGGTTGATCTTGATATGGATGTAGGTCGTAGCTAGAAGGGTGACACCCATGTACATGCCCAGGGTGAACGAAGAAGATCTCAAGTAGTGGCCGTTCCCATCGTGATCTCCCACTAAAAAGAAAAAGCCTACCAGACAGATCTCCAGGCAGTAGACTCCTGCGTATAGCTGCCGAAGGGCCACAGTGTAAAGCTTTCCGAACGTATCGCTCTCGTTGCGGTAGTCCACAACGTAGAGAAGACAGTATTTGTAGCTGAAGAGAACCACAGAGAAAACCACCGTGCAGATGATCAGAATCAAAGGACTCAAAATACTGTATGCTAGCCCAATTGACCCTATCAGGGAGAAGAATGGGTAAGTGGACCCCCAGTTTTGCTTAGGTAAAGTCACCAGAACCTTGAACCGTTGTCTGGGTGTTCCTGTTTTAAACTTGAACAGAACCACCTTGTGCAGTAATTGCCCCAATTGAAGAAGCAAGTTGCCTGAGTACGCCAACCCTCGGACGATAATGAAGGAAAAAAAGAAATTCGAAGCTTTTGGAAGGTCCCTTGCAACTAGTTTTGGGATCGATATGGGATTTTGAAGCAGGTTCTGGAAAACTGAAGTGATACCTGAAGAAATGCTAACCACCAAAAACACTTGGACAAAGAGGAACAGAAAGAGCCATCTTTGGACCTCCAATTCCACTTTTGCTCCTGTCAGTACTCCCTGGTATCTGCAAAGACTTCTAAACGTCTCGTAAACGGCCTCAGTCAGCAGAGACACCGCAATGGTTGGCAGTAATCCTGACACGATATTCTTCATCGTTGATGGAAGTCTATTTATCCATGCCAGCATTGGGATCAGCACAGTCAAATATGGTAGATGTGAGATCAGACCGACAAAGGCTACCGGTACCACCCATCCAATGATGATTAGCAGCATCACTACCTTGGTGAAATACTTACGACATCGCTTGACTAGACTGTTCTGAATCTGCAGGTTGTCCCATAAGATATCTTTTGCATTGAGTTCTACATAACACTCATCCATCTCAAAGTAGTTGGAGCTCAATAGCAATTGCTTGGCCATGTAAGTTGAGAACTGGCTTTTCAAGGTGATGAACACATTATCTGTGGAGGTCACTCCCTGGGTTTGCAGGTAAGCTGGTTCATCGATGTGTGACAGAATCTCGAGTCTCTGCCTGTCAATTTGAGACTTGATTGAGCCCAATTTTTCAAGGCAGTATTCAATTGAGTGCACTTTTTGGATACAATTCATTTCAAAAGGAGGGTTAACATGTATCTGGGTTCCGAATATCTCTGTTGGTTTATTCATTGTGAACGTTTCTCTTTCAAAACTTGGGTCAGGGTTCTTCAATTGCTTCTGCATCTTTTTCAGAATCTGTTTCTCCAGCAAATTACGGTAGAATTTGTACTGTTGGATCAACTTGTCCAGATTGTCGTGGTTATAGGTAAACCATATCTCAGAGACTCCTCCTGGGAGGATGCTGAACATGTCCAGAAGATGTTCCTTATCTCTATTTTTCAAGCTGACATTGGTTAGAATGATAGTCTTCAGAGGATTGGAGTCTTCTGGGTAATAAGTTGCAAGACTGAGTAATTTCTGGCGCTTCAATTGCACACAATAGTACAGCTCGTGGATCATAATCAGATGGAACCAAACTATTGTAATATTTGCCATTAAACAGTGCCAAAAATATCTTGCACTTTTCTCCATGGAGACGTTAGAAATGGACACCTTGTCTAGTCCTGTAGACTGCAACTCCTCGACATTTCCAGTGTAGTTTATAGGGACCAGTATCGGTATACACATAAGACTGAGCCCTCCAAAGAGAATTATCAGAATGCTCAAAAACCGCAGAAACAGGTAAGCGTCCAACCCCAAGTCGCTATAGGACGAAAGAGGGGTGTGTAAGACTGTTGAGCACCATGCAAAGAACGAGTTACGTGGAGGCGGAACCTTGCAACAGTCCTCTACGAAATAAGATCTGGGTTGGTAGATATGACGGAATTTTCTTCTTAGGTAAGAAAATGCAAGCACCTGCGTGAGAAATATAACTAGAGTGAACGATATTGACGAAAAAAAAGCTTGTGATGAGATTCCAGAAGATTGGTGAGCTTTTCCAGATTGGGAAGTGTTCAGAAAGTCGAACACCCTTGAAGACGAATTCATTCTAAGATGTTCTTAGTTTGGGTTGGAGTTTGTGGAGGGAGCGCTACTTCCAGCGAATTTGGAAAGGCCCTTTGAGATGCCGTTGAGGATAGAGTTCCCGGACTCCACAGAGGTATTCATGTTGTTGTATATCAGGTTGACCGTCTAAAAAAGCACTGTGTATTCCTTTTCTATGTACATTAATGAAGTTCCCCGGAAGCAGAAGCCTTTTGAATTCTAGCAATGTAGTGACGAGAGATGACGTTCCAGGCAGACATGTACTTTCCAATGCACTGGTTCACACATGTCTCCTCAGAGGAAGTGTAGCTGTTGGTGGGCTTGGTGATGCACTGTTGGAAACAGTTTTCAGTCAACTTGTTGACCAGTTCAGTAGCCTGTGCCATAGCTAGCTCCTGTGCGATTTGCTGCTGAATTTGGTTTTTCAGTTGTGTAGATTGCGCTGAGCTCATGGATGAAGTGGAAGTTGAAAGCGGAGCGGTGGAATTATTGGAACCTCCAAACAAAGAGCCTAGACTGGACATGAAAGCTGACGATTAGGTGGTAGGATGGGCAAGGCCTTGGACTTGTCAGACAAAACTAAATGGTGGTGTTGGGAAGTGAAAAATTTAAAACTGAGTGGGGCACTAGCAGAAGTGGGGGTTACAGGTTCAGCTAGAGGTTTGTTGGAAGGGGCGTATAGGTAAGAGCTGGTGCAGAGCAGTAGCCACTGATTTAATGTCAGTAGCACACTAATATTAGTCTTTCCCTTTTTAGCAAATCAACGCTATCGCAAAAAGTAACTTACGTCCATCCAACATCGTCGTGGTTGGTCAAACCACCTAAGGACCGTGCAATAGTCCACTTGAGCAACCTTTTTAAATCACCTAATCGAAACCATCAGTCTCCTACTCCAACTCCTGTCCATTGACCCTGACAACACCACGACTGTAGCAGGGCCTTCCAAATCAGAACAATCTGTAACCTACCTCGCCTGTCGAGATATCGAGAAAATTTCGATATCAAATCAACCACTGGATCTCAGATCAGATAAAACCCCCAAACTCCAAAGGCTTTCCCCACCAACTTCAAACTATGTCGATTGCCGCATCAAAAATCAAAAGCAACAGCAGCAACAGCCCCATGAAGAGTCTGGTGGAACAATCCCCAAGGCTGGGCAGAATAACCTCCCGCTCCTCTACGATAAGTAACAGCACACTGCACACAAACTTTGACAACAATTGGTTCCCCAACAGCGAGATCGTCCCCCAAAAGCAATACGCTGTATCGCTGAAGCTGTCTAGCAGAGAGATCGAGATGGTCCAGAATTCCTGGGCAGATATTTTATCTATGGACGGTACAAACAATGGCGAAAGCTCAGCCACCTCCAACTCCAGATCCTCTAACAGCAGATCAACTACCAAGATCCTCAACGTCAACACAGCCAGTTTCGCATCATCAACGTTCTGCGTCCAATTCTACAACAACCTAATCACCTTAATCCCCGGTGTGGAGAAACTGTTCCCCAGTATCAAACATCAGGCCATATCGTTTGCTGGGGTGATGAACTCAGCAGTGTTCAACCTGGGCGACCTGGCCGCCATGCACGACTATCTGGAGAACTTGGGACGGCGGCATGCCAGAATCCTGGGTATTGACCCTCCATACTTCAAGAAAATGGGAGAAGCCCTGGTCAAGACGTTTCGGGACAGATACTCCAAGGACATGTCACAGTTTTCCGTTGAACTGGAAGAGCTGTGGATCCGGCTGTACTGCTTTCTGGCAAACTCGATCCTGCAAGGAGGAATCGACCCTATAGTGAAATACGAGTCCAACATGATCGATTCTGGAAGGAAATCGCTGCTCTCTGACACTGAGTCTGTTCTGTTTGAGGAAAACGCCTCCACGGCAAGCTCGCTCGCTGACTCGAGCAACGGGGTCCCAGCTGCCTCAACTGCAAGCTCGTTCTTCTCTACTCGTCAGTCTCTAGCATCCACGTTGGACATGGCCTCCACCACAGGTGGTGTTTCTGTGCCTTCTCGTGCCAGGATGGGGTCAGCCAACAACATCGACCTGAAAAAGAAAGCCATTGCGAGCAACACAGGGAACCGGAGCTTCTCCAAACGCTCCCAGTTCTCCAAAATGAAGAAGGGAGGCTCCAAGTCCTCCAACGCTGAGGATAACAACTGTGTGCTTATGTAAGACTGTACGTTTTTTAAAGCGGTGGATATTATTTAGAGTTTCTCGCTCGCCTGCATGTAGGAGGAGCGAGGTCGTACCTGTCGTTCGCGGAAGCGCGTAACAGTGTATTTATGACGTGTCTGGTGTTTTTCCTTTTCGGGCAACCCGTATTGTTGCCCTGTCTCAGTAAAAATCTCCTAAACAGAAACAGAAAAAGAATTGTCAGAAAGGAAGAAACCCACGGAACTCACATTTCATTCTTGCACTCACTTCACTCAGCCGTTGCCGCCATTGATAGTGAAGTTGAACGTCCCTGCTTGAGTCCTTTAATCAAATGTATCTGGTAAACACTGTCTCTTCCACCCCGGTTCATAGAAAGACAGGATCGTGTTCCAAGGATTCCATAGTGACAATGAGTACGCAGGACGAGGAGTTCTTCAAGTACGACGATCACCAGGATTCCTTTCAGACCAGTGTGGAGTCCTCTCCCGGGCTGCGGGCCAGAAAGGACGATTTTTTCAATATGGGGTTCTATAAAGGGCCCTCAGTGGTGTCCCAGAACCAGACTCAGGACAAGAACCATGTTGCCGACTTGAGGCGCTCTCTGATTATTTCTTCGTCCGTCAACAGCTTCTCCTCGTTGAAGAACTCAGAGTCGTTCAAGAATCTGGCCGTTGCAGACACCAAGGAAACGCTCACACAGAAGTTCGCCCTTTCCAGTAGTCCCAGCATCAAGGCTTTGGAGGAGATTGTGAACAGGAAATCCAGTGCTAAAAGCGATATGGGGAAATTCAACCGAATCAGCGTCATCTCCGAAGAGATCTTGGATGACGACATAGACACGCCTCTCCACTCGATGGAAACGCTGACACAACACACACAGGACGGACTAGTTGAGAAGATTGATGTTATAAAAGACACCAAAGAGAACTTGATTGATTTGATTGACCTGAACAGTGAAGCCGACGCATCCGAAGTGGGTGTCGGTGTCGGTGTCGCTGTAACTTCAGCTCTAATCCCTCCCCAAGAAATCAGCTATTTGGACCAAAGTCCAGTTGTAGCCCAAGATGATTCTCAAGACAATACTGATTTGACACCCCCTCCCTCTTTAGCCCGTGCTGCTGCTTCCGAATCATCGTCAATGTCCCAGGCTCGGTCTACTAACGCTTCTGCCTCTGATGTGGACAATACCTCTTTTGTCTCCATGCTAGAGGAAGCTGAACACTATGCACAAACGTTTGGGGAGAATCCTACAATAAAGGTCGTCCAGAAAGCAGCTGCACCAGAGAATGAGACAATAGTCCTACAGAATAAGAAATTTCCGTCATCGGTGTCGCTGTCAGGAATTTCCCAACAGCCGCCTATCGAAAAACCTCTCCCAACACCTAGCTCTATAGCAAAGTCAAAGTCAGTTACGGATCTCACTTCTACGAAGAAAAAGAGAATGAGCTTCAAACAGTTTTTCAAATTGAAAAAATCTGAGATAAACGAGCCCGAACCAACCAAAGATAAGAAGAAGAAGAGCGTCTTTTCATTGTCAAAAAAACAATCCAAGGAAAAAGGTAAAAGTTCCTCTCAGACGACAATCTCGCAGCCGGTTTCTGCCTCCAAGATTGATGTCTTACCTTCCAATATGCCTTCAGACTCCACTGTTGGAACGACGAGATCTGGTTCAATGGCCGATGTTTGTCGACTTGAATCACCAGACGATTACAAATTCAAGCACCCTTCAGTACATGATATCACCAGCGCCTACGCTACTCCGGACACTATCAACATCGAAAACTTTGATCTTCAATCAGCCAGCTCCACTCCGCGTCTTCATTATTCACCAAGAAACACCCAATCTGTTTTGTCTGAGAAGAATAGTGTGGAGTCAGGACTGGGTATTAATTTCGAAAGGTTTGAGGAATCATTTACTATGGGAGAATCAGAAGCTTCCAATACACTACACGGAGGTGAGTCTATCTTCCCCAAGTCTTTAGACCCCAAGGAGATCGAGAGCATCAAGTCTCTGGAGAGATCAAGATCCCAGAGATCGCTGAAAGTGGGTAGTATACTGTCAAAACAGAGCGTCCAAAACGAAGAAGATCTGGCAGAGTTTGCTGATTTTATAGATTTTGGAGGCGATGTTCCCATAGATTTCGACTTTGATATCAAATCTCTCAACAGTGCAGAAATATCTGAAAGTGAGTTAATCAAAGAGAGCGACCTGATGTACCAAGCCTACCCACCACAGTTTTTGAATGGAGAAGATAATATTGATCAGGAGGAAGATCTAGTAGAAGACTCTGTCGAAAAGGTGTCCATATCAAAATCGAGATCTCCAAAGTCACCAGTTTTCGGTGGTTTCATTCCAGAATCGTTGAATGACAACGAAAGCAGACCAATATCAATGTCTTTCCGCGGAATAAAAGGAGCCAATTGCAGAGAGTACCCTTCCTCTAAGTATTTGATTCCCTCCAACCAGTCGCACGCTTCCCTACTAATGTCAGACTCTGTCGATAATGTCTCCAAACAACCATGCAATGTCAGGTTCAACTCTAGAATCATCCTTTACGACACATACACCGGACTCGAGTACGACAGACATCCAGAGACAGCTACTTGCAATAGGTTAACGCCCATGCTGGCTCAACAGATCAAAGAAGAACTAAACACATTAAAGGCCGAGATGGAGATCCACGAAGAATCCCGCTGTTATACACACTTTTTTTAGCTTTAGAACTCTTTTGTTTTAGTATTAATACAATTATTTCTTTCCATACGTCTGGTGGGCATCTGTGAACACCTTCTGGAGGAGTGGAGTAGCAATGTCTTCAAATCTTGCTACGACATTCTCTGGTTTCTGAATATCCACGGCGACAAAGTACTTGCCCGATTCAGACTCTTTAACATCCACAGCGGTTTCTTTGGCCCATTCTGCACTGTCATACTGGAACAGTGAGATTACAGGAGGCTTCCCGTCGACATAATCAGGGAACTTGACAGACATTTAGTGCTAGAGAGAACGTCTAATGGGCAGCGAGAAACAGAAAAAAAATCATGAGGCCCAGCAGGCGATGCCTTCTAGCATCTCGCGCACACTAAAAAACTTCTGTCTCGCAAAGACTAAACTACTATTACCCAAATGACGGTGGAAATACCCAAGTTGGCTGTGCCTGGAATGGTGTTGGCCCCAGAATATTCGGGTAAGGTCCCCCATATTGAGGATTTGAAAGAACCAGAGTCAGGAAAAGACTGCACGTGTCGTTTTGTTGCTGGTCCTGGTACCAGACTGGATAATTTAGAACTTGGTAAAGACAACTCCACATCAATGCCTACCATAACGGCAACAGTGCTAGGGCAGGTTTGCGTTTTCTTGAGGAGTGAGGATGAAAATGCCCAGGAAAAACAGCCTGAAAAGCGTGAATACGTGGTTGTTGTGGTGCCTTTCAAGAACAATAAATTTGAATACGAAGAAGACGCCCAAGTCCCTCGTATCACTAAGAAAGACGAAGCTTACTTGAAGGGAAGTAGTCTTCCGCAAGAAGGAGACACTGTCTTAGTAAGAGTCACAAGAATTTCGCAGAGACAAGCAAACGTTGAAGTGCTGGCCGTGGAGGGAAGAGGTAATGTGGGTGAAGAATCAGGAGTTGGTTCCAATGGATCCGGCGCCATTGCTTCAGGCGGGGGCGCTGGGGCCTCTTCTTTCATCAACGCCATTGCCACTTCAGCGTCGTTAAGTGCTCAAAGATCCGACATCGGAGAAACTTTCAAAGGAATTATAAGGTCACAAGACGTTCAGTCCACAAATAGAGACAAAGTCCAGATAAATAAATGCTTCCGTCCTGGAGATGTGTTGAGAGCAACGGTGATTTCCCTAGGTGATGGATCCAACTACTACATGTCCACAGCAAGAAACGACCTCGGGGTAATTTTGGCGAAATCCCACGGCGGAGCAGGAAATGCCATGTACGCCGTAGATTGGCAAACGATGATAGATCCCGCAACGGGGGTCGTTGAGGAGAGAAAGTGTGCTAAACCCTTTTCCTAGAGGCATTATATTACATTACGCATATTAAATTCTATTAATTTTTTTCTTTTGGTGACCTATCTTGCTTTCGACTTTCTCAAGTTATGATAAAGCCCTCAGATCAACCTCACTCAAACCAATAGTAGCACCGAGCTCTTCGAAGCGTTTCATGTAATGCTGTTTCTTCTCCCTCGCAATTCGTAGCATTTCGGGCCAGTATTTTTCATGGTCATAGGCAAAGTTGACGTCTCCTTCGAACTCACGGTCTAAGTGTTCTTTTGGACAAAAATTAATGAAGGGCTCGTCAAAGACAAGTTTCTCTCTGGTTAATGGGTCAATGAATGGGTGAATCATCTTCAGAAATGTCCATCCCAGCCATGGAATATTAGTCAATAAAGCCTTTCCAAGGCGTTCAGGGTAATGAGTTTGTAAAATATGTAAGACTTGACGTCCCACTCCAATTGGTGGAATTTTGGAGGTCGAAACGTTCTTGGCTATTTCGGGATGCTGCTTGAAATCAATCAATAGTGCCAAGGAATCCTGGCCAGAGGGCATGTAGTCAATGACTCTTTCCAACATGAAAACCAAGTGTTGGACCTGTCTCTGTGATGTTTTAGTGTTCTGACGACCAGGCTTCAGGTAAAGACACGGTCTGGCATCATTTTCGAATCCCAAGATGACTTCCTTACCGGTTTCATTCTCTTCTGACACCAAATCAGCTGTTACAACATTCAAAGAATCGTCTAATTGGGCAGAGATTCCAAACTCTCTACGCCATGCAATTGTGCCTTCAATACGGCTAATACAATCTTTGTAATTCCATTTCGTCGCTCTCAGATATCTTAGAAAGGCCTCTCGTGTGAGCCATGCTTTCTCGTCGTGGGTCAGTGGTTGATGCTCTTCAGGAGACGACTTTTTCTCCGTTACTGGGATCTTGAGATCCTCGTTGCTGAAATATGCTAAAACCTTTTCGTATAGCTGCTGCTGTTCTGCAGTCAGCTCGGGTTCCTTTGGGGGTTTGACTGAGTCCAGTGGATCGGTAAAAGGAGTATAAACTTCCGGCCCGAGGTCTTCAGAGGCAACCTTAGAGGCAGTTTTTGCGGATTTCTTTCCAAAGCCCAACATTAACGTTCTTTGGGATCTGAATACCTGACTATGTCTTGGATGGAGCGCTTAAAGAGGAAAAATTAGGGGGCAGGGAGCCTATGCAGAAGAAGAAAGAGAAGGACCCCATCTGCTCTTTATGCTCGGTATCCCAGGATTGATTTCAAATTCGCGGTTATGTAAGTAATTTCAGTCTCGGAATTCGGAATCTGACAGCAGTTTTTTCCGAGATTAGGGCAATTGAGAGGAGAGAATGGCCTAGAATCAAAGGTGTAGTTTGGCCGTCGCCTACGTGCTGTGATTCTCTTGGCTGACAGCTAACGATGTCCCTTTTTTTTGCTATGCTGAGTATTTGTTTCTCGGTGACTATGCAGAGGTAGCTACCTGCCCGTAAGTAGAAATCTATTTACAGATCTCTGACGTTATGAGCTTTGAACTTTCTACTTGCTCTTTCGTAACTCTTGACTTGGAAACGGTTCCCGATGATGTGAACGGGATTTATTACTGCGGGTCCTTGGTGGGCACCTTGCGTTGAAATAGGGTGCTCGACAGCTATCATTCTGTATCAACCATCCAGCATCCACGAACTCATCTATCAAAAAATATTCTGTCCCAAGCATCTCCCATCAATCCATCCATAACTCTGTCACCCTTTCTCTGCGGGCAATGAAAGAGAAACTGAAAGGAGCCCGCTCTCTGTACGAGCTCGCCTGTGCCAAGTGTATACGGTCCATCAAGCTAATCAAAGATGTTGGAGAAGTGCCCGGTCATGTGGTAGAGCCAATCTTGGCCAAGATGGGTGCACGCCAGCTGGAAGCTATTGAGGACATGTGCCCTCATTTGGCTCTCAGCACCGACAAGATATGGCAGAGCTTGATAGAAAAAGACTTTTCCAACAGACCTTTGGACGATGGCAGACTGAGACGAACAAAGCCAAAAGACCTGTACATGAAATACAGGCAGGAAATGGAAGACTTAAGGAAGGATGCAACCGAGAGATTGAAGAAGACAACACAGCGATTAAATAGAAAGAAACAGGAGTCCAGAATTGTCCAGATAGACCAGTTGATTGACCCATCGACAAGGAGGAAGCGACCAGAGCAATTCCAGATCCACAAGACCCCCATAATGCAAAAGGCGAGACAGGAAGCCCTGATGAAGAGCAAGATGTTCAAGGAGGGTATTCGTTTCAACCAGACACCCAAAGCGGAGAAAATGAGAGTCCCTGGAGGATTCAAGATGTCGTTGCAAAAAGGCGAAAAGTACGAACCGATTATCAAAGAAAAGGGCACAGCAAAGGACAAACCGTCGAAAAGAGACCCAAAGACGTCCGAGGAAACAGTCAGGCCAACCAAGAGGCCCCTGCCGTTCCAATCAAGTCCCCCTCCCAAGAAACATAGCAGCTCAAAAACTCCCAAAAAGAACGTATTTATATACAATTCATGACCTCTCTAAATATACATAATAGCATCATCTAACTCAATGCCTTTTTCTTCTGACGTTGTAATACAGAATTTTCTTCTAGTTTCCTTTTGAAATGTGACACAGTGTTTCCTCTCTCGGAAGCACTGCCAACCCCACCAGCTAAGGGCTCGTCTCCAATTGCAGCTGTCTGTTTATAGCTTCTGATTCTAAGTGTTCCATTTAATAGTACCTTGGCGGGTGACGAAGACACACAATCCTTTGACGTGGAACTGTCGAGGCCTAACACCATCAATAAATTAATCGCATCATAGGAGCTTCGACATAATAATGGGTTGGTAGCACCACTGGAAATAACTATTCCTCTTGAACGGGATGCCCTGATCAGTGAAGCGGCGCCATTGAAAAAATGCTTCCTGCTCATGCTGGCGTCTGTGATTCCGTTGTCCGTTGAAATGCTACCAGCTGGACCTTCTACAGCTGAACAATAAGTTAATTCGAACAAGATCCCCTTCTCCGTGGCTGAGCATACAGTTTTGTGTTTCAGGTAGCACGGCAGCCTTTCGCCGTAGTTGAACGTGATTAAATCGCATTCTAAGCTTGACACCGCCAGTTGTAACGCTCTTTCACTTCTAGGTCTGACAGCTATAATGTCAAAAGCCCGCGTTAGCTTGCTCAGACCTTGACACTGCGACGGATCGTCTATGACTAATGTGATTCTGGTGTATAGTTTGATCCTTCCTTCGAACTCTTTAAAGAGAGAAAGGTCCACTGGGTTGGGTGTTTTAGCGTCATTAGGAACCTTATTCGGCGGAACCAGTTCGAAATTGAACGCCACCTGAGAATAGCCCAGTTCCTCCAGTGTGCAGAGGATCTGTTTGAGGGAATGCACTTGCAACATTGTGGGCCTCTGGTTGTACGAGGCAACCGGCCACGGGATGTTCAAGTCGCAGAGCATTAGAGAGCAGAAAATTTGAGTTTGATAATGAGATATTGCATAGCGCTGGGTGGAGAGTGCTAGAAGGAGATCTGGGAGGAAACGAACGCGAAGTGAAAGGATCACACGAACACACGAATCCACCGAATAGATCCAAGTTCTGCCAGAACTTAATGGGCTTGCAATGGCGATGTGACTCAAAGTAACTCTTCCCTAGACTTGATGAACCCTATAAGTGCCAATTGCCCCGCAGGTTAGCTTGTTCGATTTTTGTTCCCGAATATTCCATCTACCTTTTCAGATATTTGCCACTGGGCAGGTGTTTTTGCCTTCCAAGATTTCTATATAAACCCAAGATCCCGTCCCGTCGCTAAGCGTTTTCAATCTGTATTTCATTACCATTCATCAAAGGACCATAGGATACTACCGAACTCCCAATGACAGATTTCGACAAAGGAACCACTTTGATGGAAATCGGTGAGCATTGTCAAATATGCAACCAAATCGACTTTCTCCCCTTCAAATGCCCGTATAACTGTGGCCTTGTCTACTGTGAACAACACAGATCCCACTTGCATGAACACAACTGTCCAAAGAGACCTCAGAAATCGAACCAGTCCAAACTGCAAGAACACAAACAAGTAGCATCATCGAAAAGTCTGTTTCCAGAAAGGCCGAAAGGTTACATTTTAGACCCCCCATCACGAAATACTACCTCAACGTCACAGTCTTCCTCCAAAAGTACATCGACGCTATCAGATCCTGCAAAACAAGCATTGGCGAGATTGAAAAAGTTCATATCATCTTCAGGATCTACCACCAAGAAATCCGGCATTTTCAGTTTGAAACCCAAAAAGAAGTCATCTAGCACATCGACTGCCTCTGCCTCACAGAAGATCATCCAGCTGTCCAAATTGAAAGCACAAGCCAAGGGAGACCCTAAGATCCCTCTGTCTGAAAGAGTTCACTTCTACGTTCAATACGTTTCAGAAAACAGTCTTCCTAGCGAGAACAATCAAAAATGCTACTACGTTTCCAGAAGTTGGCCAGTCGGCAGGTTGCTGGATTACACGGCCAAAGAATTGAAGATCAAGAACGAAAACAACAAAACTACAGATGAACTCAAAAGGCTGACCATTTTTAGAAATCCTAGATCTGGAGAGGTGAGTTCAGACGACTTCATATTTGTTCCAGCCAATGGTAGAGTCAGTCAAGAGATAAAAGACGCAGATCATTTATATTTAGTGCGTGGAACAGCATTGTAAATACCTAATTTCTAAAAACGATATTAACTAACTTTTTTAATAAATTCACTTCTAATTCATGAACAACACAGTATCTTGGACCAAAAGCCACGTTTAGACTTTCTTGAGTCCGCATCATCTTGCTGATTGTACGATTGTTTTACTCTAGGATCCCCAGATGGAGGAATGGTGTTTGCACCGTTCGTTTGCGAAGTTTGTGATTGTAATAGCTGAGCTTGCGAAATTGCTGGTTGTTGATACTGCTGGTTCCGACGTTGCTGTTGCTGTTGCGATGCTGAATTGTTTTGCGTGGATCGCTGCTGGTTGTTAGGAAGTGTTGGGAGTGGTCTATTATAATTACCAGATAGTGGGCCACCTCCTGAAGTAGCAGCCTGTTGTTGTCTTGACTTGCGTTGCTGGCTGTGACGATGGTGCCTATCACGCTCTCCTGGAGGGTTTGGGTGGCCATATCCGTGTAAATTAGGCTTTTTGTTGATGGAGGCATCCCAACCTCTTCCTCCATTCAGTTTCATCCAGTCATATTGGCCATCGACAGTTTCATTTATATCGTCTAAGGCAGACAACAGAAGTCTTCTGTAGCCTTCATAATCTGGATCGCTGTCAAAACCGAGATTACGCACAGTTTCCAGGTACTGGGCAAACTGGCGAGGGAGGCCTGAACACAAATCATAAACAGGAGTGGTACGTTTCTTTTCACCAATTTTTTCGTACTTTTGCTTGTTTGTGGGTGCCTTCAACCCTTGCCATGGTAATTGGCCCCTCAGGAAGTAAAAAAAGACGTGGCCAAGGGCCTCTAAGTCATCTCTTCTAGATTGTTCTCTACCCAGATGGGTGTTGACGGACATGTAACGGGCAGTACCACTGAGAGATTTCTTCTCCCTATACGGAATGTGCTGTTTTGTCCTTGGATCTCTATACTGTTTGGCCATTCCAAAGTCAATGAGGTGGACTTTGTTCTCGTCAGGTAAGCCGGGTCTACCAATCAAGAAGTTATCGGGCTTGATGTCTCTGTAGATGAGATCATGACTGTGAACCGTTTCGATGAGGGTAAGCATCTGGACTGCTACAAACACGACAGTTTTCACAGAGAACCTGCGGCCACACCATTCAAATAAATCCTCCAGAGAAGGGCCCAGCAAATCAATAACCAAGATGTTGTGCAGACCCTCTTGGCCAAAGTAGTAGGCTTTGGGGATTCCTTCACAGCCCGCCAGATGCTTGTAGGTTCTGTACTCGTCCCTCAATTGGGGAGCCTCAGTCTTGCGAGGTTCGAATTTTATGGCTACCGGAAGCGAGTTCAGCATGTTGGTACCTTCAAAGAGGACACCAAAGGAGCCCTCTCCGATCTTTTTGCCAATTTTGTAGTGCATGCCGACGACTTGGCTGGAAGTAGACTGGGAATTGTTCAATAGTTGCTGGTGTTGCTGCTGTTGAACCTGCGCATTTTGAGCCTGGGCTGGAGCCTGGATCTGGCCGGGAGTCCCCTGGCCAGGCACTTGCACCTGGGGGCTTGGACTTGCTGCAATGGCGGCAGCCTGAGCAGGATTTGGTGATACGATTGGTTGTCTGGATGACATTTCTAAAGGGTCATAAAACTAGATAGAAACCCAAAAGAAGTAATAAACAAAAACGGGAAACGTGGTAACAACTGTGAATTTTGCTAGAAGCCAAAGACGCTATTCACCCGGCTTGCTGTTATTAGTTCACCTTTCCAGAAGAAAACCTAATGGAAATGTTAGGAGGGTCGAAGGATGTCTGTGAAGGACTAAGTGTTCCCGTTTTTTTGTTGTTTTTTTGGGGTGGCTTTGGGAGATGAATTCGTTGGAAGAGAGCATGCAAACGGGAAATAGGAAGCAATGCAGAGGAGTAATTGGCCGAGATGCATAGAAAGTGCCTTGCGTAAACGGGAAATCGGGCTCTCCACAAAGTGAAAAATTACCCGGACTGGCGTCTGGGCCAGGGCCAAGGCCAAGGCAAGCGCTGGCAGGCGGCGGAGCGAGAGAAGGGGGGAACACCAAGGGTGGTGATGGAAGGGTATAAGCCGTTGCTGAGAGCATTGTTGGCCGGATGTATGAGGGGGCTTGGTAGTCGACTATAGACAGGTATATAGAGGCGGATGTGGGTGTGCCTTGGAGTGAGGGCACGAGCTGTAGATCTATAGGAGAGCGAATGGAAAGTTTCTGGGTGAGCTCATCTCATCGACTTTAAGTCTTTAATGGACTCAACGGTGATTGGCTGAGGACTCACACTGGGCCGTCCCATGCAGGGAGCATTTGCCGGTGAAAGCTGATGATCTCTCCAACGTTTTTACAGTAAACGCACCTTCGCTGTTTGTGACGTCTTCTCCGACCAGCTGGACCGTGCAACCTCCCATTCCCGTCACAGCGCGGTCCTGCGATACGCCAGCAGCCTATGAAAATTGCTTCCAGTTGTCTCCTGGAAAATGCCAGTACCGTGTGTCCCCAACATGTAAAAGACATGTATCATAAACATGTCCTCCTCAATGGCAATCCAACGGTCTGGCTCATCCGCCGATCTGATTTCCGTCCCGTCTTGATCAAGTAATCACCCACGTGCATCTTTTCTTTGCATTTTCACACATCTGTCTACTATTGCACTATCGCTCAGGAGAAGACCAAAAAGCTTAAATCTCCAACGGTTCCGTAATCATCACACAATGGTCATCCAGAAAGAATTCGATCTCACGGAGGGCTTGTCGCAAGAAAAGGACGCAGTCGTTTCGTACTCTGACCTTACCCCAGAATATTCCACAATCAGTCTGAACCTGGTCATTGACAGGAGACGCAACTTGCAGGCTCTGCTGAACAGGAAGCTACTATGGTCGCCTCTGTGCTGGCTGGGAGTGGGTTCCATCTCTCTGGTGTACGTCTATGTCAAGATGGCTGACTATTTCAGATACGTCCCACTCTGGGAGCTGAAGTCTAATAAAAATTTCAGATACGAGCTGATGGGTGCCATAATCCTTGCTGGAATGGTCTTTTCAATATTCTTTGCATTGTTTGCTTTGAAGACAGAGTTTCTCCGTGCAGACGCTGACAAGTTGGTCGATGAGTCCGAGGAAGCGTTTGGATTCGATCTCAAGGCTTACAGCCAGTTGCCCGCTAATACCATAGAGGAATACAGAGCTTTGAAGAAACGCAAGACAGATGCAAAAGAGACCGAGTTGCTGGAAAACGGCGAGAACTCGCAGATAATTATCTACAGGGAAACCCCAATTGCCGTAATTTCTCTGGTGGTGGACAAGGATCTCGTGCAGGCAAACGATTCGGCCTACGTTGTTCGTATCCAAAGTTTTGGTATCCGCAGAGTGTATGTCAAGTCGGGGATTATGAAAGAATTGCTGATCTGGGCTCTTTACAGAACTCGGACAATTGCGGAGACGTTGAATGCCTCTGACGTTACGGTGTTGTGCGAGTTGTATTCCTTCGAGAGGGATATCATTTCTTCATTTAAAGAGTTGGGGTTCAAGAAAATTGAGTCTATGCCATTGAACGATTGGTTGTTGGGGGGTGTTTATGGTATCAGCAAAGACACATGGGCAATAGGACTGTTGTCAAACGGTCAGGATAATTCGTTGAAAAGTGTTGTATCTATAGGCTCGCAGTCCACTGATGCAAGTGGGTTAAGAAAGAGAAGTTGATTGAGAATCAAGGACCAGTCAATTGGGTGGCTATCTTGATTCAGGTAGCTCAGGGATTGCCGTGATATGATCGCTTTGGTTGAAATATCATGCTACTGTTTCCGAATGATGGAATAGCAGTGGTTTTGATACTGCAATATTACACTTACTAGTGCAATCTGGCAATGGATAGTTGCTCGTACTCCCTCGTCTATGCTTAGGAGAGATGTTATTTCTGCTGTTGATCTATTTATGAGCATACTGACATTTACCACGAGACGTTCTTCTGATCCACGAGTTCATTCCCAGATAGTTGTTCTCAGCTGAGCCGAGGAGATGAAGTTCGAATATGGAGTTATTTAATACAAATTTGTTGAAAAATGAATATCTGAGCTGGGCAATTGAGAATTGGATGCTAATCAGTTATGGGCCCTCTACGAGTAATCAGCGTAATAGTCGTCATGTATTGCAGAGCTTGAGTGTTTTATTCTTCAATTAGATGCGGAGCAATTCAGACAGAGGCTTCGATAACACCACAGCACAAGAAATTGTGATCCCAATTCTCTAGCTTGTATACCCGTTTAGTAGTATAATTTTTAGTAGTATAAGCAATATTTGTTCAACACTCTACGACGTTGATCGTTCCACTTTCATCTTGATATTCACAAAGGGCCTAAAAGGATCAATATGCGTTTGTAGTAATTAGCTTTCGAAGGTTTTAGTCCAGTCCAGAGTCGTGTGAGCTTTTCGGACAAAGTCTGGATACTGAGTCAAGTTAGAGAACTTCAAAATGTTGAAAAGCTGTATAGACCTCAAGTTGTATTGGGATTCTTGAGTGGTACTGAAGATATAATCTCCTTTAACTCTCTCCTCGTTTCCTGTTTATTTGACGTCTCTAACTATTTTACTTCCCTACAGGGCTTCACCAGTCTGGTGAACACAGTTGACTTTTAAAGAATTATAACACAGGTTATAAAGCTATACGACATAATCATTACACATCAAAAGTTCAAACTCGTTCCTCGTGAGTGACGGTCGTAGACTTACGATCGGAGTCGTTGTCTAACTTTGTATTCAACTGCTCACCTCTGATAATTCTTTCCCTTTCGGCAATAACGAACTCTTCTGGTCTCTCTCTCTGCGTCAAAGCCTTATGTCTGAAGACGAACGGAGATGGATACCTTGTGAATAGGTAATCTAGATCCTCCAGAGAACGTCTGGATGTCTCTGGGTAAAGACAGAACACCACCGGAACGTAGCACAGAACAATGAACGCAAACAGCAAGTAGAATCCCCAACCCAAGTTGTTGACAGCTTTCTTGGTGTATTGAGTAATACAGAATCCACAAATCCAGTTCGTGGCAGTAGCTGCTGCTGCACCTCTAGTTCTCCATCCAATAGAGTTGATTTCAGAAGAGTACACCCATGGCACTTTGGCGTAGGACGTTCCATAAATGACATAATACAGGAAGAACATGGACACTGTCAATGCACCCATCTCATAAGTTAGTCTGGTTTCAGCAACCTTCACGGACGCAGCAGCAACGATGTAAGCGGCACTGCATCCAACAGAGCCGTAAATCATCATTCTTCTTCTTCCAACCAAGTCGATGATGATCAAACACACAAAGGCAGACCCCAGGTAGGAAGTAGCGTTACAGGCAGACAATAACTTGGCCATGGCTTCGGTGAAACCAAGCTGTTCAGTCAAAATAGTAGGCAAGTAGTAACCAAGGGCATTGACACCGGTGAACTGTTGCATGAACTGTGTACCCATTCCCAAGAGAATACGGCGCATGTTCTGGGATTTGTCTCTGAATCTAACGACATCTTTGAATGGAACTTTATCAGCCCTCTCCTGTTCAATAGCATCCATGATGGACAGGTATTCATCTTGAACATCTTCATTAGAAGTGTCCAGGTTTTTTCCCCACAGCAATGCAATAGTGGCAAGACCGTCCTCAGAGCGTCCCTTATTCAAAAGCCAACGAGGTGACTCAGGTAGGAAGCACAAAATTGGGACTGAGATAATTGGGAATACAAGCTGGAACGCAAGGGGGAATCGCCATTGCAGAGGACCAGAAGAAAAGTAAAGGCCGTAGTTCATCCAGTTTGCCAGCATGTAGGCAAAAGTGTTGGAAAGAGAACCCACAACCACCAAACGTCCACGGTATTTGGCCTTTGTACACTCAGCCTGATAGACTGGACATGTAGATGATGTCATACCCATACCGAAGCCGTTTATAATACGTCCAATAATCATCATAGGCAAATGGAAAGCAGCAATCTGAAGCACGGCACCGATGGTGTTGCAAGCACTTCCCACCATGATAGTCTTTCTTCTTCCCAGTTTATCTCCAAAAGCGAAAGCGACCAGACAGCCTATAAAGGCACCAAGGGAGAAACAACTTGAAGTGATATCCGAGATGTTAGCGTCTCTTGTCTCTGGAAAGTGAAATTTAAAGTCTGACGAGATAAGGACCCCTGAAAACACACCTTGGTCGTAACCAAACCAGCCCATGGTCAAACCGTTTACCATGGTGAGGCAAGCCAGTAGGGCATTGCCTGATAATCCAAAATGCTTCTTGTATAGCCCCATTAAGCAGATATATGTATTGGTGAAGTGTATCGTGAATGAGCTTATGACAGGGGTATTTATAGAAGCTTTTGATACTGTCTACTCCACATTTCTCATGAGTTGTTGTACTGGAGTCGTGATGCACGGGAACCAACCTGTTTGGGGTAAACCGTTGTTACATCCACCTTAGGACGCGCGATCGGATATCCAAAAAAAACGGGGTGCATAAGCATTGCATTACGTGGGATATTTATCGACCAGATCGCTGATTTGCAATGTCTCCAGAGTGCAAGGTGCAGGATAGTTTGCTTAAGTCCCTGAAGCCCTTGCTCCGCAATGAACATTGCATGGACTGATATTTTGACAAGTTAGGGGCTGGCACTGTTTTTGAGTGGGACTTGTGCATGGCTTCGTCTTGGTGTCTTCGTGGAGTTCAGGGAGATGAATCTTGGAGAAAAGGGGTAAAGGTGGGAAACAGGTAGTAGGTCACGTATTTGACCTATTCAATGGAACCCTGAGTGTGGACCTGAGTTTAGCCTGTTATCTGATGAATAGGGGTCCACCCACTCTAGTGTATCGAAGTCAGCTTCGAATTACTGCCCTAATCTGTTCCACCTAATGGTTTACGACTCTTCCGAGACAACTTGCAAGCCAAAACAGTGCTGCAATATCTCTTGTATTGACCCACAATTACCTGTAAATAGCCATTTATGCTTTCCTTAAATATATAACTCACTACCTATAAAGGGCCCCGCTGAATAGACCGGAATTGCTTGATAGAGTCTACAACGCACTGTTCGAAACTATGAAACTCCACGCCAAGTTCCTTGGTGACAGCCTCGTGGTCTAAATTGTAACATATTGGATGCAAATCCTTCTCTGAAATGAGACTATCTGGAATACGATCTCCAAGGCCATGCTTCTTCATGATTGCTGCAGCAAGCGCATACGAAAACTTGTCAGGAGCAGATGGGACATACCTTTTATTGCCCGCCGCTGGTCTCACCAAAGCCTGGACATGAGCCTTTGCCAGGTCTCGGACGTCAACCCACACGGAAACTCTGGCTATTGGTAGCGGGTCAACCCCCGAATAGACCTGCCAGAGCATGTCATTGGAAAGGTTCAACTCCTCCACTTTGTCGACCGGGTGAACCACAGGACCAAAAGTCATGGGAGGACAGAATGTGACCAAGTCAAACCGAGGCTTCTCTTTCTCAATAAAGTTCCAGGCCTCCAATTCAGCAAATTTTTTGGACCCACGGTAACCGATAATTGCATCGGCCTCACAGGCTTCCTCATAACCAAGTGGGTTCCAGTCTGCTCCAGTATAAGTAAATCCTGGACCAGAGCCTCTAGAAACATCCATTACTGATGCAAAAGAGGACGTCAACACTATCCGTTTGACTCTGGGTTCAGTAACAGCGGCCTCCAATACAACCCTAACACCATGGATGGCAGGTTTGATGAGCTCCTCCTCCACATCCTTCACATCGTAGCTCAAGGGGCTGGCGGCATGGATGATTCCATCACATCCCTTGACGGCATTGATAAACGGATTCTCGGTGCTTTTGCTGGTGAAGTCGGTAATTTGCACGGGCTCAATCAAAGAAAAGTACTGGGGTCTTCTCTTTGCGAATTGCTGGGCTTTTTCAATACTTCTAGTAGCCAGCTTGACCTTAATTCCGAGTTTCAAAAGGTTATCGACTATGTGGGCCCCAATGAATCCAGTTCCACCGGTAACCAATACTTGTCTAGAGGGTTAGCTGCTGTCGGGAGGAGCTCAAACCAGGGATCCAAGTAGAGAAGGACGAAAGAGTGGAACACCACCCACCACCCTGTCTCCACACTGGGCTGCCGAGCTCTGGCAAGTTGTTGCTACTTACTTCATATCCATCTTTAAAATACTGCTATGTAGCAGTGTAAGAGTCGGAACCTTAAGAATTATTTAAAGCCAATCTGACGATGTCCCCCACATTCCATGATGTCAGCATCGGAAAAAATATCGTGGAGGTTTACATAACAAAGGGCGAATGTTCGAATGTTCTACTGGTATCGGAAGAAAAAAACGGGATCCTCCCCCATTTTATTCCACCCAAGCTTGTTTTACCCCAGGACTTAAAAAAAAAAAAAAAAAGCATGATCTTGCCCGCAGTTCCGCCCACTCTATTCTAACGTCTGAAAAGTACCACCCAGTTTCCAAACCATATGTGCAGGCAGTTGATCTTGGTTACTGGGTTGTTCTCTATATAAAAAGTCAACAGACCCGACCGACTCCTATTGCTACGCTTAGTGCAAACAAAAAACGCCACAATGTCTTTGAAGAACATCAGAATTACAGGCTTTAAAGTGACCGACATTAGATTCCCCACCAGTCTGGACGGAATTGGAAGTGATGCTATGCACCAGGGTACCAATGGGTCCCATCCCTTCCTGGAGTTGTATACTAATGACGATAAGGTGATTGGTGAGGGTATTGCTTTCAGTAATGGAAGGGGAAGTGAGTTGGTGTGTGCTGCTCTGGAGATTTTTGCTGAGAGAGTGGTGGGAAAGTCTCTTCATAGTCTGACCGAAAACATGGGGAACACATGGAGATATATGGTCTCCGACTCTCAATACCGCTGGATTGGTCCTGAGAAGGGAGTGACTCATCTTGCCGTTGCTGGAGTCATCAACGCCATTTGGGACTTGTGGGGTAAGTTGACCGACAGACCTGTCTGGAAAATTGTTGCAGACATGACTCCGGAAGAATTGGTCAGATGTATTGACTTTAGATACATCACTGATGTGATTACCCCTGAAGAGGCCATCGAGATGCTGAAGAAGACTCAGGTCGGGAAGGAAGAGAGAATCCAAGAGGCTTTTGACAACGTCGCTGTTCCTGCCTACACCACTTCTGCTGGATGGTTGGCCTTTTCCGGAGACAGAATGAAAGAGGTTTTGAGAGAGACCATTGCCCAAGGCTTCACTGTCTTCAAGTTCAAGGTTGGAAGCGATCTCAATGCTGATAAGGAGAGATTGCAAGCTGTGAGAGACATTATTGGGTACGATGAAAAATACCAGATTATGATCGACGCCAATCAGATATGGAGTGTTCCTGAGGCCATTGAGTGGATGAAGGAGCTGGTGAAGTTCAAGCCCATTTTCATTGAGGAGCCTACTTCTCCCGATGATATTTTGGGACATGCTACGATCCGTAAAGCTCTAAAGCCTTACGGGGTAGGTGTAGCTACTGGAGAGATGGCAGCCAACAAAGTTATATTCAAGCAATTGCTCCAGGCAGATGCTATTGACGTATGTCAGATCGATGCAGTACGTCTTGGAGGTGTCAACGAGTGCCTCGCTGTTATGTTGATGGCTCTCAAGTTCAATGTTCCCTGTGTCCCCCACAATGGAGCCATGGGATTGACTGAGCTGACTTCACACCTGAGCAACATAGATTACATCTGTGTCAGTGGCAGAAAGACTATGTTGGAGGCTGCAGACAGTTACAGAGAGAATTTGAGACACCCATGTGAGATCAAGAATGCTTACTACGTGACTCCTTTGGCACCGGGCTACTCCACTGGTTACGCTCCAGGTGCTATTGAAAAGTATGTCTACCCTAAAGGGACATTCTGGACTTCAGAAATCGGTGAGAAGATCAAGCGTGCTTCCAAGGGGGGAGAAGGATTATTGAGTGATGATTAGTGTGATTATGTACAAGAAATGACCTTTATGATAAGTATTTCAATGACTAAATTTCTGTTGGATTAATTGAGTAGTGCTAAGATGATTGAGCACTGAAAGTGAGATTCTAGGTGTAAATGGTAAGTATGTTTGTGAGGTTATTATGGAGATTTAGCTGGTATTTGGTTCATTAATCCGAGAGATGTGATACAAAGACTGTAGCTCTCTGTCTTTGATTACTAAATTGATGTGTCTAGCATCACATTAAGGTAGATAATAGGGTATTTTTGAGCCCTATCTGGTTACTTTTTTCTTTCTTGGAAGAAACATAGATCTAAGATCATTTGGAAATGACATTAGTAGGTAGATCAAGTGTTGTAAAATTCTTTGAGGATGGTTTGGAAACTCGATATTCATGAAAAATTATATCCTATCGGTTGCGGCCATATCTAGCAGAAAGCACCGTTTCCCGTCCGATCAACCGTAGTTAAGCTGCTAAGAGCCTGACCGAGTAGTGTAGTGGGAGACCATACGCGAAACTCAGGTGCTGCAATCTTTTTTTTTTTTCGGTTCTCTCCATCGTATGGAACCCTGGAAGCCGAGTCGTTGTGGACTCGTTGTGGACTCGTTGCTGGTGATCATGAGAGACAGGGGTTCTTTGTATCGCAAAGTGCTGTGACTGACTCCACCTCTTTTGTCTCTTACAGCCAAATCTCATCTTCTGTCACCATGCTTACGTAAGGATATAGCCTACCTAGCTGTAAGATCAAAGAAATAATCTTCAAAACTACCAGTCTGGGGTACGCCTAGTGGGAAAATAAAAGCTCTGAATAGCCAGTATTTGGTCCCGATACTTCCATTCCGGACGACACTCATTTCAGTGAACACAACAATTGAGTCTCACCATCCTAACCGCAATTAGAAGGGGGAGATTCGTCCCTCTCTGCATGACGCCGTGATAATTTGTCACCCCCAATAAACATCTTCATGAACAATTCACACAATGATGGTACCCAGCTTTTTATAGACTCCTCTTTTACGGAGCACTCGCTGCTTCCAAGGCTGCGGACGATGGACCTGACGAAGATTGAAGTGCTGAAAATGACCAATGGTGAGCTGACCCAGTTCAAGCTTCCGCCGGAAATCGTTTTCCCAAACGTAAAGTCGTGCTACTTTGTTTCTGGCTCGGCTAATCCCACCTTTTTGGCACCACGACGTCCAGATCTAGACACGGGTGGAGACAGGGGGCTCCTGACTGAGATTGATATCGACTTAGCGACGTCTTTCCCCGGGATCGAAATCCTAATCTTCAATTTGTGTCCCAAACTGTCAAAGGTCGAGCTGTTTCACGGTAAAGACTCACCAAAGCTGACAAATCTGAATGTCAGCAAAAGCTTCGAATCTTCCCAAGCCTGCTCGCAGTTTTTGAGCCACATCCAGGACTATTCTCCCAACTTGAAGCAGTTGTATATCTCGTGGCTTAAATGCGAAGAGGCCAGAGATCAAGTACTGGAGGTGTCGCTTGACAAATGCCAGCAGTTAGAGTCGGTGTTCTACGAAAATAGTGAAGCCTACTCGTCGATTCTTTTGCGTTCAGAAAAAGAGCGCAGGCTGAGACGTCTATCATTTCATCGGAACATCGGACTGAAGAATGTGACACTCGACCCGACTTTACTCGTTGAACAGTCAATAGCTATCGATGATTATAACAGTGAGGCAAGGCTACATGCCAACATCTCTGCACTCACTACGTGCCAAAGTCTGAGCTTATCAGGCAGGTGTTGGAGGGAGTTCGATTTTGAAAATGCAAAGTTTGAAAACCTGTTATCTCTAAGCGTCTTTCGATCGTGTCCTGTCGTGAACCTAGAACTGCAGTATTTTGAAAAGGAGGGATTGTATACTAATAGCGAAGCACTTGAGCTGCAAGATAATATTCTTTGCGCTTTAAGCCATCCAGAGAACTTTCCAGCTCTACACTCGTTATCATGCGAGTTTGTCCAGGATGTCAGTCTTTTCATTGATATTTTAGACCAATTGCCAGGTTTTGCCACGCTGGATGTGATGGATAGAACAGCTTCTCAGCCCTTTGAGTTTAGCAAGCCCACCAAACTACAGCGCCTGAATATCGAAACGGGTGAGTATCCTCATATTAAAATATCAAATCAAGATTCGATGGACGAAATTACCATCAACTGCCTGTCAAATTGCTCCTCTATAGAAATATCAAACTGCCCGGTCTTGAGTCTGGTAGAGATATACAGTCTGGAAGGGAAGTGCTCATTTTCATTCGAAAACTGCCCCGAACTAGTTGAACTGAAACTGGAGGAAGTTCCCGATGTTGAGTGTCTCGATGTGGACGAACGCTGCAAGTCTCTTGAGGAACTAACTGTTGAGAATGATAAACCGTTCAGACTGAACATTCCTGACCCTGTTCTCGACAATCTTCAAATAGTGTCGTTGAAGGATATCGATGAGCTTTCGGCAAGCTTTTCCCAGGCATCCACTATTGAAATATTATCAGAGTCGCATCTGAAGAATCTGGATCTACGAAATACTACAAAATTGACCAGCCTCTATGTCAAAGGGTTTCCCACTACTTTTTCAATAGAAGATACGTCTAAACTAGCACATGTCACAGCTTCTGAAGGCTCTCAAATACATACCCATTTCAAGGAAATGCTCGCACGCGCAGACTCTCAAAACTTATTGAAAAGCCATAGTGTGATTGACGAGGTTGGCGATCATCTGTCAAAGGTCAAAGAGTTCTACGGAGGGGCGATCTACCAGGACGGTGAAGAAACGTACTGTCACTTTGAAATGTCCAGAAACTGCCCCCTCTGTCTGGAGGAACTGAGGAAAGAGTGTGTCGTTCTTGAGTGTGGCCATTCATTACATGGTGACTGTCTGAAGGAATTATCTAAGGACTCAACGCATTGTCCTCTCTGCAATTCCAAGTTGCGGAGCGATGCTCTAGAGCTGACAGTATTCTGACAGACTTACAGCATTTCTTCTTTCTTTTGCTTGCTCTCAAGAAAGGAAAGAACACATTGGAACAGCATTGGGCTGAGCATCTTAGAGTTGACTTGCCGATGGACTATAGTCAAACTATGCAGGGTAGGCTTACAGCTGTAGGTATAGTTTCGTCTTTCTGTATGCCAATGCGGCGTCCCAACTAACTCGCTGCACCAATGCGATGCGGGTTTAATTCTGTAGCGACAGATCTTTGTGTCCTTTTTAACATTTATTTATCTTCTCCTCAACAAGTAAACATGTGATATATACTTCCCAATGAACTCCACAAGCAGCCCAGGATGCTCCACTAGTTATGGGAAGTTGTTTTCCCGCTCTTTCAATCAGTCCCACTTCAATTTGCAGGCCCACCGGTTAGTGGATTTTAGAACCAATCTATTTGGAGTGACACGAAGTCAGACATTCTTTGAGCAAAGTCCACAATACGCTGTGGATTAGTCCAGCAACTGCCACAGATCATCTCTGATGAATCGAATACTCTATGAAATATGGCTTAGATGCCACAAGTTGGACTGTCAAGAATTAACCACCAATGCCCGATCGAGAAATATCCAACACTCAAGGGCTACGGAGCTTGGGGCAAAGAGAATCGGTGATCCAGATGAAATTGTCTCCCGTGAAGTTACCAGTGATGTCACAATGCAGGGCTTCATTTTGTATGTATTTAACAGATTGCTGGTGTCATTCAGGGAAACCATACTGTGTTGCACCTTGGACCCCGGATGGAAAGAGATGCTTACGGTGCTGGATGCCGGTTACATAGTTTTCAGAAAGGAGCAGGGACCGGACACAACGTTGCACTACGGAAAACGAAAGTAACGTACCTCCCCCTCCCCCTATTTATTTTACTTAGCCTTCGGGGCGACTCCCGGAAGGTTCTACATCTACCTACTTGCTACGTAAACAGGGGCCTCCTGGAGGAGAGCTACTTTGTGCAGCGCCAAACATCCACTACAAATCTATATATGGGCTACAAGTCCTTGAGAAACCTCCAAACACAGCTTCCAACTGTTTAAATTTCAGCTCAGCTCAACTTTATGGCTATCTGATCCCACAGTTTTCTTCAATATGAGAGTAGCCAGTCTATGGGATCCACCAAAATTTTACACCCAAGTTTCTTTTTGAAACGTCCCAACTATTTTAGATCAAAGGGTTCCGTCAAGTTCTCACTTATTGCCATATACCCCATACACCCAAGCTTGATGAAGACCTAACATGATCCTTCGTACTTGCCTATATTCATACCAATGGCTGGTCACCAAGCACCATTAGATCCTATGTCCCCATAAACACATTTGAAACTTTATTGCAAACGGCGGAACGACTCCTATATCTTGTAGTTGTATTCTCTTGACAATTGCGTCCAATTGTCAATTGATTCAGCATTGTGCTGCCCAGATATTGAGAACAAAATACACACCTTGAACAGTCAATAGCTTGAGAGCCACTAACTTGGAAGGTGCCATGCCCATTCAAAGCCATTTCTGGTTCTGAATGGGCATAATAAGCTGGAATTACTGATAAGCTGCTAGCAGATATGTCTGTAACCAAGAAGGACAGGTATCGGACAGGTATCGGACAGGTATCGGACAGGTATCGGACAGAGAGCGGACAGAGAGCGGACAGAAAGTGGACAGAGAGCGGACAGAAAGCGGACAGAAGGCGGACAGAGAGACGAGCAAATTTTCAGGAGCATATCCTGAACCAAAAGCTAGAAGGAGCTGCAATCAACTAGAGAGCAATAAAGCAAAATCATGCTTGAGCAGGAATGCACTGAACCCAAACAGGAAGATGCTGAATACAAACGTGAAGAAAGAAACTCTCATGCCAGCTGCATTGGCGATGATGGGCTATCGTAATTCAACCCAATTAGCTGAAGTTACCAGAGACTCAATCCGGAAGAAAACCTGCCCCTGGACTAAACTTCGAAATCCAGGGTGAATTATTTTCTAACTAAACTGAGCATCTTAACCCCGAGTCCAAGTACTGGCACAGAGACACTGCCTGGAAGAAAACCTGCCCCTGAACTGAAACTTCAAAGCCCAGGGTGAATTATTTTCTAACTAAACTGAGCATCTTAACCCCAAGTCCAAGTACTGGCACAGAGACACTGCCTGGAAGAAAACCTGCCCCTGGACTGAAACTTCAAAGCCCAGGGTGAATTATTTTCTAACTAAACTGAGCATCTTAACCCCAAGTCCAAGTACTGGCACAGAGACACTGCCTGGAAGAAAACCTGCCCCTGGACTGAAACTTCAAAGCCCAGGGTGAATTATTTTCTAACTCAACTGAGCCTCTTGGTTCATAAGTCTAACAAACTGAGCAGGAAAGCACCGGATTCAATCTGTTAAACGAATCAGGTCAAAAAATGACACCATGTCTATCATTTCACGCGCATGGGCGACCTCTTGACCGACCAGGGAATCGATTGGCCGCAGATGAGAGAGAAGACTCTTCCATTAGCTAGAATTCTGGTTAGTAAATCATGAGAAGAAAACAACGAAGCAGAGAACCTAATTGGATGAATAACTTGAGACAATTTGCTACTAAGATCAGAAATGACCTTTTATTCATCGGCTAAACTTCTTTAACTTCAAGGTGACGCTTTATATACACAAAGATTCACATCCACAAGGCAGAGCAACAACAGGTCTTCTGAGTACAGATTGATAGAGGGATAACCCCCTTTGTTGCACCAAAGTCTCCTTGCGAAACGGGTTTGTGTTGAGGAAAAGTGTCATAAAGTGGATAACTACCTTGCCATTCGAAGCAGCACGACAGGGAAAAGGGCCTGGCGCTTGAAGGCCAACCCAGACCCATTTTACGCCTTGAGAGCGAGTGCACATGGCTCTGATAACGGCAATTCCTTGTCAGTGCTTACCCCGGATCGTGGTAAGAGAAAGAAGATATCACAAACAGACGATTTCGCTAGATAAACCCTCCGTCTGGGGTAGATTACATCAGCATTCAGGTTAGGCATTAATTCTAATCTACGTCTAATGAGAGCATCAAAGAGACATGCGTCCCGCTCTGCTGAGGCTGTACAGCCACATCCGCTTCTCTAGCGAGTTTTTTCAAACAAGTAATGCTTCAAACCCCATCAACCACGCTTCGTCCGCCTATTTAAACGCCTTATCGTAACCGGTCAGGGTGAATCGATACTTGACATCGTTTTTGTGGCACCTCTCTAGACCCTCCTTGAGCCCCTCCTCTGAAATCGGAAGCTCCTCGTACCAAGAACCAATATTTTTTTCAGCAGCAAGTTTCAGCATGTCCAGCATTTCCTGTCTGTTCCCCAGATGCGAAGATCCCAGGTAACACCCGTTCTTGATGAAGCTTCCAGCCGAGACAGAAAATGGTTCCTCTGGAAGTCCAACGGAAATAAGCTTACCATGAACCTTCAGAACGCTGAGATAACCATCCAGGTCAAAGTTAGTAGCTGAGTTTCCGCACGAAATGATGAAATCTAGCTTTCGGCCAAGCTTCTTGGCCCAATCTTTGTCCTCCCATGTTGCAATGAAGTGATCAGTCCCCAGCTTCTTAGCATCGGCTTCCTTACTATAAGTTCTGGAAAAGGTGTAAACCTCGCAACCAAGGGCCCTAGCCCACATGATGGCAAAATGGCCCAGTCCTCCAATTCCTATGATACCAACCTTCTTTCCTGGCCCGGCACCGTTTCTCACCAAAGGTGAATAAGTGGTGATACCAGCACATAGCATTGGGGCCACCGCATTGGTGGAGAGCTCTTCAGGAATAGGGAAAACAAAGTGGTCATGAACTCTGATGTGGGAAGAGTAACCTCCCCATGCTTTATCCCCATCAGGATAGGTAGCATTGTAAGTGTCTACCCACTGAGGACAATATGTCTCGTTGTTGTCCTTGCAGGTGTCGCACTCCAGACAGGCCCAAACTTGAGCACCTACACCTACCCTTTGCCCTATTTCAAACCCTTTCACTTTTGGGCCCACTCTGACAACTTCACCAACGATCTCATGTCCTGGGACCACTGGAAGATCTGGTTTAGCCCATCCTCCACAAACTGTATGGACATCACTCCCGCAGATACCACATGCATGTATCTTGACGTCGAGATCATGCTCTTGAAACGTTTTTGGGGTGAATTCTATTTTCTTGGTGGTGGACCAATTGGTGGTGTCAGTAACAGCAAATCCTTCAAAGGTGTCTGGGTACGCCATTCTTTAATTTTGAAGACCTTTTGGCTATAGGTGAAGATGAAGCTTATAATATAGGTAGCAAAGCGTGGGGAGTATATGTTACTGGGTGGGTGCATGCTTTCGTAGGGTGGCAGGACCCGTTACACCAGGCAGTCGCGGGCTAATGTGCTGCTGTCCCCCCCCTTTGGACGTTTCCTCTTACTAGGAAGAAAGTTCTCCAAACATCAAAATTGCGTGGGGCATGTCTACGGTGGGTTGACGCAGGTATCATCACAGGACATCCCACGCCAAATTGGGTTATGGGAAACAGTTCACAAGTGAATTCAAACCTTATATGATGTAGCAGGCTTGCCTCTTCTTGCAAGCAATTGGTGATGGAAATGTACAACGTCCTTGATGGAGGTGTCTATGCTCCTTTACCCACTTTTTTCAAGAACGATGCTAAGAAATCTCTGGATTTAAAGGCTCAAGTCGCACATGCCAGACATCTTTATGAGAGTGGCATCAAAGGAATTCTGGTTGGAGGGTCAATTGGAGAGGCCGTCCATTTAACAGAGGAAGAAAGATTGACCTTAATCCGGACGCTTCATAGTTCCCTCCCGGAATTCACCATCATTGCTGGAGTTGTTGGATATTGCATCGAGGATATAATTCGTCAAATTTCTCTTAGCAAAATGAATGGAGCCTCCTACTCAATCATTCTTGTCCCGGGTTACTACGGACCTAGTCTAGTCTCCCAAAGAGGGATCATAAGCTGGTTCCAGGCCATTGCTGATGAGGCAGAACTGCCAATTCTTCTTTACAATTATCCTGGTGTGCAGAATGGCATCCAGCTCACTCTTGACAGCTTCAAAGAACTCTCCAGGCATGAAAAGATTGTCGGATGTAAGCTCACCCATTACGATTTCCCCCTCTATACGTTGGTTGGACAGAGCACGGAGCTGAAAAAGAACAACTTCTCCCCGTTCGCAGGGGTAGGGCAAGTTTTAGTCCCGGCATTATCTGTGGGGATTGAAGGAGTCATCGACGGGCTTTCGACTGTGTTCCCAAAATCCATGATACATCTGTTCAATCTTTATCAGGAGGGGAAAGTTGAAGAAGCTAGCAAGCTTCAAGAGCTGGTCACTGCAGTTAATGAAATGACAGCCGTTCTGAATCTGCTAGGGATCAAATATGCCATCAAGCATCGCTTTGACCTTGGAGAGTCATTGGTGGGCCGTCCACCATTAGATCAAGAGATCGATGTATCTGTGTGGGATGAACACTTTGGGAATTTTAAGAAATTGGAGTCATTAGAGGAGCTTTTATAGCACGGGGGTAGCCCTGATATGGCTGTCCACCCAGCATTTGGGCTATTGCATGCACCTTTTGCGGGAGCTCCCTCCGGCTCTCATAGGCCCAAAGGACAATAGACGTTCAGACATTCGTAAATCTTTCATTAACCCAACCAGGTAATCACCTTAAAGTAGGATGCATTTAAGCTTTATTGTCCCACTCTGCAGGAGTTCTTAGCGCACTTGAAGTCGTCTTCAACGGTCGATGCACACAGCAAGTTCCTGCAACTCTACGAAACATTTCCCAAACCTATTTTTATTCTTCCTATGTATATTTCTCTATCTATCTCGTATGCACAAGTGAGCCGACCAACGGATTAATGTCCACCTACTTCGTTCTCGTCCTCGTCACCAACACGGAACACATCGTCGAACTCATCGTCGAATGGGATGTCGACCTCAGACAAAAGACCAGTACCAACGTCGTACATCAGTCCGTAGACCTCTACCTCGCCGCTCTTCAAGGCTGCAAGACAAGAGGGATGACGCTTCAACTGCTGAACGGAGTTGATCAGATTCAGACGCGCAAGAGTAGCACACTTCTCCTTGGGATCCTTAATTAAGCTCAATTCTTTGAGGTGATGTGCCCTGACATGGCGCACAGGGTTCAGCCAGTGGTCCAAGACTCCTCCAATTCTCTTGGAAGAAAGAGCGGCCCAGACACCTCCACAGTCGGTGTGACCGCAGACGATAACTTTCTTGACCTTGATAACATCAATGGCGAATTGGATAGCACCAGTGACAGAGAAATCGTTCGAATTCACGATATTGCATATGTTTCTGTGGGTGAAGACTTCTCCTGGCAAAACACCCAAACAGGCCTCGCTGATTCGGGAGTCAGAACAGCCGATCCACAAGGTGTGTGGCTGTTGACCAGTACCGTTCGACTCAATGATCTTTGGAGAGTACTCGTTGATACGTTCGGTGGCCAGTCTATTCTGCTTCAAAAAGTCGGCAAGGACAGATTGCTTGTTGAGCTTGAAGGGAACGGTGTCCACGGGAGGTGGTGGAGGCACCAAAGACTCCGGGTTGACCACTCCGTTTGAGTTCGAGTTTGTGCTGGAAGTGGATCCGGACACGTCCATTGAATGTGCTTCTAAGTTCTCCTTTGCTTCCATTCGAGGCTCCTGGGTCTTGACCTCCTCTTGTTCGATAGGGTTGTCCAAAGTTTTGATAATGCTAGTGCTCTGACGTTCAAATGATAAACCGCCCATTAGTGATCTTGTAGACAGGAATCGCTTGACAGTTGAGTTAATGCACAACAGTTTTCCACGAAATGAAAAAAATATTTGGTGCACAGACGGGACGATGGCCATATATAAGCTTAAAGGACTCGGCAGCACATTGTGGTATTAGTCAACTGTTGAGTCTCAAAATTTTAGGCAAGTGCTGTAAAGATGGTGATATCACTGCTTACATAACGCCTGCAAGGTGAGAGACGTCACCGTTTTCGATGAGCGCACGACAACAAACATCGACATCACCAGGCTGACTAGGGCATCGTCGGACCGTTCTGTGAGCTGAATCATCGCAGAAGCAGTGGAGGGTGGGGGCTGATCATCGTTGCAAAGTCTTGGAGAGTTAGCTGTTAATTGGCGGGTCTACAGCGACATGGTGCCATTCTTTCCAGCACCAAAAAGAAATGCTAACAAATCACCCGTTAGCGAAACAGAAAAATAATGGCCCAACCAGATATGACGCGCCTGACAATTATTCGGCGCTTTGATCTTTTGTTGGTTCCTGGAGGCTAACGTATGGTTGATTCATCTCACGTGAGCTGTACAAACTTTTTCTTTTCTTTTTTTATTTTTTTAAATTTTTTTTTTTAATGTGCTTTGCTCGCTTACATCATCTTTCCAGCTGAGGATTAGGCAGTAAGATGCCGGATGTACTTCGCGATCGGCCGCCGCCGAAAGTTGAGCCGCGCTAGATTACCCCTAAAAAGAAATGTTATGATTGCGCTTTCACATGACGAGGGAGGCGGATCAGATCAGATGATCCAAACATCATCGTTTCCCCAGATTTCACAGTGTACACAAACATTCGTTAATTGTACGCATAAAATTTTTCCGAAATTCATGACCCCCAGTCACCTATAAATCCCCAGATTCTTCTCTTTTTCTTCCAACCAGCAGATTACTAGATTAAAACATGAAGTTATTAGACAGCTTAACAATATCTTTGTGCATAAGCATGGCCACCGCTCTGGTGGTGCCTGGCGTTGACCAGCTTAGATTATCGCAACAGAACGTATTATCGTTACTTCCAAAAGAAAACATTCAGATCCAAACACTCTCAGACATCTGGTCTTATGTAGAGGATGCTCTTGCCTCCTTGGGAACCACAGAGGTGGTCATCGACTCGGATTTGTCGATCTTGAAGCAAGTTCAGGCTTCTTCTATTCCCAGATCAGAATTCAATCAATGGTTGCTCTACCAAAGAAATGTCTCATTTCACGGTGTGCTCAACAACATCGGGGGGTACGGTTACAACACAGATAATGTGTCTGTGGGGAGTATTATCGCCTCCCCTTCCAAGTCTTCCCCAAACTACTTCTATCAGTGGGTTCGTGATAGTGCCATCACTATCAACACCGTGATAGAGTACTTGTACGATGGCAATATAGATGACTCTATAGATAAAAGCGAGCTTCTGGAGGCCATAGACGGCTATGTCGACAACATTTATCACTTACAACGACAGGACAACCTCTCTGGTAAGTTTAAAGATGGATATGCCAGTCTAGGAGAACCAAAGTTCATGGTTAATGGGGACCCCTACAACGAATCGTGGGGACGTCCTCAGAGAGATGGACCAGGCCTTCGTGCACTATCCGTGGCCAACTATATTGATCTTTTAGACAAGTTGGGAATTCAAAAGAACCCTGAGAGACTTTCCTTCATCTACGAGGAAGTTCTGAAACCTGATCTCACTTATGTCACCCTTTATTGGGACCACGAGGGATTTGATTTGTGGGAAGAGACTAACGGTCTCCACTTTTTCACCAGTTTGACTCAACTGAAGGCTCTTCGAAAAGGTATGGAAATGGCTCTGAGATTTGAGGATTTCGAGTTCCACAGCGTGCTTAAGAATGCTTATGGCGAGCTGAGAAATTTCCTTATCGGCAGAAACTCTGGCTTCCAAGATCCTCGTTACGCTCACATCATCGAGCACCCCAACCTGATAGATGCTCCAGCTCACATTAGAAGAAATGGTCTAGATATTGCAACCATCATTGCTGCGTTGAGATCTCACGATGTAGATGATGCAGGTGATGCAGCCAATATCCCATTCGGGGTGGACAATGCAAGGATTCTCAACTCCCTAACTTATTTGGTTAATGACATGAAGTTACGTTATCCACTTAACCAGGGTCGTATCTCTCCAGGCTTAACCATGGGAATGGCTCTGGGAAGATATCCTGAGGACATTTACAATGGTGTTGGTACCAGTGAGGGCAATCCTTGGTTTATCGCAACTGCCAGTGCCGGAGAACTTATCTACAAGCTGCTGTATTTGCAATACAAATACGAGCGAGACTTTGTGATAGACTCTTCCAATTGTGAATTTTATGAAATGTTTTTGGATCTCCACAGGGATTCTTCTCGTGGAGTTCAAATTCGCATACCTTTTGGAAGCGATACCTATCGTGCTCTCTCCGTTTCCCTGATCCAATATGCGGACTCCTTCTTGGATGTTGTAAGGGAACATGTGGACAACGAAGGTCAAATGAGCGAACAATTTAACAGGTACAATGGCTACATGCAGGGAGCCGAGAAGTTGACCTGGAGTTTCGGTTCTGTATGGAGCTGTCTCCGCTGGAGAAACAGAATACTGAACTTAATTGGAACGAGTTATGAATAGGGTAGTGTAGGTTTTGGACACGAATACGATTGGTAGATGACATTGGCAGGAAAGGTCAAAACTGTAGCACTGTAGACATCAATGGATCGTCTCACGATGAAGGTTGTTCTGGGAAAATGAGAGGAGACATTTTTGAGGCAAGGCAGATACAAGGTTTACCGGGGGGGTCATCAAAGAACCGTTGAAGAATTTCATCACAGGGCCAGGCTAACACCCCATACATAATTAAACTTCCCCCCGCGCGCATACGTCAATACGCGCGACCTCTCCTTTCTCAATTTTACACGAAAACATCCGGCATCGTATCACCGAGACGGAGTTCCCGCGCACTCAATTCGGTCCCGACGCTGCTCCATTCAACATCTCGCAACACCTTGCAACACTACTTCGTCCTTTTAATCCTCTAAAATTTTTTTCCAACCAAACATAACATTACAATGATGCACTCAGTCTCCAAAAGAGTAAGTAACCTGTGAATTCTCGTGACGTTCCACACAATTCATGCTAACCGCAAAAGACTCTGGCCTCTACACGTTTTTTCACCCGTTCCATGGCTACAACTATTGGCGACAACTTCGGTCCAAAAAAATACGGAGGAAAGTACACGGTTACTTTGATCCCTGGTGACGGTATCGGTAAGGAAATAACCGATTCCGTTAAGACTATCTTTGAGCACCAAAGAGTTCCAATCGAGTGGGAGCAGGTTGACGTGTCTGGTGTTGATTCCGACAAGGCCAAAATCGACGAAGCCGTCCTTTCCTTGAAGAGAAACAAGGTTGGTCTGAAGGGTATTTTGCACACCCCTAACACTCCCGTCAACAAGTCATTGAACGTTGCTTTGAGAAAGGAATTAGATATCTTTGCTTCCCTGGTTTTGATCAAGAACATTCCGGGTGTCGAGACCGCCCTAAAAGACATTGACATGGTTTTGGTTCGTGAAAACACAGAGGGTGAATACTCTGGATTAGAGCACCAGTCTGTTCCAGGTGTTGTCGAGTCATTGAAGATTGTCTCCAAGTACAAGACAGAGAGAATTGCCAAGTTCGCCTTTGACTTCGCCAAGAAGAACGACAGAAAGCTGGTTACCGCTATCCACAAGGCCAATATTATGAAGCTGGCCGATGGTCTGTTCAGACAAACCGTCAAGGAAGTCGGTGTCGACTACCCTGGCATCGAGGTCAAGGACATGATCGTTGACAACGCTTCCATGCAGGCCGTCTCGTGGCCACAACAGTTTGACGTTCTGGTCACCCCTAACTTGTATGGTTCCATTCTTTCCAACATCGGAGCTGCACTCATTGGTGGTCCTGGTCTGGTTCCAGGTGCCAACTTCGGTAGAGAGCACGCTGTTTTCGAGCCAGGTTGCAGACACGTTGGACTTGACATCAAGGACAAGAACGTCGCCAACCCAACCGCTATGATTCTTTCTGCCACCATGCTGTTGAGACACCTTGGACTAGACGCCCATGCGGACGCTATCTCCTCTGCTACCTACGCCGTTTTGGCCGAAGGTTCCGTCAGAACACCAGACATTGGCGGTTCAAGCACCACCACTGACTTCACTGAGGCTATCTTGAAGCAGTTGGACTAGATCGACAGAGATTTAGCCCTCCCCCCTTACAATAGATCATGATCATAAAGTAACAAGAAATCATCAAATGAACGAATTTTACATCTTTACCTCACTCTGCGCGCTACTCATCGTACATCAAACTCCCCTTCTCGTAATGGAGTATCGCTTATCCGGTTCCTTGTCACCTTGTCTCATCTCTAGACCCGCCTGCCGTCCCCTTAAAAGCACCCAATGTCGTACGTATCCGACGTCGACTTTTACCTGAAGTTGCAGAAGACGCAGTTCAAGACCCCGATCGAGGCTATCAAGCGCAACTTCAAGTCGGTCCAAAGACTCATCGAGAAGCAGTCCGCCCTCTTGTCCAAGCAGCTCCTCCAATTGAAGGAACTGGAATTGGACGGTGCACTCAGCAAAGAGATCCAGAGGGAGAAAGTAGCCGTGCTGCTTAATCTTCAAACTAGATTCCATGAGAAACTAGTAAACAGGGTCAAAGAGCACAACGATTTTGTTGAGCGATTAGAAGTCAGACTGCAAAGATTCAAGGATCTGGCAAAGATCTTAAAGAAAGGTAAAGGAGACTCCTCAGATCTTGGTGATGACTTCATGGCATGGACTCGAGATCAGATAAACTTGCTGATTGGCTGCTATCTGATGAAGAATCTGATCAACTTCGAGGGGGATATCTCTCAGAATAACCCTGGACTTGAATTGCTACATCATTTGAAACTCGATAAACTAATTGACCACGATATCATCTTGAAGGGCATATCAATTTACCAGAAGATCAGATACGAGAAAGATTTGAGTGTATTGATTGACTGGTGCAATGAAAACAAAAAGATTCTCAAGACCATGAAAACGGCTTCTTCAAACTCTATAGACGACTCTAATGGCTCCCAGCCTGACCCACATCGTACAAGCCTAGATTTTGAAACATTTTATCAAAACTTTATCGAATTGATCAAGGAAGACAAAATTTACGAAGCGTTGATTATCGCCAAAGAGCATTTGATGCCACAAGCGGGTCCGGAAGCGCCTTCGACCAGCGATTCTGCAACGGCAACATCAACTTCCTCTTACTCGGAGAAAAACTCAAAGTATGACAGTACTTTTGAGAAATTCAAAAGATCCGCTGGTTTGCTTGTCTTTGGTTCATTAGATATAGATGAACTTTTTGGGTTGTCTGGTTCCAAGGCAAACAGCAGTCGAAGAGATTCCCTCACTAACTCTGCAATGTCGGTATATGATACATTCTCAAACAGCTACAACCAAATTAATAACAACCTCAAGCCGTTCAAGGAGCTTTTAAATGACGAAAAATGGATTCAGTTGGCGGACTTTTTTATTTACAACTATAATTACATTTATGGGATTGACCAAAGCCTGGAGCTAATAGTCATGCTAAGTATCGGAATCACATCTCTCAAAACACACAGCTGCAATGGATTCAAGAACTATTCCAAACAAGATTTTCAGGACCCTCAAGTTACATTTCAAGATGTGTTGCATAATATCGAGCAGTCCAATGATATTGGCAACACCAGAAATGAACTGAGTATTAATGATCTTAATAAATGTCCAATTTGTTCGCTCGAGCTTTTTGAGATTGCCCAACAGCTACCGTATTCTCATCAGACCAAGAGTAACATATACGAGAATCCAGTTAAGTTGCCAAATGGACACATTTATCAATTGGAGAAACTCTTGAAAATGAACGAAGCATTTCAAAAACCAGACATTGAAGATCTTGATGAGATGTACATCAAGGATCCTTTAACTAATGAAAGATTCAAAAGGTCAGAACTTGAAAAGATTTTCCCTACTTAGACTTCTTCTTAGGCTTTTCAGTTTTCTGATATTTCTCAAACACATACATCCTAGCCTTTCTATTTGAAGCAGGTCTTGTTGTGTCTTTCTTCCCCCCAACAGTTGTTCTATGATGGTATTCTGGATAAATATCCCAATAGAAAGCACCAGATCGTTGTACTTTATAATCAATAGAGTCTCTGGCCAGGTCTCTTACTTGCCATGATTGGTAAGGTTCGCCTTCGAAAAGTGACACTACGACTTTGCTGTCTTTGGCTTCTCTTATTTTTTTAGGGGAAGGTTTATGTTCGTCGTCATCTTCGTATTCAAATTCATCGTTCTGTTCTTCAAGCTGAGTGTAATGGACTGGAATAGATTCTTGTGGTGGCAGTGAACGTTTAACAACATTATAAAAGTCTTCACATGATAAGAAAAATTTAGCTAGCAGTTTTTGGTGGGCTATAGTGTTTCTTTCTATATCCTTAATACCAGTACCAAGATGAGGAAAGTTGAAGACAATGTAGTTCACCATGGAAGTCCAACCTCTCAGTTTACTCATATTCTCCTTACGGTTATTAAGCTTGAAGCTACCCACAAGATCCTGGGCATCTATATCATGAAGAACGAGCACATTACTATCCTTAAGAAACTTCAAGGTATCCTGAACGTTAGATGCTGAGTATTTAGAAAGAATATCGGCCTCACTGTCTAAAGATGTTGCGATAAGGTTTTCAGGTTTCACATACGATTGAGCTACTAGACTTTTTGCAAAGGTGAAATCACCTTCTCCAACAAGAATGACTTTGTCATCCTGTTTGAAAGGCTGAAATTTCTGATGGAACGGAATATCCTGCAAAGGTTTCTTTGATGGGTCGTCTTTGGAACTGGAGGAAGTTTCTGGAAGTTTCTTAGGTGCGGTTGGTTTGGTAACTTTGGAAGCCAATAAATGTCTTGCAAGAGCACCTGCAAGGCCCTTTCTGTTTGGCTTTTTACTCAAATTTTTCCTAGCCATTTGTGTATGCCAAGTTACTCTTCAAGAGTATCGTATTAGTCCCTGATAAAAAATTTCGCACCGTGAATGAATGTGAGGCTTCAGAAAACAGTACAGGAGATAATGCAAAAGTAGTGTGCGCACTAATATTATTCCGGTGCCATTTTTCCGCACTGATTATGTTGTCGCTTTTATGATCGGTACTCGGCTTTAACTGTCTATTTGTATCCTGTTTTCTTCTATTTTCTTCTACCCATAAATTCCCAACTGGTCTTTTGCCTGGAGTGTCGATGGGTGGGGTTGATGGGTCTAAGCGGATCCGACGATCCTATAATTGTGGGCCGTGCAAACGACAAAAGATAAAGTGTGACACGAAACTGCCCTGTAGTAATTGTGTTAAGTATAAAAGAGTTGCCAAGTGTTATCAAGAGCCACCCAACCCGCCAACAGAGAAGGAGGTTCTTCTGAAGCTCAAGAAAAAGCAACGTCTACAATCTAAAGACACTATTCTCTTACCAGAAGTGTCTTCTGCTGCCTACCTTAAGGCGGAGCAAGGGGAGATGCAGCAAACATTGGGCCCTGTTAGTAATACCCCTAGTATCCCAGACCACCTTCCCATCGAAAATAATATGCCACTGGCCATGCAGCTAGCACAACAACTCCCCGTGATCCAGACACCTGTTGAAATGCTGGTGTCTGACCGGCCTCCGAGCAACAGTCTATCGTCTCATTCAGATTATGGTAATGGTAATGGTAATGGGCATCCACTTCCTCCCCCACTCCGTCCTACACGATTACCTTTCTCAGAGAATCTGGGCTCTGATAGACGTTCACTTGTCAGTTCTAGTCTGCAGTCAGACGGTTTATTAGTGGGATCTACGCTGACGGACATAGACTTCAGAAACATCGATACCACTATCAGGTTGTTAAAGAACATGGCGAGAAAAGGCCTCCCAAGCCCTGATGCCATACAGTGGGCTTTTGATGTCTTTTTTAACGAAGTCAATTATATTTATGGAGGAATTTCAAAAGCTCTGGTTGGAAAGAAGCTAGAATTGTTTCTTCAAACTTATGAGGATGATTCTTTAGTAGATCAACTGGATTTTGATTTCATTTCTTTTATCTATTCGGTTCTTTGTGTTTCACTAATGGTTGGTCATGGCACTAAAGGAGCAGCACCCGTAGTTAATATGCTGCTAGAAAGGTATAATATGTCTCGGTATGATTTGGTCAACAACTTTTTCATAAAGTCACGAACAGGTTTGTTTCTACTTAACTTTTTTAAATCGACTTTGGTCGTTGATAAAGTCGAGACTTTTTTGAATCTAATGCACACTTCCATGGTCAGCAAAGTCTACTATTTGATGGCTAGCTGTCGAAGGGATGACTACTTCGAGCAGCTACTGAATAATATATCTCTAATTCTATTGAGACAGTTGGGTGATAAGGCAACCTACAAAGAAGAAAGCCTACCGGGAACTGGAATTGATCTAGTACTTCAAGAGAAGATGAAATGCTGGTGGTGGACTTGCCAGGACGACACGGAAAATGCCTTACTATTCTTCAGAAAACCTTTGTTGCGTAGTTTCGACAGTCAGGTACCCTTTCCTTTAAATATTGATTTGGAGGATATAAAGGTTACTTCCAGCGACAATGGTTTTCCCTATAATAATATGGGATACCATTTTATCAAAGTCAAGTCGTTGACAATTCTCAACAAGATCTTCTATCTGAAAAGTATCATGTATAGTGGTCAGCAGAAAAGGTCTTCATGTGACTGTTTCCGCAGCCTTTCTCTGTTGAGAACAATGTTTCGAATAGATGTGGAGTTACGGGCACAAATCGAAATCCCAGGCATCTTTTTGTTAGACGACACCCACCCAGTGGTCCAGAGATTGAATGCTAAACAGCAACTACAGAGAAGTTTTCAGCGATTTCTGATAGCGCAACATCTTTGCCTGTACCGTTTCAAAATGTACCAATACAGTTGCAGATTCAATAATGGCCTGCTGAATACTAATTGTAAGCTGTTGGTGCTACAGCTGTTATGGAATTTGGAGCATCAAATTGAGAACTTTCCTTTGTCCGCAGAAACAGTGGTTTACTACAGACTCACAATCCCTCGCATTATTTTCATTGTTCTGACTGGCTTTTCATTCATCGGTATTGCCGGATCTACGCTGTGTGTGAGAGAACGTTACTGGACAAAGAGAGTAATGAGGAAGACGATTGCGTTCTTAGTCAACGTATTGGAAGGGGATTTTGAATTTTCTACACCTAAAGCCAGTCTCATTTTGGTGAATCGAGTTAATGCATATATGAAGGCCCAGGGACCTATCTATGATATTGATTTTGATGAGGAAGAGGACTTTGTCAAAGATATGGAGGAGCTGAGAAATTCAGGAGATTATGAGAACAGATTTTCAAAATCAAGGAACAAAGAGGTACCGAGAGATTCAAATTCACTATTCCTTCCAGTATCTGTGAACAAATGGTATTTCGATGTGCGAGATTGTCTAAAGGTTTTCCCTGGCGAGGAAGAGGTCGAAGCAGAAGTACGAAACGTTAAGCAGTTAGTTTTGCAATGCTGCACGAAGCATAGTGGCATGACTCCAGATATGGTGTTCGCCATGGAAGTTTCCCAGGAGCCAACCTTCGAAGACGACATAGTCTGCGATGATGGCAACGCATACGCTCAGGGGGGCGACTGCTTGGACTATTGCTACACGCCAAGCAACTACTCGAGGACTCTGGAGATACACGGCATGATTGCTACTCTGCAGCGGGAGCTAGGGCTGTGCTATAACATTCTCGGAATTTTGGATCGTTTTGCAGCCTAACTAACGCCCGCTTATTGCAGCAAGACCACCCTTACCCTATAGCCCTCCGTCATCCAGCATTCTGCATGGCATGTTGAAGAAACTAGATTTTTTTGATATGCGTTCTCGCGTCATTTAGTCCTCCCCAGCATGCGCCTACCTGTAGGAAGAAGTAAAGAATAGAACATTTAAAATTTCGCGAACAGAAAACGTAATGTACTGTTCTATATATAAACTGTCTAGGGTATAACAGAAATTCTTCGTTCTGAACTTCCCGCCCAACCCGAAATTTTTTAGAGAACGGTCTTTAGAAGTATGTTGAAAGATCAGTTCGTATTAGGAGCTGTTTTACTAGCAAGCGTGTCCGTTTCAGGCGTGTTGGCCGCTCCCAACGTGCCTAAGCCTCCTTCGACTGAAAAACGAGAGGCCAAAAACGTTGTTGGCGTTCAGCAGTTGGACTTTACCGTTCTGAGAGGCGATTCTTTTGAGAGCGCCTCTTCCGAAAACACACCGATGCTCGTGAAGAGGGCCGACGCACTGGAGGCGGAGCTAATCAACCAACAATCATTCTATCTGTCGAACCTGAAAGTTGGATCACATCAGGCGGAGATCGGGATCCTTGTGGACACCGGGTCCTCTGATTTATGGCTGATGGACTCGGTGAACCCTTTTTGCATGAGCCGTTCTAGAAATAAGCGTGATATACACGATGAGAAGATCGCCGACTGGGAGCCCATCAACTTGAAGACAAATGAAACTTCCCATAATAAAAACATCTGGGACTGGCTCATCGGAGGTACCAGCACCAGCACTCGTACCAGTGCTCCTTCCACGGCAACAGCTGGTGGTAATGCGCGTACAGCCGCCTCTATCAGTCCAGCACAGGCGACGCTGGATTGTTCCATGTACGGAACGTTTGACCACTCTGACTCTTCCACTTTTCACGACAATAATACCGATTTTTTCATCTCCTACGCTGATACCACATTTGCTTCCGGAATCTGGGGCTACGACGACGTAATAATTGACGGCATCGAGGTGAAAGAGCTCTCCTTTGCCGTGGCAGACATGACAAACTCGTCCATTGGTGTCTTGGGAATTGGACTCAAGGGCTTGGAAACCACCTACGCCAGCGCATCTTCTGTCAACGAAATGTACCAGTACGACAACTTGCCAGCTAAAATGGTCACCGATGGTTTGATCAGGAAAAATGCATATTCCCTGTACTTGAACTCCAAGGATGCGTCAAGTGGTTCCATCCTGTTTGGAGGTGTGGACCACAAAAAATACTCAGGACAATTAATGACTGTACCGGTCATCAATACACTGCTCTCCAGCGGCTACAGGGATCCAATTCGTTTGCAAATCACTCTTAACGGGATAGATCTGAAGGAGGACTCCAAACAGGGAACTATTGTAGAAGGAAGGTTTGCAGCATTGCTGGATTCTGGGGCTACTTTAACCTATGCTCCCTCTTCTGTTCTGAGATCCATTGGTACAAATCTAGGTGGCTCGTTTGACTCGGCAAGACAAGCTTACACCATTCCGTGTGTGTCTGAGTCAGACACCACTGCTTTGGTATTCAACTTTGGAGGTGCTACGATAGAAGTTTCCCTGTACGACCTGCAGATCGCAACGTTCTTCAGTGGAGGAACTGCAAGCCAGTGTATGATTGGAGTGTTCAATTCCGGGAACGACGAGTTTGTGCTTGGTGATACTTTCCTAAGGTCTGCTTACGTGGTTTACGACCTTGATGGGCTAGAGATATCCTTAGCCCAGGCTAACTTTAATCAGCAGGACTCCGAAGTTGAGGTTATTGTATCTGACGTGCCTTCTGCTACTCGTGCGCCCGGATACAGCTCTACATGGTCTAGTTCTGCCAGTGGCACAGTCTACACATCTGTCGCACTCCAATCCGCAGCAGCTTCTAGCAACTCGAGCTCCTCTTCTGGATCCAACGCTGGCTCCTCATCCTCATCCTCATCCTCCTCATCATCATCATCTACCGATAGAGAGGGGCGAAGCTCTACCATCAGAGCCCCTCTTTGCTACCTGTCCCTCTGTTTGGCATTTGTACTGGGCGTGTGTATAGTATAGTTATCTCCAGCAATTACGTAATTTATTGAAACGTATTACAAAGAAACATCCGGCATCTCGCGCCTGCCTTCGATTGGGTTCCTTATTTATCATCGATCGTCGTCGTCTCCATCAGTGGAACTTATCTTAGCCTCTCCGGAAATTGCCACTTTTGCCTGATAGATTCATTTTTGAATCCTTCATCATTTTTGCCCAAAAAGGTTGTTGTTAGTTTTCTTCCAGAACGCAGAAAGAGCCCCTTTTTTTGACTCATTCCAGAAACATCTACTTTATACCCCATTCCAAGTGCCGAAGAGCACAGACATAAAAAATGACCACCGTTCAGCCGACAGGACCAGACAGACTCACGCTGCCGCACGTTCTACTAGAATTTAACAACGGTTCTTCGCAGCATGCAGTCATAGAGCTCAGCATGAACGAGGGAATTAATATCTCCACCCATGAGTTGAGTCCTCCTACTAATGAGCAATCGCCACAGGAAGAGAGAGTGCCCTCGCAGTCCGCCAATCCACCGCAGCATCCAGAGTCATTAAACACAACCACCGAGAGTTCTTCCCAGGGAGCTGACGCCCCTTCCGAAGTGCCAGGATTGGACAGACCCGCATTTGAAACCTCAGCCACAGGATCATCAGAACAGGTCGATCCAGTCCAGGGAAGGATCATGGATGATATTTTGGACCAGTCGTTGAGGATTTCCGACCAGGACGCTGCTCAGGCTCGCCAGAGACCAAGAGACCAGAAGAATATAATGATTACTGTGAACTACCTGTACGCAGACGACACAAATTCTAGAAACACTATTACCAACAACCAGACACCTAACAATGCTTCTAGAGCGTCAGAAAGTGAACGTGTGGGCTCCTTATCATTGCACGTACCGGATCTACCTGATAATGCCGACGATTATTACATCGATGTACTCATTAAACTAACCACTAGCATTGCCCTGAGCGTCATCACTTCCATGATCAAGAAACGACTGGGGCTTAGCAGAGAGAAATTTGACGAACTGGAAACTCCTTCTTTGGATTCACTGCATGAAACTACTTGTCCCATCTGTTACGATGAATTTGTAGCACCGCCTACCAATGATCAACCGACAGATAGTAATCAACGCAAACGGAAACGAGAAGATGACGACCATAATGAAACTGAAAGTAACAAGTTACGCAAGAATTCAGAAACCAAGAAAACTAATCTGTCTACTAAAGTTCCTCCCAGAAAGGAGTACACACATTGTCCTATAAAAGTTCCATGTGGCCATATTTTTGGACAAACCTGTTTATACGAATGGCTTAAAGAAAACAATACATGTCCCCTCTGTCGAACAAAGGCCAGCAATGTAGGCCATGGCACTATGATGCAAGATATCACTCTGAGGTTGCCAAATTTGGCTTCTATCGTTTATGAGAACAGAGAGTTCATCCGATCTATGCGAAACTCAGGCCTTGCATTTACTCCAGTTGACTACGGTTCTCCAAGAGCTACAACCGCAACTGCAGCAGTTGCGGCGGCAGCAGCAGCAACAACTGGTGCAGGAGCTCCTGCTCCAGGTGCCAACGTCCAGAATACCCCGTTACGGATGATACCTTTGTTCCCCGGAAGGCCGGATCTCGGTCTTGCAAGAGGGGTTACCGTACCAGATGTGATTCGCCGTATAATTGATTCACTAACGGACAGGATCCCTAGAAGAAACGTACGACCAACACCAGCAGCACCAACAGCAACGTCATCTCCTGTTACAGGATCCAATAGTAGTGGTTCTCAGCAACGATCATATTCTGCTGTGAGAACGCCCTGGAACCCCATTAGCGCTATGATGCTCAACGAAGTTCTTCAAAACCGCTGGGAGACTGGTTCCTCAAATAATAACCTGTTTCCAGCTGGAGTTGCTAGTAGAAGAACAAGGGATGGAGTGGTCACAGAAGAAACCATATCCCGAGATTCTACGGGACAACCTTTAGAATCATTATCCCAAGGGGAAAATACAGCAAGTCATGAGCAAGAATCGTCTCATACGGAAACAACATCTCAAACTCAAGCCCAGAATAGCCAAGATAATGAACCCGAGGCCTCGACCTAGGATACATGGTATAATTGTATATTCAAATCTATAATTTTGTCTCAATATAAACAGCATGTTTGGACAGGACTGTCACAGTCTTGAAGAATAGTCTCCATTCTAATGGATCTCCTTTTGATTTTATAAATTCCACTTTACGAAGGGTCAAGTTAGGAATTAATTGGGAAATCTTGATATTTCCCACTAGGGCCATCCGCCTTCTATCCCAAGCTCTTATCGGAATATACACCGACTCATCATCTTCTGGTATGAATTCCAGGAAGTTTTCTTGCTGAGTTTGTAGTCTTTGGTCACTCTTGACTCCTATTCTAGTCAGAGATTCCATCAGAATACTCACTAATTTCTCCAGATCAAGAATGGAGAAAAACCGCGTGAATCTCTCTGAGAAGATGCTCACATCAGTCATGCAAACGTCTTTTGTATTTTGGTTTCTTTGGTCTTGGTTGATAAACTGTAAGATTGCCGGATCTTTTGAGACTAATTGGATGATTTGATCTTCTGGTGTATGTTCGCCAAGATGAATTTCTTTCTTGTGCCTAGAATGTTCAGACAGTGGTTGCTGAGTAGCCGAGAAGACACAATCTGAACCAGCAAAATTGTCTTTTGTATTATATATGTCGTCAATTATCCCCAACATTTCAGGCTGCGTAGATGGAGCGTCTAAGTGGCCGGTCTCCTTATTGTTAATTGAAAGCAATAGACTCTGGTTCTTCTGATCGTCTGAGTCTAGGCCAACATTCAAACTCGATAGTAGTTTCTTTGCCAACAGTCCTGGGTTCTGGCATAAACCATCATTAGGGTTGGCTAGGGGATTTTCCTTCATAACCCATCGATGTTCCATGACATCAGTAACTGTTATTCTGTTTGCTGGATTAGGTTTCAATACTGATCTCAACAATGATAGAACAGAAGGTGAAAATTTACCCCAAGGACCGGAAATTAGTTTACCTCTCTGTTGCAAGAAGTTGGCAAAATCGGGATCGTACTCGGTGGGCTCATCCCAAGGAGTTTGGCCCGACAACAGAACATACAGTAAAATTCCACAAGACCACAGGTCAGATAATTCAGCATCATAAGTGGTAGAATATGCTACTTCCGGTGCCATGTAGGGAGGAGAACCACATGGAGTATTTACCAATCTCTTCTTGCCGTTTTTCTGGAAGACACACGCCAACCCAAAATCTGCCAGCTTCAAGTTTCCTTTGGAGTCCAAGAGGATATTTTCTGGCTTTATATCTCTATGAGCCACGCCTTGATGATGGATATATGTCACCGCACTTAGTAATTGACGAAAGAAGAAATGTGCCACCGTGTCGTCGACACCTACATCTGGCTCTATTTTGTCGAACAAATCCCCATTATCGGCCAACTCCATGATGAGGTACAGCCAATTGGGGTCTTCATTGGCGTCGTAAAGTTTGGTGATATTGGGGTGATGACTGCAGTAGGCCTGGATGTTGACTTCTCTACTCACCTGAGACGTGGAGAGGCCTGACTTGAGAGCATACTTTTTGTGGATCAGTTTAACAGCGACCACCTTGGCGGGATCATTCTTGAAACTTGCAGATTTAACAATAGCAAAAGCACCCTGGCCGAGAGTTCTTCCGTACTCGAGCTTGGGGATTTTGGGGAGGGCATCGATCTGAGAAAGCCTTATGGAAAAGGACATTTCTTATGACGATGGCGACGGCGTGCTGAAAGAGTACCTGGATGGAGTATTGTTTTGGTTTCCATGTATATATACATAAGCACGTGATTTACGATAAAGCGCTTCCGATAACTGATTATCCAAGTAGTTTTGCCTCATCCTCTTTGCCTGATCAGATGTACAATTTCCACACCAGGTCTGGCTCCGTGGACCAAAAGCACGGGCCCCCCAGGGAAGGAGATGTGGCTTTGCGGAATGCTGGACGTAGCAGCATTTTGGAAAGAAATGATGAGAATGAGGCAGAATTTCCGGCAACGATACCCCAAAGCCAAGAGGCACAGAATAATCAGATTAGAAAACCACCCAGGTTGCCTCAAAGGCGGCCGCCACCTGCGGTTGAAAGACCAGCTGAGATTGAGTCAGAAGAGTTGGCCGAGAAACACAGTGATTTGGGCCATTCACCAAAGAGCTCACCTGAGAGTGAGGAAGTGAAGCCTGAACTTTCAATAGAGGAACAAATAGATGCGATAAGGAAACTGAACGATAACTTACAGGAAAACTCGGTAAACTTAGATGATGAAGACGACTCGGAGTTGATCTTTGCCTCTAAGAAAGTTGTTCGACACCTCACAAAGGCGTACTTAGTTGAAAGAAACTACACATCAGACCAAGAGTTCAAAGTACACCAATTTTCACTGGGACAAAAGTTTTGGAAATACCACATTCTGCAAATTGGCACGGATCTTTTCTACCTGAGTAGTATCCCCGAAGTAAACTACTTGTGTTGTAGATATTCGCCAGGATTTTTCGTATCTGTTTCCCGTTTCAAAGATGAAGACGGGTTACCGGCGTATAGAATTTCTATCAGAGGAGAAGTGGACAACTTTAACGATAGGCTGCTTTTAATCTCTGAACTGCCTGTGGTGGCCGTAATTACGAAAAGAATCAAGACTGGATTCGATATACAGATCACCAAAAGTTATACATTGAAAGACCAATTGATAAGCTTCATCGAGAACGGTGAAAAAGTCAATGGGGCAACTGAACAGATGAAAATACCCGAGCTTGTCTCTTTAAATGCAGAGGATCTTGATCTTAGAAAAGTGTTGAATAGATACAAACTACACATGGAAGGATCGTCGCAAGAATCATGGATTGTAAGCCCAATCCTTCGAAAGTCACGAAAGATCTCCAATAAGCTGGGTCTTTCAGAATCAATGTACAAAATCAAGGGGAAACAGAGCATATTTTTCTACAAAAATTCCCGGAAAGGGGACGGAGCTTTCAGTGAAAACCCCAAAGATGTCATAGGATTATTCCGACCGTCTCAAAAGAAATTAAAGAAAAAAATCATCAAAGGAGCATCCCAGTTGAAACACCTAGAGAGAAGCTCCTATATTTCACCTCACTCCCTAGGCATACCAGATGACCCTTCAACCAATTCAGTTCAGCGGTTTTATCGAGCTGCTGATGGGTACTTGGATGAGTTTCCTAAAGATGACAAGCCCAACCAAGTGAAAATCGGCTGGATCACAATCTACGAGAACAATATCCTCAAGAACGCCACTGGTCTTTGGGAGTTGTGCTTGGCAATGACTCTGACCGCAGGGCTTGACAGAATCATCTCAAATGCTGACTGGTTTTGACTCTTCTCTTGCGTCAACCCAATTCGCGAATTTTCTTATATAACGAAGAGAAAACTTCCGTCTCCCCTCAAGTTAACTACATCGAAAGCTTAATCTCACACGAAGAGTACAACAATGTTGAAGTATTTCAGTCGCAACCTGCAAAGGCAATCTGCTTTGAGACAAAGAAGCTCCAGCGCTGCCGTGTTGCTGCGCACTTACGCCATTGACGCCAAGTCCCAGGCTTTAGTGTCTAAATCTGTACAGGAGATTGACCCTGAGATGGCACAAATATTGGAAGGAGAAAAACACCGCCAGAAGCACTCAATCACTTTGATTCCATCTGAGAACTTCACATCCAAGGCTGTCATGGACTTGCTGGGATCAGAGATGCAGAATAAGTACTCGGAGGGATATCCAGGTGAACGTTACTATGGTGGAAACGAATGGATAGACAAGGCCGAAAGTCTTTGCCAAAAGCGTGCATTGGAAGCGTTTGAATTAGATCCTGCTCAATGGGGAGTCAATGTGCAGCCATTGTCTGGAGCACCAGCTAATTTGTATGCTTACTCTGCTATTTTAGAAGTTGGAGATCGTCTAATGGGATTGGATCTGCCTCATGGGGGTCATTTGTCCCACGGTTATCAAACGAACACTACCAAAATTTCTTACATTTCCAAGTACTTCCAAACCATGCCTTACAGATTGGACGAAAAGACGGGATTAATCGACTACGACGCCTTAGAGACCAGTGCAATATTGTTCCGTCCTAAGGTTATTATTGCTGGAGCCTCCGCATATGCTCGTACCATTGACTACAAGCGTATGAGAGAAATCGCCGACAAAGTTGGCGCCTACTTGCTATCTGACATGGCTCATATTTCAGGATTGGTTTCAGCCAAGGTCACCGAATCCCCATTCCCTTACTCTGACATTGTCACAACCACTACACACAAGTCCTTACGTGGTCCTAGAGGTGCTATGATTTTCTTCCGTAAGGGTATACGGAAGGTGACTAAGAAGGGCAAGGAGATCCCATACGAGCTTGAGCGCAAGATCAATTTTTCTGTGTTCCCAGCCCACCAGGGAGGACCCCACAACCATACCATTTCTGCTCTCGCAGTGGCCCTCAAACAGACCCAAACACCCGAGTTTGTCTCCTACCAACAGGCTGTCGTGGAGAACTCCAAGGCGTTTGCCGAATCTTTCATGAAACGTGGATTTCAGTTAGTCTCTGGAGGAACTGACACTCATTTGATCTTGGTTGATCTGCGCAACAAGAAGATCGACGGTGCTCGTGTCGAGAATGTACTGGAAAAGATAAACATTGCTGCCAACAAAAACACCGTACCGGGAGATGTTTCGGCTTTGTTCCCATCGGGTTTAAGAGTTGGAACTCCTGCAATGACCACCAGGGGATTCACGGCAGCCGACTTTGACAAAGTTTCAGGTTACTTTGAAAAGGCTGTTTCCATTGCCATTGACCTCAAATCCAAAGAGCAAGGGACCTTAGCAAAAGAGAAGCTTGCCAGTTTCAAGAGTCTGGCGGAAGATAGTGCCGAAATCAAGGAGCTGGCTGAAGAAGTCAGCCAATGGGCTTCTACATTCCCTGTTCCAGGAGACATGTGAGAGCCATAACGCCGTACGTACATTTGATTAATTTTAAGCTTTTCGTCATCCAGACCACACACATACAATAGTCAGTTACCAGGTCGGAGATCAGAAGCAGTCTTCCGATCTCTAATTCCGTTTGATGTCGCTTGAGAATGGCACCACAATGACTGTTCTTAGGCGGGCCTCTTTGCGTTTTGGCGTGGAGCGATTGCCCTTGCCTTGCATGCCACCGCTGCCACAGTATCCACTAAGCTCTACACCATCTTGGCTGCTTGATGGTAGATATTCCGAAAACTGCAGTCTAGAGTTGGCCTTGAAACAATTAGCCGCGAATGCAGACAATGTAGGCTGGTGCCAGAAGTGTAGTATTATGTATGCAAGCTAGAAATTGGTAGTGTGGTAATGTATATGCCGCATGAGTAACCATGACGTAAACCCCGAAGGAGAGCTAGAATCAGGCTGTGCATATACTGCCTAAACGAAAGAGGTGCCTCAGAGCAGCCTTACAGGCCTCCCATCTTCGTCTCCAGGGCCGAAGGACACACTCAGGCTCCCTCAGGTGGAGTCCAGAAACGGGAGGAGGAAGCCAAAAGAAAAAGCAAAACTAAACCGAAATGTTGACCTTCTATGTTACAATATATTACATGAGCTACAGTGGTGGGCTAAACAAAAAAACAGCCGCACGTGGTGATAAAAGCCGGGACATTATTGAAGATCCTCGCTACCGGTAGATGAGGAACGGCGCCACTTGAACTTCTTCGTGCTGGTCTTGAATGAGCCTATGATGGTGCCAAATGACGGGCGGCTGGATGCAGAGGTCGAAACCGACGAGTTCCGTTTGAAGTTGAGGTTGACCGAGCTGTTGAAAACGGCGTCATTGTCATACATAGTCTGTTCTTCGGTATCGTTGTCCGAGGAGTAAACGTGTAGATTGACAAAATCGTCGTCTAAGGGGTCTAGGGCCTCCGCGCCGAGCGAAGGGACCTTGTGGAACGAGTTTAGAGTGTTTGCCGCCGCCGTCTGGCTGACGAAATGGACGAAACTATCATGCAAGTAGCGTTCCACGATGTTTATCAGGGCAGAGAGGACGTGTGGACACGGCAGCGTCTCCTGCTCCGCCGTGAGCAGGAGCTCGTTCCTGTACTTACTGGGGATGTTGATTTCTTTGGGGGAGTCGATCTCGATGTAGCTGGACACCAGACACTTGAACTCGAATAGCAACTCTGATAATAGGGGGGCATCCTCTTTGGCGGCTGATGTTTCTTGTTTCTGGGCCGCGGCCGTTTCAAACTGCTTCATGCGTTTGCACAGTAGCATGGTGTCATTGTGGAACTCCAGGTTCTCCAGACAGTGGCATTTGCTGAGGAATTCTTTGAAGTTTGTCTGAGAGTACGGAGCTGGTGCCGTCCCATTTAGTACTTGGCTGAACGTGGGGGTTTGTGATGTCAGTGACGGCGTCTCCGGTAGCCTCGACGGAAAATCTACCATAGCCATGAACGGAGAGCAATTTGGGGGGCAAAGTTGTAAGGGTATGGAGAAAAGCCGTTTTTTTTAGGAGGGCCAAGTTAGAGGAACATACCCGTGTGTTTATAATAAAAAAATAAATCATGGCAGACGGTATCACTTGAAGCATTTCGACGCATGCAAGATTATGCAACATGCATACAATTCCAGGTGGTTTGATTCGCAACGGTCGAGAAACTTAACGGAAAAAGGAATTGATACAGTGTTTTGCTAGGTAAAAGGAGGGGGTTGTTCAAGGGGGGGGAGAAGTTTATTAGTGTTTAAGGGGTAAAACCCTGATCTACGAGACATGTGATGGTTACACATGGTCCCTTGGGCCAGTTTTTGTAACCTCATCGTGTTTTGGAAGAGCCACTGCAGACGGAGGCGAGGTGAGGACACGAGACTGTGCGACAACCGTCGGGCCCTGCTGAGGCTGAAGATTGTGGTAGGGATTGAGAATTGGCTGACATACAGGCAACCACAATAAGGAGGCAAAAAAGCTTGCACCCGACGCAGATTTAATGGTTTAACACCCATATTCTCACTGTCACCCACCCCGTCTACTCCTATTGCTCGGCCGACTCCTCCTTCTACTCGCCTTTCTACTCCTCTGCGGGGATTCCTCCGCAAGCGACGCCAAACCTTATGCAATGAGCACTTTGCTTATCAATTTGGGAGCCCGCTAAAGATTAGACACCTGATGGCAACCCCGACGTTTCTCATCCCAGCTGACAAATTTGACCCATGCCCTGCCACGCACGTATCAAGCATCATTACCGCACTACCCTTATTTTTTACCTTGCTCGAATGACCTCATATTTGCAACCCAAAAAGGTTGACTTTTGACGCGCTAATTACGTAACGAGCAACTACAATCCAGAATCTCGATTACCTAAGAAATGGGCACGCTGTATTAGAAATGTAATAGTCCTGTTACTACTCAAAAACTAAATTCAATATGTCCTATAAAAAACAATCTCCAGACCAGCTGCAAAGATCACCCGTATGCTACTCAGATGGACCCTATGTCCACGTTTGGCTTGTTGTAGGCGATCTGCTTGGCCATTGAGCGAAACTTCTCAGAGAGACCGTCCATGTTTGGCTGGACAACCTTGCCCTTTCTCTTGGAGGCCAGAATCAGCGGATCCTGTCTCTCCACCGACAGACGGTACTGGGCAAAGGACCTGTACGAGCTCTGGTCTTTGTGCAATGAATTGGCCCCTGAAGCAGCCTGAGCACCGCTCTTGTAGTCTTTGTCGAAGGCTAAGCTTCTGGTGTGCGACATGCATCTGACCCTAGAGCAGACAGAAGCGAACTGTTGTGGCTTGATGTATCTTACTAAGCTGACCATTATTATTATACGGAGTGATTGCTGAACTGGAAAAAAGTTTAACAGGGATTCTTGCACAATTTATAGTCTGACAAATTTTTTTATTTTTCAGTTGGTGTACAGATCTCGCAACAATAAGAGAGGGGGTGAAATCGTACGAATCCGGGCCGCCACACCCCTCTTTGACTCTTATCAAAAAAAAAATTTCAGAAAAATTCGTGACCCTGTGTCGAGCTCACCAATCATGTTGCTGCGGTTCAGGCCCATGTTTTGATTTCTCCCTTCGGAGGGGTAGATAGTTAAGCGGTTGATAACCGACCCACAACCTTGATAAGTGAAGGTGAGTGGAGTTTGACGGTCAAGCAAACATGTCGAAGGGCACGTGAACCACTAGACCTTTTCCGCCTGGAATATCTATCGCACTAATGCTCCTGGGGTCGGTGAGGGGCGGCAACAGCCGCGGAGGAGCACCTCAGCGGATACGCACGGTCAGCCTTCTCTGTTTGCGCGAACCCCCTATCGCTGATGGAAGGGAACGAAGGGGTTTCTACACCAATTACACGTGACTTTAAGGGTGGTGAAGAAATTTATGTATTCTTGGTTTGAGGTTATGATCATATGATCACAGGCAGGTCAAGGTTCTCTCAGGTTCTAGGTCTGTCTTGATCCGACGGTACGTGCTTGGTTGGGTGGAAATTTCATCATTTTATGGGTATACACTTTATTCGCCCTATCAGCTAACCAGCCATGTGATAATCTGAAACATTTGAGCTTCCACATATCAACCTTTGGAGGCATAGAGCCACTTCGGTGGGAATGGGGAAGGGGGGGGGAGGTTCAGATTGTCAGGGCTATCAAGTAATCAGTGTCCGTTCTCTAAATTCTTATCTCCTTGAGTACGTTAGGACCCCCAACGTCGTTCTCATGTACGCATCATTTGATTCTTACCGCATCCGGGGTTTCTGCTCTTAGTTGTCTCATTCGTTTCCTGCACATGTGGATAGTACTAAATGCCGTTCAGTTCATGCTAGTGAACAGCATCAAAAACTGGGAAGCTCTTATTTTGGGTATTTGAGTATGTTAGACAACTTGCCACTTTTCGACCTCTCGTTTATTCTTCAGCAGCGTGCTGATTCACGGAATTCGTGTTCATACTAAAAGATATGATACATAACGAATTCTTCAGGCATTCTCTTTTCTTCGTCTTTCTCTTCAATTGCAAGATGCACTTCTGGACATTAATCATCCATTTTTAAAGAATAATGCTAAGAAGTGTCCTTGCCAAGGCCACAATCTTTCTGACTCCATTGCTGCTTTGGTAAACAAAGTACATAGAAAAAATCGTCTTGGGAATAGCACTAGCCAGCCTTTATTGTGACACCAGTTCTTGAAACAAAACTTCAAAGATCACCAGCAGAGTACGACTCCAAGTCATTTCCCACGTCAGGGCCTACCAATCGCCTCAGTTCACTGAGAAGGTTGGATCTCACAATGAATGGATGCTCCGTACCAGCTTCTAGATCACTTTCCTCTTCCACTTGGTTGTCCTCAGCATTAGGTCGAGCATTTGAAAACGTTTCGTAAACCATATCAGAGTCAACATCATGAAGTTTCAAAACTTCCAGCAGCGGGGTCATCATCTCATTTGATAAAGGACACTCAAGTTCATCTGTTTCCTTCGGAGGAATTTTCGACTTGTCCTTCACTTTATCATAAATCAACGTTCCATTTACCGCTTTCAAGTATCGGGTATAGTCTTTTTCAGGGAAGGGTGCCTTGGCTTGGGCTCGCATAACTTGCATTGTGGATCCAAACCCATAGTTGTTTCCTGGAGCAAGGACAAAATCTGACTTGCCCTTCTGGATACTCTCTACCTTGATAGTTTTCTTTACGCCGTTAAAGTCTGTCTTGAAAAACATCATGTCTTTAACTTTTGCTGTGAATTCGATACTTTGGTTCGTAATTGGTTTAGTTACCAAGTCGACTACCAGCGGGAAGGAGAAAGTAGAGTTAACTTCATAGATTTCTTTCTGATTTTTCAAATCAAATAAACTGATTGAGTGCTTGGTAGTTGGAACTAACGCAATGTGTTGACGGTTTCCAAAGTCAGCGTAGTGTTGGATATTCGATTGGGTGGTGTCATACTCGTTATTAAACAGTATGTTCATGCTGGAACCATTGAAAAGAGTATAGTTCAATTGGGAACTAATGCTAGTCTTGTAGCGAGCACCGACAGTTTGCGTGAGTTTAGAGACAGCTGGGAAGATTTTGGACTTAATAGCAGTGGAATTGTCGTGAGAAACTACGGTTCCTTCACTTGACTTGATACTGCTATGCTCCCATGTCAAAAGGTTGGCCGTAGTGATCCAGTTCTGGCCAATTGTGTTACCTGCAAAAGTCTCAGCTTCTTCTTGATCTTCAATGCAGTTGCTGATCTCAACCTCCAAAACTGTGTCTTCAGAGTCCCATAGATATGGAAGAAGTGTCGACAGATCGAATTCCAATGGCCTTATATCAAAAGCACTAGTGGAGACAATTGGTGACCACAATGCTGGAGAGATTCCTCCTGTATAGATGATAGGTTCTGGTGATAAAGAGGCAACCCTCATACCGTTAGCGTAGACATTCACCATTCGGCAAGGACCATGGGGAGCAAGGTAATGGTTATGATCAGAAAAATAATTTTCATATCCATCCATAATGTTCGAATACCAGAACTCCTCTGCTGCATTACCTGATGTGAAAAGGGCCAATTTCACTCTAGTTGTGTTAGGGGGCAATACTGGTAAAGTGACTTGAAATTTCCTGTCTGGGTAGTAAATCAGAGGAGGACGAGTAGGTGGAGTGTCTACTAAAGGATAAACTTTGGAAGCCGCTTCATTGGCGCTGAAAAATTGAACGTGAGATCCTGGGATGAATAAATCATCGTCAATGCCAGCTATCTTTACGGTGTTTGAATCGTTCAGGAAAGAGTAATAATAACGTGCGGTTAAAGTGACTTCAAAGGCACCATTCAGCCGACCAGTTAGCAAATTGTCCAATTGAACCATCAATTCAGTACCATTCTCCTTGAAAAGAGATACATATTCTGAAACGTCTTTGCGAGAAAAGGAATGAACGTGTTTATTTCCTGGTTCAGGAGTAGACGTTCTCCACAAAGGAGCACCATCCAAATAGATATGAGCCAGTCTATCGTATTGGACACCAGAGACGTAAATGTCCAGTCCCAGGACGACTTTATTGAACTCGATCGAGGCAGGAGGAGCAACATAAGTGGTAAGCGCAGGATGGCCCCAGCAATCACCAAATTCATAACTGTCCAGCAACACCGATTCAAAGACAGGCACACCAAAGTCCGGAGAGGGCAATTCCACTTCAAACACCTCTCTATCCACTGGAGGCTTTTCAACGAGAACGAATTGCCAGAACGATGGATGCCATTTGGCAAAAATCAACTGCAAAACGCACACAATGTAACAAAAACCGACAAACTTGCGAATTCTCCTCCACTTGCTTGGGTTTTGGGTGGTTGCTAGAAATTTTGAGCCTGAAGGATAACCGGCCTTCTCCGCTTTCAAATTCAATAAACGTTCGATCTCGTCACCATCGTGGCTCTCGAGTTCAGCTGGTGGGGCATCCTTATGGACCAATTGGTTCCATAGACCCCATTCTCTGCAAAGTAATCCTCTCATATTCGATACTTGTATGAAAGTAACGAAATAAAATTAAGTACTGTGCTGCACGAAGAGAGACCAGCCTAATCTTTATCTACAGCAACAAGTGTACCAACCATTACAAGTCTATATGGTATATCTACCCTCTAAAAGCCGGGTTACCTCTACGCCGTGGTGTAGTGGATAAATGCCTACTAATGAATCGAGACGTTTCACGCAGACTCATTTACTAAAGGAACCTCCGGTTCGAGCCCCAAGTGAGTGGGAAATTCGGTGGTATTCGCTGTCCCAATGAAAATTGCTCTTGAGAGCTTCCCAGGCGTGCAAACGCTGGGCGGGGCCATCAGAAATTCACAGGTTGGAGGGATTCGTCCCTTCTGTCTGATGGAAGGCTCCGCGGACAGTTGGCCCGTTAGCTTTGGCCAACGGCGCTGTTAAGTGCAATGCGTGAACCCTTCCCAGGAGAGCACCCGATACCGATCATCGTCTTGGTTCATTTTTTGCTTCTTTTACGATGCGCATTCCCAATTTGAGGAAGATCGTGGCTGATCTACGGACTGAAGAGGAGGAGCGTATGTATTCTAGGAAAGCTTTCTACAATTTTATTGGGTTTGTTGCCAGCTGCATGGCATTTACGTTGATCAGCCAACGAGCAGCTAAATGAGAGAGCCCAGTGTGAATAGAGGATACAGAAAAGCATGAGTCTTCTGGCAGCAGTTGGGGTTCATAAAGAAGAACGACTGTAAACCCAATTGGCAATTCTAGATAGTAGAATATTGAAGACCAGCTCTATTATGGCATTTACATTTAGCCCTCCAAAAGCTTTACACAGGCCTCCAAGGCCCCCAAGGCCTTACTTACTACTATAATGAATAACTCTACATGTAATTTTATCATATACATCATACCTCATCCCAAATGGAGCTCAGAACTGAGCGTTGAAAAAATAGGCCTTGGCCATCTCATAAGCAGTCCAGCTGATGGCCGTGGAGGGAATATTGAAGATGATACGAGGTCTGAGACCACGCAAAAAGGCTGAATACCCTGATTGGCGGTACAGGGCAATAGTAGCATCTTTGATTCCCTTGGAGTTCCTCACGCCAGGATCTGACGCTAATCCCTTGGTTTGTAATGCAGTCTTGATACAATCTAAAGGCGTTGTGACTGCAGCTGCCAGAGCCCCGGACACACCTCCGGATATACAGTGCATTAAAGGATCGTAATTATGATTAGGGTTTAGTATGGAGGCTGTCCACTCGTAAACTCCGAAGTTAATTGCAGCAAATGGAATACTCATTAATAGAGTTGTCGGATAGGAAACGTAAAATGTAGATAATCCCTCGGAAGCATACAAATGACGGGACATCTGTGGTAGGTTCAGCTTAGGCACTGTTTTATCAGCTTGCATTCTTTGCTTGACGACGTCAAAGGGAGTCATTAGGGCGTCGGAGGCAAGTGTAGCGCAGATACCGGACAACGCAGCAATTACTGGGTAGTTTTGGTCTGTGATAAGCTGAGAGTTATAGTTATTAGTGAAGGTGTTGACCAGAGCCGTTTTAGAATTTTCAAAGACTGCAAAATAGACTGCATGTGCGGGTCCTGCTCCTAAAACCACTGATGACACACCTCTCCAAAGAACCCGACCACCTTCGGTTGAAGCAATTTTTGATACAGAGGCGATGATTCCCCGTGGCAGCGATGAGTTCTTCTTCATCTGCATCCTTGTTTTGATTGCATCTATGGGGAACATGACTGTATGCTCCATGATACCAGCAAATGCTCCGGCAGAGAGGTTGGCAAGAAGAGAAGAGTTTGCCGGAAGAGACTCGTAGTCCACCTCTTCCACCGTTTCATGGCTGATTCTTATTCCATGGGAGGTAGGAGGAGGGCTTTTCTGTTCCATTTCGGTAGTCATTGAATGGGGACACTAGTCGTAGTAGTGCTGAAAAAAAAAATTTGTCGAGAGGAATGTAGGGGGGGCTTTGGGGGAAATGTTAGGGGAAGGGAGTTTTTTGTAGATGGTTTCGCTGCTAAGTGACAATAAAAGGTTGCCAGTTGGAGATTCCAGAGGTTATCTGCGGTTTATATTGGTAGTTAAAACTTATCTAGGTATTGAAGAGAGTGCTTAAATAAGTCCTGCGGAACGATTTCACGCCAGAGGCAATAATTTCGGCTGGATTGCTGTGAGAATAAGTTTAGAAAAACTGATTTCTGTAAGGGTTTTTCTGGAAAATCGCTAGAAGGATGTTCCTGTGAAAACACGGCCTCTATTAAAGCCGATGAGCAACTTCGTTTCTCCTGTGCCTTTTCATCTAGCTTTATAACGCAGTTCCAATCCAGCTGGTGTCACTCTAGTTTATTACTGGTGTGGTCTTGAACTCGAGTCCGACATGCTCTGGTACCAAACTCAACACCTTACCCTTCTCCAGGACATTTCGGATATTAGCAACCACATACTCTTCCATATCTAGCATGGTCTCATAAGTATGTGTACCCATGTGCGGCAGAGACACCATGTTGGGCAGCTCCAAAAGCTGTTGAGACACCTTGGGTTCGAACTCAAACACATCCGACCCTACAGCCCCAATATGGCCGTCCTTCATAGCGTCGAAAAGAGCTTGCTCGTCGATAATAGCTCCTCTGGCAGTGTTAACAATCACAACACCTTTCTTCATCTTTGCAATTGTCTCTTTATTGATAGCATGACGCGTATGTTTGTTCAGAGGGATCATTATCGAGATGATATCTGACTCCTTGAGTAGAGTATCCAGATCAACGTACTCCGCACCATTCTCCTGATCAGACTTCAATCTGTGACGGTTGTGATAGATAACCTTCTTGAACCCAAATGGCTTCAGACGGTCATGGATAGCTCTTCCAATGCCCCCCATCCCGTAGATTCCAACTACTTTTCCAGCCAGGTCATGCCCTACTGGAGCTCCAGCAGCTTTGTTCCCTGGTACCCAACGTCCTTTCAGCATCAAGTGGTGACCCCATTGAAAGTTTCTGAGGGCAGAAAGAAGCAGGTAAATATGTGTATCGGCAGTGGCAGCGTCGACAATCCCAGGAACGTTACTCAGTTGGATCCCTCTTTCGCCTAATGGCACCGCATCAATGGTGTCATAGCCAGCACCGTTATTGCTCACAGAGCGAAGGCTACTGGGGAGATACTGGATCAACTCAGCGTCCATTTGGCCAGTTTTGCTGGCGCTTTCAAAAGTTCTGGCAATTGCCACCACTCCGTCGAATTTGCCAGATTTCAACTCTTGAATGAACTCATCTCTGTTGGTGGCATCCGTGTACACGACATCGGCAATCTCTTCCAGCTTTTTCCAAGCGTCAAACGCATACCTCACTGGTCCGAGGTTGAGCACTTTAGGCTTCTCTGTCATGATTGGTAATTGGTGGGGGGAAGAAGTACAGAGGAGAACTTACGAGGTGAACTGAGATATTTAAGCGAGATATTTAAGACATCTAGGATTAACATTATTCCGGGGTCGTGTACGTCTAACGCATTATTTGAGTGAAACATTACTCGATTGGAAGAAAGCGGTTGGCCATAGCAATGCCGTAATCTCTATCGTCCTTTTTTATGAGAGGTTTCTCTCCATTCCCGTACGAATTACTCTGACATCATAATTAGCCAGAGATACGACATTGGAGCTTACATAATGCGAAGTATCTCTCTGTAATGTTTCGCGCGAGACTATCGCTTTCATCCTGTCTCTCACTGAAAAATCTGAAAACTTCAGGTTACGCCATCACTAACCCTTGGCTCCATGTTCAGACGAATCTCAAGGTGTTCAGTGGTCAGGACGTCGGGCTTTGTAAGCAGGTGCTTCTATAGCTCCAAAAATTCGAACGCCACATACATAGCAAGTCTGCTGGCAGAGTACGACAAATCCACGAATAAATCCAAGAAGCCCAAGTCTAAACCAAGAAATGACGCCAAACCGAACCTGAAAACCCCAAAGGCAAAGAAAATCGATAGAAACGTCAATCAGACCGGCAAAGAACGTGACAGGGAAGGCCTGAAAGTTGTTTTGGATGAGATTTACTCAAAATATAGAAACCACAATGCCATAGTTATTCTCCCCACTGGAACTCTTGAAGAGTGCCAGGTCTCCAAGTTCGCCCTAACTCTCAATCTTGATGAACATGGGCTGCAAGTGGTTGGTGAGAAAAAGGACTCGAAAGGTAAGCTAGTTCCTCTGGTGAAGGTCGTTGATCGCCAAACAGCCGTGAAAAACCACAGCGACTATCTTCACCAACAGGTGACCCGCAAGTTCAGTTCATCGTTTAGAAAAGCCATCAACACATCGAACGTGGCCAACAAGGATCCTTGGAAAATCATCAAAGTGTCTTGGAACATCTCTCTTCAAGATCTGGCATCTCAGAAATGTAATGAAATCGAACAGATGCTAAATAGAGGCCAAAACGTTTATATCCTGATTGGTTCCAAGGGAGTGATAAATAAGTCGATAGACAACCCTGAAGATCTGTTTAATGACCAGCACAAAAGGGAGATGAACCTAGATGATATAGAGGCCCTTCGCCGTCAAAAAATAGTCGATACTCTGGATTCAATGCTGGAACATCTACCGACCAGCAGTATCGGTAATGATGGTTCAATCTCGGACAAAATCATATACAAAATCAAGGCCCAGCCAAAGAAAGATGATAAAGATGAAAAGAAGAGACTGAAAGAGCTGAAGAAACAGGAAAGACGGGAAAAAATTAGACTTCGTACCGAAAAAAAGAGGACCGAAGGTGGAGCTTAAACTTGATAAATACTTACCCCGCCAACTAAACTATGCTGCAAATCTCTTAGTTGGTTAATTCCATAGAATGCAGTGCCTGTAAATAGATATTTTTTCCCATCATATACACTCAATTCAAGTGCTTTTCCGAAGCCCTGGCTTCCTTGGTTGCCAGGACCAGTAATAAGTGGTTCTTGAAGCACTTCAAAAACTTCAAGGGAAGACTCTAGTAGGCTGTTCAAACTGATTTTCCAAACAGCACCTCTCCAATTTTTGTAGTGCTGTGAGCTGATGTACACAATGTCCGGGTCTACAGGGTCTTGAGCAATTGCCTGTCCGAACTGGGAATAGCTGGATGATGGTAATAGAGGTTTCAGAGTCAATTTTTTCAGAAACTTGATTTCGGGTTCAATTGCATAAAAATAGACAACACCACAAAGAGGGCAACCAGGTATGGACTCTGAATAAGCAGATATCAACAAGTAGGACACCTCATCAATCATTGGAGTAATGTGGATAAAACCAGATCCAAACTGCCCATCCCTTGATGGTGTTCTTTCGTTGGAATTGACTGTGAACTTGGAAATTTTATCCCCTTGAATTATGTACACTGGCTTCCAGTCCTTGTAGCACACAACACAGTGTGCTGCTTCGATGGAGATAAACGTCATGTTGTTTTTTACAGCCAGCTGCTTTCCGAAATGAGCATATTCATTGCCGTGCTTTATATCCAATGGCAAGGACAACCGCTTCCATTCACATTGAGAAAGCAATATTGGTCTATCTGCTCTCGCCGTTTGAAATATCAAACGCTTCAGGACAAGACCGTCTATTACACTGATGTATCCTGTTTGAGGAGATCTCTGGGAATCTCCTAGATAATTGAGAACTATTAGGTCTTCAACATTATCAGAGTTCACGTCCAAGACCATGGTGCGTATTCCAAATTGGTTATCTGGGCCGTGTGATCCTTCTATCATATTTGGATGATCAGAACATATGGTTAAGAGAAGGATGTTTTTGTAATACAGTTGAATGTGGCCAAGACCTGGGGCGGATGTTACCATAATCGAGAGCCCATAGAGATGAATCGTTGATATATGGCTCCCAAATCGAGCTGACCAAGTCAAACGTCGTCTGTAAAAGTCCAGTTTTGATGAATTGAATTCAAGAGACGAAGGATCCAATATATCTGACAACGGAATGACGTAAACAGAACCATAGCCTTCTTCAAGTGGAGCTCCAACGGCCAAACAGGGTCCCTTCTCAAAACCTAAGTAATTTCCAATAGCTAAACTGTATCCGAAAAGTGAACTGGCACTGTAAGGGGAAACAAATATGGGTGCTTCGGCGTTAGAAACGACGAGAGAAGATTGAGCAAACGAAACACGAGACTGGTCTTCAATTGCATCGCTCAATGAGTGCTTGCGGTAGATAGCACAGATCTTCCAGGGGTCGAATGCCACCTCAGAATCTAACAGACCATCCAATGCTTGAATGCATGTTTTTGACATTGATACCATGTCAAATATCCCTCCAAAATGATACTCCATGATCTGATCCTCGAGGAAGGGAGAAACTTTTAGAAACTGTTGCGATATCAATGAAGGGTATTCATCAATAGAAGAATCTAGCTCAGTCTGCAGAGCTGCAGATCCTTGTGAAATGCAGTAGTCGAGCTGGAACTTGGACAAGGAGGTGTTCCATCTGTCCTTAATGACTCTAATAATATGCTTGCTAGGGTATCGGTATGATATAGAGGAGAGAAACTGGGAAAGTGGGGTATCCTTTGCCAAAGTGTTATCCGTCAAGAAACGATTCAACAGAAAAAAGTCTCCTGCTGTGTCCAGAAAGTTGTGGGTTAAGTCCAGTTGCCCGTCAAATTCCGTTGAAGCCACCATTCTCAACAGACCTTGGTCCCAGGAAAGAGAATGCCAATTGATATCAACCAGTTGATGTGAGAACATGCCATATATGAAGGCTCTATAATTAGAAAGGTCGTCATCAGAAATCTGATGGGAGTTTTCCCTGTAATCCTCAATGAAAGCGCCTAGTAGATCCGGCCAATGTAGGTCTTCTGACAGTCCTGCCAAGTTCGTACCAGGGCAATTGTAGAATGCATCGGGGAAGAAGGAGCCTGCAGCTAGGTAGTTGAGATCAGCCCCCAGCTTGTCTGTAGTCCAATGGGATGCGACGAGATGCACCAAGACTCCGGCACTTTCAGCAAGTCTAAAACAGAGACAGGACAACTTCACCATTCCAGAGGACCAATTGCCATAGTACGCTCCAATATGAGCTATGTATGAGACTTTGTTGGGCTAAGCCTTACCTTCTGATAAAGATTTGCCTTATGTCTATCGCGAAGCAAGTACATGCCATCCAAGTAACCACACAACGGCACGCAAACAACGTAGAACAGTCCCTCCCAACGTTTCTTTTCCTTCAGATTCGTTCTTTATTGACGACTCTCTGACGATCCGACCCATCCGTGCTGCTGTTAATGGTGGCCGGCTACATAATAGCAATCACTGGCACGACCAGTGTGATCGCCATTCTCATCACATTCACATCAATACTGTTACATCTACTTAACTACAGGAAGCCGTTCCAGCAACGGCTCATCATAAGAATCCATCTCATTATACCGTTTTTTGCAATCTCATGTTTTGCGACTATCGTAAATCCGTTCGTTGGTCTGAACGTTTTGGCTCCATTCAGAGAGATTTATGAGGCATTTGTGATTTATACCTTCTTCAGCTATCTTACCACTATCCTAGGAGGAGAAAGGAGGATCATAGTATCAACGAGCGGGAGAGAGCCGGTAGAACAACTGCCCCACGTTCCAACATGGATACTCCCCAGAGTGGATATTTCTAACCCTTATACATTTTTGAGCATCAAGAGAGGTATCCTTCAGTATGTTTGGTTGAAACCGTTTCTCTTTCTGGTCACAATCATGAGCCAGGCATTGGGTGTCTACGACGAGAACGACTTCAGTTTTCATAGCATATATTTTTGGATCAGCATCATGTACAATGTGACGGTTTCCATGTCATTGTACCAGCTGGCCCTTTTCTGGAAGTGTTTATACCAGGATCTCAAACGGTTCAATCCATGGTCCAAGTTCATGTGTGTCAAACTGATTATCTTCGCTTCGTACTGGCAGGGTTTACTACTAAGTCTGGTCAACTATTTCTGCAGCATCGATAACCAGTTGACATCCGAGATTGAAAACTCGTTATTGTGTGTGGAAATGGTAGGTTTTGCTATATTGCATTGGCATGCCTTCAACTATGAGCCTTTCAAGAAACAGAATATGCCCGAGTGTGGACGGCTGAGCCTCAAGTATAGTATCAAGGACTTCATCGGCATCGAAGATTTGATTTTTGACTTTAGACACACTTTCAACGGAGACATGTATGGTTATAAAACGTTTGATTCTGTTGAGTCGATCATTGCACACCCAGAATCGAAGCAATTTTCAGATAGAATCCTCAACAAAGGAATGCGTTATAGCAGGGAAAGCTCCAGAACCTATTGGTTGGAAGGCAGTAGCTTGCTACGAAGCGAGAGTACCAATTCTTACCAGAGTGTTCAAAGTCATACCTCAAACAACCGCAAACCTGTCAAAGACGACTTTGACCCAGAACAGCTTCTCAAGGATGATAAACTATACTCGTATGTCAAACGGCATTACCCCTTTGGAGATCCTAATTGTCCAGTTGTAACAGAAGAAGACTCTTACAGATACAGTAACAACTTCAAGCAAAGACGAACAAATAATTTGGTTTGAGCTTTTCTTCAGTGAGCTGACAAACAACCAGTTGAATGACATTATGGTTCCTATCCTATTAATATTATACCCGTTACATATACATCATCTCCACCACCACATAAATAATACAATGACCTTCTAGTTCCCGTCAATCTTCCTTTCAGCAAGATATTTCTGGAAGTAATTACTGAGCGCATTGAGTGATCTAGACTTGTTACTCAGTGTTTTCCTCAACTTTTCAGCATCCTGAAGAATCTGTTTCACAGACTTGGTGTCTTCATTTTCTTTTATCAGCTGGTTGATTCCTTCGATGATCTTCTTTCTTCTGAAGAAAAAGTGCATGTCTTTCTTCATTCTCCAATCGGAGCCGTACTTAGATTCAAGCTCTACAATTGGAGGCTTGCCGTTAAGACCTTTGTACCACTCGTCCCATAACTCAAACACCGTTCTCACATCTCTGCACATCTCGTACTTGTAGTCGGAACCCGACTCGTTGTCAGAGGAGACTGAAGTGACGGAAGGTGAATGGTCCGATGCGTTCATTTCCATTATAGCCAGAGCGGCACTTTCTTCAGAGGCTGAAGAGACCGACAACTTCTGTCTCTTCGTGTTTGGGAAGGAATCATCGAAAGAGTTTCTCTTGAGACCTGTATTCACGCCTAATGCGCTTGGGACTGGTAAATCTATTTTATTCATGTTACTGTGATGAAGACCCATACCGTCCGAGGGAGGGGAATTCAGAGGAGATAACCTTTCGAAGGTAGAGGGAATCGCTGTATTACTGGGCGTGTCCATCAGTATAGAAGCAGATTGCTTGATGATATCCATGGTAGAGAGAAGGTTCTGCATCATCTTCTCCATCTCCGGGGCGTCGTTTTTGTTTGCAACACAGTTGTTTGCAACAGTGTTGACATGATCTAGTGCGGTGTTAAATAGATGGTTGAGCTTCGTCAACTTGGAAGAAGCCTCCCTGTAAAGAGATTCGTAGTCAACCATTGGAGGTATAGAGTTCCTCGAGGTGGAGGAGCTAGGCCTCACAGGTTGCAATTTTTCATGGAAGCTGTCAGGTAGCCTGATAGGAGGAAGGTGAACTTGGTAGTTCGAAAGACTAACTTTACCTGGAAAGTTGTCCATCAGCATGGTAGATGGTGAGGTCAAGGGTTTAATCATGGCGCAACGAACTTGGGGGAAGCGGGACAGGTATTTATATGAATTTTACGCATCGGGCCACATCAATGTAAAGGTGCAGAAAATTGGCAGGAAATGACGGATCCGCATTTCCTGCATAGTTCGAATAATGATGTTCCATGACTTAACTTGGAGAAACTTTAAGTCACGTGAGACCCTATTTTTGTGGAGATTACGAAAAAAACCTTGCAAAACAGAAAACTGCGGCAAATGCCGGGTGAAAAAAAAAAACTGCTCAGACAACGTAAAAGCGGTGGAGGACAAAAAAAAAGAAAGAAAAAGGATCAGCAAAGGAGATAAACAAATTGATTTTGTCCAGACCATGCAAACTACCAATAATAACAGATCACCCACAACGGGTTGGATTTTCAATCGCCACAGCTCCCCCACAAACCTGCTCAATCAGTTTCGCTCGCCTTAGCTTACAAGCAAAAGTAACTTTTTCCCGATCTCCGAGAATTGCATGTCAGATTCGTGTAGACACGACGAATCGGAGGAAACAGGGCTATCGTTAAATACCGAGACGCGAACCTATCACAATTGAAGGGTGTTGAAAGACAACGTTCTCAGCACCCCCGCGCACCCCTATTTTTTGTCATGATAACGGTTGGATATGCCCGAATTGCACAATCCCTAGCGAGCCCTCAACTTTATCAAATGCCTCAACGACCCAAAGCCGCGCGCAAACTGGACCCGCATCCGGCTCCGTTTCGAATTTTCACCCCCTTCTGGATGAAGGGAGTTAGCGCGCCGGGTATTTACGGGAGGCAGGAAATCTTAATATCACAATCACCTCATGATTCACATTGCCTGATTCTAGTCGAAAACCTTTCATGCTAATAGCCCCACATTTCTCCACATTCTTCAGCTCTTGTACATTGTGTCTAGGAACGCTTCGATGACCCGGTCAGCGATTGGTCCAGTCTTGACGCTTCCAGCAATGCCGTAAAGTGCCGCCGTGTCGTTTTTATTTTCCTTTTTGGCAATTTTAGGATCTTGAGCATCCCGCTCCATCTCGCTCATAATATGCTTCAAGTCCGAAATTAGCTCATCGCTAACTCTGCATGTCGGAATCGTCACCGCAATATGGATTGCTGGAGGTCTCTGTAGAGTGCTGAGGTGCCATCCTTTTGAGCTTAGTCGATCAGTAATCTCGTAGATGGAATATTTTTCAGAGGTGAAAGCCACAACGGATCCGATAGGGTCTCCGATAATCGAGAGTCCATCGATGCTCTCAATTTCACGCTTGATCTTGCGAGCTGTGTTGATGATCAGCTTGCATGAGTCAATGTATCCCTGCTGACCTAGATGAACCATCGTAGCCCAACATCCCACCGTCAATGCGCCTGGACGAGACCCTGCTAACGTCACAGAGCCGTACAGTCCGCCCGTCCATTTGCTGTTAATGTAGTATTGGTACTTCCGCAATGCTTGACTCCGGTACAGGATAACGGAGGACCCCTTTGGAGCAAACCCGTATTTATGCGTGTCGCACGAAATTGAAGTAACACCCTTGAGTCTGAAGTCAAACTTTGGGGCATCATCAAACCCGGCCCTCTCCATCATCCCCATGACAAACGATCCTAGACAGCAATCTACATGCAAGGGAATATTGTACTTCAACGCCAAATCATTCAATCCGTGCTCAAAATCATCCACTATTCCGTGGGGAAAGTTGGGGGCGGACCCTAGCAACAAAACAGTGTTTCCGTTGATATGTCTCTTCACCTGAGCCAGATCTACCTTGTAAGTCACAGGGTCTACTGGAATTTCGTGCAGCTTGATGCCAAAGTAGTAGCTGGCTTTGTAAACAGCGGCATGGATGGTCACAGGCGCAATCATTTCTGGTTCCGTGATACCACGCTCATGTAAGGCGTACATCTTTGCAGCTAGACAAGTCAACAGCAACGACTCAGAACCCCCTGAAGTTGTGGCTCCACACGAACCTTTTGGGCCATGGAACATGTCAAGCACCATTGCGACAACTTCCGACTCCATCTTACGAACCCCAGGGAACACATCAGGATGCAATTGATTCGAAGTGATGAATTTCTCAAATGCCTGGCTTTGCAGATGAATCAGATCGCTTCCGCCATGGTAAACTGCTCCGGAAATGCGTCCATGTTCCCAATCGCCGCGTTTGTAATCACTATCTAATCTGTCCAGTAGTTCCAACACTTCTTTCTCATTCAAGCCCTCAGCAGGCAGAGAATTGAAAACTGGGAATTGGCTATCTTGGCCGGTCAGCTCATCCTCAATTGAAGCTCGTACCTTGCTGACTTCTTTGTCAATCTTACTCTTGACAAAACTGATGTTCATAAAAAAGGACACAAACTTCAAAACGAGACAATTAACGACTCCCGTGATGCCTTCATAGTTCAAAACTCGCCACGAGCGTTTCAGATAGTAATTGATCACCAATACAAACACAACATCCTTGACGATCTGGAGCTCAGTTCGGGTGCTCCGGTATTCATTAAGTTGGTGCAAGCACGATAAGTACAGACTCTGGCCGAGTAAAACCAATTCCTGCCACGATTGAGGCGCCACGATATCAAAATTGGGTCTTTCAACGAACATATTGCAACAACTGGCTAAAAATATTGGCTGTCAAAACTAAAAATAGGTGTAAAATGAGCTTAGAATTCGTATGTCATCTATAAAAGAACTCGGAAAAATGCATGTTATGTGATTATGTAATCGTTGGGAGAAGAGACTCCACTTCGATGACCCACCGAACCTACCGATGGTCATCTTACCCTCAGTGCACGCGCACACGCACACGCACACGCACATGCTACAGAGTCTTCAAGTTCGGGGTAGCAGATCTGCTCATCCTGGTGCTTCTGCCAACATAATTCGGTAAGGTGCTATCCTTTTGGCGGAGGATGCCCTCCAGCTTGCCAATGTAAACCTTGTTGAACTCCGTTTCTCGTGTCAGTTGGTCGATTTGTTCCAGTAGCTTTCTCTTTTCCTCTTCTTTGATAGCTTCGACGAGTTCCAAAATTGGCTTACTATTTTTCTCTTGCAATTCTTTCAGCTTTTTCTCTGACGCTGCCACTTGGAGCCCCTTTTCTGAAGCAATGGACGATTTCTCCTGGTACTGAACCCTCAACTCCTCATTCGACTTTTCTAACCGTTTTAACTCCTCCTCCAAGTCTTTGAGCTCCTGTTCAGCCTTCTTGGCATCTTTCAGCTCCGTGATCTCACCAGAGATGATTTTCTTCATCGTGTCTAACTGCTCCTGTAACTCTTTAACAGACTCCTCACATTGTTTTTCCTGTTGCTCAGCTCTGATCGCTCGCCTTTCAGTTGTTTCAGCTTTTTGTTGCAAATCCTTGAGCAATTTATACCGTTCCCCAATATCTATGTTACTCTGCTCAATTTCAGATTGTCGGATTGTCTCTTTCAGGCTTTGTTCGTCTATCTTCTTTTGAGCTTCTTCAATCAATGTCAAAGCTCGGTCGTTAGCAAAACGCACCAAAGAAGCTAACGTTTCTGCATAATTTTGATATGTTAAATGCGTGGGAATAGTTAGTAAACTCTCCGTTACTGGAGACGATTTTGATCCATAGACTTGAAAATGTTCCACAGGTTCCAGGCTCTTGAGTAACTTTTCTTTCAAAGATGTTGACCTTAGCTTGGGAATCGTTAGTGGAAGAGGGAACTGGGTCTTTAAAGGAGATTGGAACCATGATTGTAGTTTATTTATATTCTTGAACATTTCCTGGGCGTCAAACTCGTTATTGCGGTTATACAACATGTCAAGAACCGCTTGTTTCGAATTGTGCACGCTGCTGGCTAAAACTGCATGTTCAACTGAGTTGACTGTTACTAGCTTCAGCACCGGGATCAGATTATTGACAGTATCACTGGGTAAAGTATTAATTGTCCTGACTTCCATAATGTAGTCAGAGTTTATATCCAAAAAGGAATCCAAGGAAATAATCATGTCCAGATTGGCATTTTCCGGGAAACGGAAGTTCTTCAGTTGGTTGGAAGTTATCAGATGAAAGTTCACTGGGTAATCCTTATTCAGTTGACCAACTAAAGGATTGTTCTTTGAAATCCGCGGCTCGTAGTCATCTTTCAAACCTTTCTTCTTGTTGTTCTTCTTCTTATTGTTAGGTGCGTTGTAAGTAGGAGTAGTACTATCATCGGACCTATTGTTGCTGAATTGGATTGTCTGATGATAATGATGCCTATGTTGAGGACGGTTTACATTCTCGTGAGACTTGACAAACTGGTCATAAAGTGACCCTCCCGAGTAACGATGGTAATTGATCTGTTTGCCAAGCAGTGTGCCCTCCACTAGATCCAATTCCTTGGATTCTCTAGCAACGATCACAATATGCTTCTCTTGGTCCTGCAAGAGAAAGATCATTTGATCTAGAGCCTGGAATTTTCCTGAAGTTGCCACCAGTCTTTCATGGGGTTCCATTAAGATAAGGCTCTTCGGGATATAGTGCTGAACCAGCAAATTAGGGTGGTTGTTTATATGCTGGAGATTGTCCTCCAACAGCTCCAATAACTCAGCGCTGGTCAGATTTTCCATGGCAAACTCTTCATTCTCTCTTTTATGTTCCTGTTTCACTCCGAGGATCAAGGTCTCTAAATGAGATCTGTGCAGGCGTATTACTAGTTCCACTAGTTCCTTCTGTTCAATCGAAGATGGTACTAACAAATAGTACAACTCGTCAGGATTTCTAACGTTGGAGGCCGGCCTAGTGAGATAATCTCCCATAGAAGCGTCTCCATTAACAAAAGGAGCCTGCTCTTCTTCGCCGCCTAATAATCTTGTGATATCCATCAGGGCTCGGAGTTCGATGCGTGATTAGAAAGAAGCGGGAAAAGCACCCCAAGAAATATTTCATTCCACCCAGACTAGGAATCTAGTTACGCGAACACATTCTAACAGCATCTTGGACTATATATCTCAACTAACTACTATTCTGAACCACTAATCTAGACAGATGAGTGAAGAATGTGTTCAATGACACATCATCTGATTGCACAATGGCCTCGTGGGCAGAGGCAGTGTATCCAGCCAAAGCCGAGCCGGTGTTCTCGGTGTCGTTTTCGGAGGGGTTCAGTTTGGAGTACAGGAATCTGGCCTGAGATTTACCTTCATCAGTAGTGACATACTTAGGAAGAGGAAATCTGTCACTAATCAGAGAAGCTGCTTCTTCTTGTGCCTTTTCTATCATCGCATACACACCAGGGAACTCTTCCCTTGGGTAGTTGGCATCTCTCCATGCTGCTGCAACGCTGCCGTAGTAAATGACAATAAAGAAGAAAGCATCCAATAACAAGACACTGTCTTGCTTCAAGGAAGCAGAATCCAAAAGAACTGGGACAGGTTCAGATCCATCTGCAGAGAACTGCGTCAACGTAGGTTGAATCATAACCAAAGAATCACGAATGTCAGTTCGCAATATAGTGTGATGATAGAATGCAGTTTCATCGGGCGAACAGTTAAAAACTTGCAAGAATTGTGATCTTCTCAAGTGGTATATAAACTGTGGAAGTAATGAAAATTTGGTGGACAATCTGAAGGTTCCTGCATCATTTTTGCTATAGTCACCAAACACAGTACATAGTTTGACCAACGACTTGTCAATCCAGCGCAAGAGATCAGAATATTCATTACCATTTTCAATCTTGTTCACAATCAATCTTGCGTACAAAACGGCAGCAGCCTCCTGGTCAAAGGAGTTTGCCAATGGAACACTATTCGATGTACCTCTTTTCAGAGTAGTGACACGGGTGCGCATCTGACCATTGGTATGTCTATAAGTAGTCATAAATTGTATGCATACTTCATTAACTGAAGAGGAACGCTGGTCAGAAGTACCTACAGTCATCATATCAAAGAAAATAGCATAAGTATTCTTTGGAGTCAGAGAGCATAATCTCCATTTGTTTGTGAGACCTTCCCCGATTGGAGTATCAGAGATGTTGGTTCCATTCTGCTTCATTGAAACCGCATGTCCAATCACTCCAGAGACTTTTAATCGGCTGGATGTAAGAACATCCAACACTCCATCAGAGTAGGTCATAGGGTAGCCCTCTTCATCCTTGTTGAAGCATGCAAAAAAGGAGTTTTTCAAAATAGATGTTTGGAAGGAATCAGTCACTACGAGGACACCGCCCGTAAGGTTGGCTAAACTTCTCATTTCGTAGATTCCAACTTGGTCATAACATCCTGCGAAAATATCCACAGAGTAAGTGGTAGAAGAAGAAGGATCAGCAAACTTATCTTTCAAGTCCTTTCTGTTGTTACTTCCCTTGGCAGCTAGTCTGTTATAGAATTGGTAAGACTTTTTATAGTGAGAGGCAGTGCCTTTATCCATATCATTATGAGATCTAATGGGTTCCTTCAATTCTGATCCAACAATAGTTCCTGGCCCCAATGTACAAGGACCGGCACTAAATAGGGTGATTTTACAAGCACAGTCAGCGTAAGCACCTTCAGCCAATGAAGTGGCTACCGATAAAGCAGCACCGGTGACTCTAGTTGGTCTGTGGCCCTGTGGATAAGTCCACTTAGATACCTCCAAGCGCTCAATGGCTCTTATTATTTGGAACTCGGCATCCTTTTCAGCTACTGGCAAGAAAAATCGGGTAACAGCGTTGTATCCAGGGTTCTGCAACTGCTTGGCCCAAGGAATAGTACCTGACTTCTCGATACCCAATTGTCTTTGGATTTCAAGAGAAGTGTACTCTTTGTTTCCGTTGAAAACGTATTTTTTCAGACAGGTCCGTGTACTAAGATCGTGGACGTTGACTACAGAATCGAACGTAACTAATCCAATCAGGGCCCCTGGAGGGTGCAATGGTAGCGATGCAATTAAAGTTTCCTTCATAGAGTCCAGCTCACTCTGTTCCTGGCACAAGTCAACGACGTATATGTAGGCAGGAGGAGGGTGAGGCTGGGCCCTAGAGAGAATATATTCAATAGTGGAGGACTGGGGGTTCAACTCCAGAGGTAGGTTCTCTGTGGAAATTTCAGTGTAATTGATCGGAAGAGTGTTTCTGGAAGAGCATACCGGGCACGACCACACTTTTGCGGTAAGATCTATCATGGCATAAGGGTTCAGAGCTGCGTGGCATTGCCGACACAAAACTGGATCGTACTGCGCAACTGGCAGGTAATCTCTTTCGTTCAATGGAGTGTACAGACAACCGAGAGGCATGGAAATGTTTTCCGACTCAATTTTGGTCACCGGGAAAGAGTTCCAGTTAAATCGGACGCCGTCTATCTCTTCAATCTCGTAGATATCAGCCATGGTAGAGATGTATAAACAACAGACAGAAACGGAGTCAACAAAAGCAAATCAAAAAGGACAAATGAACCCACTTCACTAAAAACAGAGGAAAAATGCGGTTGTGTGATTGGTGGTCGTGGGAAAACGATTGATTTACAATCCAGGGATCTCTTTCAAGGAAGTTGACACGTTTGGGTGAACCTTGTGCGGTGGTGTATCTCTTGTCGATTTTTCAAATCTCGAAGGGCAGTAAGTGGTGTTCGGGTGGCTAAAAGTGACATTTGAAAAACAAATAGAGCTTTTTCCCCAATTGGGTAGGTAAAATGTTACTTCCGAATACGATAGTTCTCGAGAACGGGAGGAGACACAGAGGGGGGGTGGCATGCGAACTTTCGCTATGCCGCATGCCCCTAGCAATAGAATACCTACGTAACCAACTGAAACGAGAAATACAGCCAAAAGTCTAAACTTGAGCCCTCTAATTTGGCCAACCAGAAGGCAAGTGGACGTGTCCTTGCACTTGTGAAAGCATTCAAGTTTCCCCCAGCGCTCTGGCGAAGAACTCGCCCTCTTCTCGGATTAATTTCTCTCTTGGCAAATCGAAAAAATGGCTCCTTACCCGAAAAGGCTGATCTTTTAAAGCGCACCCCCAGTTCAAATAAAGCGCGAAAAGCCATTACTAATGGGACAAAATATTCTAGAATAACGGTTCCTTTTACACTCTTATCATTGTATTTGGTAGAACTTTTCCCACCAGCCCGCAATAAAAAGACTTCCGTTGGCACACAGTTTAGATCAGGTTTTTCCGAAGAAACTTGAAGCTTTGAACAGAAAGAAGCAGCCAGTGAAATAGACCTTTAAATAAGCGTTTGCCCCCCATTCCCACCCCTCAAAGGCTCCCTGTTGACAAGCATTAGAGTAGCATCAAACTCGGTGGCGCACATATAATCAAATGACTGACGTCGTAAACAAGAGAACGGCAAGCTCCAGTTCGCAGACCAACAAGCGGCAGGAGCTCAGCTCGGCGATGACGAAACCTGGAAGAAAACCAGTGCAGACCGAGCCAAAAGACAAAAGAACAGCTCAGAATAGAGCTGCCCAAAGAGCCTTCCGTGAGCGTAAGGAGAGAAAAATGAAAGAACTAGAAACCAAGGTCGAGGAACTAGAGAGACAGAAATCCCAGTTGAATACAGAAAGTGAGTTTCTGAGGTCCCAAGTGGAAACATTAATACACGAACTTTCAAAATTCAGAGGAGAGACAGACGTGCTGAGCCTCTTACCTACAAGTATACCGAAAGAGAATAAAAAAATTGAAAGGACCCCCAGTGGAACAACACCAACCTCCAGTTCTGTTGGAGGCGTAACGCCATCTTCTTCCGTTCTGCCATCATCTTCTAGTAGTGGAGTATACGAATTCCCCTGGAAGTTCTCTAATAGCCAGAACCCAAGTGCAGGCAACAGTCCGTTGGATCTCACGAAAGCTGGAGGTCAACTGCCCTCACCCACCTCCTTAATTCAAAATCCAGGGTTGACTGCCGAATCTGTCAAGAGCTCCTCGATATCTAGCGAATCGCCAAACTCCAACATAGAGGAATTTTTGAACAACAAGAATATGAACTATACTAACCATTTTGATGAGTCTGTGGATGGGTTTTGTTCCAATTTAGGTCAAGCCTGTGGGAACAAGGACATTCCTATCCCTAAGGAAACTTCATCCATAAGAAACCCTGGTGTTATAGATAGCTTGTCGAACCTAAATTCAACGACGGACATGCAAACACTCTTCTCCCCTAACTCCCTACAAAATGACCCGCTGGCCGAGTTTGATCCAACACCTATTGACCAAAATTTAGTGTTTGGTTTAAACGGACCCGATACGAACTTGGATGGCCTTTTCGATGACTTCAATAAATACCCCTCAGATCCCCTGGCATCTCTTGTTACGGAAGAATCCATCTTTGACCCACTGAGGACTAATACAATGCCTAACACCAAGACGGATCGCATAACGACTACTAGTTTGCATAACTTGGATGCCAAGCACAAGATACCGGAGACAGATGGAGACATTAAGGATGATTTAGACGACATGGTGGTGCCCAATAAGGAGGCCTCTTTGCTCAAGTGTTCGGAGATATGGGAAAGAATTACGACTCACCCAAGATATTCGGAGATCGATATAGACGGACTCTGTATGGAACTGAAACATAAAGCCAAATGTAGTGAACGTGGTGTTGTGGTTGATGATTCGGATGTTGATTCACTGTTACAGAAGGCTGCTCTCAAGTATCCAGTAAAGGTTGAGCCAGAAACGGTCGACTTCTCCATGTTTAAATAGTACTTTTTCTTTTTTTTTTTAAAAATTATCTTTTATGCTTTATATTTCAGGGAGGTACTAGCCTAACCCTTGTTAATTAGACTTACTCTACTGACATGATTAACATAGTCATGAAAAAGTTTCAATAATCTCCCAAGTAGAGAGTTTTCCTGAAAGAAATCTTTGCCGTTGATAAAAGGAAGGACAATTGTAAGCCTGCCACCATTATTATCTCCTTTGGAAGATTCTGACCCCATTTCCGAATGATGAACCTTTTGTACTGAGATTTCGTTTGATATCAGATTAGGGATGATTATGGAGCGCTTTACGATAGCCACCAGTACAGCAATAATTATTGCATCAATGGCAACGTGTTTAATGACAGTCTTGGTGAGCTTCAAGAGAAAAGAGATTGTTCCCAGTAAAACTCTCGACAAGAGTGGCTGCTTTCTGTTCGAACGAAATCTGCGGTTAGTGGAGGATGGAGAAATTTCGTTAAGAAAATCATCATGTGTCAGATCAGAGCCTCGCTTGGAGTAAACATTGTCTGAAGCAGTAGAATGCAAGCCCCTGTTAGCAAGTAATTGTAACTCATGGTTCAGTTTGTTGATGGAGTTGTTGATGTCATTCTGCCATTTGATGAAGTCGATATTTCTTGGGGTCACAGACCCTTGGTATCGGCGAGATGAGAGTGGAGGAGTGGGATTCAAGTTATAATAGTTGGAAAGACTGTTGAGTCGCTCTGCCGTTGTGGCATTGTTGAATCTTGAAGAGTTGTATCTCTGGAAACTGGGGTTGTACATTGGGTCCATTCCAGAAGAAGTGATGGGGTCGTCAACGACACTAATATCTCTGCTCAACAGTTGAGCATGGTTCTGTAGGAGCTGTGTAGGGCCCGCATTCGACTCGGAATCGGAAGAGTCGTTAGGAGAAACATCGCTGATCTGGTTCCATAAATACTCTAGTTCGGTCAGCAGTTCTCTGGCTTCAGTGGTGTCGGATGCAAATTGTTTCATGGTGTCAATCAAATAACTGATATAGTGACGCTTGGCTTCAGTCTTTGACGTTCCTTGCTCTGATCTCCAAGCATCCCACTTCCTCTTCGCAGCCTCCGCCTCAGGCGAATCGCCTACTGGTCTTTCCATGACTCCTGCCACGTCTCCTTCAGTGGCCTGCTTATACAACCCATATAACTTGACTCGGTTTTCAATCGGGGGTCTAGGGAGGCCTCCGTACCCAGTTCTTGAGGAAAGCGTGCGGATAGTCCCAATCGCCTTCACAAAGACTCTATCTATGGACTCGGACATGATTTGCTAAGTTGGACAAAAAGTTCACAGGGGAAACTCAACTAAAACTGATAACAGATGAGCGGCCAATATCACTGTGGGGTAAAACTCTATGGGTGAGGACAGCGAACAGATATACCAATGACAACGCAAACTCAGGACAAAAATCGGGGCCTTTTGATGGATTAAACCTCTCGCTGTGGTTGGTATGAAAGTTTTGCTGACTCTGGAAGACGCCAGTTCTTTTGACTGGGTTCAAAAGCAAGTATTTTTGTGGGAACTGCCTGATCTTTTCCGCAGCTTAGGGAAAACATAATCTCCATAGGCTATTTGTGGTGTAAAGGTGTTACTATAAGGTATCGACCCATCGGACATCTTAGGAAACTAAAAAACGCTATATACAATACGGTGGCTATATCTGTCTATGATCAAGAAAAAAACTTCTTCAAGTCTGATAGCCAGTTGAGATAAGCCTCGTTCTCCTTGACGGTAGACAAAGCAATAATGAAGTCACCTAATTGGGTGTCAATACCACGGGACAAAAGGTATCCTTGGACAGACTCTTGTAGCTCATCGGCCAAGTTGTTGAAAGGGGGACCAGAGTACTTCAACTGTCTTAGGTTGTTAGCCTCGGCAGTCTCAGTGATGGCAAGCTCGCCGTCCTTGAAGTAGGTGATTCCATTGACAGAGAACTCGTTGGTCTGAGAAGACAACAATAAGTCAACGCCTACGGCAGAGTTGTCTGCCTTCTTGGTGATAACAGCGTTAACGCTAACAATGCCGCCCAAATCCAACAATTCTTCGGGATCCTGGTCATCGATCTCAGGGTCCATTTGGTTGGCCAGCTCTTGCTCATTGGTGACTTGAGCAACATCAAAGTACACTCTGACAACCTCAGAATCGGTCTCCTTGACTAGTTGTTTGATGATGCTCTCACCAACGTCGACCAACTGGAATCCAGACTCCTTCAAATAGGTCTGGTGGTATTCCTCAAGACCAAAGCTATCGTCTTGCTCAAACTCCAGTTCGCTCTTGATAATGTCTGAAACCTTCTCCTTACTCTCATTGAAAACAATTCTGTTAGAATGGAAAGAGCGAGCCAGTGGGGTGGAAAAAGCAATTCTCTTCGAAAGACCAAACAACTGCTTTTGGTAAGATCTGTTCACAACTCTTAACGAGCGACCAACTAATCTGATAGACATGATGAGACGATGTAAGAGATATGGGAGAAGAAAAAAATTGTACGACAATTTTTCTAGAAGACTAAAACTACTTCGCGAAGAGAGGTTTTTGGAGGAAGGCCTTGTCGGGACGGCCTAGGAGAATTATCAGAACGATGCTGATAGTGCCAAACACTGTCTAAACTCTCGAATCAGCTGAGAATCAACGTATCTACTAACAGTTATCTGATCTCTTGGGATTGAATGAAAATTGTTAGAATCCGTGGTTGCGGTCAACTGAGTCGAGTTTAACTCGCCAGATGGCAGAATATATATCACCGACTCATCAGTGGAATACATCATATGCTTAGGGAAAACTGAACATTAATTACTTACTATACAGTTCATAAAGAACCCTTAAGGGTCTCCCAAGGAGAAAGGAAATGCAGAGCTATGCTGCTGTTCAAAATAAAACGCTTAGAAAGAAGGAACAAAAATAAAAACCGGATCATGATAGACGCATTCGCATCCATTCTTGGACGAATTCAGCTGATCGCTTATACCGACGTTCGGAGTATTTTTCAAAGATTGTACGGTGATGTCTTAAAGGATGTCGACACATTTGCACCATTAAATCGGCCAATGGTGCCAGCTGCTCCTCTGTGTAACCCGAATAGAATATATGAGCGTCGGTCCATGAACCTCTGTTCAGTAACCGACGGGATAAGTAATGAGCGCCTGCAGCTAACCAACTTGGTGGGGAGGCGACCAGTTTCGAATCCATAATTGTAATCTCCAAAAAGTACTTAGCCAACGTACGCGTGTCAAAGTCATAATCATCAGCCTTTGAAGTTCTTCGAAGGAATGACATTGGGCCTGGCCAGCCCATTTCGAATTCAAGAATATCAATCATGAATTTTTCAGCTCTCAGTAGATCGTCGATAGAATAGGCGTTGTTTATGAGAGATGCAACTTCCTGAATTGAGGGGCAATTGATCTCCTCGTATTTGGCAGCGATGAATAGAGCCACGAGTCCGACCAGTTGGAACCTTGACGCAGAAACGGTACGTTTGCTTAGAAACCGGTCTATGTAATTGACCGTAAGAAAGAGTGTTTCCGGCAACAAGTTGAAACGTGAGTGTACCTGAACCAGCCAGTCAACAAGAGTCCTTCTCATGTGCCACTCTAGCTCGTTTTGACTATCCATATAACGAGGATTGGGGGAGAGACGAGCCTCCAATTGTCTCATGTATCTGAAGATGTCTGGAGCGTATTCGGCGACCATGGTTACATCGTAAGTGTCCTCGTCATCCTCATCGGGGCTGTCTCTTTGGAACTTAGAGTTGACGTAGCTTAGTTCGTGATGGATATGGGCGTTCCAGACTGGGAGTAAAGGTACCACAGACCCAGAGCTCGTTGTTGTTGGTGCTGTTGTTGTTGTGTCCCCAGTCGTGGAAGACTGTAGAGTATGCCTATGCTGTGTGAAACTCCTTACGGATTCTTGTACCTCTGAATCGGTAGAATGCAAAGATTGGGGCTGTTGGTCCGAGTCCAAGACGTTTTGGTCCAACTCATCGAAGTCATCCTCTAGCTCCTCGAACTCGATGCTGTCTTCGGTAGCGTCACTATCGCTGTCCTGGGTCTCTAAGTCCTTCGAGCGAGACTCCACGTATACGGGGATTTTATTTTCATTATTTTTCAGCCTATTGCTCTCTGCCAGAATTGGACGGTTCTGCTCAGTGGGCAGCTGGCCCAAAGCCGGACGGTGCTGCGAATCGACCAAGTTTTCTGCTGCCCCATGGTTCTTGGACCGATACTGCGGCCTGATGACATTGCTGTTCTCCTCTCCGTATACGGATCTTGCTGGTGCAGTGTGTTTGGACATGGAGATCTGTGCCTACTATCTGGTTATGTGAACAAGCTGGGTGTGTGGTGGTATCTAGCGAGTGAATGTCAAGTTGTATCACGTAAAAATCGGTGGCAATGGGAAGTGCAAGCTCTCAATTAGTTCAAAAGATGGTCGGAAGTGTCAGATTCACTCCTTCGTGCCGGCTTTTGAGGATGTTATTGTGTTTTAATCAGAGGAACTTTTGGGTGAGGGAGGGAGAAAAAGATAAACACTACACAAAAGAGGAAGCGAGAATCTGGTGGTCGTGTACACCCTCCAATTTCGAATCTGGAATTTTTTTTTTTCTCCCGTTTCTCTTTGGTAGGTCTCTCCAAGGCAACAAGCGCGCCTGCCCGTTGAAGCAGGAGGTGATGAGGCTAGGTGAGTTTTCAATTTTTTTATACGGTGGTTTTTCCTGCTTCCTGATCTCCTTTCGATAGTACCATGTCTTCTGCTAATATTTGGGTGGCAGCCTCGGACGGAGAGCTCGCCAAGGTGCAGAACTGGATCGAGAATCACGGATTGTCCCCCAACGAAAAGGACCCTAACGGGTACACCCCTATCCACGCTGCAGCAGCATATGGTCACAGGCAGCTGATAACGTATCTGATAGGGAAGGGGGCAGATGTCAACATACGGGATCAAGATGGAGACACACCGTTACACCATGTTGAGTCTGTCGAAGTTGCCAAGCTGCTGGTTGAAGAGTTCAATGCAGACCCTCAAGTAACTAACTCTGATGGATTAACCCCATTGCAGTTCATTCAGGAAGAGGACGAGTTCCCTGAGGTGATAGAGTACCTGCAATCGTTGGCATTTGATGGGGCCTTGAAGAATGCGGATGCTGTCCAGACGCCTTCTGTCCTGGATTCGTTGCCCTCTCCTGGAACGGTTGGTGACCACGAAATCAGATACACCCTTCAGTCCACAGACTCTATGGACGACAGCGAGGAGAGCCAACAGCGTCGTGCTGAAATTGAAAAAATCATGAAAGGAGAGAACCCTGAGGAGGGCTTGCAAGCTTACGTACTGAACGCCGTTCAGCAGCATGTCAAAGACCTCCAATCTGAGGATCCTTCGAACGACACGCTACCAGAGAAGAAGAGAAGGAAGTGAGTAGGTAAAGTCAGCCCCGGGCATCCTTCTTCTCCAACTTGTACCATATTTCAATGTATAACAACCACAACGGGCTTCCTTGCTTGGTGCTCTAACTAGCTAATCTAATCGCACACATTCTCTTCCTCACATGACAGGTCATGTGACCCTCTCGTAGTTCCACGTATTGACAACATGGATATCTGCCAATACACAATCCTTCACGAGATCAGTGGATATCCCAGCTACCATGATGAAACCATACACCCTAGATACGGGCTACCCCGTCTATGGCGCAAAGTTCATAACAAAGCGTACTCTTCTCACTACAGGTGGTGGAGGTGAGGGCAACAATGGGATTCCCAATAAATTGAGTGGGTTCCGAATCGACTTCACCAAGGAGAAAGCTGTGCAGAAATTCAGAGAGTTGACCCTGTCTGCTAATGAGGACTGCCCCATGAGTCTGGACGCAGCCAACAATGTAATTCTTCTTGGAGTCAATGAAAATAGCTCTTCTATCAAGCAGGGAAAGAACAACCATCTGCGAAAGTTTGGGTACGTCAACCACCATTTGAAATATCTGAATAAACAGCAATTGTCGAATAGCAGAGACAACAGAGATTACCAAAAGTTTACTCATCTGTCGTCAGATGCTTCGGTTGCTTGTATAGCCACCTCAAAGGATCCTACCACCATCTACGTTGTCGATCCGCAATCTTTGGAGAAGAAGTTCGAACTGGAAACTGGAGTTGACGTTAAAGATATGCATATTTCACCTGACGGTAAGATTGTGTGCTATGTTTGCGCAAACTCACTCCATGGATACTCTACTGTGACAGCCAAGTTGCTGTTCAAGGACGACTCGTTCAAGAACCACACTTTGTTGAAAGTGAAGTTTTTAGACCAACATCATTTGTTGATTGTCAGCAGCCAAAAGCAGGGCATCAGCTTAATTCATTATTCACTGGCTAAAAACTCCATTGTCAACTCAAGGGTCATTTCCAAGAAACTCAAAGGTGTAACTGCTTTGGATACAAGAAATGGCGTCGTTGCTCTTTGTGGAAACAACAACTCCTTGTTTTTGATTAAGGTCTCCAACTTGAAGCCCATCAAGCAGTTCAACAAGATACACAAGTTTTCGATCACATCGTGCTGTTTCAACAAGAGCGGGGACCTTTTGGCTACCGTCTCTGCTGCCAATACTGTCAGTGTGATGGAAATCCCCAAGGGTCTGGCAACAAAGACCTCATTACCTAGAAAAATATTCAATTACTTCCTTCTGACTGTATTCATGGCAATCCTTGCTATTGTCTTACAATGGTCTATTGAAAACGGGTATTTGCAACAGCTTTGGCAGAAACTTTTGAACGGAGATGTCATTGATTCCAGCAGATACTTTAAGGTGGAAAGTATCCCCGACGAAGAACTGTCTGCTGGTTTACTAGAGTCTTCCTATTCCAGCATTTCTTCTGAGGTAGTCTCTGTGACTGAATCAGTATCTGCTTCCGAGCCTGCAATCGAAACCACCGAGGCCGTCACTACAAGTTTGAGCTCGACTCGAAGAACTGTTCCTGAGAAATATTTCACCGCAACGGAGCTAAAGCCCGAGAAAGTGAAGCTTTTTAGTTCTCATCTAGACACAAAGTCCTTCCTGGATGCCACTGGCTCTTTCACCAGTTTGGACACAGAAGGCCAGGATTTGTCTTCAAGCCCACAAGACTCTAAAAAAACTGAGAAAGTGATCTCATCAAAAAGTTCTACAGAATTTGAGACCTCATCTGTATCTCAGTCGGTTGACTCATCATTTGGCTCATCATCTTTGACCGCCTCTTTTCAATCGGTAGCAACTTCTTCTGTTAATCAAGATAGTTTGGTGAGCGGAATTAACGATTCCACTTCTACTACATTGAGACAAAAAAATTCGAAAAAGAAGAGAAAGACGAAGACTAAAACAAGAACAAAAACAAAAAAGACCACCCAGACCGAAACGGAAACTGTTATAGAAGATGATCTGGCGGGTATTACGATATCCAGCGATATTGTGTCTGATATCTCGACTGAAATCACGAAGTCTGCAGATATTTCATCAAAAGGTATGCCAACAGAAGCTATTGAGTCTCTCATAAATGCAGAGACCATCGTCGATGAATCGGCTGTTGAAAATTCTGCTACGATTGATCTACTCTCTGAAAAGTCGATTACTGAACAGCTGACAATGGACCCAGTGGAGCCAAGTATTGAACCAATTGACGAGCCTCCCCTTGGAATTGAGCTCGAGGATATTAAAGCCGAAAATAAGGGGGAAGCAATTGTTGATGATACCGCTAATAGTGAAGAAGAGACGATGGACGATGTTGTTGAAACCTCCACCGAAACTTCAACTGCAAGTGAATCCTCCCAGGAAAATCAAGATGAAGCAGCAAATCCCGTAGGTGAAAGCAATGAAACTGTTGAAAATGAGAACGAAGCAGAACCAGAAGAATTCGGTGAGGAAGAAATGACAGTAAATGAAGAACAGAATGAAGAAACTGTACCTATTGTTGATTCTCAATTGAGTGAAGAAATACCAAAAGATACTCACAATGATGAAGTTAATGGAGTTGAAGAAGTTCTTGAGGAAGCAAAAGAAGTTTTAGAGGATGCTAAAGATGTGCTTGACGAGGCTAAAGCTGTTCTTGAAGGGGGTCAAGACGTGAAGGCAGTTTCTGAGGAATCAACGATGTCGGAAGAAAGCGAGCCTCTAGAAGAAGGGGAAGAGTCCGAAGAGCCTACAGGAAAAGTTGGTGAAACTGAGAAGCTTCAACAGATCCCAGAAACATCTAGTGATCTTGGTACTGAAACACATGGAGAAACTTCAAAAGGAGTTATCCAATCAAACACTTTGAATGACGAAAGGGAAACCTCAGTTACGCATTCTGAACTATACACGAATTCTGGTGATCTAGGTGAAGAGTCTGTTAACATTGATGGGATTGCTTCAGAGTCACAAGATTTGTCTTTAGACAACGATGAGGATGAGAAGGAGGAAAAGGGAAATGATGAACTAGAAGATGAGAATGTTGATGATACTGAAGAGTATGAAGATGATGACATTGAAGATTCAGAAGGAGACGAGGAAGAAGATGATGAAGATGAAGATGAGGAGGATCCAGAGGAGGATAAAGAGGATGGATTAGAAGATGAGGAAGAAACCGAAGATGGAGAAGGAGGAGAAGAAGAAGTAGGAGACGACGAGGACGAAGAAGAAGAAGAATACGACGACGAAGACGACGACGAAGACGACGACGAAGACGACGACGAAGACGACGACGAAGACGACGACGAAGACGACGGCGAAGACGACGACGAAGACGACGACGAAGACGACGACGAAGAAGAAGAAAATACCAATCACGATGAACTTTAAATAATGTCATGAAACTTTCCATCCCAATTGGAGTATCAATTTTACGTATATGGTTATGTAGCCCTGCATATATATCTCTGCTGCCAAACTCGACCCTCACCTCTATCAGAAATCGAGAACCAGGATTACTTGTGTTCCTAAGTAAACTTAACAACCACCAAGACTGCCCTGTAAGATGAAGCCAGTTGTCACGGTAAGTTGCTGTATCTTTAACATGTGAGAATTAATAAGTATACTGACCGTTTTTAGCCCGCAAAAGCTTGGTTTTGTACCATAATATCAGCATTTGGAGTTGTCATATTGGGGGTTATTGGGACACTTTTCAAACACAATCATGAGACTGTTATGGGATCCATAAATGATCCTGAAGATGGTGCAGCGTAAGTAGAAGACTTTTTGGTTTTATCGTGGCCAAGGAAAGTGAAATCTCAGTATCGGATGAGGAATAACTAACATTTCTAGTGTTGCCAAGACTGTTTACGGAGCAGCATTGTTGTACTTAGCATTCTTCGTGTTCTGTGGAGCACAAGTGTTCTTTATTAGCAGACAGCCTTCAATTCAATTATAGAGGAGTCGGCGATTTCGAAATCGAATAGGAAAAAAATCAAGACTTTAGAATGGGGAGTAGTAATTATTCATTGATTGAATATTTGAATTAGATTGAATGAATCCAAAGTTCTCACTTTACGATACAATGTAGCTTTTCATAGTGTTGGTTGATCTTGGCTTCGTGTTGCGTTGCATGTTCTGACGGTTTGGTTACGTTCGCTTTACATAAGCACCTGTTTTCTCGCATTTTTTGGCTTATCACATCTTGCTACATTATGGATAATATCAACGAACTCCTGCAACGGCTGGAGTTGGACCACCTGAAGAAGAACGGTGAGTCAATTGAAACGAAGGCTGAGAAGGAGACTAAGAAGGAGGCTGAGAAGGAGGAAAAACGAAAACCCCTAAGGGTCTATGTGGCATCGAAATTACCACCTAGCCATAGCTACTTTAAATCTGTTGAAGCGAGTGACGCTCCATGGAAGAAGAAGGATAAGAAAGAGCCTGAAGAGGTGAAACCTGCTTATACAATCACACCTCCTTCTCAATATAAGGTAAGGGTGCACAGAAAGGAGTATGTCACACATGATAGGTGGAGAAAGTATGGAAAGAGATTTGCCAAACCGGACAAAGAGCCCCAAGAGACAAGTGAGGAAAAACATAACGTGGCCAAGGAATTCTTGCAAGCCCTGCAAAAAGAGCATGAAGATGAACTCAACAGTCCCATAGATGATGAGGATAGAGTTGTGGAAGGACTGAAAGTTAAATTACTAGATCATCAAGTGAGAGGATTGAGATTTTTCCGCAAACAGGAGTCTAGTAAGAACGCTCAGAAAGGCGGGTTGCTGTGTGATGACATGGGGCTAGGCAAAACTGTTCAGATGATCTCTTTAATATTGTCGAATCGCCCTACTTTCGCATTTCGAAAACGTGGTAACATTCCTGCTACTTTAGTTATCTGTCCACTTGCAGTTGCAAGCCAATGGTGTACAGAGATTTCAACCAAAGCTCCGTCTTTAAAAGTTCATCTTTTTCATGATTCAGATAAAGCTTCGGATGCCGAAGAATTTCTTGAATTTGACGTTGTCGTAACGACCTATAATACTGCTCTTTGGGACGCAAAAAAAGAAGAAGAAGCCCTTCTAACCGATGGAAACTGGTGGCGAATTATTCTTGATGAAGCCCACACCATAAAGAATCATAAGTCCCAGAGTGCAAAAGCGTGTTTTGCATTAAGTTCCTCACAGAGATGGTGTCTAACAGGAACCCCATTGCATAATAAACTGGACGAGATGAGATCCTACCTTCTTTTTCTAAAGATGAGCAAGTATGCTGATGAATCAAATTGGAATAAAGACATAAAAAAGGCCATACAGAAGAATCCTGATCACGCTGTAGATCTGCTGAAGAAGGATTTTGGTGGATTTTTCTTAAGAAGGTCCAAAGCCATTTTACAACAATCTGCTTCTGGGTTTAATCTTCCTCCAAAAAGAGTTCATTTCGAATTGGTTGAGTTCTATCCTACCGAGAGGCTTCTATATAACACGATGGAGGAAAGAGTGAGAGATGTTTTGGTTCCTAAAGAAGATGATGATGAAATGCAAGAATTGAAGAATCAAGTCTACATGAAAGTTAAAAAAGTTAAAGGACGTGGTTATTTAAGTGCATTGGTGTGTCTTTTGAGACTGCGACAGATATGCTGCCACTGGAACCTGATCTATGGATTTAAAGAGGAGGAGTTAATAGACAACTACAAATACAATGAGACTTCGGGAAATTCAAATAAAACATCTGAGAGCTCGGTTGAAGACCTGGGCGAAATGATGAAAGAACTTGAAGTGACGGAAAGGGAGTGCTCACTATGCCGGTCTCGTTTGACGACCCAGGATTCTGAGTATTGTTCGAAATGCAAATCTCTAGTCGGACAAAAATCTCCTCCCCTTGAACACAGCGCCAAAAGTGTGCGGCTTCTGGAAATACTACAACAAGACCCTGCAAGGAAAACCATCATATTCTCGCAGTTCACCAAGTTGCTTGCAGCCCTTGAACCAGTTCTAGCAAAAAATGGCTTTCAGTGCGTCACATATGAAGGAAACATGTCTCGACCTTTGCGTGACGTAGCCTTAAAAATGTTCACCGAAAACCCAAAGACGACAATTCTCTTGTGTTCCATGAAATGCGGTGCTATCGGTTTAAACTTGACTGTAGCTAATCGTGTTGTTCTTTACGATCCATGGTGGAACCCTCAGATCGAAGATCAGGCTGTTGACAGGGTATATCGCTTTGGTCAAACAAAAGAGGTCGATGTTTACCGTCTGATTGTCAAAGACTCTGTGGAACAAAATATTGCACACCTTCAAGAAAAGAAGCGGCAAGTTGCTGAGGCTGTGCTAGACGTTTATGGCAATAAGAATGTGTCAATAAATAATGGATTATCACAAAAAGAGCTTTATCAGTTATTCGGATTAAAATTCGGCCCATCGGATTGAATTTGGTCAATCAACTTTTCTGCAGACTCAAACCTTCGAATCAACAGCTTATCTGTAACCAGTTTCGACCCCTCCAATAACCTGACTGCTGAACTAACTTCTTTGAAAAATCCAAGAGCCTCAACTATTTGAGCTTTTGGTGACTCTGAAACAGGAGAAAACGTTTGTTCAATCAATGCATTGGCTTTTTCCAGAAGTTCAGTCTCCTTTTCAGGGTTCTCTTCCTTCGCAGTTATATATGCTGTCAAAAATGTCAAAGTAGCAACACCGAGAAGAGTATCCGGGATACAAGTTCTGAAGGGTATTTGGTTGACGATCTGCCTCCAATAATCAGTGTCATTCAGTCTGACTGAGCTTTCCAACTCTGCAGCCGAAAAAAACAAAGAAATCAAAGATGAGTTAATTGCCTCCGAAACGATAGTATTGATCTTCGAAATTGAAGATCTGAAGCTCAAAACAGATCGGGAGACCTTTGAATTGTAGTTAATGGGTCTTGTTTTGAGTTTCAAAAGTCCAGCGACCTTTGAAATCACCGTAATCGATTTCCTTTCGTCGGAGATCATTCTCGATTCACTTGGTTCTACCAGGTCCCTTTCAGTGATTTTGCCCAACTTGAACAACATGAAAAGTAAGAACAGCTCCTTTGGGTGCTTGGATTGCTGAAATATTGGAGATACTAATAATTTACCCCACTTTGTCAACTCAAACGAATTATCAACGAAGCCAAGAATTTTCAGAGCACGTAGCAGCCCTGTGCTCACTATATCTATTGGTTGAGAGATTTTTTGTGAATCCTTGGGGTAATCTGAGACCACACTTTTAGCAACGAACTTGCTATTAAACTTTTTGAAGAAATCATCTAATGAGAAAGCTGTTCCATTGGCTTGATTTGTTTTTACAATAATAGATCTAATCTTACTGTAGACAGTCGGCTGAATTCGTTGATTCAAAGGCACTTCTCTTACTGGCTGATAAACTGCAGTTAACTGTAAGCGTTTCACTTGATAATATCTATTCAAGAAGGACGTCAAAACGTTTATAATCTTTCCTTTCAACTCTATGGAGTCATCACCAATAGTAATTTTTTCATACAATTGAGTCGCCAAACCATCTAGTGGTAGTCTTTCAAGATAGTGATCATATATGATGGATTCTAAGAGTTCAAAGTTAATCAAACCCAAGGAAATGTAGAAGTATAATTCATTTGGTAGCCTCTGGCCGATAACATCGTGCAAATCATTAGGAATCTGTAAATCTTGGTCTTTTTGATACAAGGATGTGTTGACGGAACTAGGCGTGGATTGAGAGGAATTATTGGCGCTATGGGCAACACTGGGTGGTACTGAAGATGACGGCTGCGGATGTTGAGACGATTCTGAGCCCAATGGGCCAACACTACCATCTTCTTTCAGCACTGGAACATACTTCAGCAAGGCTAGCCCCCTTTGAAACTTTTCTAAAGATACGGGATCTTGCAATAACGAATTAATGATAGAACCTCCGTTGTTAACGTAATCGTGTAGCGATGGGAACGAGGCCGATAGAAAACTAGGTAGTCTTTCCGGTTGGAACTCATTTCCTAACGCAAATGATATATTCTTTAGTTGTTCGAAAGAAAGATTCAGTCTTGATAAAATATTGGTCTTGTCCAGCGATTTGAACTCTCTGTTCTGAAATTCAAACCCAAGTATAAACTTTTGTGTGGGATTTAAGAGTAGGTAGTCTGTAGAGGAGTACACCACATCCACCAGTTGTTTAGATTCCAAGTAGTGCAGTTGGACCACAGCAGAATAGGGAGCGACCATATAGTCGATGTTGTTTTCAATAAAAAAGGTCACCAAGTCCCCATAAAGAGGCCTTATAGGGATACTTGACCATGGCTCTCTGAAAGAATAACCACCATCTCTGGAGTACGCTCTGTCGTCCCAGATTTTTCGGTGGTACAACTCTGAAGAGTTGAGTTCTTTGCCGTTTAGTAATTTTTCATATTGCGAAGTGCTTTTCAGTCCTGGAAACACAAACAATGGTCTAATGTTTAGTTCTTGGAACATTTTGAGATCGGTATCAATGTAGTTTAATAATGTCAATGGAACGCCACTAATTGCATCATAGTTGAGTTCCTTCTTGAAGCTTAGTAGACGAGAAATGTAGTGTTCAACGTCAATTCCAATGGTGGCATTTTTCAGCACGTCAAAAGGATATGTGTTCACCGAGTGGTTATCAAAAAGATGGGATTCTAAGGTGTTTATAGGCATTTTGTACTCTGGGTGTTTGACGAATTTGAAGGAAGTACCGTTGACAGAGATCGGAGATCGGGAAGTGATGGAGCGCGGGCAGACTTCTGCCCCCTTGAGAGAACGCAGTCTAGGCGGAGGTATATTTCTTCCCTCCGCCTAGAAAGCTCACCCTCGCGCGGTTAAAGAACACGTTGAACAGTTCCCACTCTACCATTCTCTTCACTGTCTTCATTGCGTTTATCTCATCTCTTTACCAATGAAGCTTCTTCGCAGCCTTTTCTGGCTTACGGCCATTATCCAGCTCTCATTGGCATTGACGTACAAGCAATTGCAGGAAAAATATATAAAAGGTGCAAATATCCTCAAGATTGATAACAAAAACTACAAGCTCATAGAGGAGGCTAGAGAGGACTTTGACCTGGTTGTCTTCATCACCGCTAATGGTGCCGATGTGAACTGTAAGCTCTGTAGGGAGTTTCAGCCATCATTTGAAATCCTTGCCAACTCCTACGCTACCAATAAGGCTGAATATTCAGATGACGAGATCGGTAAACCAGTGGTATTTGCTATTAGTGACTTCACTAATTCCAGAAAGTTTTTTGAGGCTCTACAACTCCAGAACGTACCAAAAATATTCCACTTTGCTAGCACTGAAAAGGCATCTGGTGCATTTAATGTTGATAACGAGTACGATTTTTCTGCGGCAGATGTTATTTCGAACTTGCGTAACTGGATCACAGCTAAGACTCAGATAGACTCCAAGTTGCTAGAGATCCATATCCCTCCCGACTACAATGCCATTGCCACTAATGTTATGATTCTACTGATTGCTGTGATTCTCGCCTACAAAAAATACGAACTAGTCTTGGCTTTCTTGGGGAACAAGAATCTGTGGCAGGGTGTTTCGATGGTGGCTATTGTAGCATTCATTGCAGGACATATGTTCAACAGTATTAGAAACACCCAATACATCATGGTGACACAGAGCGGCTCTCCAGTATACGTGCAGCAGGGCCATCAGCAGCAGTTGGGAGTTGAGACACAGATCGTTGGGCTGATTTATGGAACATTATTCGCCCTATCTGTTTTGCTATACAAAGCTGGATTAGACAAAGAATCATACGGCTGGATGTCTATCGTGATAACCACCTTGGTATTTATAGCATACAGTGGATTGATAGGAGTTTTCCACCTTAAAAACACAGGTTACCCATTTAGCCTGATGCACCTATTTTAGATAGTCAATATAGAAACCGGTCCGTATTTCATTGTATTTTTCTTTCAATGGCCTCAACTCTTCTTTCTATGACCTCCATCATCGCATTGATCTTTATTATGCGAAGCTTGAGCACTTTGATCCTCTCCTTGAACGTATCCAGCATATACCTATACGAGCGAGGATCGTTTGACTTGGTATTACTATCAATAATGGCATCGACGTTATCATAAACTCTCTGAATATTCCGCAGTAGCTTGAGAAGCATTATTTGCGACTCGTACAGAGTCTGCAACTTATTGTTCAGAGTTTCCAAAGGCTGTTCCAGCAACGCTTGAACGGTTAGCTCAATTGGGTGTACATATTGGGAACTATGCTCATCCGGGAGAATCTCCAAAGACGACTGCGAGGGTGTTATTTTAAGCTTTGGGACGCTCTTGAAAGTAAAGTTGGGTATTTCACTCATAGGCCATGGTGTTGGTTGATGGATGTTAATCGGAGACCAGAGAGAGATTATGGCCAAGCGGGTTCTCCATCGTGAGCTAGAATTCGAGAAGACCGAAGCTGGGACTGGAGGATGGGTTTACCAAGAGTAGCATCACCATTTCATCCAAGCTCAGCCTTTATGAGACGGCATTTATCCTCTGTTGCTAGCCGGCAAAGGCCTGCTCTCCTTGATCTGCTTCCCCCGAAAAGATTTGTCAATCGAATCCTTTTTGACCTCGACAGTAGGCTTAACTACAAGAAGGTCATCCCCATCTTGGATGAAGTATACCAGAGTATTCCCGCTGGAAAAGATCCCGTTATTCCCAAATATGCCACTGAGGACGATATTATGCTGCTCCAGAGGACTTTGAAAGAGATTCGACAAAAGACCCGTTCAGAAAACAAATATCTCTTACAGCTAGAAAATGCGCTGGTGGAAAAAGCTGCTGAGGCTGGTCAACGAGATGCTGTCTCTATATTGGCGTTCACCGCACTGAAAGATCAAAGTAATCAATTCACCGAGGATGACAAAATTCATGCTAAAAAACTAATCAAAGAACTGATGGCATTCAAGCACCCTCTAGCTATAAAACTGACCGGAGATATGCTCTATGAGTCCAACGCTCTTCAAGAAGCAGCAAAAATGTATCTGCGGTTTCTGGAGTTGGAGAAAGATACCTTCTTGTCGGCCGAAGTTCATAAATCTCTAGGGGTGATCTATTTCAAAGACTTGCACCATTTCAAGGCCAGGGATCATTTCGAAAAGAGTGTAAGATTAGCTCCACTGGACAAAGTTTACGACTCCCATTTTTACCTCTCTCAACTGTATTCAAACGATGACCCTCTTCGTGCTAGGCATCACTTGCAACTGAGTTCATCGCAAGGGCTAAAGGAAAGTTTAGCCAATCTTGGCTTCCTGGAGCTGAATTATTTCAATAATATGGATATTGCATTTGAATGGTTCAAGCTTGGAGCGGAAATCACAGACATTACTTCACTAATAGGGCTATTTGATTGCTACATGTTCAAAAAAGAATATCAAGAAGCAGCAAATGTCCTGGATCAATTGAAGGGAATCCTAACCAGTTCTTCACATAAAGCTGCGATAGAGGCAGGAACGGAAAAGGTTACCTGGGAGCAGTTGCAATCGGTAAGGAAAAAAGCATTGGAAACTCTTTCAGACTTTCGTCTCATATAGACTTGTGTATTTTTCAAGAAGGATGAAACTTCTTTTTACACCCAGCAATTACAGTAACTGAAAGTGGAAAAGAGAACTTTTCAGCTCTACGATAAATCATAGCAATCAATAAGCATTCACCTAAACTTTCAAAGAAAGTTGTTAAGTCTTTTCAACGAGAACAACTTCAGTTTGCAACTTTTTATTCAACTGATTCTATTGATAACCAGCGACTTTAGTATATACTTTTCCGATATAGTGTAACGGCTAGCACGGTCCGCTTTCACCGGGCAGACCCGGGTTCGACTCCCGGTATCGGAGTAATTTCACATTTTCATTTTTTTTTATCATTTTTTGTAACTTCGTTGACTCATAACAACGTAAAAACTCGACACTGCTAGGCGCACCCCGCCTGGTGAACGTCCGCCAAGATCACGCGCGCAACATATATAATAAGTCGGGCAGCCTAAGATTTTTTCTTTCGGTTGGTAACGTATCTATTCTACGTTCATTATTGTTGCTGAAAAAAAATCATGGCCGACGTCGTTTTAGGATCCCAGTGGGGAGACGAAGGAAAGGGAAAGCTTGTGGATGTCCTCTGTGAGGATATCGATGTTTGCGCACGTTGCCAGGGAGGTAACAACGCTGGTCATACCATCATCGTGAATGGAGTCAAGTATGACTTCCATATGCTCCCATCTGGTCTCGTGAACCCAAAGTGTAAAAACTTGATTGGCTCGGGAGTTGTGGTTCACTTGCCTTCTTTTTTCCAGGAACTGGAGGCTATTGAAAGTAAGGGACTGGACTGTTCTGGCAGGTTATTCGTTTCTTCAAGAGCTCATCTTGTCTTTGATTTCCATCAAAGAACTGATAAATTGAAGGAGGCCGAGTTGCACGAGAATAAAAAGTCCATCGGAACAACTGGTAAGGGTATTGGTCCTACCTATTCCACCAAGGCTTCTAGATCTGGTATCCGTGTTCACCATCTGGTCAGCGATGAGCCTGACTCTTGGAAAGAGTTTGAAACCAGATTATGCCGTCTTATCGAGACCAGAAAGAGGAGATATGGTGACTTTGACTGTGATTTAGACTCAGAATTGGCGAAGTACAAGGTTTTGAGAGAGAAGATCAAGCCTTTCGTCGTGGATTCTATTGAGTTCATGCACGATGCCATCAAGGAGAAAAAAAAGATCCTGGTTGAGGGTGCCAACGCTCTTATGTTGGACATCGACTTTGGTACCTATCCTTATGTTACTTCTTCAAACACCGGTATTGGGGGTGTTCTGACAGGTCTAGGTATTCCACCTAAGGCTATCAACAATATTTATGGTGTTGTTAAGGCCTACACAACCAGAGTCGGAGAAGGTCCTTTCCCTACAGAACAATTGAATGAGGATGGAGAGAAGCTGCAAACCATTGGTTGCGAGTACGGTGTCACCACTGGTAGAAAGAGAAGATGTGGCTGGTTGGATTTGGTGGTGCTCAAATACTCCACCCTGATAAACGGATACACTTCGCTGAATATCACCAAACTGGATGTCTTGGACTCTTTCAAGGAGATTAAGGTTGGTGTCTCTTATACTTACCAGGGCAAGAGAATCACTACTTTCCCTGAGGATCTTCATGCTCTTGGTAAGGTAGACGTTGAGTATGTTACTTTCCCAGGTTGGGAAGAAGACATCACCAAGATCAAGAAGTATGATGATTTGCCAGAGAATGCCAAGAAGTACTTGAAGTATATCGAAGAATACGTTGAAGTTCCTATACAATGGGTTGGCACTGGTCCCGGTAGAGAGTCGATGTTAGAAAAGAACATATAGAATAAAAATCCTAGTATTTGCATCTGTTTTTCAAAGACTGCTATTAAAAGTTTTCCACCACTCCGATACATCATCACCTAGTGAGGAGATCAAGTCCGCATGCGAATCTGTATTGAAAATATCCTTTTTTGAAGGATCTTTGGAATCGAACTTCTTGGCAATTATTAGGCTGGTACCGTACACTTGTGATTCTTTTAGATCTTTCAGCAGGATCCACCAGTTGCGCCCTGTTTTCAGTAGATTTTCATCTTGAAGTAGAATGTTATGTTCTGATCTTGATTCTGTGGAGAGAGATAAAATTGATTGATTCAAACTTATCAGTTGAGACTTTGAGATTTTTTGTTTATTCTTTGGCTTACTGGTATCGTTAAGGATCGACCCTTTCACAGTCTCGTTATCCTTAAAAGTCAATGTGGAGAACAGGTCGGAGTCTAAACCACGAAACTCGTCATCGATATCTCGGAATGAAATGACTGGAAATGAACTTTGGTTACTGTTCGATGGCTGGTCATATAGCAAATAGTAGAATGTAGAAGGTTTGGCCTTGACACAGCTTTGATACTCTTTGATATTTTCCAGAACTAACCTGTAGAGACAAGTTTGCCAAAGCTTGTAGAGAGCATCTTCGACTTTTCGATAGTACTCTGGATCATTGAGTGATTCACAATCGCCACGATAAATGACTGTGAAAGCAAGACCGGCAACTTCGTATATCAATAACTTATGTTCCATATAAGCGGACTCATTTTTTTGTTTAAGAAAGACAAGTTTATCACATATCTCTCCATCGTCAGAATTGGTATGCAGCTTAACCATTCCGACTAAAAATTTACCTCTTTTTTCGGTCGTTTCAGGACCAGGTGTATTTTCTGTGTCTTGTGGAGTTTCAGGTGACTCCAAGGTTGGGGGTGCCTCGCCTTTATTATAGAACCAACTCACTTCAGGCAAGTAGCCGCTAATCGAAGACATGGCATCTAAGGTCATGGTTGCAGGGTACATAATGTTACCCAGTTGTGTGGTCAGAAAGTTCTTGGAAGGCTCTAGAAACGACAAGCCTTGGTTGGCTATTTGGTAGAAAAGATTTTCATGTTCATCCTCTGGTGAGGTGGGATCAACTTCGGAAGGAGAAAGGATATTGCCTTCACTCAGATTATTAGTGGTTAGACCCACTGATAGGGCTATGTGTTGCTGATAACGAATAAGATCCACAATTGATTCCTGTTCGAATTTGGAGTCTGTATTTTTCCACAGAACTCCAAAGTTCTTTATAGGTGTTTTCGTTGTATTCATAATAATAATATCCAGCATATCCGCATCTTGCGACATCAGTTGGGCCAGATTAGTTTCTAATGAGTCAGTAAAGCCATTAGGCAGTTGAATTGAGGATTTTCTGAAAGAGTGGTCGACATCGATAAATCCTTCATTCTTTATTTCAAAGTTGACCCATTTATTTTTACACCAGGTAGACCACCAGTCTTCTAGCAACTGAGAAAATGATTCCAAAGGCAGCTGATTATAGTTAAAAGAGAACTCACCGTTGTGCAATCTCCACCACCTGTATCCATCTCGCAGTTCTGCCTCCGTATATTCAGGTAACGCTAAGAACCTTAGGGTGAATACCTTCTCGTCTGTAGCAGCAGCTTTAAGTTCTGCTAGCCGTATGGAAAGTACTATCCAATAGTCTTGCTCTACATTGAGAAGAACTAATCTAGATTTCTGTGTATCGATAAACCTCAGTTTATTACCACCCTTGAACTTAGAAGAAAAGTCTTGCAATCCTTCAATCATGCCTATAAGTTTTAACTTTTGAAAATTGGAAGTTTCAGCCCCATCAAACCGTATGAAGCACAGCAGTTTCCTTTTCAACTCTGAATCAGTCTCATCAAGATCTGAATTTACCCTGTCATCTTCACTCGAGACCAACTTAGGGTTAAATATGGCCAGAAATTGGAGCCCTGGATACGACTGAAGCACCAATCCCTGTTCCTTTGATTCCATGGTAGCCAGTCAGAGGTAAAGGGAAGATCAAGTAGTACCTGAGTATGCAAAATGTAAGAAATAGGGCTAACCTTTCACCATAACATGGTGGTTGGAGATATAAGAATCCGCGAAGGAAACTGTCCTAGAAGAAACATCCAACATCTACAAGATTTATTCAACTTAACTTGGTTCCCAAATTTCACGTTCCTCTTTACTACAACCAATGGTGGAAGATACTTCCAAACTGAACCCTTCAAAGTTAGGCACCAAGGAGTACTGGGATGAATTCTACCAGCTAGAAAATTCAAATTTCAAAGAAGACTCTGAAAATGTTGGTGAATGCTGGTTTGACGATTCAGACGCAGAAAACAAGATAATCGAGTTTTTGTTCGACAGAATAGAGGATGGATCTTCTGAGTTTTTTCAGAATAGTTCAAGAATATGTGATCTTGGTACCGGAAATGGTCACTTATTGTTTGAATTGAGGAAGGAGGGATTTCAAGGTGATTTGGTAGGGCTGGATTACTCGGAAGTCTCTGTAGAGTTCGCTAGGGCAATAGCTGAAAAGCACGCTGTGAAGGGACTGACCTTCCAACAATGTGATATATTAGATGAAGAATCGTCTGTCCTGAATGATGAAAATGATAAATTTGATATACTATTGGATAAAGGGACCTTTGATGCAATTGCCCTGAGTTCTTCCAAGTACAATGATGGTAAGACTGGGATTGAAGTTTACCCTTCTACTGTGAAAAAGCTACTCAAAAAAGGAGGAATATTGCTGGTAACTAGTTGTAATTTTACTGAATCGGAACTGATAAACCACATTACTAAGAATAACGAGTTTACAGAAGAAAGACACATTGACTATCCAAAGTTTGAATTTGGTGGTATCCAGGGTCAGACCATATGCAGTATTTGTTTCATCAAAAATTAAGACCATCTCTTCCTACTCATTTTGGTATAAGTTTCGTCATTCTATCATACAGTTCGTCCCGACTCGTACTATTACCAACCTTGATGGAGTATTGTAGAGGTCTACCGTCTTCTTGGAGGGTTATTCGAAGGAACTTTTCACTTTGCAGAGAGCTTTCCATGCCTTTATCAATTTTTAGACCTTTAACCAAGGGAATATTTAGCAACGATCTGAAAGTAGCATCTTGTCTCATAATTAATTTATAATCTCCAGAATCAGCTTTGTCAATCAGCCTCAGTATACCTACACCTTTTTCTTTCCAGCCATCCTTTATATCATCCAAATTGAGACGATACAGTTTAGATTTTACTGAGTAAAGGGATTTTTCTTCAGTCTCTGTTGATTGGTCTTGAATGTTCATTTGGACTTTGGCGAAAAGTGGTATTCCCTGCGTGGGTTTGTCTTTGGAAGAATTGTCAGACTTTTCAGTCCTATCGTTTTCAGCTTCAGCCTCTGGGGTTTGCTCCTTTTTCGAACCCAGCTCTTCAAACACTGACTTTTTAGTCAATGAGCTTTTGAATGCATTGCCAAAAGAGGAACCTGTTCCAAATACAGGTTTAGATTTTTCTGTAGATTCTGGCTTGGATTGATCTTTTTGTTCAGGGGTACCTTTTGATTCTTTAGTGTCCTTCGACTCTTCATTCGTTTCTGTCTTCGAAGAATTGGATCCAAAGACGTTCTTCTTCGTAAAAGCACCAAATCCCCCAACACTTGCAAACTTTGTTTTCTGGCCAAACACAAATTTCGGTTTTTCAGGTAAGGGAGGAGGTGATTTAGTGGGCTCGCTATCCTTGCTCGTTTCACTAGCAAGCGGAATTTCACTTTTTAGTTTCTTTGACTTTTCCGAGTCTTGTTCAGAATCTGTTCCTAGAACTGGTTTTCTTTTTTTAATGGGAGGTAAAGGAATTGGCTTCTCCACGGGCTCCTTTTCCACTGAGTTCTTTTCATCCGATGCGTCTGTTTCCTTAACGTCTTTAGATTTTTCTGTGGTCTCAGCTTCAGATTGAGAGGGTTTTTCCCTCAAATGCTTTGGGTCACTGTCTTTGGAGCCTTCGTCTTCTTTGCTACTCATTTGTCTAGGAAGGTTGTAGAAGAACAAAGGGTGGAACAGGAGAGTTTCGTGGTGATGAATTTGATACTAGGAGGGTACACTACCCTATGATAACTAGCACCAAAGTATTGGAAAGTAGCAGTTTCTGCCAAAACGTAAAGAAATAGCTGATGAAGCATTAAGTCCAAATTGTGTACTATCAACATTGTTGCCGTCTGGCACTTATAAGGCCGATTCTTCTTTGCTTTAACTGTTACATAAGCGTTTTTCTATACAGTTAGCTAGCGATAAACCTTCAATTGGAAGGACATGTTCATTCATTGAAAGCGTAGACACAAGGATTACATTGGCTTACACCAATTGAAACCACTGGAGTGGCTATGGATTTTGTTCCTCTAGATGCCTGTCATATCTACCCATCTCCCTAGTAAATCCTAATCGAGACGAAACGTAAATAGGAAAGGCACGCACTCACGCCTAGAAAAACTCCCCAACCAAAACATCACAACAATAACATCAAGTACCCAGACAGAATGGAAACCATTTTAAGGGTCAATCAGTTGAACGGTGAAACCTCATCGATGTTTGAAGTTGCATCTGCTAATTCCATACAGGTCAATGGCCAAGAATTTAAATTCGATTCGATTTACGATGGACAAGTAGGTCAACAAGAGCTGTTTGAAAGAACGGTGCAGCCATTTCTGGATTCTGAGATCATTCCTCACTCTAAAGACGTTACAATGTTCACTATGGGGCCTTCAGGAGCAGGAAAGTCTTATACGGTCTTTGGAACAGCTGATAACGCTGGATTGTTGTACAGGTCTTTGAGCTATCTTCTTCAGCAGGTGACTGGAGATATGGCTTCTTATGACACAGTGAAGAAACACCTAGGCATGAACTTGCTGAACCCATCAAAGTCAGCCAATCAAACAGGAAACTCTTCAGGGCATTCTGCAGTGACTGTGTCAATGTTTGAGATTTATAACGACTCCATCAAGGACTTGCTTGCAAACAGAGAAATAAACTCGAGATCGGTATTAGATATAGTCACGGACCCAAGAGATGGAAAGTTGAAACCAAGAAATCTTTCACAGTTTTATGTTGGAAATGTGGATATCTGTAAGAGATTGATTCAATCAGGATTGAAGAACCGGAGGGGAGTCCCCAAGGGTACAAAGTCTACTAGCTCAGGCTCTCATTGTTTTGTGCATATTAACTTTGTTAAAATCTCGAAGGATGGGAGGAAATCTGCCGTTTCTAGATTTAGCCTGGTAGATCTCTCTAGCATTGAAAGCACCAAGAGTGCTCAAGAGAAAAATATTACCATGAAACAAAAGTCAACCAACAACGCATCTATTCTAGAACTGGGCAGGTGCATTCATTCTTTGAGAGTGGGGAAGCAGGAGATGTCCTTGCTGAGAACTAATAAAATGGCCAGACTCTTGTTTCATGACTATATCAAGAACAAGGGAATGAATCCCCTTTTAAAGTTTGTAGTGAATCTGAATTCTAACGGTGATCAAGCTACATCATTACAAATTTTGAGGTATATTTCATCAAGTATCAATGAGGATAAGAGATCCTCGTCTCGTCCTAGCTCAAGTAGCTCTAGGGACAGTGTTAACAGACTTCCAGTCTCCCAGAGATTGAGCAGCCGTATCTCTAGCACTCACAGTGAACGAAAGGAGACTCTTGAAAAGATCAAGAGAGAAAAGGATATGCTTGCTAAAGAAGTCCAGCAACTGCAAGACAAATTAATGGAAAATGAAATTAGCATCAGAAAAGAAGTTTCGAACGGTTTTGAAGAGTCGATAGCAAAACTGAATGATGAATTCAAACAAAAAGAACTTGCTCTTCAAAACAGTTTGGAGAAAGACTGTGATAGAAAACTTACTGACCTAGCAGATGAGTATGAGCAAACTCTGTGCTCAATAAAGAATGAGCTTGATTCAAAATCAACTGAGAACCAAGAACTAATGAAGAAAATTGCATCCTTAAACGATGAGCTAAAATATAACAGAATTGAGAATGACTCTTTTCAATCTTCAATATCAAAGCTTAACGAAACCATTGAACTAAAAGCCCAGAAAATAACTGATCTTAAGGCGAGCTCTGCCAGTTTGAGAGAAGAGCTTGATACAACTACCGCCAGTCTCAATGAAACAACAAAATCACTGAATGACAATAAGGAACTTGTGACTCAGTTACAAGCCGAGATTGCTAAAAATAAAGCCCTTCTAGAACGGAAAGAGTTCGGTTCTTCAGAGATTAAACATGATTATGAGAACCAGATAAAGGATTTAAATAATCAGATTAAAAGATTAGATGCCGACTTAGCTAATGGGCAAAGTATTATCAAAGAGTTGGAATCTAATCTAGAACAGAAGATGGTAGAAGTTAGTGACCTCAAGGCGAAACTGTCTCAGGCCGAAAAGAGTATTGATTTCAACAAAAGGCATATCGATATTTTAAAAGACAAGTTCACTGCTTCTAAACCAAAGTTACCAATCACCAATGAAACTAAATCAGCTGTTGAGCATCCCGAAAATAACAAAGCTCATGCGCCAGCAGATCCAGAATCTTTGAAAGAAAATATTTCTCCACCGAAAAAATCCAAGCATAAATCAAGTTCTAGATCTCAGAAAATAGATGATGCCCTAAAATTGACGTCATTTACCCTTTTTGACAAACTAGACCCCCAATCTGCTACTTCATCGGTGAAGAGAAAGAACAACATCCTCAGCTCACCAACAAAGGCCAGTGAATTGCTGATGTCATCTCCCACTAAAAGTAGGAAGAAGCTAAGAAAGAAAGAGATAATCAACATTTTTGATGACAATGAGTTAGATTAATCACTATATAAGTATAGATCTTTTGCTCACATAAAAATTGATGATACATGTTCGTATTCTCGATCGGTTCCTTCTTACCAATCGTCATCATCTTCATCCTCCTCATCGTCACTATCACGTCTAGCCTTCTGGCGAATTGCAGCGGCCAATCCTCCTGCTAGATTAGATTCTTCTTGCTTCTTTTGCATTAATGCTGCAGCAAGTCCACCCGCTAAAGGATTTGCCGCAGAACCATTGCTTTGAGTCGCTTGAGAAGCCACAGGTTGAGTTTGAACGGGAACTGCTTGTGTCCGGACAGGAGGTACTTGTGCTTGGGTGGGAGCTACTTTGGAAACAGGTGGATCACATTCCACCACATAAGCAGCAGGAACCCAACCTTCTTTAGATTCATCTAATGTCTTTGCTAACCACCAACCATTTGTTTCCTTCTGAAGAATATACACAACTTGATCCTTACTGATTGGCAACTCGGAGGGACTGCCGGTTCCTTGAAATTCATAGGCTGCTTTATATGTAGGGAATTTTGGCGTTTCAGTTGCTGGTGGCGGAGGTGGAGGAGGTGGGATAACTTTTTTAACAGGCTCTATGGGCTGAGTTGGCTGAACCCTTTGAGTAGGTCTGGTAGCTTGCACTGGTTGAACTGGTTGGACTCGTTGAACTGGAGGAACAGGTACTGCGTTAGCAGCTTTTGAAGCTTTTGGTTTCTGCTGCTGTGGAGGAGGGGGTGGCACCTTTTTGCGTTGAGTTGGCTGAACAGTTGCAACTGGAACAGACTGAGCTTGTGAATGAGCAAAAGCTGAGTTGGGCGTGGTTCCATAATTGTTAGCCCGCTGGGAGTAAGGTTCAGAAAATTCCGCTCCTGTGCGATATCTGTAAACTGCAGTACCGGTGTTTTTCCCTTTCGGTCTTTCTTTGGAAACGGAAGAAGCTGGAAGTCCAGGGGCCACTTGGATAGTTCCCGATTTGTAAACGTCTCCATTCAAAGGAACAGCAGTAGACTGCTGGGTCTTGATAGTGTGGATTTTGCCAGGTTTTTTGTAGTACTGAATTGTAGGACCAATTTGAATACTCAATCCTCGATTTATGTTCTTCAAATGAGTTACTAACTCAGTTTTGAACCTGAGATTAATTAAAGGATCAGGTCTTGATCCTCCAGTCAACGAAATGGCTAACCAGTCATCAGCTAAGTTTGACATACCAACATAGGAAATTGAATTGACAGAAATCTGGTCAACATTGTATGCTATTTTTCTTTCAATTACTTCTTCTGCAATGATATAAAAAGTGGATTTTGTCAGAAGAAAAATACGAGGTACTCTGACAGACGACCTACCAAACTTGGCGTGCAGGATGTCTCCACGAAAAGAGAAAACTATCCTGTCATTGATACCCACTTGGGAGATCAAGAAGCGACCAAAACCTGATCTATCATTACAACCAAGGTAATCACCGGTGTATTGTCTGCTTCCCAACATAGACATTCTTCTTCTTTCTTTTTTGTTAATTACCAGCGATGTGCCGTAATCTCTCAATTGCTCAAAGACATTACCACCTTTCTTCTCACGAATAATCCTTTGCAAGGCCTTGGCAGCATCAACTCTGACCTTAAACCATCTACGAATGGCACGTTGGATGACCTTGGCCTTGTTTGACCAATAGTTTTCTCTCATAGATTCCAAGGAGAACAAAGTCTCGGGTTTTTTGATAAAGATCTTCGTGACACCAACTTGCCATTCTGATTCAGGAATTCCAGCATCTTTGAGGATAACTTTACAAGCTGATTTATGATCTCCTTCCCAAATATAATCACCTGCATAGGAAGTCTTCGTTGACAACAAGTAAAATCGCTCAGAAAACTTTTCAAACGTTTGTCGATATGCAAAACCTGCTCTTCTAATACGAACATTTTCTTGCAGACCTAGATATTTCACTTGGTGCAGTACAGCTTTGTTGTCGTACTCTGTGGGTGACTTGCTTTGATTTGGCTTAATGGTTCTAATATATGAAGGTTGAGCCTGAGATAGTGTGTCCACTAATAAGTTAGCACTAGTCTTGATCTTTGCACTTGCCGTTGTGGGCCTATTTTTTCTCCCGCCACCATTATTTTCCACAGGTTCAGGGAAAATAGTCAGCAGAAATGAATCCTGAGTGGTTTTTATCATCTCCAGAAGATCCTTCAACATTTGATCTTTATTTTTATCAGTAATAGTATCGATGTCGTATGTGACATCTCCGGCATAATGTTTAATGACGAACTTGGAGGAACGTAAATCAAAATGAGGGTTTGTGGAAATCATGTTCAGTCTTTGCGTAAATGCTTGATCTGCAGCGCCACTATCAGCATGGGCTGTTGCACAAGCATCATCCAAAATAGAGAATATTCCGGGTGGCCTTTTAGCTTCAATCAGATCACAAACAATTTTGTTGTTGAAATATTTGATGGGCTGCCATTGAATTTGTTCTTTGACATATTCATCCTGTTCAGATTTCAAAGTCAGCTGGATGAAAATCTGCTGCAATTTTTCGTTGACATAGTTAATACACAACTGCTCAAAGGAGTTTTGCTCAAAAATTTCAAAACCGTAGATATCAAGAATTCCGATCGTCTTGTGCACAGTCTCACTTATGTGAGCTAGAGATTTGTTAGTTCTATCAACAATCCAATCAAACAGATTACTATAGATACCTTTGGAAAGAGCATCTCTGACAGCAGTTGCTTGGGTAATGTTCAAAGGAACATGGTAAACAGATCCACGTCTTGATCCGTGACTTGTCTCCACGATTCTTTCGATCAGAGAGTTGGAAAGAACTTGAGAGTTTACCTGTAAGAGGTATGCAACAAAGTCTGTGACAGAAGAATCTCTAATTTGAGCGTTTCCTTCTTCATTTTCGACAAAAGAAATGTTACCAATCCATAGGATGGCGGCGAGAATTCGGAACACCTGGTCCTGTTCACTTTGACTAAGACCAATTGTTTGCATGGCTTTCAGTGTGTCTTTATACTCTTTAACATCATCGATGGTGTCGACAGTAGTGCAACCAGATGCGCTCGTATAGACATATTGTTCAGGAAGCTGTACACCAAAAGTTGAACGGTAGTTTTCACTAGCACTTTTGGTAAACTGATAAAAAATGTGGAAATTTCTTTCATTTCTAATTTGACCTACTACTCTTTGCTTTTCTAGCAAGTAGTTGGTGATATGGGCACCAATAGGTTCGTAGCCTGCATTGAACTGAATTTCCAGGTATTTACCATGTCTTGAGGAGTTGTTGTTTCTCAATGTCTTAGCACATCCGAATGATTCCAATAAAGGGTTTGTAGCCAAAACCATATCCTTGATCTGTTGAATTTGAGACGAAGACTGACCACCACTAACAGCAGCAATGTACTGCATAATCTGTTTGGCAGCCTCCGTCTTTCCTGCACCAGATTCACCAGAGATGATGACACACTGGCTCTCCGCGTATGCTTGCATGTTGTAGAACATCGATTCCGCAATAGCAAACACATGCGGAGGGACTTCAAGTCTATTCTTTCCTCTATAACTGTTCAGGATAGCATCCGTGTACAAGCCCAAATCTCTGAAAGGATTCACAGAAATCAGCACATGACCGATGTAAGTGTAAATAGTACCGTTATGAAATCTCTTCTCTAAGTTCTCGTTGATTGAGTTGTCACTAATGGTGGATAGAAGTGTCAAATCGGAGACACCGACCTCCTTCTTTTTATGGACATCAAACTCGGCCTTTTTGACGCCCCCTCTTTTGGCGGGTTGCTCTCTGACTTGTTTGTTACGACCGATTCGCTTTGTAATGGCCATGGTGAAACAATTGGTTCCTTTAGCGTTAGAGGGAGACGATTACTTGATAAAAACTATTTTTAAGCCACCAGGCCCGGTTCTACCTTTGAAGGTGATTTCGAGGATTACAAGGAGAAGCTATCTGCTGGTAGGCGCACTACTCTGGTTTTCCTGCAAACTATAATATCAGAAAACCAGACAAAGCAAAGACGAGACTCCATCTGTCAAATTACAGAACTTCAAAGCCTACAACTTCAAGTCATGTGGGAAGATTATTTTTCAGTCCAGATATTTTTCATCATATTAAGGGAGACATTGGAGTCTGCCATTATCGTCTCCGTTCTGCTGTCCTTCTTGAAGCAGAACTTTGGCTCTGAAGACCCCAAGACTTACAAGAGTCTACAGTTTCAAATTTGGTTTGGTGCTTTGCTGGGAATGCTTATTTGCTTGGCTATTGGAGGAGCAATGATTGCTATATTTTACTTTGTTGGTAACGACCTATGGTCGTTGGCTGAGAGAATCTGGGAAGGGGTTTTCAGTATCGTATCTGCCTTGATCATTTCTATCATGGGTTTGGCCCTGCTGAGAATAAATCAGATACAGACCAAGTGGAAGTCCAAGTTGGGCCAAAACCTCACTTTAAAGAATTTAGACGATATCATCATTGGAGACACCGACGTGGAGCAGCTGAGTAGAATTGGAAAGCTGCGCTACAGAGTGAAACTTTTCACCGAAAGGCATGCATTGGCCTTACTTCCTTTCATTACCACGATGCGAGAAGGGCTAGAGGCAGTTGTTTTCATCGGGGGTATTGGTGTGAGCCAGCCCTTCTCGTCATTCCCATTGGCCATATTGGCCGGTGGAGCAACTGGATTCCTCATCGGGTGGATCATGTTTAGAGGAGGAAACAAGCTGAAGTTGCAGTATTTCCTGATTGTGTCCACCGGGTTCCTGTACATGGTGGCATCTGGCTTGATGTCCAGAGGAGTGTGGTTTTTAGAGTTGGAAAGGTATGTCCAGCTGTGTGATGGGCAAGACATGTCCGAAGTTGGGTCGGGACCTGGTTCATACGACGTGAGCAACTCTGTTTGGCACGTCAACTGTTGCAATGGGCTCACCGACGGTGGCTGGATGTTGCTGAACGCATTGGTAGGATGGACCAATTCTGCAACGTATGGCTCCGTTATTAGTTACATTGCATTTTGGCTTTTTATTGTGGCACTTCTTAAAGTGAAACTGTTTCAAGAGCACAACGGATACCTTCCATTCATTCCCTTCTCATGGCAAAAACGCCAAATCAAGAAAAGAATTACACTTTTGAAAAGTGCAATATCAAATGCCAATGACCAGTATTCAGAGATCTACAGTGAAGGAAGGCCTTCCTTGAATGCGCAAGATGCCGGTGTAGCCGGTGTAGCCGAAAACGAGACTGAGAATGGAGAAAGGGAAGCATTACTTAGCTGAAACAACAACTACGAATAGCAATGGGGGCGGCGTGGATCACAGCCATGCGATTCTTATCACTAGATCTACCAGGGTCCTTTACTGGCTGAAAAATTTCACAAATTTCACAAATTTCAGTGACTGGCCGTAAGCTGCACCAGTTTGGTCAACTTCCTGAAGTAGACAAAAGTACCGAACCCTTTTTTTTTCAATTGTCAAATCAGCGACAACCAGGGTTTAATCAGTAGCAACGTTATGATGTACATAGAATGCAAATGCTAAGAGCATCATTGCTAGTAATTTAATTATTGATTCGGGGAATCTATATACCTAGATAAGCAATGTTGGCAACATTATTGGGCCAGGTTTACCAAACTGATCGGTAATTTCTCTTTTATCTTTCTTTTCTCCTCACGTACGCCTCGAAACTGGCCATTCCAAAACGAGGCGCGAACCTTCTTGATCGCTTATCTCACCATAATATTATTAATCCCAACAGGCAAAAAAGTTCCGAAATGCCCCAGTGTATGGGGATCACACTAACGGGAAAAAGATGCAAGATAAAGACAAAAACGGACAACTATTGCAGATACCATGAAAATCAAGGGCTGACGACAATGTGCAGGAAGCCTGCGTTGCCCCCAAGGGAAGGGTTCATCTACGTTTACACCCTGAAGTCACTGGCTCTTCCCAGCAGTCACAAGCAAAAATGGCTTCGACTAGGCAGCGGTAACCATTCTAGAAACATCGATTTGCTGAAATCAGAGCCTTTTGATCCTAAGAACAATATCCTAATTAAGGTAGGCGCCACTACTAACAATCCAAAAACCCGAATTCGTCAGTGGGAAGATAAATGCAAGTTGGAACTAGCACTGATAACACCCAAATTAGTGATAGCAAATTCAAAATCCCGAAGGGGTCTTTCGGCATTATTTGAAAAATTATCCTTGGACCTTTCTATTAGAAGCACTAAAAGACAAGAGATGAAGCTACTACGAGAGTGGACTACTTATAACAATTTAGGGTTCCAGTCCAATAACGTCTTTGCCAAAGAAGAGCAAATTCATTCTCTGCTAAGAGCAAATTACGGGCGTGGGACGGTTTTTTGCCAAGGCTGTAGTAAGGGTGGGAAGAACGTTTTTTTGAGGCATAGAGAGTGGTTTCTTATCCCGAGAAGGAAGTTGTACAACGTCTTACTCCAAATAGATAAGACACTACATACTAACCACTAAATGAAATAGAATAGAAAGTGCCAAGACTTGAGTACCGCACTACATTGTCGGATTATGCAGGTAGTGCATATAGATGTACCCAGGTTAAGATTTCTGGATAGATTCATGCTTCCAGGGAGTTATCTCTGCAATATTTTTCATCAAACGGAGATCTAAGAGACTTTTCGGAAGATAGGCCATGACAAAAGGGTAATGTTATCATTTCACTTGTAGACTGAACTGAAATATATAAAGAGGGGAAGAATGCCCTCTTAAACTCTTCTTTCTTTCTTCATCCTATTCATCCTCTATCTCTCTCCATTGATAAAGAATGCAATTGACCAACCTCTTGAGTTTGTCCACTTTGGTGGCTTTAGCTGTAGCCGTTCCAGACTTCTACCAGAAACGTGGTGCTGTTAGTTCAAAGGAAGCTGCTCTTTTGAGAAGAGAAGCTTCCGAATGTGTATCTAACGAGAATGTTGAGATCGAAGCTCCAAAAACCAACATCTGGACCAGTTTGTCAAAGGAGGAAGTCCAAGGAGTGTTGGACTTGATGCATTCAACTTACAACATGACTGAGATCACTGATGCTGACTTTTTCTCCAACTATGTCCTTTGGATTGAAACCTTGAAGCCTAACAAGACTGAGGCTTTGACTTACTTGGATGAAGATGGAGATATCCCAGTCAGAAACGCCAGAACTGTTGTTTACTTTGGTGAGGGAGAGGAAGGATACTTTGAGGAGCTTAAGGTCGGACCACTGCCAGTCAGTGACGAGACCACTATTGAACCTCTTTCATTCTATAACACCAATGGAAAGTCCCAACTTCCATTTGAGATCGGTCATTTGGACAGAGTCAAGAGTGCCGCCAAGTCTGCATTCCTGACGGAAAACTTGAACACCACGATCATGAGAACTGTTCTTGAAGACCTGATTGGTGTTCCTTACGATGACATGGGATGTCACGCTGCTGCTCCTCAATTGCACGACCCAGCAACTGGAGTTACTGTTGACTACGGTACCTGTAACATCAACACTGAAAATGATGCTGAGAACTTGGTCCCAACTGGATTCTTCTTCAAGTTCGACATGACTGGAAGAGATGTTTCCCAATGGAAAATGTTGGAGTACATTTACAACAACAAAGTCTACAACTCTGCTGAAGAGCTCTACGAGGCAACTCAGAAGGATGATTTTGTTAGATTGCCAAAGATTGACGTTGATAATCTTGACTGGACTGTTATTCCAAGAAACGAGTCTCATCCTATTAGACACTTGGACGACAGAATGTCTCCTAGATTGGTTGAACCACAGGGACGTAGATGGGCTTACGACGCTGACGAAGAGTACTTCTCATGGATGGACTGGGGTTTCTACACTTCTTGGAGTAGAGATGCTGGTATCAGTTTCTTTGACATTACATTCAAGGGTGAGAGAATCGTTTACGAGTTATCTTTGCAAGAGCTGATCGCTGAATACGGTTCAGATGATCCACACAACCAGCACACTTTCTACTCTGATATCTCTTACGGTGTCGGTAACAGATTCAATCTAGTTCCAGGTTTCGACTGTCCAGCTACTGCCGAGTACTTCACCACTGACACTTTCGAATATGATGAATTTTACAACCGTACCCTGAGTTACTGTGTTTTTGAACACCAAGAAGACTACTCATTGCTGCGTCACACTGGTGCTTCTTACTCGTCTGTTACTCAAAACCCAACTTTAAACGTTAGATTCATTTCCACCATTGGAAACTACGATTACAATTTCTTGTACAAATTCTTCTTGGACGGTACCATGGAAGTTTCCGCTCGTGCTGCTGGTTACATTCAAGCTGGTTACTGGAACCCTGAGACCAGTTCTGCTTATGGTCTTAAGATCCACGATGTTCTGTCTGGTTCTTTCCATGACCACGTTTTGAACTACAAGGTCGATTTGGACGTTGGTGGAACCAAAAACCGCGCTACTCAATACGTTATGAAAGACGTTGACGTTGAATACCCATGGGCTCCAGGTGTGGTTTACAACACCAAGCAGGTTGCTAGAGAGGTTATGGAGACTGAAGAGTTCAACGGTATCAACTGGCCTGAAAATGGACAAGGTATCCTTTTGATTGAGTCTGCTGACGAAACCAACAGCTTCGGCAACCCAAGAGCCTACAGTATTATGCCAGGTGGAGGAGCTGTCCACAGAATTGTGAAGAACTCTCGTTCTGGACCAGAAACCCACAACTGGGCTCGTTCCAACTTGTTCATTACCAAGCACAAGGACGAAGAGGTCAGATCCGCCAGTGCTTTGAACACTAACGCTTTGTACGACCCACCTGTCAACTTCAACGCTTTCTTGGACGGTGAAAGTTTGGACGGTGAGGACGTTGTTGCTTGGGTCAACTTGGGTCTGCACCACTTGCCAAACTCCAACGATTTGCCAAACACCATTTTCTCAACTGCCCATGCCTCCTTTATGTTGACTCCATTCAACTACTTCGACAGTGAGATGTCTAGAGATACCACTCAGCAAGTCTACTACACTTACGACGGCGAGACCGACGAATCCAACTGGGAGTTCTACGGAAACGACTGGAGCTCATGTGGTCTAGAAGTCCCTGAACCAAACTTTGAGGACTACAAATACGGAAGAGGAACCCGTGTTAACAAAAAGATGACCAACTCTGACGAAATCTACTAAATTAGTCGATAGAGTGAGTCTTACCTAGCCATGGAGCTACCTCTCCATTTTTGATTTCTTTTCTGCTTCTTTTTTTTGTTCTATAGCTTAGCTAATAAACTTTTTTATCATTTGGCCATGTCTTGTAGTTATGATACGATGAGCTTGTCTGTCAAGATGCTCCACCGCCTTCAGAAGTGTGAGTACTATATAATTGAAGTGAGATTTAAGGAGCACTAACTAGGGAGGCTAAACAAGGTCCAATGCTGACAATTGACATGAGTGTAACTCAAACATTAAGTTGTACTCCATTGTGCGTGTCCTATAGTATACATGGAACCATAGGACTTATAGGCTAATCTAAGTTCCGCTTGGTACAAAACAAAAATATTGATACAATCGAAAAAAAAAACGACCTCGGTGAGGGTTGAACTCACGATCTTGCGATTAACAGTCGCACGCCTTAACCAACTTGGCCACGAAGTCTTTCTACAAACGTCATAGAAATAGTCTTAATACATAGCAAAATTAATTCCATTTCAGACATTTACCGATAGACTCAAAAGCAAGACAGTAATCTTGAGAGAACAGCACTTGAGTGATTTTTATGTTTGAATACCCTTAGCGAAGCAGCACTGGTTCGCTTTGTTTCTTCGCATGCGTTCAGATGACAACTTTTATTCTAAGGATGAAAACTATTACACTATCATCAAGTTGACCACTTTAAACCTTGTACTTTCGAACTGATAAAAGTCGTCTTTCATCTATGTAGGGCTAACTAACATATAAAATACACTCAATAAGTTTTCAATAACAGGCTCTCAATAACGTATCAAGTTGATCCAGCAACTGTGGTATAACCTTTAATTAGTAGAGCCCTTAGCTGCTGGGCCCATTTCTCTTCTCAATTTCCGATTTTAAGAAAGAGATGTCCCCCTTAATGTCCGAAACAATATGACTAGTTCTATTGGTCAATTTTGATTGCAGCTTTCCGTAAGATCCATATCCTAAAGCTCGCTTGAACATTGAATCCTTCGGATGTTCTGAACTCAGACCCTCCATGTAATTTTCCAGTTGTTTCAGCTGAAACATCAATGGTTGCATCTCACTCATCCGTGAGGTATCGCCCCGCAACGATAGCGAAGCACTAGCCTGCTTATAACTGGAGACATTCAGCTTTTCAAGGGTATTTTTCAAGTCTTGAATACTTCCACCTAGACGTTCAGACTCGCTTCTTTCTCTCTTTTCCTCTTCATCTTCAAACTTGATAGTCTGTCTCCCAAATCCGTTGTTGACATACTTTTGCTGGTATGCAAAAGGGTTGAATGTATTATCATCCTCTTCCTTTGGCGCTGTTTGCATCCCCGCATCTGAGTACACTGTATTGCCATATTTAACTCTGACCTCAGGGACAAATTTTATCCGCTTTGCTAAAAGCCCATACATGTCGTTCAGCTTATCAAGACAATGGTTTAAGTAGGAGCCTCTCCTTTCATACTGAAGTTTGAGCATGGGTCGAATCAAAAAGAGGGCCAAGGCATAGACAACCACTAGAAACCCTCCAGACCCGTACAAAAGTCGGGTCAAATAGAGCAGAGCCGCGGGCTTCGGAGCCACTAGCCTTGAAGGTGGTAAATTCTCTGGAAACGCAATGGCTTGCACGCTGCGTCCTGAAGACATGTTGTGATTCGAAGTTGTGTGGAGAAGGTGAATGAGAAGAAAGGGCTACTTCATATGACTAGCGCGAAATCGTAGGTAGTCGGTTATTAAGCGAACCGAGGTGATAGAAAAAACAGACAATATATCACATTACATAAGCATTCAGTATTCAACATCTTGATCCATGTTAGAGTCAAGAGCAACTTCGGCATAGTCGTTTTCCAAAGCAGCTAGATCTTCCCTTGCCTCTGCAAACTCACCTTCCTCCATTCCCTCGCTGACATACCAATGGACGAAAGCACGTTTCTTGTACATAAGGTCGAACTTTTCGTCAATTCTCTGCCATGCCTCTGCGATAGCTGTTGTGTTGGAGAGGGCACAGACAGACCTGGTTGCTGGTGCTAGGTCTCCATCAGGGACGTAATGAGGAGGTTTATAACACATTCCAATCTTGAATCCTGTAGGGCACCAATCGACCAGTTGAATAGTTCTCTTAGTCTTGAGCATGGCTACCGCATTTTGAACATCTCTGTTGACTACATCTCCGCGGTAAAGCAGACATGTAGCCATGTATTTGCCTACCTTGGGGTCGCATTTCACAAGCTGATTACTAGGCTCAAAACAGGCATTCGTGATTTCTTGCACACTGGAAGACTCGTGGCTAGACTTGCCATTGGAGAGTACAGGCGCATAGGACACCAACGGAAAGTGAATTCGGGGGTATGGGACCAAATTGGTCTGGAATTCACTCAAGTCAACGTTTAGAGAACCAGAAAATCTTAATGACGCTGTCACAGAGGACAACACCTGTGCAACAACCCTGTTGAGGTTGTCGTACGTAGGACGAGCAGTATCCAAATTCTTACGGCACATGTCATAAATGGCCTCATTGTCGACCATGAACGTACAATCAGAGTGCATAAGTGTGCTATGGGTGCTCAAAACACTGTTGTAAGGCTCCACTACACTGGAAGAGACTTGTGAAGCAGGATAAACAGCAAACTCAAGTTTGGTCTTTTTGCCGAACTCATTTGAAAGCTCCTCCAACAAAAGAGAACCAAAGCCTGATCCTGTACCTCCTCCAAACGAATGGGTAAACAAAAACCCCTGGAGGCCATCACACTGGTCTGCCATCTTTCTGAGACGTTCCATTACAGGACCCAGAAGCTCTCTTCCCACTGTGTAATGTCCTCTAGCGTAGTTGTTAGCGGCATCTTCTTTACCTGTAATAAGCTGCTCTTGGTAGAAGAGATCCTTGAATTTTCCAGTGCGGACTTCATCGACCACATTTGGCTCCAAATCGACGTATAGAGTTCTTGGAACGTATTTTCCTGACCCAGTTTCGTTGAAGAACGTAGCAAACCCTTCATCCTGTGCTCCTTTTTTCTCGTCTTCTAAATGCCCTGTAGGATCAATTCCGTGCTCCAGGCAGTAGAGTTCCCAGCTGGAGTTTCCGATCTGACACCCTGCCTGGCCCACGTTAATGGATATCACTTCTCTCATTTTGGTGTGCTAAGTGAGAGTGTTTGTTTATAGGCCTGATCGGGTCAAATATTTACATTTCCACATTAGCCAGTACACGTCGCGATGAGGACAATGCAGACATCAAAAATCATTATCATACATATTACGTAGAAGTAAGGTACTTAAAGTGATACACTGGCGCAAAGTGCTGCACCAACTCCAGAACCATCTTTGGCAATGTTGATGTGCGTACGACGCTCACCCTTGGTGCCTATCTGCGTCAAGGCTAAGGCGTCACGCAACATAGTACGGTAACCTGGGTAAAACTCGACAACAGATCCATCAACACCAATATCCACTTCGATGTGGTGTCCCTCCAAAGCACCAGTCAACATGATGATGGCTGCAATTGGGACAGCAGAGATGTAGGCAGAACGTCTGGAAATGGCTCTAGTCAAAGTTTGGATGGCTTGACGCTCCTCCAAAGTTGTAGGTAATCTCAGTGCCTGCAACAAGGTCACTTCGGTAGGCTTCATGTCCTTGGAATCATCAACCTCAAATAGAGAAAGATTCTCAGAATCCAAATCCCAAGGAGTTCGTAGACGATGTGGAAGACTTTCAAAGTCTGGATACTGGGTGAAAATCAGACCCTGGCCATGCAAATCAACCAGCATGTTTCTCAAGATCTCACCCATGAACATACCGGAAACACGTTTCTCAAAGAGATGGATACCAGGGTTTGCGGTGAGGGCGTCAACTTCCTTGTCGTACTTGGTCGTTGGGAGCACTTCAAGACGATTGTCGAAAGAACCCCATTCAGTGTTGATCACCATGTGTGTGACACCTTTAGCCTTCAAGTCTTTGACAACAGACTCAGGTAGCTTCTTCACATTGTCTAGTTTCTCCAAGTAGGCACCATTGGTACCGGTACCGAAAATGGCACCGATGATGGTCTCACCTTGTTTACCACCAGCAACGGCATTGGCCGAGTAGGCTCTGGACAACAGAGTACCCACGGTATCGTTGGCCAAAGCAGCAACATGGACTGGAATCTTGCCGGCATCCAAGTGTTTCTGCAGCAATTGGACGACATCTTTATCCACGACATCAGGAATGTTGAAACCCTTAGTCCAGCGGACCAGATATCCCGAATCCAGAGAATGCTGGGCAGTTGGGAAACTGAAGGTGAAACCCAGCTTCAAGTAATTGGTACGGGAGTTTTCTTCGTGTGCAGCCTCCAAGGCATCACCGTGATGTTCTTCCAGGAACTTTCTTATTTTGGAAGCCAGGTATGCGAATAGTTGGTCTCCAGTTCCAGTCATCATGTCGGGAGGAATTGGGGACTTTTGCTGCACCAAGTTGAAGGTGTTGTCTCCCTTCAAGTGGACAGAGCAAACTCTAAAGTTAGTTCCGCCTAAATCGGCGGCCAGATATGTGCCTTTTTCTTTTCCGCTTGGAACTTGAGTCACGTAAGCGGGAAGCATTGGCATACCCAGCTTGTCATCGTTGGATTCAAGACCCTTTTTGGCAAGTTCAATGAATTTATCAACTGAGCGTTGAAGGACCTCCTGAGTGACGTCAAAAGAGGATTGAATCTCCTTTACAGCTTCTTGCAAGGACATAGTAATTGTATAACGGGGGAGGGAAAAGCGAAACGAGAAGAGCAAGCACAGTCGATTTATACAGTTTTGTCTAAGAGGTGGTGATATATTTCGGGGCATGCATTGCGCGAATAGTTAGCAGACACTTTAAGTGCAGGGGCGGCACAATTCCGTCTTCGTTGAGGTGAAATTTTCTCGGGCCATAACTGTTGCAATGGAGAATTCATTGTTGCTTTCCACTCCAATCTGCTCAAATTTTTTTCGCAGCTTACACCATGCTGTCCGGGGTCTAAGTAATGCTTGGGGGTTTCTGCCTTTTCTCTCCTACCATGTACGGGCCCGATGTTCTCTCTCGGATTATTATCGCACGGAGTCTGCACTTATATTCGCGAGTCATTCCATTAAGCATTCCGCTTCCCCCCCTGTTCCTACTATCCCCATGCATTTGCCAAAAGACATGACACGAAAACGAGACACCCAAACACCACCCACTTTGCATGTGGGAGTAATTTTTCCCAGATCTCAGATGTTTGGGTGCGACATTTTTGGTTTGGTGATACCTATTGATGCATATGCAGGTCTTTTGTGCTCCTCTCATTCCACCTAACCAGTACTCTCTATCTCGTTTCTCTTCCTTCTCTCCTTATATTCTTCCACATGTTAGGCTTGAATATACTGGTGGGTAAGTACTACCACGCCATTCTAGCGTTTTGAATTTGTTCTAACCAGCGGATTAGTGGGAGAATCTCCAGCTAACTGGCTGATTGCATGGAGACTGCATGTATCTGGGTGTGCTATCAGCGTCGTATTAGACCAAAATATTCCAGAAAAAAATGCCGTAGATCTTATGATTAACTGTAAGTCGACAAAGTTTGGGTTTTTGACCTATCGGCCCACGCATCTTTTTTTTGGGGTCAATCACTTCCTTCAACGATGCACAGTGGAAGAACCTTTTAATTTGCTAATCATAGCGGCCAAATCGGTCAACGAACATAAGAGCATTTGCCAATCAGTAAGCTCCCATGTGGCAAAGAACGCTCTTGTACTTTTAGATTCCTCCTTTTGCATATCGCTAGAAAAAACTGTTCTGGGGTCGTTACCAGACGAGACTGTCATACTCTCTCTGCTGTGCTACGCCAACATACGAGAAACTAATCCGTTTGAGTACACGTTGCAGGGAAACGAAGTATCAATATTTATAGGCTGTTCGGACCCACACTGTAAAAACACGAGGATCACTGAAACCCTGCGGGGAGAAAGCGATACAGGTAAAACATTGCAAAACTTTCTCCAAGCTTTGCAAGATGGTGAAATATTTCCTGTGTCATGTCTCCAAATAGGAGTTGATCCCACAATGGATTTTCTCTTGTGGAACAGGTTGTTTTCTTTAGTGGCCATTGAAACAATGTGTTGGTCACTGGACGAACCAGACCCAACTAAGTTGATCGAGGATGCAGATTTTGCTCCCATCATGAAAGGACTACTTGACGACCTCTTGAGACTGGCCCACAGTGCTGGCAGCAAGACATTACCCACCCCAAACGAAACTGCAAAAACTAACAATCTTCTCCGAGAACTGTCAACGAAGCACACTGCCAAGTACCCTCCAAACATGCACACTACAAAACTAGATTATGCCCAAGCTGCCCCGTTGTTCTTCCAACATTACCATCACAAGAAAACGTGGTTGGATCTCTATCTTGTACAGATCCTTAAGATGGCGGATGATTTCTCATTGCAATTACCGTATGTGAACTGCCTGTTTGGTTATTCCAAAGTCATCAAAAACATCGCTTTACAACTCCGTAAAGCAGAACAAACTAGTCATCAAAACTTTGTTCTACCGTCTATGCAGCAGCAAATCCAAGTAGCACCAACCAGCAATCGAAATGGCTGCTACACCCCGTCACACCTCAATCATCTTGCAGCTACAACACCATCCTTGCAAGGTTATAAAACCGCACAAAATAAAAAATATATTCCCCGGAGTGGGTCAAACCAGTCCAGCCAATCCGGAAAACAATTGCAGTCTGCTTATGACAGGTTGGCACACCGTGCAAATATCCATTATGTATTTGATAACACCACAAGCAGATATGGAGACGTGAGCAGTGATGCAAGCATCAAGTCCAATAGCAACAAAGGCAGCAATAACAACAGTTCCATAAACTCTTTAGCCGACCAGAATACTCCCACTGTGGAGGAGACCAAGCCAACATTCCCCACGATATCTTGGGAGACAGCTACTACTGAGGATGGCTTTGATGTACCACCAAACCTCTTTTGAGACCAGGTAGATGACATACATTGTAGGTCTATAAATATATACTTAAAGTGCCATAGTCAGCCATTCCCAACTTCCCTGACCATCTGGACCTTTTCCAGAGTTCTTGCCATTCGTTGAGCCGCCAATACTATTAGCACTGCTATTGGTAGCATAGTCGAATCCGGCAAAAGAATCCTTCGAATCTCTGTTGGTTGGCGGAATAGGAGGGGGGTTCTGATCATCCCCAATTGATTTAGCAGAAGGTTTGGGTTTGCCGGTTCCACTGACCTTTGGTTCGTTATTTTTATCTCTTTGTCGTTTCTTTATGACGTCCGTTTTTAAGGATAGTGGTCTTACAGAGCCATGAAGCTTCAAGAACAAGCCACAAGCATTACAAAGGGGTTTACCGGATGGGTCCCTTCGCCATAAGGGTGTAGTTTGAGTTTTACAATTGGAACATGAAATTGGAATTCCGTTGTTGTTGTCCTTCAATTTCAAATTATCATCCTTCGCTTTCCGAGAAGAAGCGGTTTTTTTCTTCGTTGACGATGAAGGTCTTCGGATTCCGGAGATAGAGGAGTTGGCATTTGAAAAACCTTCAGCCTCTTTATATTGGCTCTCCAGTTTTACCGACGCCGTCAACTCATTATTCATTAATTGGAATGGTTCGATATGGGTGTTTTCATTAGCACCGAAGGAATTAGCCATGGGAATGTGAGGATTAGGTATTGATATTGAGTTTTGAGGGATCGACCGAGACAGATCTGTAGAGTCTCTTACACCAGCCGGTCTTTTGAACTGGTTTTGGTTAGAAGAACTAGGCCTGTTTGAGGGCCCGATGCTGCCAATACCGCCAATGGAATTAAAGTAGGAGTCAAAATAGGTCATTGACTCCTTCACGTCCATAGACGGCGTCTGAGCCGTTGAGCCCGTCGTGGATCCCAAAGTAGATCCGGGAGAAGAATACATGTCTGTAAATTGACTCATATGAGAAGATATTGGGGTTCCATTTCGATGAAGATGCTGGTTGATTTGGCTATTGCGATGGATATTATGACCCACAGATTGTTGGGGAATGTCGAAGCCAGTATCAGAAAACATGTTCATATGATCGAGGTTGAGTGAACTTGAATTGTTGGAGATTGAGGGAGGAAGAGAGCTCTGTGGTAGCCCATAAGGAACAGAGAACTCCTGTGAACTGAGCCCTCTGTGCAGATGAGATTCTGGAAGGCTTTCGGAAGCAAAGTTGAGACTGCCATCAAAATCATAGGACGATGGGACATCCACTCTTTCAAATGGAATCCCATTTTCCTCCCAGGGAGTGGTCCCCGATACCGAGGGGTCGCTTTGATTGGTCTCGTCAACCATCATCATATTATCAACGAATGATTGCGCACTATTGTGTATCTGATTTTTATCAAAATTCTGACCTTCTTGCGACTTCAAGCTAGCAGAGAGCTTGCTGACCACCTGATGTCTCTGTTGCAAATCGACTGAGGGAATTCTGCTGGTATTACCTGGTTCTTGCGTTGGTACATGGGGAGAAAACTCCGCGGGCCTCTTCTTGGACAGAGATTTGGAGTCCAATCCAACTCGATCGGCTACCTGCGCCGTTAAGGGCAAGTCGTCCATGACTGGTACACCACTGGCTTGCGGAAAAGTGGCACCTTTGCTACTATTATTGTTTTTGTTGTTTGCTTGATTCTTCAACTTGATCGTCATTAACCTCCATGTCAAATTCTCCATTCTAGACTTGTAGGGTAGAGAGGTCTTGGCCTTGGAGTACATCCGCCAAAGCTCTCTTTCGGTGTTCGATTCGTCATTGATCACGGAGAGGCCAACATCCCTGTTGGACTGAACCTTGGTATCCAGGTGAATATTAGGCAGCTCATGCCCTTTCATTCTCGAATGAATTTGATTGAACAAGTGGGGATTGCAAGTCTAACAGAGGGGGGTCAAGTTACAGAACGGGACGGCAAAATAGGTGGACAGGGTAAAGAGGGTGGATGAGCCTTGCCTATGTTAGAGTATATGCCTAAGTTCGAAACTGTATCCAGCCGGTTTCGGTGAAAGAAACTAGAATCGGTAGTAACTTACCGGGCTTCTACAGGGTGAGCGTCACATAAAGATCCTTTGTTAATAGCTACAGTACAGGATTTTCACAAAGGGCGGTCTTATCTATGGATCTCTATTGGTTGGATAAGTTGCAACATGCATATTGATAAATATTTAAAATTGGTATCGGTAGAGACCGTTGTTCTCGGAACTCGACCGGAATCGCACTCATGAGTTAGCCTCGAACTGAGGTTCAGATTTGCTGTTCCACGACCCCAAAACTTTGCCGATATAATACAGGATCAGAATCGGGAGAAGTTTTGGGCAGAGACAACATCCTAACATGAAAGAATCAAGGATTTTCTCCGCATATTACAGACGCTCTGGAAAAGAATCCTACAGGTATAGTAATAGTTGAATCTCTCATTTCATAAGATTATATATACTCTAAACAGTACTATAATTATTTCTTGGTAGAGTCGGCTCCCTCTTTGGCTCCAGTGAAGGCACCAGAGATGTACTCGGTAGTGCTGGCCAAAGCCTCCTTACCGGCTTCCAATGCATCACCAGCGGTGTTCTGGACTTGCTCAACCAGAGTTGGCTGGGTCTCCTTGTTGGCTTCGTCCTTACCGTCCTTGACAGCGTCACCAACTCTTTGGCCAAATCCCTTTTGCTCCTCTGGGGTCAATTTGGATGCAGCAGTGTCGGCAGCATTGGTGATGGACTCCTTGGTTTGCTCCATGTAGGTCTTCTGAGAGTCTGGCTTGACTCCCTCAGATACTTTGTCGGTAAAATCTTTTCTTCCTTGGTCAGACATTTCTATTTGTGTTTGTGTTGTGTTTGATGAGGAGAAGAATACTTGGAGGGAAAATGAGTGCCATTTATACTAAGGCCGATCCTTGTAGCAACCTTAACAAAGCGATTGCTATTTCATCATTAGCAATCAAAGTTTAGCGAGCAAACAGACACTAGTGAAGCACCATGTGCTAAAACATGCTTTTCGGTCACAAAATAGCAAGGAAACCTATCCAAGACAATAAGATCTCGTTTGCACCGAACAATTGCTTCGAACGACACAGTACATCACAGGATCATCATCATAGATTTTCCAACTGTCAGCTCCATGATGAGAGCGACATCCGGAATAAGAGAGATCATCCGAACACCACCCGCCTGGTTTTTTCTGTTACCACAGATCATAATGTCGCGTTCTTTCTTGCAAATGCCACTAATTTACCTAATCGGGAAATATTCGCTGAAACCCACACAAACCTCTCTTCTCACCAAGAGGGAAAAAACCAGCCATCTATTTGAAATCTTCCCATCTCTGCTACGCTTTGACCCAATCTCCCAGGGTTTCCGCTTTGCTTTCTTTTGGCTTGGATCTCATTTAATTTGCTTAGAGTGGTCACTCTCTAATCAATCTTCCAATCAATGGCTTTCATGACCCCGAGCACTCCACCTAGAAATACTAGGGTACAGGCTCAGACTCCCTTCACACCCAAGACGCCTGGCTCCTCCATCACTCACAATGCCGTCAAGAAAGATATCCATTTGAAAACCCCACACACAAGGAACGCTAGGGTCACGGAGATCAATCAATTAACTCCTGATCCCACACCGCAACACAGGAAGAGGAAACAACTTAGTGAAGCCATATCATTATCGGCGACTTCATCATCAATCAGCACATCTACTTCACGTCCAGAGTCCAAACCAACTTGTCTGTTCCCACCTGCACAGCCTCGTATAGGCTCTGGCCGTTCTTTATCCTCAAGGAGGGCTAGCACGGATTCCAGACAGGGTTTACGCAAGTTTGCAATGTCACCAGTTCTTACCGACAGCATTCAATTTGAGAGTTCTGATGAAGAGATAGAAAGTCTGCAACTAAAATCACAGAAACCCACAATCAGAATGCTTAATTTTGATGGTATCAGTAGCGACGAAGAGGAAAATCACAGTGATGCTCAACGTGAACCTCCCAGAACCCCCACTAAGAACATTATTAACGACGAGCTAGCCAAACAATGGAACAACCAATCCTCTTATAACCCAAAGTTCAGTTCTGAGAACGATAATGAGATCTTCATCGCCAAAGCCAAAACTAGAAACCCATTTGTAGGCCCATCCAAAGTTGGGAACAGCTCCACTACTCAAGAAACGGACGAGATTGTCTACATCCACAACAAAACTGGAGAAAGAATTGTTAGAAAGCTTACTGAGGAGCAAAAAAGGTTCAAGCCCAAAATTTTGGACTTTACAAGCGCTGCACAGGAAGATGAGGATGAGGTTGACAGTAATCGGGATCATAAGAACCTAGTTCGCAGATCTACTGAATTTGTCAAGGACATCACAGTGTCCCCTAAGGCAAAGAACTTTACAGTGTTCAAAGATTCTTGATATTGAGACTTAGATAGTCAGGGGTTTTCAGTTCTTTTTATGTAGGATGTAGGTAATGGATTTAGATATGGTTATTCGTCTACTTTAGCTGAGGGGCCAAGTCCCTTGGCTCGGTCCGTTGCAGATTCACCCTCTGAGCTGGATGCTTTTCTGGTTACAACGTTGTGTAGTCGGTTCTCGATGGATCTGGAACTGGTGTCTATTCTCCTGAGTTCATTAACTTTCTGGGCAGCAGTTGGTGTGGGAGGAAGAGGCGAAGCTGAACTCAAAGCTGAACTATTTCTTTTGCCAGAAGAAACTTGCTTCTTAACCTTACTGAATATCTCTTGTTTATTGTTCAAAAGATCAAGAACTAACTTGTAACAATGTTTGTCATTAAGCCCCGTGCTATGGCCGGAGTTGAATTTTGGTCTAAGGACCAAGGTAGAAAATTCATGAGATATCTTCTCCTTGAAATCATTGATCTGTCTCTGCTGTAATGCCAGGTCTTCTGTCTTGTTTTGTTTGACAGTCTCAATTATTCTGTTAAAGTGAGTCAGAATAGCATCTAGTGTGGCAATGTTATTAGTTGGAAGACTGGTTAAAAAACTCACCAATCCGTTGGTTCTCTCATTCATTTGTTCAGGAGAACCAAATTGGTTATATAACGATTTTATAGAGTCATAGTAATCGCCTGTCACCAAAGAATCAGGTAGTTCCAATAGATATAACTTCAGGACATTTGTAACGACAGGAGCATCATATTCGGCTAAAATTTTCTCGTAGCTTTTAGAATCGCAACTTTGAGCACTGTCATTTTCCAAAAGTATATGGTTAATGCGCTTCCTAAGTTCGTGTGTCATCGTGAGCTGAACAGGGCTTGTCCAGCAACTCAATCTGACGTCATCATTCTCCATAAGTCCATAACTGCGGTCCATATGAGTCAAAATCGAAGAAACTATTAGGGGAACAATTTTCCTCTCCATCCGGCACCGAATATTCAATTCCACACCGAAAATTTGTTTATTTTTCGAAGACTGAAAATTGTCATATACTAGAGACCGTGGTCTGTAATAGCCAGTCTGATAATTCTCCAACACAAAATTCAGGTCTTTCTCAGGTTGCATATTTTCCTCAGCCACTGTCAACCCTGTGAACACTGAATCCATTTTTATGAGATAATCAGCTTGGCTAGTAGTAGCAGCTTGATTGAAAAGGCATACTAAAAAGTCTTGTGTTGCCTTCTTAAGAGCTCTCAGTCGATCGAGTTCACATTTCTCCATAAATTGAAGATGATCAGTGATGGTAACTTCGAGCTTGCACCTTTCTTCATCGAGGCTCAAAACTTCCTTGAGATAGAGCTTATCTAATTCTTCGCATTCCCTGACAAGTTTCCTTATGGTCGACTTGTCATTAATGTCCACGTTACTGACACCTGAAACCAATTCTTTCACTTCCCCAAAGTAGTTGGTCAAATTGTTTCTATTAGTTTCTTGCGAACTTTGAAAGCTGTCTTGCGGATATGACATTTCTAGATTAGCTGCCTTGAATGCTTCAGGCTTCCATTGGTAATGCAATTGAGAGCCTATCGCAAAACTTCCACTGTCAATAGCTTTCAAATACCCAAGGATAATCAAATCTTGACCAAACTTTTCAATTTTGGCGATATCTGCAATTCCAACATTCAATTGTAACCATGATGATATTTCAGAACCAGTGGAGCAAAAGTCATAACTCACAAGATACCTTTTGAAAGGTCTTAGAGGAATCTCGCTTAACACTTTAGTGAGAATCTCCAAGAAATCAGAGTACTTATACTCGTAACCTGCAAGAATGACAGGTCCGTTATCACGAGAAGCCTCCTCACTATCGACTTGGGTCATATCCTTCAAAAATTCCTCAAAATCAACATTGCCTAATTCAGATTTGACGTCTTCTAAAATTCTGCATTTGTTGAAGTATTTTTTTTGAATCTTATCGACATTTTGTTTGTTCTTGACATATCTGGTCACTTTGGCATCTAAGGTCTTCTGACTGTATCTGACACGTTGCGAATGATCGGAGCTCCACTTGCTAAACCGATCAATCACCTCAGATTGTATCCGTTCTGCAACCTGAAGATGATACTTTCCTTCTAGTTTCATTTGTTCTCGGATACTAACAAATGACGCTTTTAGGGAGGCACCATCGTCCTTCCCAAAGCCAAGAGAGTTCAAAGAAACTGAGTTGGGGATTTGTATTAACTTGTTTCCGTGACTGGCCTCCGCGGTCATTCTTGCCTGGAACAAAGACACGAATTCGTCGCACTCGTAACAACCCTGATACAACTTATCAAATAAGACATTGATACCTGTAATGTAGTCCTCAGTCCAGAAACTAGTAGCAAAAGAGTTGACCATATTCAAACAGCAGCTTTCTTGGGCTAGGTCAGGTTGTTGGCGTGCAAAATCGGTCTAGAACAGAAGGAGAAACATAGTAATTCAAAAATAAACTCGAAAACGCGAGGGTGTATTGTTGGTCATGTGATGCTTAAACAGAACATATTGAGACTGAGGGACGAGGACGAATGTCTACGTAAAATACTAATCATGTCGGTCCGATATCCTAGGGTTCATATCGAGTATTGTGTCAAGTGCAAATGGGGACTTCGGGCTAACTGGTACCAACAAGAGCTGTTGCAGACTTTTGGGACCGGCATTGGAGAGATTGCACTGAGTCCTTCATTGGATTCTGGTACGTTCAGAGTGGCCGTTGCTTTGGATGATCAAGCAAAAGTAGTTATTATATGGGATAGAAGGGAGAGAGATGGATTCCCAGATTCAAAAATTCTGAAACAGTTGATTCGAAATATCATTGCTCCATCAAAGGAGTTGGGCCATGTCGATAAAGCTTCCAAAAATGACGGAAAGTTGATAAACGACGTTAGTCAGGCGAAAGCGGATCCTGATGCATGTATAGACTGTGAAAAGGGTAATTGTGAGCATTAAGTGGATCAGTCAATGCCAGCATAATAGTCATCTAAATATGAGATTAGGAACGAACTAATGAAGAAGATAAACATGACTCTAATCGATAGGGGAATTTTGAATTTGAAACCTGGTAATTGGAACATCGATCTGAATCTACTAGTAAGCCCTCGTTCATGTTGAACTTTGGACATGGAGTTAGGTGGAGCCAGGTTGAATTTCCGAACTAACTGCGTTTGTAGCAGTTGTATGCATTTAGATTGGTCACTCACAAGGCGATCCAATTGAGCAAAGCTTGATTCCATGGTCCTTTTTTCCTTTTCCCTGTGATCCAGTTCATATTTATAGGCCATTATCAATCGATCAAAATTCTGAAGTAATTGATCATCCAACGCCTTGGACTCTGGTCTGGATCGTCTTTGAAACCGCTGAACCAATGCTTTATGTGAATTCTCTAAGTAGGCCAAGTTATTCTGTGAATTGAATTCCTCAAACGGGTTCTCTATATTGATGGTAGTGAGGGTAGGCTCATTGGTTTGCAAGCTATCGACCAGTCGTAAAACAAACTTTTTAAGATCAAACTTGTTGATTCGAAAATAGGGATTCTTCTCTACAAAGTCGACGATGGCAGAACTCGTCTGAGGATCCTTGATTAGGTCAATTCTGGCTTGTTGGTTGATATCTTGAAGGAACTCGAAAATGCTCCCGATTGGCATCTCGTTTTCGTTTAAAAGGCGCCTTTTTTTCCAGGCCTCGTCAAAGGCACGATCTATCTGGCCCAAATCAAAGAGCACTGACATTGAAACTGTAGACTGCGAGTTACACCAGCTTGGTTGTGCTAGAAGGATACAAAGACTCGCTAAAGACGCGACCGCGACTCTACTATTTTTTTAATAGTATTTGTTGTGAAATTACCTAAGCATATGGAGGTTTCACACCTCTGATATTTGAATATCCCAGGGTATTGGGGTTAGGACACCGACGTTTCTTGACTATCTTTGTCTGGTAGTCATCATTTCGGATATTGTTAATAGATGATAGAGCAACAACGTTATGGTTCCACGAATTTCGAAGGTTAGAGTAGTTGATCAGTGTTTGACGGTCCATATCTACCTCCTCTTCAAAGACGAAATTGTTGGCAAAATCTTCCCGTCTTTCAGCTTCAGTGAGGGTTCTTTTGAGGCTCTGGAATTTGGGAACAGTTGAGGGCTCTTCTGGGTCCTCTTTACTGAATCTGTTAAAGAACTCTTCCTCTTGCGGAAGTAATGCAATGTTTTGCTTCCTTCGTAAGGAAATCAGGTCCAGCTTTTGTTCTATCTCAAACTGTCTCAAGCAAATTATGCGAGATTTCCTATTCCTCAAAAGAAGCAATTCTCTGAGATTGTGCCCGCCCATCCTGTCGTTGTAGTACTGCTTCCATTGAACATCTCTTAATATTCGTTTACTGTTCAATAGTTGGTTCATGATGACGGTACCATGCAGGTATTCTACTTCAGGCAGTGTTTGTGTCTCCACATCTGTTCTACTTTCTCTGCTCCTTTTTGTGATCTCTTCGACCTTCTGTTTAACGTAATTCTCTGGGAAAAATTTCAACCCGTTGAACGCTGTGGCCCCAATGAGATACTCGTTTTGACCGGGAGCACAAACGGGAAGTCTCATTAGTTTAGTATTGAGAATACCAATGGAGGAGACAGATGAGGATGAAGTTGAAATGCTGCTTGGAATTTTTTGACTTTCCACAAAACTGCCTGCAGTTGTTCTCCTATGGTGGATATGATGAGAGTCGCTGTTAGAATACACTGGCAATCGAGTCAGACAGCCTATTTGAATACCGTGATTTCCAACAATTCCTTGACCCATCAACATTGGAACCTGTTCACTAGATATTTCGGAGTCTTTCTCACGGTTTATATGGTTGAATATTGAAGCTCTGTACTCTTCTAAATCCTGTGTGGATGATCTTTGAATGCCGTTTAGAGGCTGAGAGAGAATATCCATCTGGTAAAGTCTAGCCAAGTAATTAACTCTCTCACAAGCTTGCGATCGGGCCTCCATAGCATCTGTGGCTCTGTCTATTTCTTGGTCTACCATACGAGCAGCAATGTTTAATAAAGGAACCAACTTTCTGAAACTCCAGGTTCATTTTCCCTGAGATAGTTCGCGAAGCGAATTCTGATAATGAAACCCTCTACTTCTGAACGGATTGATCCCTTTACCTCAGCTGGATCCATTCTCTGTGTGGTTAGTTGTGGGCGCAACTGATCCACTTTGTATGCTTTCCGTATTCAATTGCAGGTTGTTTTATCTCAATGGACGCAAGCGCGGAATTCTGGCTAGCAATGGCCAAATGACCCCACTTTAGACTCACCTTTCAATCGCCAACTACCAACTCAGAGGGTAGTATTGCTTAGCTTCTGATCTAGAATTTTGCTGTTTGACTGAGGTGTCATTTTTAGCTTCTCTCCTTGGTTTGACTGGCGAGAAATTGAAACTTTTCACCTTGTTTCAGATCTCAAACCAACTCGAAACAACGAAGAAAGATATAAAATGAAAACCAGGGAGGGTTTTAGATCGTCGAGTCAAACGTTTAATGATAATACACCCAAGAGATATCACTCTTGATATAGACAACTGTGTCGATTCTTGTACAGATGATATCACTAGCACAATCACTACCACCATTACAATTACCAAGTTCAACAAAGCTCAGGCTGCACTGCCGACAGTGTCCTTTCCTACACCCAGCTACACTGCTCCAATTCTAGATATTGTGGTTGAGAAACGACAATTCAAGTCTGGTTCTTCTCCGATGATCACAGACACATACTCCAAGTCAAAGGGTAGCATGGATGCCAAAACGAGCACTACTCTTGCGATCGTGATCCCGATCTGCGTGCTTTTGGTGGTGTCAGTGGTTCTAGTCCTGTTCTATTACCTGAGAAGAAAGCAATCCGAAGATAGTATAAATCCCCAGATCCTCAAGGAGATTAGAGAGACAAAACCCACCACCCTGTATATTAATAAAAACCCCAAGACTGAGCCAGATCAGATCAGATTCAGAGATATTCCTGCAAAGAAGCTCGAAGCTGTGTCAGGGTTTTCAAACTGGAAAAGACAGTCAATTTTCAATGTAAAAGATTGGCTGGATAAACGAATGAGCAGGGACGTAAGTATCAGACACGTTGCATCGTCAATGGAGGAATCCTCCAGCTGCTATTCTGAAAAGGACCATCATAAAAATGCAGAGAAGGCATCCACTCCTCGAGGTTTATACTCCCAATTCTACAGCAGAGTAATTAACACTCCGGCCACCAATCTACGAACATTCAAGCTGTTAAACAAATCACCAGCACGTAGTGGGGTACCAAGACCGCAGACCCCAGACTCGTGCAATTTTCATCCCTCGTTTATTAGGAACATCCTACAGTCCGCGCGAGACTCCACAGATCTATTACCCCAGCCTACTATATCCGAAAATAAGGACTTGCCCAAGATACCTCTGGAGCAGAGCAATTCCAATGTTCAGCGCCAAGTCATAGAGATTGACACAGGCTCACCATTTGTTTGCAAACCCCAAGTCGCCAAGATCAAGAATGCCGAGCAACGAGCCACCAAGAAAGTTGCTCCTCTAAGCCTCAATGGCATGGAAAATACTGTGGACAGATCCACATCCGCTGTAAGGACCATCTACCAGGTGATCGAAAACTACACGGCGAAGCTTCCCGATGAGATATCTATTGTCAAGGGCGAGCTAGTGATCCTCAACGGTGTTTTTGAAGATGATTGGTGCAGAGTGAATAAAGTCAATAGTAAGCTGGAGGGAGTGGTGCCCAGGTACTGCGTAGCGAGATTTACATAAGCGCCTAATAATTGACGCGTACGTCTTTTCCAGTAGAGCTCAGCCCTGCAAATCGCTCCGGCAACTAGGCATTATTTATATTTGATGACGTAATACAGTTAATTTTAACAATAGGTAACGCCGATAATTGACCAGGACACTCAACACGAACCTCGTCGGATTATTCCCCCAAAAGTTAACTCCTCAATTCGAAGTAGTGAAAATAAAAAGGGTAACCAACGTCTCAAGTAAACACAACACAGAGGACAACAGCTGCAAAATCCACTCCTTTTACTGAGTTAATTTTCATTCTTACTTTTTTTGCTTTCAATTCGAATTGTTTCTGTTTTCTCTCTGTTTACCATGAAGAGACTGTTTTCTGGCCAGAAATCACGATCAGTTTCCCCCAATCTACAAAGCAGTAGCACCTTTGAGTCTGCACGGGAAAATGCCACCCTTGAGTCCCAGGGACAGATATCCCCAGAGTTGTCTCCAATCTTCACACTGGTTGCTGCTCAATCATACAGACAGTACTATGAAGGTATCTTCATGTTATTGCAAGATTTGAACTCTGATGGAAAACCAGGTGAACGAAAATGGAATGAAGTTTACGGTGTGCTTACGGGAACGCAATTGGCTGTCTGGGATGCAGAAAAGCTCTCTGTTTATAAGGATGATCCAAGCAAACTCGCTACTACTGCTTCCAAGCCAATGTATATTAACTTCACAGACGCTACATTCAAGGCTCTCGACTCGCTACCCTCTACCAATGGACAGTTGCACAATGTGATAGTGCTCTCCACCACTCTAAAGAACAGATATCTCCTGCAGTTCAACGATAAGGAGCATTTCCATAGATGGAACGCAGCATTCAGACTCTCCAATTTCGAGTCCACTGCATTGCAAGAAGCTTACACTGCAGCAATTCTGTCCAGTCGTGGTGCAAGACTTTCTGATATCAAGGTCATTCTTGCAGAGTCCAAGTTTGAGCATCAAGATTGGGTTAGTGTTCGGTTTGGGACAGGTATGCCCTGGAAGAAATGTTTTGCTGTGGTTGAGCCTCCGGCCAAGAAATCCAAAAAGGATAAAGTCTACGTCGGTAAAGTTGTCTTTTATGAAAATGAGAAAAAGTCCAAGAAAGGAATCATGGCAACTATCACAAGAGCATCTTCTATCTACGCTGCTTACCCTCAATCTGCTCTTCTGGTCGACAGAAGTACTCTGATCAAACTTGAAGGGACCATCACTTTTTCAAAGGGAGACGATCCCAAAGATGCATCAGTATTCTTGATGCCCGAAGAACATTCATCTGTTCCTGGTTATGACACTCTGATAAGATTTATTGTACCACTTATGGATGCCTTTCGTTTGTATGGAAGGCCCAAGAGGTTGAATGCTGACAAGCGAGAGGTTGAGTCTCTTTTGTTTGGTTTACCCGTATTGCCCAAAGTCCACTATCTTGAGATCGACGACTTGCTTGCATTAACCGGAAGTTCTACTACTGCCAATTGGACTCTCAACGACTGGACTGCGGGTATAAAAAGAATTCTTTTGAACAAAATGCAAGGCGGTTATACTGGTTGTGGTTCTGCTCACGGAATAACTGGTGCTGTGAGCGCTTTAGATAGATCAAACTCCAGCAAGGCCAATTCTCCACTTATCACGCCAAGCAGGGGTAATTTTCCTTCATCGGCCTCTCCAGTTAATGGCATGCCTAAATCGGCTTCACAAAACTCTCTCGGAAGCGGAAAGTATCTCAAACCTTCGATTGAGATGAACTATAGTGAAAGCAAGGAATCAGTTGCTTCAGAAGTCACACGAGAAAACGAGCGCACTTCAGGTCCCGACTCTACAAGATTAAGTGAAGTCTACAGAAAGTATTCTGAGATTCAAGCTCCTTCTTCTGATTACGTTGGCCCTGAATATTTGACGGCAGATATGCATAATATGTCATTGGGCGCCCGTGGTACAAATGAGATGAACCAACGAATCCTCAGTCCTTATTCAGAGTTTAGGAAGAACAATGCATCAAACAGTGATTCTCTTATTTCGTCTACTTCGGTTAGAACTCCAATCATTGCAGATGATTATGATGTTTTCAAGCCTGCTCCTAAAGCCAATGTTTTCGATCCAACATATGATGGATACGATAATGATGAGGACGAAGACAATGAACCTCCGAAAATAACACAAACTGACCACAGTGATTACGATGCCCCTTTGAAAACCCCCGACCAGCAAACGTTTGGTTCGGAAGAAATACTCTCTCCATTCACGGCGTTCAATCAACAGTTGAATAGCTCTCTTGCTCCAATCAAGAAAAGTAACAACTCGAACAACAGTAGTGGTCCAGTTAGAATGTCGACGGCGTCGTCTTTCTATCCAACTAACGAGGCTTTACCTCAAAACCAACCGCAGAACAACAACAGAAACCGAAAAACTGATGTCGAATACAGGGATCCTCACAAAATGGGGTTTCAACAAGTACAACAAGCACCTCGTGAAAGTAACGGGTTTGCTGATCAGTTTTACAAACGTCAACAACAGCCTCAGCAACCACCCCTAAACGATCACCGTCCTCGCCAACAGGAACCACAAGATATGCGCAGGCAACAACAGGATTATAATATGCAACCTCCGCGTTCGGGCCAGAATTATCAATCTAGAGGCCTTCCTCACTCACCTCAACGACAAAATGTCCATCCTCAACAACAGCAGCCATATTATCCTTCACAGCAGCAGCAGCAGCAGCAGCAGCAGCAGCAGGCACAACAGTACCAATACCAATACCAATACCAGGGGCATCCTAACCAGTCTCAACAGCAGGGTCCACCGTACCGACCGCAAGGGCAGCAGGGTTTGGCTCATTCAGGACAACCACAACAAGGATATCCAAAACCTCAGCCCAGACCTGCTCCACTTAATAATCCTACTAATGCGTCTAGTACTACGAGATCGGACGATCCATATGCCACTGCCAGGAGGCAACAACCGAACTAAAATTAAATACTTATTCTCGGTTACTAATAACTGGAATTGTCTACTTTTTTAAGAAAACCTGTAACTTTATTAATATCCATGTCTTCAGGTTCACTTTCCACGGCCTGCACAAGACTATCCAGTAACTCATCGACTTTTTTCTCGTCGACATTAGTACAAAGAGCTACAACCCGCTTGAATTTGCTCTGAAGGATGGAGGACTTCGATTTTAGATTATCGAGAATCTCTATCAGTTTTGCCTCGTTCTCTTGATATGCTTCGATACGGGCATTAAGTACAACCGATGGAGGTAGCTCTTGTAAGTCAAAGTTTTTGGCAACTAAAACCTGATAGATTTCTTCTTTGTCAATGTTATCTTTGAGATTGGCCAGTACTTCTTCTCTTGTATCCTCCGGCAGACTAGCAATCTTCGCTTCAATTGCGTTATATACCGGTAAGACGGTGAAGGGTTCATCAGCATCAAAATCTCCAACAAAACTCGTGAGACTTGGCAGCTCTTGTGCATCAACTTTGAAGGAGTTTTCTTCATCATTAATTGATTTTTCTATATTGGCAAGCTTAGATTTCAGTTCCAAAAACGTGGCTTCTGTGTCTTGAAGATGGTATAATTGAGATCTTGCCTTAGACAGCTTCTGTGTAGAGCTGCGTAGAGTCTCTTGAAGCGATTCTATATTCTTTGTCTTGGAGTTTAACTCTTGTTTGAAGCTAGTCGACATCGCCGATATCATTGTCTGTAGATCATTGACTATTTTTGAGCTATTTTGCTTTGAGAGGGAGAAGGAAGGGGCACTGGAAAATGAAGTTGTAGGGGGTAAAGAGACCTGCTTTGCCAACGATATCCCATTGATATTTATTCCAAAGTCTAAAGGTCTTAGCCCAGCCTTGTTTGGAACATTAGGATTGGCTCCCAAATCCAGTAGTTGCTGCACAACCGTTTTGTTTCCAATACGAGCCGCAATATTTAGACAAGTATCACCGTTTTTATCCTGAATATTTAGCACTTGGGTCATGAACTTTCCAAGTGGTAAATTTTGTTGACCAGGTAAAAGGGCCCCCTTTCTTACTATCCATTCAAGCAAAGTGCTCAGATAATATTTGGAGGCAGAACTACGCCCTTTAATACCAGACGTCAGAGCGATGTGATGTAAAATTGTCCTTCCCTGATAATCAAATATAGTAATGGCAGGATATAGAAGATCAAGAATCTCGGAAAAGTTCCCAGCGTCGAAACTGTTAGTAACTAATATCGAGTGCACCAAAGCAGTTTCTCCTTCCACGTTTCCTCTCAGTCTGCTCGCCTTATGCTTCACCAGTTCTCTAATAAGATGAGTTCTTCCCAATGTAGCGGCCCAGTGGAGAGCAGTTTGACCTAAGTCGTCAAATGGAACGTCTATACAAAGTTCGTCCAGATAATGTGGATCACTGCCCACAATGTCGACCAATGAAACTTCAGTATCCTTGGAAAGGAATATTGACATGATGACACTTTTGGACTTTTGCAGGTCGTAACCTCTGGGGTTATTGCTTTCTGAGATTGGCTTGAGTGCGTAAGGAGCATCAGGGGTAGGGGTGTTGATATCAAAAGTGAAATGGGCGCCTTCCGGCAAACTGGAAGGATCCACGTTAGGTTTGGCCCGTTTTACAGGAGTTGCTAGACTGTTATCACCCAAATCCATTGATACGTCGTGAACATTATCGTTCTCGGTTAGAGTTGAAAATGCCCTGGTCATGACCGGACTGTTTTGACTAGTGTTGTTGTCAATGCCACTTGTAGTATTATTACTACTGCCATTGAATACAGCCGTATAGAAGCTTGCTTGCCCAGATTGACCGGCAGCTTTAGCAACCTGAGGAGTATCTTTGGAAATTTCCGTTTGTATTTGAGACAGTAGCGGATCTATTATATCGTCAACTCTGATCGATTTTGAAAGCTCTAAGCAGCGATCTTTGTCGATCCACTTGCCGCGTAGTAGCTCATTTTCTGTATTTACACTTTCAAATGGACCGGTCTCAATAACTGCTCTAATTTGGTCGTCCAAGTTGTCGGCAGATGACCCATGCAGTTTCACCAGCTTGCTGAAAGAGCTTACTTTGAGGGACATTGGTTCTTTAATGTATAAGCGAAGAGAATTGTTCAGTACCACTTCAAAAAATTTCCCTGAATTATCTGGAATACGGGTTATGGTAGTAATTTGAACCTGCTGCGTGGATTGGTTGTTGGTGGCCATGTTGTAGTTCTAGCTAGGGGTCGGCCCAAATTTTTTTCTTATAGCTGAGTCGGAGCTTTCTCTTTGATTTCTGACACTATGGCTCTGGTAAGATAAGAAAAGTTTATGGTGTGTTCGTTTACCTACAGTAGCTTTGGTGCTATAGCAGACGTGTGAGGTGTGGTAAGTTTCAGGTGTCCCCTAATAATACATACACACACATCGAAAATCATTTTAGCGAATATTCGATATGTAGGTTCATTTTTCGTGTCACTAATTCCCCAAGTCAATACATCCTTTCTACCTGCCGATCTACTCCAATGTCGGAACTTCCTGAGATACCAGAATCGATATCCAAGCTGGTGGGTCCTCTGCTTAAACGGGCAGCTGAAGTAAAGATGGTTGATCCTGCTGTGGCTTATTTTTGTCAGCTCCATGCCGCGGAAACTATTCTGAATAAAGGATTGCACCAAACATCAGACGAAGTGGCCAAATTTGCCATGACTTTGTTAGATATGGTGGAGAAGATCAAGTCTGAGGCCTCGGAAGATCTTACAGAATTGCTCAATAATCAAGAAGCAGGGTTCCTCCACACTGAACAATTTGCTGTGGCTGTCTTCAATAAGGCGTTCTTGGACGTGCGAAACAAAACCACCACCAAGGCTACCATTGACAAATTTCGGGCAAGTTTGGTGTTTTTTGATTTATTGAGTCTTTGGGATTTTCCGTTATCTGATGAAACGCTTATGAAAGTTAAGTATGCCAAATATCATGCTGCAAGGATCTTGAAAGCTTATAAAGCAGCCCAAGACCCCAATGATTATGTTCTTGAACCTCAAGCTTCTGACTCCATTTCAGGAGATCCAATTGACGTTAATAATGAGGAGCATGAGGATCTTAATGATGCGAAAGGTTTATCACCCCTTAATTCCCCAAAACAATCGCCTGATCTCCAAGGAAAATCTCCCTCTCCTGATTTACCGTCTCCTCCAAAATTCATAAAAGACCAGCAGAACATCATCGGTGATTCCGCCCTTCCATCTGCTCCTACCTTCATCAAAGGTGATGATGCTATTTTTCCCAAGACACCAACGTTTATCGATGATTCGGCAAACTCAGAAGAAACTTCTCAGGATCCTCAGGCCCCTCCAGCCCCAGTTATCCCCAAATCTCCCACTACAGATAAACCTACTAGCAATGCCGCTCCACCTAAACCAAAAAAACAATCTCATTTGGGAGCCCAAGATATTAAGAAGATATTAGACACTGAAGAGTCAATAACGAAGGCCCAAAAACACGCCAAGTATGCCATATCAGCATTGAATTACGAGGACATTTCTACCGCAACTAAAGAACTAGAGCAGGCTCTTAACCTATTAAAGTCACTTAATCAATAATATAAATAGGTGCATTTACTATATTAGTTGTTTACTATATTGATTCTTCTCTTGCGTCTTCGTAATTCTCTGATTGTGAGGTTTCGGTCATTTGATGACCATTATCAAGAGTGAAACTCGACGTTGATTTTTTCATTTTGCTGGGACTATCATCCGGCAGTTCTGATTCAACCAATGATATTGCACTACTGTCTCTGCTATTGTCTTTGAGAGGACTTATATTCTGCAAGGAGCTTCTTGAACCGTTTGCCTTTCCTTCCTTTTCTTCTTGCAAACGGCGAAGTCTTTGCATCTTTCTATATTCTTGAGCCGACGTGTGCCCAGACCCTTTGTTTTTCTCTGTTGTAGTTTGAGATTCTGAACGGATTCCTTTCAACAGCGACATAGCTCGAAATTCAATATCATCTCCATTAACATCATCATGGATAGTATCAGCATTTTCGAGCGGATCTTCAAGTCCCTCTTCACCATCATCAGCTAATCCAAGAGAAGTTGAAGAAGAAGAGACTGCATTGACATTCTTTCGTGTTTCGGCAAGATTCTTCCTAGCTAACGCCCTTCTCCTGGCTGATTGCGGATCTCCCCTTGTAGGGCCAACAGCTTTGAGTTTCTTGAGCAGATCATCAACCACGTTTTCTGAAGCCGGGCTTGTAGCGTCATCTGACACGGCAGCCACAACTTGACTTTTCTTTGGTGTTTCCATTAATTTCTTTCTCTGTTCATATAATCTCTGCTCTTCTTCTCTCTGAATGTTCTCCCTAGAAGCTCTCTGGAAATCAGCTATAAAATCAGCAAACTTCTTGAAAAAGGAGTTTTTAGCAAATTGGTCTGTAGCATCTTCTCCAAAGTAACCCATAAGCTTTTCAAAGTCATCGATCACAATTACTAGTTGGTCATCCAGAAGATTACTCTTCCTCCTTGCAGTTGGCATTCTAGGAAGTACCTTGACAAGCACTCTATCTTCGGGATGAAATTTGGAGGACTCACTCAGGTTCCCAATTTCTAACGAAGCATCAACATTCTTGATGCTATTAATGTACTCTTTACAGTCTTGTTGAATTTGTTCCACAGGTATTTTGGATGCATCTACGCACGGTTTAAGTTCATCTATAAACCCTGCAAGTTCAGGGTACGAAGATCGAACCACTTTCTCCACATAGTGAAGGAATGTCATTGAATTTTTATCATCCTTCATAAAGGAAAGCCTTTGCAAAGTGTTCAACTTGAATCCTTGAGCTTGCTTTGAAGTGTCATTCATGTAGTTTCCAACAGCAAGAATAATGTCTAGAATTTGCTTTAAATATTTTGAGTTATTCAGGGCATCTGTAGCAGCCTCTATCAGATTTAACTTTTGAACAAGATCTTGATAGTCTTTCTCATATGTGGTGATTACATTCAGAGCTCTAATTCTAGACTTCCAGTAATGTTGCAGATTGTAAACCAATTCCAAATAAAGTCTGTCAGCTCGCTTCAGCTCGTTGGCATCTTTTTCGGGCTGTTTCCTTTCACCAGTTGTCCAATCCGTGCTATACGGTTCCAAATTGCGGGCCAATGTGGTAGGAATTTCCACCAACTCTTGGCCTCCCAAAAATTCAAGTACATGAGAATTTTGCATGACATCGTGATCACAGCGAAGTAGTTTCAACACCAGTTCTTCATCACTTAGGTTATTGAAGACATGTAGGTTAATCTCAAATCGGTGATAGATATCCCTTTGTAGGAATGTTATTTTATCAGCGTCGTTTTTCTTTTTGCCAGTAAGTTTCTTGATCTCTCTAGCAGCAAAGATGTTTTCGACTTCATCAAACACACCCTTGGCAAGGAGTTCTTTCACAAATTCAGAGTACCCAGTGTTCTCCCAAAATGAGCCATTAGTGTCATCAATTTTCTCCCAATGCAATTGTTTTAGTTTCTTTGTAGGTCTAGGAATATCAGCAAATGGTGAAGAGGGCAGGAAAGGTGATGACACAGGGGTAGGGGATTTTCCTTTCATTAATAGAGGAGGCGCCATGGGAGGCGGAGGGGGAAGCGGAACCGAACCTTTAGCATCTTGAAGAGGAGGTGCCGGTGGGGGTGCCGGCCCACCTGTCATGCTTATAGGAAGGGGAGGAGGGGGAGGAGGAGCTGATGACTTATCAGCAACTAATGAAGGTTTCTTCTTTGGAGTTATAGCCTCTTCGTCATCTGATAGCAGAGTATCCTTCTCAGTTGCAGAATTCAGTTCTTCTGATGGAGGGTGAGAGATTGAAGTAGGAGCACTGATAGATTCTTTGTGTTCCCGTTTCTTCTCCAATATCACATCGGAATCTTCATTTTCTGAGGAAGAATGAGATTGTTGATCGGTGTCCCTGTTCAACTTTTTGAGTCTTGGAACTTTGTGACTAACCTCCAAATTGAAATTAGAACCATAATCGGTATCAGAATCGTGGTCGCCAATTGAAGTTGATTTGCCGATTTTGGAAGATAATTCGGAAAGGAATTCGGGTTCCATCCCTTTGCCCTTGATAGTTTCAATGGTGGCAGGAGCATGAGGATTTGATTCAAAATCCAAAGAAGGGGCTTGCTGTACTTTACCGCTAGTATATTTAGCCTCGATTTCAGAATAATCCAGTCTATAACTTCCTCTTTTTGAACTTGGAGTTGAACTGTAAATACTGGCCAGATCAGAGCGCCTCTTGGATAGATGTCTCTTTTCTGTGAGATCTAGCTTGTTAGAAAGTTCAGAGCTTATATTTTCAACTTCATCCATCGTTCGCATCATACGCTCATTGAACTTAGGGTCCATTGTGTAATGTTCGGATTCACTATCTGGAGGCAAGGAGAAGTCAATATTGAGATCTTTGAACTGTTTCTGTAGTGTTTGTAATCTTTCCATGGCCAGCATCTTCTCCTTTTTATATAATTCTTTTTGGGACAAGTCAGCTTGATACTTCATTACATCATTAGAGTCTTTCTGAAGAAGGTATAATTTTTGACGTAGTTGTTCTAACTTTTCAAGATCATCCAGTCTTGGAGGACGGGCAGGTGGCAAAGGTGATCCTTGCTTTTGATCATTCTCCAAGAACTCGGTCATTTCAAGCTCCTTGGCCTCTCGCTCAATGTCTTCCATTTGATTTCGAAGATTTCTTAATTTTCTGCTCGGCTCAACAATGCCACCATATTTCCTGGATTCGGTTTTGTATTCAATTTGTTTCCTTTCCAATTGCTGTAATAAATGGCTCTTCAGAGTGTCATCCTTGGATACAGTTGGCTCAGCATTGGTTCGTTCAAGAGTCTGTTTTTCTTTCAAACTATTGAGAGTAATCAAAAGTTCTCTGATTTCTAGCTCTTGCTCTTGCTTTTCTACCATTCTAAGACGCCTAGCCTCCCTTAAATCACTGGTGATTTGTTCATTTTGCCGCCTTTGCTTGCTCAAAATAACTTCCTGCTCCAGTAGTTCCTGTTTGAGCTGGTCTACAAGGCCATCAGTGCCTATACTCATCTGTCTGATGAGTTCATCTCTTTCAGCAATGGCTTCTTCTGCCCTTTTAGTAGCCTCTCTTGCTTCCATAATGGCTTTGCGGGCCACGTCATCTGTTTGGAGTGAAGAGAATAACCTATTAATGGTTATGTTAAGAGCCGTCTCGTCATTTGAAGCAGCTGCAGCAGCCATAGAAACATTTGAGACTAATCTATCAATCAGTTTGAGTGATCTATTTAGATTCTTGCTCGTGTCGGCCTTTTCAGAGTCTATTTGGTTCATAAAGAGATTTTGCATCATCGATTTGAGGTACCTTTGGGTTTCACTATCTTGATTCTTCTCCCAAATAACCTTCACAAGAGATACAGGATCATTCAAGTCTACATTCTTGTCTTCCAAGGTATCTAGCTGCAACAATTGCTGATGATCCTGTGCTTCATAATCAAAAAACTTTTCAATTTGATCGTTAATAATTTCATTCCCAAATTCTCTCAAGTAGTCAAATATGTCCAACAGATGTGTGTTTTTGAAAGAATTCCTAATGTTCACTCTTTTGCGGATATCCGGTTCCAACTGAATTAAAGAATTGACCAAAATCATGGAGGACACAAAAAACTCTACAACAGAATTTTCATTCGAATTGGATAACTCCTTATACTCTTCGGATGCACCAACCTTGGACCCCATCTTGCCCTTACCCTCCAGTGTCCTTAGGACAGAATACAAAAACCCTTCGTACCTCATTTTGCTGTAGTCTGAAAGAGCTAGGTCTATGTAACTTGAGTCAGATGATGATGTGTTTGATTGTGTACTTGAAGAGAGTTTCTTTTTCGAGTTCCTTTGTAGTTGTGCTTGGTGTTTTAAATGGAAGTTGTCTCCAATCCTTTGAGTGAATGCTTCCCAAACCTGTTCATATCCGGAAATATACCCTTGTTCTGTGCTCAGTCTCCAATTTGAAAGAAAGGCTAGCATATCTGCAGCCAATTTTTTATTAGCGGCTCTAGTAGAAAACAGTGCACCAAGCACAGTGGAGGAGAATATTTTTGATTCTATAGCAGCTCTCCCTCCTATATCAGATGCATTCAATGATGCCCTTAGACACCGCAGAAGTATAGACTCTTTTTCCAGCAACGAGTTGTATTCTTCGGATGCATTAGTGAACATTACGGGGGTACTCTTGCTGGATAACAAAGGAGATGTTTTGTATAGCTGACCAAGAACGTTGCCTAACGCAACCATTCCCTGGGCTTTGAGAAATTTCTTCACCCATTGCATGGGTTCTGTCCTCAAAGAAACCCACAAATTGCTCAGTTCATTAACGTGAATCGTGTTGGAGATGATCTTACGAACGTAGTACTCGGGAGTCAAAAGAATCCCATCTTTGTCCAATTCGGGAGTAACTAACGTTATAGGATTTATAGCACTTGTAGGGTTTCGAAGAGCTAACTGTTGTTCATAATATTGTTTTTGGTGACTTTGATACCGCTGATTCTTCTTGTACTCTGCTATTTGATCTTGAGCAACCAGGGTCCATTTTTTATCAACGCCATATTCTGCCAGTTCTTGACGGGCACTTGCAGGCAAGTTTTTGAAATCTCTCTGATCCATCAATATGTTGAACAACCTTTCAACTTCTGTGTCAGAAGGACGCTCCGGATGATAAGAATCCTTGGACGATGTTGCCCAATTTTTGGTACTTGTAGAATGACGTGTTGAAGATGCATTAGCGGAATAAACTGACTCTGCGTTCGTATGGAGAGAACGTAGGTCATTATCATACGTTCCTGAAAGGATTGAATTCTTCCGAGACAAATCAGTGGTAGGAGTTCTCTGGTGAGACAATTGAGACATAGAGTTTGCCGTGGAGAATGACGAAGTAACGCTACCCTTACGTGAATGTTTGGGATCTGGATGGGAGTCCGATTTGGACTTCATCTTCATCCAGCCAAAACGTTTCGTAGATTCGTTCGACATGTGCACACAGATAATTCACGGGAAGCAGGCCAGTAATTAGTATGTGCCTTCCCAGTGATGGACGGATCTTCTTTCCTGTATAGAGGAGTTGAATTGAATAGCAATAAGCTATGAGTTATCTGTTATACCTGTAATGCTGAACGTAGTCAATCTAAGGGTAGATTCTGTCTGTGAGAAAGATGGAACTTGAGCTATGTGGTGTACGGATGGAAATTATGCTTTTGGTTTGAAAGTGGAGAGATAAATACGGTTGATCCACAGCACGGCTCATTTGAGATTAGGCTCTACAAAAAATTCACGCTAACCATTTGCTGGTACTGCGTACGTAAGGTATCCTGGAGCATCTTCATTCTTTTAAGATCTGCAAGTGTATTCAGGCTGGCCAGAATATCAGATTATGTAATAAATCATGTAGCCTGGCAGATTAAACATTTTCGCGACCTCACGCTATAGATAAGATGCGTAAGGGGAAATGAGTCTTTTTTCTTCTCATAATCTACTGATCACTAATTCCCTTTTTTATTGCAGGTAAAGCCGGTCTTTATTTATTCGAAAGACTACGGGATTTTGTTTAGCACGCATTGTGTTTGAGGATAGTTCTCTAGAGAAATTCAGGTTGTAAACGAAATGAACATGTTGAAGAAGATGACTCGGAAGATCCGAGATGGCACGGACCATGGTATCTTCCACAAGCTACGTAATAAATTTAGGCGAACCCATTTAGGTGCTGATTTTAATGCCAGTAACGCATTCTATAGCCCAGATTTCAGGTTGTTTAGCCAAAATGACTCTAATGAAAGGATGCCTCCCAATTATTCCGAAGAATCCCAATTTGATACCCAAAACTCTGGACAGAACAGAATGGATGAACTGAGAGGGCAATTGCCACCTTCAATTATTGCACAGCTAAGTGCCTTATCGGGACTTTTAGATCAAGTGATTATGACTACTGTGTCAGATCTTATCTCCAGAAGTAGGCCTGCACAGTTGGACCTTGACATTGATCTGGATGAAGAAGACCTGATGGATCAAAATTCTTTAGCTTACGGTGTTCAAATGCCTACCCAAATGGGTTTAAATGTACCTGCATCAGATAATATAAGTTTCGGGCAGTTCATTCATAATTTGAGACATGACGAATATCTCCTATCGCATCTGGGTGAGCTTATAGTGCAACAAAGGGAATCTATTGTGCAAGGGACTTTCAGCCCTGAAACGGATAGGGATAGTGTAAACTTTTTAACTGCCTTCAGTTTCAACAACGCTACTCGATACACTTTAGGAGCTGGCGGTTTACAACGATTGACACCAATTCTGATTGTGGGGTTAGTGAGCGTTCCATTTTTCGAAAACGGTACGTTCGAAGAAACAAATAGATCATGGGTTGTTATTGTAATGTCGAACATTTATCCTGCGAACGACGCAGTGATAAGGTCAATGCCAACATTTTTGGATTTGCTAAGGAGTTATGCAGCTGCTACTTCTGCAGGGGAATCATCCAGCAGTCGGAATGTTGTAAACATTTCTGTGGGCCTATCTGGAGATAGTGGTGATTCTGAGTGGAATAGTGATTATCTAAGGCGACAAATTGCGAGGTATTTTGAAGCGATGGTCCCTTCTAAAGCAATCAAAAAAGAAGATCTAGATAAAGATACGCAAGGCGTATTCCGCATCTCAATACCGATCACTGAGGATGGTAATTCTTTTTACTCTACTAAGTCTCAATTTGAGGAGACTAGTACACAGGTACCAAATAAGAAGCTTCAACGTGGCGATAATTGTCCAATATGTTTGATTAACTATAAAAATGGTGATTATGGACGTGCCTTAATGGATTGCAAACACGAATTTCACAAAGAATGTATAGACCAATGGCTGAGTCAAGGTGAAAATGTTTGTCCTCTATGTCGAGGAAATGGAATTGTGATATCCAAAACGTGAGTAAACTGATATTTATTATGAGGGTATGAAAGAATTAAAGATCGGGCGTTTAGCATTATTGGATTGGTTGGTTGAATATTTCTCCGTAGTCCAACAGGTCTTCGACTCTACCTGAGGAGGCACTACGTGATGTTTTGTTTTGGTTTTCGGTTTCGGGCATTAGAGATTCAGAATCATATTGTGATTCGGAAGTGAAGTCGAGTTCGTTAAATTCTTCGGGTTCAATTTCATGCAAGATATTGGTTGAACCAGAGGGCAGATGGGGAGGATTTGAATCAGGGGAAAAATCGGAGTCGTTCAAAAGGCTTCTGTTCATTTTCTCCAGATTATCGAAATTACTATCTGTGTTGAAGTCTTGTGAATCCTGTCGTTGCTCCTCTTGCAAGAGCTTCAGTTTCTTTCTCCGTTGATACTTTTCTCGTCTTTTTTCACTCTTTACTATCTCAAAGTTTCGGTATTTTGCCAGATAAATCTTCAGAGTTTCGGCATAATTTTCGAATCCCAGGGTGTTCATGGCTAGCAAAATGTCTTCTCCATTCAGGGTTTTCCTTTTCTCCAGCGCACATTTCTCTGCTGCCTGCGATGTTATGAATGAAATGAACTCACTAACACATTCTTGCATGCACTCTTTGGCCTCTTTGGAGAGTTTCCCGTATGGAGGAAGTGCTCTTCTCATTACTTTTCCAACATTAGCGATTGGAAGCCAACGATCTTGTTCCCGTACATATATGTCTTCATTGTTCATTCTTACCTGGAGTGGAGGGGGGAAAATGGTTGGCAGAAGAGCTGGCTGGCTATGAAGAGGTTAAGAAATGGGACAATTGAAGCTTCCGAAAACGAGTCTGTATTTGCGAGTTTTCCAGACTTCAAAGAACTGTGGATCATTAAATCTTTCTGAAGGAAAAAAATAAAAAAAAAAGAAAGAAAGAAACGTAAGAAATCTCCGTTACAGGGGTATAGCTCATCATTTAATTCAGTTTGGCAATTCAACAGATTAACCCCGAGTTGATTCTTTAGAAGTCACGTGAAGATTATGATTAGGGGATGTGTTTTATTGAAAGGGGTACTGGTGGGTACGCAGACTATGTAACACAGTGATGTACTCTTTTCTTATTTTAGGATAGTTTTTTCATACGCCGTTCTAAGGACGTCAGATCCGAGTGAAACTGACGTCCAGGTGTTTGCTGGTACGGATATACACCTTCGCATCAACCTCTCGTCTTGTCAATTTTCTTAGCTATAACCATCGCATCTATCACTTTGTTAGCACACTACTATCCTTTGTAAATCCAGATCTCTCTCTTATGAGCTAAATTTCAAGCACCTGGCTTAGTCTTTTGCCTCCAACCCCCCCCCTTCTCCCCTCAAACTATGGAGGGTGATGACACAATTTTATCCAGTTTGGCTCAGCGTCCAAGTGATGAAGGCCTAATTCAGACTGGCGAGGAACCTGGATTGACGGATAAATCAATGGCGTCTATCTCTTTTCACAGCCTAGGTCTTATCAATCAGAAGCTACTCGCCCACGCTGAATTGTGCTTGAAGTCTGCCCACTTTTTATCCAGACAAGCGCTAAACAATTCATCCATACTCTCGGAGTACCACAATCTTATCCAGGCAGCTTTGCACTTTCTCGTTAGTATTACCAAATCATCAAATGAGCCTATATCGGTTATTGATAAAGCCCAGCTGTTTTACAAGATTTCCACCATTTTACAGGAAGAAACAGAGGAACACGATTTGGCTATTCAATTCTTGAATAGAGCAGATGCCCTTGTGAGCCGTGATGGTCTTCTAGAATACATGTTCCAGTACGAGTCAGCTATTTGTTCGTTGTTGGCCAAAGAGGGAACACAGCCAAAAATGATCTCACATTTCCATGACAGTTGCATAAAGAAATTTCAAGATACCAACTCCCAGTTATTTGTGTACTATTTCAAGTTTTTGAAGGCTTTCAATGTCACTCTTTTAGACAAACAAGATTCCCCCAGAGCTCTGGATACACTAACTGAGCTAAGTCGCACAGCTCTTCATTCAGACGACCCAATTGCCACTTCGCCATTAATACTGATAATGATAACGAAGACTTTAAATTTTTTACTTTATTGTGGGAATTATAAATCTTTTGAAACTATCTATCCACTATTATGGAAAAAAGTAGCCTCCAACAGCATGCCCATACAGATTCATGGCTCACTGTTACTACAATCTTTGATATTTCACACAATTAATCAAAGCGACTGGACAAAAATCAAATCAAAGATGGTAGTTTTGAAAGAGGTTTTGAAAGAGGCTACTGCGAATTGGACCCAGACTTTTATCGTCCATGTCCAAGAACCCTCAAATTCTGTTCCCGTCACTATATCTTGGGTTTCACTCGGGCGATTCAAGCTGCTAATTTACTTTTACTCCGCCTTGGCTTATTTACACAGATCGGCAGATGGGAATGACAGAGCAGCAAAGCTACTGAAATCCTGCGATATGCTAATATCCAAAGAGATAGCCCACCTTGAAAATTTGGACAGCGAAGATAATATGTCCTTTAATCAGTTACAGGTCGAAAAATTGTGGCTGGATTACCTATCAATGGCAGTAAAGATCTATCAGCTGTATGAATCCTTCATTAACCCCAGAGATGGAACGAATAGTGAGTTTTCAGCTGATTGGTTTTCGAACTCAGATAATTTGTTTCCACCAGTGACTGAGCTGCTACAGTTTATTGGCGACTATGATGCTGGTAAACTGTCGTCGCAAGAGCTCATCTACTTTCACAGATTACTACCCAAGATCTACCTTATTTTAGCTTTCCACTTTCAAACAGAAGGGAAATTGCTAAAAGCAAAGTATTTCTATGATAGAATATTGTGTCTTTTTTCAAGAAAAACTCACGACTTGAATGATGAAAACTTTTTTGAGCAGCCGAGAGCTGTTTCTTATGCGCAGATGATCTCCGGGATAGGAGGAATAATATATGAACCCAAGGAAGAACATAACCAAATTTACTGCATTGCACTGTTGAATTATTATAAATTGAACCTTTATGAGGTCAACAGTCTTAAAATAGACATCTCTTCCTTTGCAGAAGAGCATTCAGGAGATGAAGACTACTCCAAGAAACTGGCAAGAAAAAAAAGGATGCAAATGAATGTCGTCCAAACACAAACACAATTAGACGTCTTGTTAGCCAATATCATAAACTCTATGGATACGAATCCTCAAATTCTAGTGGCATCTCACTTGATCTCTCAGCTTAAAAGTCTGTCGCAAGCAGCAGACTTACAGACAATCTCTTTTGAAGAACCATTGCAAGAGCACATTTATTGGTCTCCGATACTCAAAGCCATTGCATTTTTCTTGAAGGCAGAGTCCGTGTCATATTCAAAAGAAGTTGGTGAAGAAGCATTTGTGAAAGAAAAACTCGATCTTTACAAGCAATGTTTAAGCATGAGAGATAGGCCATCCAGGCTAGATTCCTTGGTCTTGAACAGGATCATCGAGCTAAAGGAGCAATTTCCAGTCTATTTTTCAAAACAGGAAATTGAACAAGATAAAGCGACCTTGAATAATCTAACCACTTCGGCAAAACGTGTCCGTGAACCAGATGTTAATGATGTTGGGCTTGACATTGAACTTGAAAACATCAAACCCATGTACAATACACCATCTAAGCGATTTAAGAATGAATGAAAATGCTAGATTATTATATTATACAAATCGAGAGTACAGCTCATCTCTAGCCTCTATTTCAAGCTCTCCAAAAAGTCTTTCTTGTTTTAAACCCACCGCATCACTTGAAGCTAGTACCAACAGTTCAAAAAATGCTCTGGTAGCTTTCCGTTTGGAGTTGATAGGACCTGAAGTGTCCAACTCCAAGTCTTTGGACATAAGTTGAGAAAAGGTCATAGTTTTTGACTCGGTCATAGTCTCTCCAAGACCTTCCTTTAAACTGGATACAACTCTATAGGTAGATTCAGAAACAACACCACTGCTAAACTCCGATTTGGCATTGTCTTCTTCGTCATTGAGTATATTTTCATCTTGGGTACCGTAGTGAAATGAAGGAATTGATCCCTCGACAGATTCATCATTGTTAAAGTCTAGACCAGATTGGTCTGCAAAACCAAAACTTATATCCTGGTCTTGAGGGGGTTCGCCAATGTCCACATTAAAGTCGTTTGGCTCATCATCGCATTGCATGGATGCATTTTCCATATTTTCCACCTCGGGTTCGACTGTGCGGCTTTGTTCCTCATCTTCATTCAACTTCCTTCGCTTGAGATTATTTTCTGACAGCTCAAACATATTCGCTTTCATGAAGCCATTATTGGCAGATTGTAGAAGTAGTTGAATTTTAGCAGCATCATCAAGTTTCTCTTCATGCTTGTTTGGTTCTTCGTCATCGTCAGCAGAGGTTGGGGGAGATTTGAGCTGTTTTTTTATAACATCGCTAGGGATCTCGGTAACTGTGTCTATAACAATCTTTCTCTTGGTAGTCCTGACCACGTCTGAGTCTTGCAATTTTTCCCATACGGAGATACGTCTTTTTTGTGGACTGACAGTTTGGGGTTGTTGAATTTCTGGAATATCTGTGTCTTGAGGAGTTGCTACCTCGTTAAGTTCATCCTCTTCAGCAAATGGAGTCAATGGGCCCATGTCAAAATCGAGAGGTTCATCTTGACCGTTATCAGTAGGTAAGTTTTCAAATGTTAGTTCGGGTATGGCAGTGGTGTCCTGTGCTAAGATATTATCATCATCTCTACCAATTTCTATTGATTGATCAATATCCAAATCATTGTTACCTAGATCATTATCGCCCAAATCAAAATCTAAATCTAGGGTAGCGTCTGCAGGATTATTGTCTAGATCGTCTAATTCGTGACCTCTTCCAATTTCTATTGAAGTGTTATTGCCAACTTCTTCTTCCTCTGGAACATCCTGGGATCCTAACAAGTTGTCAAAGTTCAACGGTTCTTGATAGAGTAGCTCAGTCTCTGTTACTGTATCACGTAGAGAAATCGCATTGATCGATGAGAGCACTGTTTTCTCTGCCGGTAAGGTGACAGAATTGCTACTTCTAAACGCAGTTTTGATTCTCAACAAAGCCTCATTGACATCGTCCAACAAGTACTTGGCCTTTCTTGAATATATTCTAACCACTCCGTAAAGCAGCTGGCCTGTGAGCCTCAATGCCAATGGTTCCAAAGCTGTTTGAGAGCCGTTTGGGTCTTTACTTATTGTGCTTTTATCAGTTGAAGACGACTCTATTATCGCGTCAGTTGACTCAGGAATAGACGTCTTCAGTAACTGCGCCTTGGTCAGCTTTTTTTCCAAGTTTGCTGCCAGCCATACCTGAGCTAATGGACCTTCTTTTGTCAACAGCTGGTCATGATACAACATTTTAGTGCCAGAGTAGATTTTTGAGCGGTGAAGTCTTTATACGTTGATGGCAAAAATAGTTGTTTACGTGAACAGAAGCGCGTTTTTTTTATTCTCGCGTCGTGTTACCGTTCCTCGCTAGGGATGGGGATAACTCCATGATTACGTAATATTATACGCAGTGGGACGATTTGCTGGGGAATGGAATCACCTTGCAATTCCATGCTGGAACGTCTCTGTAACATGGTTGCGTGGGTAAAAGTTCGTTGTCACTGCAGCTCAACAGTTCTAGATCTAAGCATAGAAAATCATTGCAGAGAAGGTGAATAAAGTAGGTCAGTCGAATTTCTGTCAAACCTCCACCAAGACTGGTAGTCCGTGAACGCACACTACTCGGGAACACAATCAGAGATTGAAATCAGCAGACGGGATTACCACTGTGGCCGCTCTTTGGTAAATAAATGTTTGCAGAAGATAGGACCTACCTTCCGTAGGGAGCCACTTTACTCTGAATGAAATCTGCAATTATCTCCCAGTATTCTTCCTGTATTACTGTGTCATTGTGCGTAGAATTGGGAAACTCATGCCATTCTTTGTATTGACTTTTGCTCAATTCATACAAAGACGCAATATGGGCGGGAGGAACTATTTCATCCTTTTTAGCACTCATGAAACACATGGGAATATTGCCCGGAATTTTCACAATAGCAGATTCGGAATCCCATATTTGATGACACATGAACGAAACGGGGCTCAACAACGGTAGAATATATGGAATGACCTTGCGGATGCTCAGGAAGGTATTTTCCAATATGACTCCGTGGATGAATGAAGGGTAGTTTGAGGCAATGTATATGGCCACTGCGCCTCCGAGCGATCTCCCATAGAGAATCAGAGAAGACTCGGAAAGCTGCTCATCTTCAGAGATAAATTTCATGACTGTGTCGGCGTCGATCTTGAGACCTTTCTCCGAAGGCTTCCCCGTAGAATGGCCGTACCCCCTATACGAGTATATAACCACGTTGCAGTTCATTTGAAGATAAAATAATTTGACAATGGACAGATAGTGGCCGATATTGCCTGCATTAGGACACAATACTAGAACAGTCTTATTGGAGTAATTGGGTAGGTTCGGATCCTGACGAACAACAAATGCCTTGAGTACTTCACCATCAAGTGTTTCCAGGTCTATAGCTTCGTAGTCATGCATCCCGTAAAGATCAGGAGTATCGACTATGCCACGACCGTCATTTATCGACGCTGGGTAGATGATGTGGGACTGGAAATGATATATTCCTATCAGGAGGAGCGTAGAAATGCCGCCCAAAACCAAGGATGACATCTTGGCAGCCTTCACCAAAGAAGGTAACCAAGACTGTAGCTTGAATGGTAGCAGATACGACGACTGGGTTGATGCTTGCACAACGATTTTATCCGTCTCACGAACTGACATTAGGAGACCAGATAGAATTCTAGAAATGGAAGTGAACTAAAATGCCTAAAATGGTATAACCCGGAATTTTCTGGCTGCGACGTGTCAAAGTAGATAGATAAAGGAAAGTACTGTGCAGTACAGACTGTATGTGGCCGAGGGGTCAAACCATTCGAGCCCAAGATCTTGGGAAGGACTGTATCATGCGAGAAAACAGAGATTGATGATAGCGTCAACCTGCATCTGCAGGAGTATTTTACTCCTTATATTATGGTGTGCTAGATCTGCGACGGGGTATTTCGTCGGTGTTGTTCAGTTCGTTCATTCACAGGCGAACAAAACCTGATTGGCCCTCAAATACATATAACTAGGGATTCTGACTATTTCCACTTGAGTGACGTCAGATAGGTTTCACTACTCAGAGGGATAGAGAGAATGAACTGAAGGAATCTTAATACGATGCGCTGTTTCAAGTCGCGTCTACATAATAATAGTATGCACCGCGTTACTCAGCTCATCAGATAATTGGCAATGCTTCAAGATTGTCCAATGTAGGAATGGTATGCTCAGAGTATTTAACGGTTGGTATCGCACATAGACTTGGACCATCTCACTTATTGCCATCAAAAATGAATTCTCTGGCTTTGTTGGCTGTGTTATTCTCACTCCAGAACTCAGGTCTTGTTGCTGGATCTGAGCTTGCCCCATTGTACCATCAATGTGGCGGTCAAAACTGGGAAGGAGCAACTCAATGTGTATCAGGTGCTTACTGCCAGTCTCAGAACCCATACTACTACCAGTGTGTTGCTACCACTTTCGGTCACTATACTAATACCTCGGTGCCTGCGACTACCTTCTCTTCGTCGTCAACAACTGTCTCTTCAACCAGCATTGCTGAGCCCACTGGTTCAGTTTCTCCGCTATATGGCCAATGTGGAGGACAGAATTGGAATGGTGCTACCTCTTGTGCAAGTGGAAGTTACTGCAAGTACATGAATAATTTCTACTTTCAGTGTGTTCCTGAGTCTGATGGAAATCCTGCCGAAATTAGCACATTCACTCAGGACGGGGAAGTCGTCGTTACTGCAATGGAAGCTCCTGTTTGGGGCCAATGTGGTGGTCATGGTTACTATGGCCCAACCTCATGTCAAACTGGAACTTCCTGCCGTGAATTAAACGCTTGGTTTTACCAATGTCTTCCAGACGATCACACTGATGCCCCCACTAGCACAGTTGAACCTACTTCAAGTGTTGTGAGTACGACCTCACCATTCTTCCAAATTTCATCTACACCCACGGTAACGCCTACAGGAATCGCAGGGGAAAGCGTTCCACTTTGGGGGCAATGTGGAGGAATTGGATACAGTGGTCCTACCAATTGTGCCCAGGGATCATGTGTTTACTTGAACGACTGGTACTACCAATGCCTGATAAGCGATCAAGCTACAACCGCCAATACCAGCTCTACGATCAGCTCTTTCAGTGCAACATCCCTAACCTCTTCATCATCATCAAGCTCATCTTCTGCAGCTCCTAGCTCAGTCGTCATTGAAGAAGTTCCTCTTTGGGGGCAATGTGGAGGAATTGGATACACTGGACCCACCGCTTGTGCCCAGGGATCATGTGTTCACTTGAATGATTGGTATTTCCAATGTCTCCTAGGAGAAACAACAACCTCGTCGACATCATCGACCTCATCGACTTCATCTGCATCATCTACATCATATTCTTCATCCACATCCTCTTCATCAAGCACTTCATCTACTTCCACCTCTACAAGCACACTAGGTGACTTCGAGACTATCCCCAATGGCTTCTCAGGAACTGGAAGAACCACAAGATACTGGGATTGCTGTAAGCCCAGCTGTTCATGGCCCGGAAAATCCAACAGTGTAACAGGTCCAGTCAGGTCCTGTGCTGTTTCTGGTAATGTATTAGATGCAAATAGCCGAAGTGGTTGCGATGGTGGTGAAGCTTTCACCTGTGATGAGCAACAACCTTGGGCCATCAATGACGAACTGGCCTATGGTTTTGCCGCCGCAAGTTTAGCTGGCGGATCTGAAGACTCCACATGTTGCACCTGTATGAAGTTGACCTTCACTTCGTCCTCAATCGCCGGTAAGACAATGATCGTGCAACTGACCAACACTGGATGGGATCTTGACTCTAACCATTTCGATATTGCCCTTCCTGGTGGAGGATTTGGAAGCTTTATCGAAGGATGCCCTGCTCAATTCGGCAACGGCTACCAATGGGGTAACCGATACGGTGGTATTTCTTCCCTCGCTGAGTGTGATAGCTTACCATCAGAACTCCAGGCTGGTTGTAAATTCAGATTTGGATGGTTTGAGAATGCCGATAATCCATCTGTGGAGTTTGAACAGGTTTCATGTCCTCCTGAGATCACTTCGATTACTGGCTGTGCCCGTACAGATGAATAAATTTAGATATATATTTACAAGCACTCTTTTATCTATCAGAATGAAACTAACTAAACCCACGTCTTTTGTTCAGCTTTACGTCTTTCCAACCTTCGCTTGTACTTCATACCACGGTGCTCCACCAACACATCATCAGCCTTACTGACAGCATCCTGGATAGCCTTCTTTCTAGCTTCAAGAGTCCTTTCCCAGATGTGACCTTTCGGATTGACCACTCCACGCAAAGGCTTCTTGTTATCATACTTCTCCTGGAAGAACATTTTATTATTGTTGAGAGTTGGCAGTAAGTCGGCTACACCAAATTTGTAGGCCAATTTATACAGATCCGACTGTCTGCGCATGGAATATATGGGGTTATGTGTTCTGTTGGTCACTGGGTGAATATTTGGAAGAAAAGGATTAGCATCATCGGCGGTAGTCGAAGTGGGTGTGGAGGCGTATTTCTTGAATGGGACTGGTGGATACCTTGTAAAGAAGTTTTGCAACTTCTGTGGTAGCTTTTTCAAAGCCTGTTGAGCGCTTAATGACATTCCCCAGTAGCTAATGAAGTGAAAAGAAATGCGTTCATTCACTTGTTAGGGAAATCATGTTGAAAGATTTCCGTCGCGCACTAGTAAAAAAAAAAGTCTCATTCATACCGCTTTTGGCTTTGCTCTATAATTAGATAAAATGTATCCATTATGACTCTATTATTGTTTCCCCTTTTCTTTTTTAAAGAAAAACACTGTCAGCCAAGGGAACCTTCTTCTTGCAACACCAAATGAAGTGCAGTCTCAAACTAACTGCGTTCAGCGTAGCCAAGTGCGCTCGATTGGCTCGGATGCCAGCAGCCTGTAGATATTCTACCCACCCGAATAAACAGGAGGAATTCGTTAAGGAAAGAGAAAGTTACACTGTGACCACTTACTCAAGACCAGATATTGTATTCGAAAAGGGACAAGGTTCCTACTTGTGGGACATCGAAGGAGGAAAGTACATAGACTTTACTGCTGGAATTGCTGTGACCGCTTTGGGCCATGCCAACCCGGAAATTGCTGATATCCTCTATGACCAGGCCAAAAAAGTGATTCATACTTCCAACTTGTATCACAACCTTTGGACTTCGGAATTGAGCAGACAGTTGGTAGGGAAAACAAAAGAAAGTGGAGGAATGAAGGATGCATCAAGAGTGTTTCTGGCCAACTCTGGCACAGAAGCTAACGAGGCTGCGCTCAAGTTTGCTCGTAAATACGGTAAATCCATCGCAGAGGACAAGATCGAGTTTATCACGTTTGAAACCTCATTTCATGGAAGAAGTATGGGTGCTTTATCTGTGACCCCTAATAAAAAGTACCAGGCTCCCTTTGCACCTCTCATTCCTGGTGTAAAGGTTGCTAAACCCAACGATATTCATTCTGTGGAATCCCTTATTGGTGATAAGACTTGTGGTGTGATCTTAGAACCGATTCAGGGTGAGGGTGGTGTCAGACCTATGGAAGCTAAGTTCTTAGCAAAGGTCCGCCAGTTATGTGACAAGCACGATGCGCTGTTGATCTACGATGAGATCCAATGTGGACTGGGAAGAACTGGAAAGTTGTGGGCTCATGCTAAGCTTGGCGAAGAAATTCACCCAGATATTTTGACTATGGCAAAAGCCTTAGGTAATGGATACCCAATAGGTGCTACCATGATCACAGAAAAGGTTGAGAGTGTGCTGAGAGTCGGAGATCACGGAACCACTTACGGTGGAAATCCTTTAGGAGCCCGTGTAGGAAACTACGTCTTGCAGCAGGTATCCAATAAAGATTTCTTGAGTAAAGTTGAACAAAAATCTGAAATTTTCAAAGTCAAGCTGTCGGAACTGCAAGAGAAGTTCCCTGAGCTTATCACGGACGTTAGAGGAGATGGTCTGTTGTTGGGGGTTGAGTTTAACGTTGACCCGGCTCCCATTTGTGCCATTGCCAGAGAAAAAGGACTACTGATCATCACAGCGGGTGGAAACGTTATTCGTTTCGTTCCAGCCTTGAACATTGAAAGTAAAGTCATCTACGAAGGCTTAGCTATTTTGGAGGAAGCTGTCAAAGAGTTTGCTGCAAGTCAATAGAGTGCAATTTAAATTTAATCAATAAAAATACTATTATGTATCCATAATTATTCCAACCTAATCTCGTCTATTCTATCGGAAAGGAAGAAACCTATCATCATCGTCAGATATATCAAGATTAACATGGCACCCTTGAAGTAATTAGACTTTCCTTCCGCATAAATGTAAGTAAACATGAATGCTGAAGTGAAGCATGCAGTGATATCCCATCGAGGGAACACAAGGGTGAACATGGATGAGATTGAACTAGTTGTAGTGAAGTGGAAGATCGTATAAACCACCAGGGCAGGAATTTGCAACAGGCATACCTGCAACGCATAAGCAGAACCGATTTCCATAGACAGGGCAACATTACCATTCAGCGCAAACGATATGGCATTCACAAATTCGGTGGTATTAGGAACCAAAGCAAAAACAGTAAGACCTAATAGCTTTGGGCTAATGGGGAACTTCAAAAGTATAACATCAACGGTGTCAACCAAAATCTCTGCAATTACAGCATACAGAAGGGTAGCGGATAATAGAATCACTGTTGATTTGGTTCGGGACCAGTTTGGCGCGTCATGCCCACTGTTATCATTTTCTGAGTCGGGTACAGCTGATATAGGCTCCTTTTTAATTTGGTCCTGAGAAGCAACCTTGGCAACGTTGGGCAGGGAGCTTCGGTGTGAAGCGGTGGTGTTTTTAGGTTGCGCATTGTTACCTTCAATTTTTGGTCTTTCGTAAACGGTTGGAGTACTCCAAATCAAAGCAGCATGAGTCTTCAACGTAAATAATAGTCCAATCGAATATGCAAAAAACAATGCAATGGCACATATCAGAGAGAATGGTTTGATATATGCCGTGTAAAGTGGACCATTAATGTCCAGTGGATTATGGTAGAAATGACATGATTGGCAAGTGGGAGATAAAGACAATTGTGCCGGTGGGCATGGAACACATTCTGTTTGAAAGCCGCCATACAAAAAGGACAAAATTGATGGCAGAGATAAGACAATGGTGGCATACAGCAACATTGTAGAGGAAACTCCTGCACTGGTCGGATTGTATCGTTGAGTTTTCCTTTTCAGTGCCCCACTGCACATGGAGAGCCCAGGAAGGAGTAGAACAGCAGCCAAAATTGATCCAATTATAGAACCTTCAACAAGTCGACTCTTGTTCTGATTCAAGGCAACACAATAAAGGAAAATTTCCACAATCGTGGAGAAAAATGCGTTTATAACTGCACCCACTCCCATGGATGTTTGCGCAGAGATGGAAGCCACAGCTTGTCCTATGAAGTAAGCTAAAGGAATAATTGATATGAGACACATAACAAAGACAGTCGATGAGTCTGTTAAAAATGAGCCGAATCCCAATTTTCCTTTCAGGAGATAGAAATCGAATATGGTAAAGGCAACCAAGAAGAGCAGATTGATGAAATAAATATTGGTTCCATCCACTGTGTACTTATAATAATGCCATCCAGCGGCTCTGTATGTGCAGATTAAAATCGATTCATTGGACTGCTTGACACCACGTCTGTCATAGTGATAGTCCTTCTCCACTTCGAAGGCCAACCCTAGGGGATGGCGACGGACATGGCTATCCAAGATCATAGTTGTTTTTGCTATAGGAATTGCAAAAATAGAAAGCCAAGCAAAAATGGAAATGATGAGGAGACAAGGTTGAATCACAAGATAGAAAAATATGAAAAATATTACTCTTCCAATGTTCCACTTTCCTCTTCCGAATAGTCTGAACTTGAATGCATCGTCTTCATCATTAGTCATGTCAATCGACTCTTCCGCTGAAGCACCATATGACTGATGGGGAAAAGCAGCTTCCCTTTCTATTATTGATTGTGCTCTATTCTTCTTTCTTGGAGCATAGAAGAGCCTTTGTTCTTCATCAGTTCTCCATCTCCTGTATTCATCTAATGAGGATCCGACACCTTCATCTTCATAAATGTACTTCTTTTCCTTTCTCAGAAGAACTATTTTGCCAAAAGGATTGAATAAATAAAGACCAATGTTATACAGCTGTTTAGCGTATTTCAGAGAGTCATCTTTCTTGGGGTTTGTGAAAAAAGTCAACAAAAATGTCACCGCTGAACATATCAGTAGTACAAGTAACAGAAATAATCCCAGAGTTGCACTATAGATGTGATTAGTTAAAGAGACACCCCAAGAGATATGTCTGGCAGCCAACGGTGTCTGATGAATATCATGGTCGGCTTCCTTCTGAACAGAACGAATCTTTTTGTAAAGAGCAGGTTTCCAAATTCTAACACCAAATGGATGTGTGTTGTTGATAGCATCTTGCCTCTCTCTCAAAGTAAAACTTTCCAGCGAAGTAATAGATGCACTGTCAGAACTTGAATTTTTGGACCCATCGCCATCTTGATCAGCGTCACCTACATTGTAGCCCTCTATATTACTCGACTCGTCCATAATACCTTCATTCTCGTTTGATTCACCAGCAATGGGAGCTGTATGGTGGACCTGTGAATTGGAATTGGAGTCATCCTCCTCAATGGGATCAGGAATTGAAGATTCTTCCTCTTCATTAAAGATAAGGAGTTTATTGTGGGCATGATGCCCAGCTTCCAATTCCTCCAACCGGTCTAGATCTTTAGTGACTTTGCTTAATTCTTTAGAAAGTTCAGATTCTAACTGATCGACTAGAGACTCTCGTTCACTACCACTGGTAGTGGGCAACTTCTTCTTTGGTCCTGGAATGGGAGAGTACAGTTTTGAGCCTTTGTTCTTTGTTTTCTTGAAACGATGCTTCAATCCGTCTCTATACCCCTCCATGTACTCTCGATTGATGTCTTCCTCAATCTCATCCTCCCCATCATCTACAGAAAAAACGTACTTGACTGGAGGGTTCTGCTTCGATTTCCGTTTTGAATGAGGAGAGTCAACCCCTGACGGTTTCATGGCACCAGAAGCATCCGCTGGCACAGCTTCGCCGCTAATTGCAGCTGACTGGAGCTGCTGTTTACTGGGCAGCATGATATACTGTTTGTGATAACTGGGAGTGTTGGCAGAGGAGGAAATGGAACGAGAAAACTGGGGCCTTATAGAAGCCTTTCTGGTTCTCAAAGCCTGTTGGCTGGTGACTGGTTTGATTGGAGAGGAATTCTCAAGAAAGCTCTTTGGTTGTTCGGCACTTTGAGTCGTAACTCCTGCAGCATGCTGAGACTTTACTACAGGTGTTGAGGGGACAGTGGAAGGCGGAGGTATTGACGTTTTTGGATCCAATGCATTAGTTTCGGAGTGCTGAGAGGGGGCCTCGCCATTGGAGTTCTTACCACTCATTAGGTAAATACTCTTGGGGGTGTGCTATAGAAATTGAAGTCGAACTAGAAGGAAAGATAGTGATGGTAATTTCCGAACTTGGCACGGGGTTCGTGACTTCGAGCCTGTAGGAGGAGGGAGTGCATTAGAACGATTCCACCAAGTAGGTGACGGAGTTTAAAATAACGAATCTTGAAAATGTCGGATTCCTCTATAAGTATATACACACAATTCAGCTCAGTATTGGCTTAGACTACCCATTGATGACTTTATCGGCCCAAGTAGGCAGCACAAAACTCTGGGTGTGAATATCGGAGTTGTAGTATCGAAATAATCTGGATTCCTCTTTGCGTGAAATTTGTCTGCTTGGAGTGGTCAATTCGATTTCCGGCGAGTCTGTGCATACCATGAGCCCTAGCTGGCCGGATGTGTAGGTTGGAATGGTACAATATGAGTATTTTACTTGGTTAAAGACTTTTTCACAAATGTCTTTCAACTTTTTTAGGTTGGTAATTTTGAGCCAGATGTTCTCTGAAGCCTGACTGATAACAACACCATTGGGGGAAAGTGCGGATTTCAGCAAATGGAAGTAATTCTCTTGGAAAAAGGCTTCTGCTGGACCTTCAGGGTCAGATGAATCAGTAATGATTACATCGAACTTTTCAGTGCTCTCTTTTAGGAACTTGAAACCGTCTTGGATGCATATTTTGACCTTGGGATGATCTAACGCAGATGACATTGATGGAAAATATTTACGACTGAGTTCTATGATCGTCGAATCAATTTCCACCAACGTAGCCGACTCTACAGAGGAATGCTTGACCACTTCTCTCAACACTCCCCCATCTCCTCCACCAATGACTAGAACTTTTTTTGGATTGGGGTGACTGAACATTGGTAAATGAGTAATCATCTCTTGGTAGGCAAACTCGTCTCTTTTTGTCACCTGAATAATACCGTCTAGCACTAGAACATTTCCATAATCAGTAGATTTGAAGACTAAGACGTCCTGAAATTCAGATTTTTCAGTTAACAGGATCTCCTCCACACGAAGCATCATCGCTTGACCAGGGAAGTATTCGTCAGAGATTTCACGAAACCATCCGTCTACGATCCTGGGGTGTGTTAATTTAGGTATTTCAGACATTTTTGCTAAGCTCTGTTCTGAAGGTAAATGGCAGCCGAGAAGATCTGCCCTTGAAAGGAATTTAATTTTTTACCTGGAAGGGAGGACGTTACAGTAGTTTGGGGTAGCCTGCCGCCTTGCAGGAGGGCAATTCGTGGGTAATTACATATCTCATCCAGCTTTATTTCCTCTGTAATTCTCCTTTATGGACAGTGATACTCTAAATCTATTCCAGAGTATAACTAATCGAGTCTTCACTACAGAGCAAGCCCAACAAATATTAGAGTCGCACAACTGGGACTTAGAAGCTTCGTTAATTTCCGCGTTTGAACAGAATCCACAACTCCCTCGTGATTTATCAACGCAAAGTCGAAACACAGTTCTGGCTTCGAGTATGGAAGATTCCATCCGTAATGCGTACAATCAGGCATTTGGGAATAACAGTTCAGCAACCCCTGTAAACTCAGAAGTCCCAGGGGCCTTCCCAACGCCCTACGAACAACCAGTCTCTCTTTCAGACCGTTTTTCTAAGTTGCACAAAATAGCTAAAGCTGTACTGAAAGGGTTCATCACTGTTCTAATAATACCTCTGTGGATGCTTTACCAGCTTTTTTGCTATGTGAGCATCTTTACAATGGAAAAAATAGCGCCTGTCCTGAACAAGTTAACAGGACTCAACTTGGGAAGTGGCAGGTCTATCTACTCAATTCGTCGTTCCCTAGACCCAAGCGACAATGCTCGCAGGTTTATAGTTGCCTTCGATGAAGACATTGGCAATACCCATGCAAACGGACCTTCATGGGCGGTTGATAGACTACCGTTTTTGGAATGCTCTTATACACAGGCACTCTACGCCGCTAAGAGGGACTGCAAATGGCTACTTATATATCTACAAAGTGACGAGCACGAAGACAGGGCGCAATTCACGAAAGAACTTCTTCTTAGCAAGCAACTGCTGAGATTTGTCAATCAATACGATATCATGGTTTGGGGTGGTAATGTCAAGGAGAGTGAGAGCTTCCAGGTTGCCAACATGTTTAAGGTTATGAACTTCCCCTTTTTGGGATTGCTATCTCTGACCCTCAACAACACAGGAAATAACAACACAAGTAGTTCTACTCTGAGTTTGGTGGCGAAAGTTGCCGGGATTCCTCAAAACAAGCCACTTCAAGTTAAAAAGATCATTAAGAGGTTTACAAAAGTCTACGAACGTTACAACCCAACAGTGGAGGCTATCAGAGCCCAGAGAAACTCTCGTAATGACGACCAGTTACTTCGATTGCAACAAGAAGAAGCATACCAAAGATCACTAGCACGAGACAGAGCAAGAAATGAAGAACGAAATGCGGCTAGAATACGCCAGGAAAAGCAACATCAGTGGCTTCGTTGGAGAAGACAGACTTTAAAACCAGAGCCGTCTGCCGAGTTGAAAGGACAGTACGCACGCATAGCAATAAGAACCCCAGATGGGACTAAAATAACGAGGAGGTTCGATAAACATTGCCCAGTGGAAGAAATCTATGCATTTGCGGAGTTTTACCAGAGGCCAATACCTGAAGAGGATCCAGCCAACCAAGTGACCAAACCTCAAGACTACCACCATGTTTATTCCTTCAAACTGATACAAATAATGCCCAGAGAGCAATTACCCATGGATGAGAACACTGAGATCGAACAGTGTGAGATCGTTTGGCCCACTGGAAACTTAATTTTGGAGAACGAATAGATATGTATTTTAAGATCCTATTACCATGCACCCTTTCCTCTCTTCTTCTTCGCCTTGGACTTTTTGCTACTTACTTTCTTAGTTTCAGACTGGAGTTTTAATTGGGAGCTTCCCTTCAATATATCCACATAGTCTCTCCAGAAAGTGCTTAGCTGTTCGGAATCAACGACGGTAGAGATTCGCACCTCTGGTACCAGCTCCTTGGCATTTCTAGCTGTGTATCTGAATAATATTGGATGGGACTTTGTGTCGATTACTACGCTGTCTGCTATTATAGAGTTTGTCTCTACTCCTTGTGGTATGTCAGTGATTCCTTCGGGCTTTCCCTCCACAGGATCTGCTTGCGGAGAAAGTCTCTTGATTGAAAATTTCGAGTTCCAAACCGATTGCGTTGCTGTCTTGGAAACTTCATCCAGGAACTAGGAGATGTTAGTCAGAAGACGGTCATTTTCGTTTCCTTTCGATACATACCTGTTTATTATCCTCTATCAAGACCCTGTCAGGTTTCTTTGTGCTGGTCTTCATGGTTGTTGGCAGGTCGAACCTTTTTTCGCTCGATATGCGAACGGATATCGCGCGACGGTGGTTCCTACAAGCTGAACCTTGGTATCTTCTTTTCTAGCAGAGAAGACAGGCAATAGAATGAACGACATTACTCTCTTGGAAGGCGTTATGGCTTTAGAGTCTCAGGTGTTAGAGCAAGCCGGATGTATGGAGAAATGTCAGTGTTCTTGCCTTGATCAAGTCAAGGTATTGCCCGCCGCTGGATTCAATCTACTGCATTTCGCTTTATTTGGTGACATCCATTGATCCTCATACGCTCAAGTGGAGCTGGACAATTTTAACGTTAAAATCACTTCTACAGGTAATTAAATGCTCATGACTTCTACATACACTTTCATCCTTGAATCAGGCAACGTGGCCGAGTGGTTAAGGCGAAAGATTAGAAATCTTTTGGGCTCTGCCCGCGCAGGTTCGAGTCCTGCCGTTGTCGTTATTTTTTTGACCGTTACTATGGCCTCTCCAATGAACTACGCGTACCTACTTATCTCGCTGAGAAATACCAATGCATTCATTACCTATCAAGTCTGCTTAGAGAATATATCCTCCAGTTCTTGGCTGGTAAAATACCGTCTGTTACTGATGAGATCGTTAGAGATTATCAGTGTCTGGGGACCTTTGAATTCTACCATCAACTCGTCGGCCCTGTTCGTAAGGAATCTTCTGTAAAATGACGCCAAGTAGCCAGTGAACTGGTTCCATCTTTCTATACTCTTCGGGGTGTCCTTGACAACCAAATCTTGCTCAACATCTTCATTTTTGGAGGTGAGTTTCGCATTGATCCTTTTCCATTGGATGTTTATTGTAGATTTGAGTTTTGAAACACCGTTAAACTCGGGCACACTAATATCCAGAAGAACCTTTCGATTGTTTATAAACTGATACTTGAAGGGGTTCAAATTGTTGTAGGCAACCACCGTGGAAGGAGCAAGGTATATAGACTCTTCTTCCAGTAACTTGATTTCGAATAAGTTTCCAGGGTGGCCTAAGGCGAAAACCCCCTTTCCTGTTAGTTGCAAACCCTTTGCAGCCGGTTCAACTGTCAACCCATTGCCGGACCAGGCAACAAGACTTGATTTGTTCACCACGGACCATTGGTCTTTCTCTGATGTTTTCAGAGACAAGAAATTTGCATTAGTAGAGGTGCTTGACAGAAGCAAATTGAGTGGGTTGAGGTTGAAACATCTTTGATAGAGGAATGAGTTGCTGAATGTTCCAATCTTTCCCAGTTCTGTGTGCAATTGTGACATATCCCCGTTGACAGCAACAATGTTGTTCTGCTGGTTGTTGAACTGCAGGTTCAACACAGTAGAAGACGGTAGTTTCACATTCAAGAGAGCATTTGGGTTTCCTATTATCTCAAATGTAGCTGGTTCAGAAAATGGGCCAGCTCCTGAAACAGTGGGTAATTTTTTGATGGGTTTGAGGACGTCATTTGAATTCTTCGAAGGAGAGAAGAACGATTTTACTGCCTGAAAGGATATATGCCGTCTGTAAGGTTGCATTCTGTATCCGTTTCAGTGCAATTATTGGTGGTTTGTATTGCCTCGATGAAAACTGTGAGAGTATTTCTGATCTGTATGGAGGTGAGAATATCCCCCATTCAAAAATAGGGAGGAAATTACAGGGTACAAAAATACATGGCTCTTGTCAATGGTGCTGGGAGACTAAACGTTCTTTTTCTAAAACCATCTATTAAACATATTTAATTACTGCTGAGGTATTGAAGGTGCATCACCTTCAAAAAAACAAAATTGAAATACTACTTATCAACCCCCCTGCAAAGTTACCCAAGAAAGCCCCTACAAGTAACGTGATAGGCCATTCCTGCCATGGTCTATCCCAATCCAATGGTATTGGCGTAATGCCCAACCACGTACCAAAAACTGTGCCTAAAAGTGTTGAATAAACAAGATGCTTGGAAATGTCTCCATGAACTTGTACTGTTGCCAATCGAAAGAAGAGCGTGGAAAACGTCATTCCAAAATCTTTTTGGGCATGTGCAGCTCTGTAAGTCGAAAGAATCGGGAATACAGTTAGCAATGAAAGATGAGCAGCCAACAAGAAGGTTTCTTTATTCAGACTCATGATTGGGGCTCCAAACAGTAACAGGAGCATATGGACAGGAATGGACATGATGAGACTAATGGTAAGGTTCAAGATGAGTACAAGGATATCGCCAACGTAGCCTCTTTTTCTGGGTTGTGCTGGATGTTGAGAGTAGTTAAACGAGATAAGAACACCGTAAGCAAACTGTAGACCTACCAGTCCTTTCAATGACTGCATTAATGCCTGATTCTTGTCTACCAAAACACCGTACTTTGCGAACAGCGCATATGCCGCGTACAACGATTGAAATGGAAGTAGAGTTAATGGATGATTCAATGGAGGGACTGGCAAGGGAGTGACATTTGGATTCTTCTCGTCCTTCGTCTCTTCTCCATCTTTCTTGGACGGCGAAAACTTGGAAGAGTCACTATTCAACCCTTCTGAGAACGAAACGGCCTTTCTCATAGCGATATTTGTAGTGGATGGGATAGCACGGTTCAGGAGTACCGATCGAGTCCTGGATTCGAAGTACAGTAGCACATTCTACTAGCGCGAAAGTAATAAAGGGTGAAGATTGGACTATGTACAGGTATAACTAATGGTATTAGTGCTCATATCTCATTGCTGAGCAACTTGAGTGGAAGCTGATGGCTTGAAATACTTTTCGTACCATCCTAGTTCTTTAGGTTTCATAACATCACCAGGGTTCTTGGCAATAATGCACCACGTCGTGCCAAAGTGGTGTCTCTTCTCCTCTACAATCTCTAGCCCAGATTGGTCCACCAGCTCTCCAATATCTAGATTCCACCTACAACCCCACGTTTTGCTATGTCTATCAGCACGAGAATCCAATTGGTTGTTGATAAAGTCGTAGGATCCTCTACCGTGTTCAAGTAGTATAACACGTCCTCCCGGTTTCAAAAGACGTGCCATGTTTTTCAAAGCTTTGACTGGATCGTGGTGTGAACATAGACCAAAAGTTTCCACAATGCAATCATACTTGACAGCATCCTCTTTGGATGTTATATCAAGCAGGTCTTCAGCCTTTCCGACCACAAACGCCGCCCTAGGATATTGTGGAAAGTGTTTACGGAACTTTTCTTTCGTAATCTCCACCATCTTGGTCGACGTATCCAAGAACGTGATTGATGAAATTTGGGCGGGGTCCAAGTATTTGATGTTTCGTCCAGTACCACATGCAATTTCCAGCACGTCTCCTTCTATTTCTCTCATCAGCCATTTTCTTTTGCTTCCTATGAATGAAAGTGTCTCTTCCATGTTGATTTCTTCGTCATATTTAGGGGCCAGCTCGTTATAAAAATCAGTCAAATCCTTAGGAGGTAATATCTTGGCCTCATACTCCTTATACCAGCTGATATTCTCTGGTTTCGGGTTAAACTCGCCAACCTGGGCTAGCTCTTCCTCGGAAGTCGCCTTGACCAGCCTCATCTTATGTTCATCCCATAATTTGTGATACTCCGCTAGCTTGAGACTGTCGGTAGTTCTCATCTTGTCATGGTTCAACTCTTTTAGTCGGAGCTGCTCCCATTCAGTAAGAGATCCTTCTTTCCGAAATTTTTCAACCAGAGCTTCCTTCTCTTTTTCCTTAGCAAAGGCCTTCTTGAAATAGGTAATACCGTATATAATGAATGCCGCATAGCCCAATATGTACCACTTCAGAGCTTTTCGATCAAACTCATTGGTTCTGGCATAGGTTGCCCAAATACGGAACCTGTCTCCGCTTGCCAACGCTTCTTGATATCGTTTTTGGGCCTCCTCCTCCTTCAGATCCTCCTTGGACTTTTTCTTGGTCTTGAACTGGAAAGTTGGCCTACTATTAAGGTAGCCCAGAGATGCAGAGAAGAACCTCTTTGAGCAGACATCAACGGCAGGAATAAGTCTTGCAACCGAATTGTCCACAGTTCGTGCAAGAAACATCGGGTGGTAATGAAACGACTAGCACTCAGAGATTTTTTTCCCTCCACGGATTTATTCACAATCACAAGGTCGCACGCGCTCACTCGAACCAGCTCTCGTTGATCCGCAACGGAATCCCCCTACGAGCAAAGGCTTATGAGCGAAATTCCTCAACGAAAATAGTGATAAATATACCATTTTACCATCACTAACGTCCGACTGCACCGTACAAGCACAAGTTCTTGAATTGAATTCCACTAAAATCTTACTCTGTCATAAATCCATCAGATCATTGTGCTAAGAGAAGAAATGGACTCCGTTGGTGCTAGCCAGATAGTGGCGGCTTTGGAAGTCATATACTCCATGACTTCAAGCAATGATCAAAGACGTCAGGCCCAAGAGTTCTTGGAGAAGATCAAGCAGGAAGAACAATCTCCCTACTGGGGATACCAGCTTGCTCTGCCAGACAATAATAATGAATTTGTCGTGAGACACTTTGGTTTGAACCTATTGCAATCAGCAATAAATAATGATTTAGAATCTTACGATAGTACGAAACGATTGGCGATAAGGCATTGGATCGTAGAATGTGCCAACAAGGTTTCTCCTCAGGATCCCCACTATATTAAAGAGAAGATAGCTCATCTATGGGTTTCTGTGGCGAAAAGGTGCTGGGGGACGCACTTATTGAGGACGTCTCCGGCTCCTAATTACATGAACACGAAAGATAAACTCAGCGAAGTGGCCTTGGATAATATTGAACTTACAGAGGACGAAAAGGTCGATAGCTGGATTTCCATGGACAAAGATCTCCTCAATTTATGGACCCTAAATGAAGTTACCCGAGAATTGGCCCTCATAATATTCAGAACGTTATTTGAAGATATTTATTTGTTGGATGATCCAATTGCGGCTTCCCGGCAAATGATTCTTACCAGTTTGGGCGCAGAGATCGTTACTTCTGAAGCAATTTTAAACTTGAAGTTTGTTCCTACAGAATCAGTTCGCCAGTTCCGTGCAGAAAATCAAGGATGGCTGTTAAAATGGGCCGAGTTTTTTGAAGAGTGCTTAGGAATTCTTTACAACAATAATTCATCTCCAGAGACCATTTCCAAATCGGAAAATTTTTGCCTTAAAATCTTACAGACTTTAAAGACCTCATTACACTGGACTTTCCCTATTGCTTTAAGAGATGCGAAAATATTGGAACTACTTTGCAAAGCATTTATGCTTCCTAAGACTCAAATAAGGATTCTTGCTACAGACTGTTTACATGTTTTATTTACAAGAAGTTTTTCCAATGAGGAGGATTTTGCTGAGATAGTTGGCTTTGTTTTCAAGACTGAAGGAATTGAAATGCTTTCTCAGGTTTATCAGTCAATAATACTGAACCCGGACGATATTGATGAGCAGAAGTACACGCTGCTTAAAAAACTAGTTGAAATGATCGTAGGACTCGGCGAGTACCTGGGATCTGCTTCATCATCTTCATCAGCTTCGCCTCATCGACTTCCTGAAGATTCTAATGTTGAAGCTTACTTAAAGCTTGTATTATCAACCTTAAATCACGAGTCTCTAATAATATCGGGGTTATCCCTTCAGTTTTGGTGTTCCTTACTGCGATCCGACAAATTGTTTCAAGCTACCCATGTTGAATTGTTGTTGCCAGATCTAATTGAAGCGTGTTCTAATAGGCTATTGGATTATACAGAATTCTCCGAAGAACACACGTCGAAAAAGTTCCTAGAAGTTGACTTCGATACCAATAGTGAGTCAAAAGTGTTTGTCAGCAATTATAAAAAATTCCTTGAAGATATAATTAGGATAAGCATCTGTTGCAACCCCGAATTTGGGTTAAACTGGTTGAATAATAGGCTAAATCAATTTTTCAGCTCAGATCTTGGTATGAAAGCACTGTCCGAGAAGAAATTAAAGTACAAAGATGAAGGCGCCGAGTCGTATATATATGGTGTTTCACAGTTCCATATCATTGAATGCGCAGTGCGTGGTGTATCAAGATGGGAAATTTGGTACGACGGCAGTGACTTGGAGACAAAAAAACAATACTACGTTCGCTTGGTTAGTGATCTTTGTGAGAAGCTACTGAATTTACATATCAACGACCCAAAACTATTAAGAAAACAAATTCAAACTTTAGTTCAATTCACTCCATTATTAAAGACTATTTCTCAATTAATGTTCAAAGTACTAGAGAGTGTTATCAACTCTACTACCTATGAGTATCCTGAAAATGCTTCTGATAAAGAACGCGAAGATATCAGAGATTTGCGCACAAGTAGTGGAACTGAGCTAAACAGACTAGCATATTTGATACCGCAGGAACTCAAGAACATTCTGGACCAGTTGGAAGAAGTTATTGCAAACATTCTATCATCTGATAAGGTTAGCGACCACGAAGCGGTTGCATTCAAATCTTTCTTGTTAGTTGTCTCTCAAAGATCTATGATTGAGGACAGCGAACAGAGATTTGCTAAAATTGTTGATCCTGAGTTGGCTGCTTGGTCTGACCCAGCAACAGAAAAGGGCCTATTAGAACTTCCATGGTTTATGGAAAGGTTAGGGATCGTGAAGATTGCCGAATACTTTCAAAGCAGAAGGATGACAGTTGACACCAACCTATTGGAGGCAGATATGGATGCTGCTGGACGAGCTTTGAGGACAGATCTTAAGAAACATTGGGAGTCAGTGTTTCCAATCAGAGCTACTCGAATCTTGATTCAATACAGTATAGAAAAGCTGGATCATCAATCAGAACAATTCCGAAAGCTTCTTGTTTTATGGAAGCCCAGAGTCCAACCAATTATTCCACACGTATTGCAACTTCTATCACAGATTCAAGCCTATCACAATCCGGCTAATTGGACAGACATTCCCGCTGAAGTTCAGGTATTTGTTAAATTTACAACTTTGGAACGATTTTGGCAACAAGGAGTTTCAATGCAAACCAAGGACGCTTTCATGGAAGAGAATGTGAAAGCTATTCACACCTTAAGAGATTTTGCGGATAATGTGGGCCATATTGTTAGATATACTCGTGAGTACGCGTATTTAACAATTAGTTCCATCTCTGAGTTAGAAGAAACGTTATACGAGATTCCTAATATTGCTACATTGCTCTGGAAAGCACTAGCTGGTGATAGCGTGGGTATTACATTATATTCTTGGAGACATATGTTTACAATTGTGATGAGAGCTGTGTTCAAAAACTGTCCTCTAAGGTATGTAGAGCCATTTTTGAGTGAGCTGTTACCCCAAATGTTGCCTGAAGTTGATAAGCTCTTGAGTAGTCGCTGGGAAAAAGTGTATTTACGAGGAATGCAAACAGATGGGTCTGGAAATGACGAAGCTCTAACGGAAGAGATGATGGAAGAACATATGTTAAGGCAACTTACGGGCTCAGTGGATCGTATGCTAATCGATCTTGTAGGACAATGGACAAATAATAAGCTAAGTGACAGACAAATGGAGTGCAGATCAGTCATATTCAACAATAAGAACATCTTAGCTCCTTTCTTGCAGCTAATATGCAATATCATCATGTACAAAGATACCAGATGCTCGTTCAATGCTATTCTGATTGTGAGGAATATTCTTCCTGACATTCTACTCAAAGATGATGAAGTGGACAAATACCTTGCAGAGAACCTGATGAAAGCTCTACTACAAGTTTTGATGGATGAATTTTTTGCTGATGCTCAGCTTGAAGCAGGGTTGGCGTTGGCCTATCTTTACGTGACTTTGAGATCAAAGGCTTCTTATCCAGTGGATGTCTTGCAGAGGTTGCTTCCGACCCTGAGTTCGAAGGCCATAGTTGGATTTGAGACAATTCTTACCTCATCGACTAGTCTGAGGCAGCAAAGAAACACATTTCAACAACTGATAGCCACTGTAAAAAACTTAGACGAGAGTGCATTGAAGACCGCAAGAGATAAACAGCTGGAGCAAGCAGTCCATCGAAAGAAACATGAAACTGCTAACAAAGATGTTATGGACGATCCTTACTTGGAAAACGGTGCATTAAATGGTCTATTCAATGAAAATGATAATTAAAGGTGCATGTGATGTAATATACAAAACAGATCTCTAATTGTTTTCCGAGTATGCAGTGTTAATTGAATGTATGGCTTGCTTTCTGATATCATCTGTGAACATTTCTTTGAATATCTCCTGGATTATGAAGCAAAAAGCGTCTTTGGATATCTCTGTCCTTGCCCTCCTTCCCAGAAAATATTCGAAAAGGTCCGAATCTTTCTTGGATTCTTTGTCTTCACCTAAAGCACGTCTTGAGACGTATTCCTGCTTCTCTAGATGAGCACAGTACTCTGGGATCGACCTGTTCCCAAGAAATTCATATCTTATATTTTCCTTACAGCTAATTTTGAATGCTGTCGAAAGAAATTGGTAGAGTTCATCGGATGTAACACGATTAGAATTAATGACTATGATCGATAGTATCACTACATTAAACCCTTGGTGTATCAGGTCTGAGCCTGAAGCTGGAAGTAAAGAGCTTGAATCAACGAATTCTTCCAAACTGTTGATCTTTTCCACCTTTTGCTGGTAAAATCTGGCTAATTTTTGTCGAGTATCCACGGGTAAACTATTCACCAGAATATAGGACGAATTGAGTGTCTTTTTCCTCTCTTTGTCTTCCGTCGTGCTGTCCGTTTTTTGTTTTTTATTCTTATTAAAGGCGCTTATTTTATCTGGTAGTTGGACCAACTCTAGTCCAAAAACGTCAGTTAGAATGGCAACAGCTCTGTGGAACACTCGATCAAAGGATATCTTGGCCGCGTTAGTATCCATCATTGTGTATAATTTCTTCAGTATGGTGTTGTTTATAACTTGATATTGCTTCTCGTAGCTTAACGAAGCTCTTACCAGCGAAATGGCCATCTTTTCCACCTCATCTGAAATGGCATTAGACAATATAGTGGGAGCTGGAGTCTGTTCAGTAGTTTCACTCTCGGGAGTTTCTGTTCGATGTTTCTGCCTCTTTAACCTTTTCCCTCTTCTAGCATGATCCTCAGTATTATTAGAGCCCTCCTCTCCACTATGGGAAGAAGAAGGAGGAGATAGGGAGATATTGTATCGTCTAGCCATCCTCTCCAATGAGTGTATCTGATGAGAAGCAAAATGTAACCTACCCTTCAACATCCTTGCACCATATACAAACTAATAGTAAACATAGTAGAATTTTTTTGCTATTTTGGGCGATGAAAATGTAAGACACGATAAGAAAATAACTGGAACACGGTGTCCTCCAATCAGAACGATATCCCCTAGACACCGTCCACTGTGTACTTCTCCACACAATTCCAAGAATTCCAAGACTCCTTTAGAAGTATAAGCACTATTCCCAGCCTACCCAGGTGTTCCTCCTCTAAAAAACTTTCCCTGCCCCTCTATTCAAAGGGTTCGATAACCCCCACCAAAGTGTAACCTGCACGTGACTGGATGTCTGCCTCTTATCTTTACACACATCGCTTGAGCTGTCTCGATGATAAAAATTGGAGGTGCGGAAAAATCTAATCCAAGTAATTACTCTTGATCCGCTCCCCTCCCAAGTGATGGCTGAAAAGAAGGTTGTGTCGCTGATATTTTCGGCTCTTGTATCGCTTGCTGCCGGGACTCCGTACCTGTTTGGAACTTACGCTCCACAGTTGGCAGTGCAATGCCATTTGACAGCGTCTGGTGCGGCTACCTTATCCCTGGCCTCCAATGTTGGTACTTCCATTGGAGGATTGCCCATTGGACTTTTCATAGACCATAACGGGCCGTCCATGTCGATCTTCATTGGGGCCTTTCTGGAGTTTATTGGTTTTGGCTGTCTTTACTATGCATTTATTTACAGGATCGACAGTCTTTTGGCTTTGTCCATGGCTATGGTTTGCACTGGTATGGGATCCGTGTTGAGTTTTTATTCGTGCCTTAAATCAGCTACCGCCAATTTTCCTAACCATAGGGGCTCTGCTGGTTCCATCCCTGTTTCTAGTTATGGATTATCTGCTTTGATGTATAGTACCGTAGCTGCTACGTTTTTCGCCGATAACACCTCCGGTTTGCTAAAGTTTGTTTCACTCTTTTGCGGAATAGTCATTGGAATCAGCAGTTTTTTCATTATTTTGGTGGATTCAGGTCATACACCTACTGATAAAGTCCCCAGGAGGCGCCATAACGATAATTTGGCTCAAGATAGTACAGGCTCAAAGGCTATTTCCAAAGCTGACGGGTACGGATCTATACTGATGGCTGCTCATAGAGGTTCATTTGCACAGGCAACCTTGATGTCCCAATCAGTCTCTTCTTTGTTTTCTACTGCTGGTTCACAATCCGATTACTCGTCAGAAGATTCTGTTAGGTCCTCAAACTCCTCAGTTTTGTCCTTCCATGAGATTCCTACCAACAATAACAACGCCGCTGTCTCCCGTTCAAATTCGTTTTTGGTTGGATCCGCTGGCAAGTATAGTTCTCCGCTGTCAAGTTTATCGAGTTCTCCAGTGAACACCAAGGCTTTCAACATCAAGAACTCCGTGAACAATAGACCGTCTGGTGGATCACGCTCAGGCTCAAATAACCAATCATTTAGAAGCAGCTCCAATCTTTCCAAACAATTCGCCCAGCATGCTGAAATGCAACAATCACAGAATCCACCAAATCCGATGAAAAGTGGAGGACTCGTAGGTTCCCCTCTGCGAGGTGGGTTCATGTTGTATGACCAAGGCACAAACGAAGATTCTGCGCATGGACTGACTAAAAAAGATGAACCTTCATCGTCCGAGGAGACTCACACACAGAAAGTTGTTAAAGATGACATGAGACAGAGTGTGAAGAATAGACACAAGCCTAAGCCTAAGCCTAAGAAGACCAATGCCAAGAAGCACATCAAGAGCCTTATATTAAACTACAAGTTTATCATCCTCTACGTGGTTATGGCTACACTTTCTGGTGTTGGTCAACTGTATATTTATTCAGTTGGATACATTGTTAGTGCCCAGATCAACAAGGGCCCCAATCCAGAACATTTGAATGGAGCCGGCTATCAAGCTCTTCAAGTATCGCTATTATCACTAACCTCATTTTTAGGCAGACTTATTTCAGGGCCATTATCCGATCTTATACATAAAGTCTTGAAATACCAAAGGGTCTGGGTATTGGTAATTGCAAGCTGTGTGAGTGCCATGGCACAATACTTAATGATCTACTTGGATGACGTCCACATGCTATCCATCTCCAGTTTGATTGTCGGAACATGTTACGGTACAGTGTTTGGTGTTTATCCCGCAGTAATTGTGGACTATTTCGGTTCAAATAGTTTTACAACAACGTGGGGACTTGTGACCACCAGTAACATTGTTAGTCTTACAGCCTTAAACACTATGTTCGGTTACGTATACGACCACAACAGTGTTTGGGATGACAAGAAAGAGCAGTTGGTGTGTCGTCTTGGTAAAAGATGCTACAATGATGTTTTCCGAGTCAACTTAATACTCTGTTTTTTGGCACTCTTCTTGTGCCTTCTCCTCATAATACAGAAACGCAAGCAAGATCAGAGAATTGTACCCATTGGCCTACAAGTTTGAACTATATAGAAATCCCATAGATTGCATTAATTGATCGATATAACCAAATCGGGAAATAAAATTACAACAATATCTGAGTCCTTTTTCGTATCACTTTCACATAAACATATCCATCCACTCTTCCTTCAACTCGCTACCAGCAAGTCAGCTACCCAGATGACCAGTGAAGACAAACGCTTGAGTAGATTCTCTCTTCCCGAATCGGAAGACAAAACGCTGTGGTTAAACAATGTTCCCAAAAGGGTCATTCCATCTCATTTGGTGAAAAGGTCAAACAGAGGGTTCAATATAGACTCTGTGAAAAGGAATAATACTCTCAGCTCGGGTTCTGATCAGTCGTCATCTAACAAGAATAATGGCAATGGCTATAACTACTCTAGTTTTGGTGAACAGAAATCGACTCAAAAGTCAGGTCCAGGATTAAACAAGGAGCTAGGTACCTCAGGATTCTTGGACGAGGGCCTGAGTGACCTCCCTCCAAGAAAGTCAATCTACGACTTTGGAAGCGATGACGAGGATGATCTTGACCATTTGGAGCCTGAGAAACACCTATTTAAAACAAACGACGAAATTACTAGTGACCCCAGGGCTTTCAATAATATTTTCAACCCAAAGCCCAGATTTGGGTCTTCCACAACTGCACACAATAATAACAACTCTGCTTACAAGGAGACATTTTCTAGAGATATACCTTCGAGTTTCAAGAGAGAAAATTTGGAGCCCATCACAAATGGGGAATCGGCAGTGCTGTTGTTTGGCTACAATGATTCCAGCTTCGAGAGCTTGATACAAAGATTTTCCAAGTTTGGGGATATTTTAGAGGACTTTCACGTTGGGGTGGGAATAAGTGGATTTTCAACAATAGGGAGTTCCACGCCATTGAAGGGTAAAAGCAAAAACTCCTCCACCTCAAGAACGGTTTACCCTATTTTTGTTGGTAAACAATGGGTCAAGATTACTTACGACAATCCGTCGTCGGCCATTCGTGCATTAAAAGAAAATGGTGTCATTGTAGATGATCATATGGTGGGTGTGATCCCTTATACAAAATCTGCATTAGAAACTTTGCTTAATGCTAAAATTAGTGATAATGATGATATTGGAGACACTCTAGGAAATATTTCATTTGGCTCCCCCAGCAAATCGCTAGGTAAGGAAGGAAGTGAGGGTCTGGAAAGCAACGGATTCAAGCCTTTGAGTCGCTCCTCTCAAACCTTCAAGATTAGGGATGGAACGCAATTGTTCAAAAGTACTGCTAAAGAAGAAGAGCTGAAAAAACAGAAAGAAGCACAGCAAGGCGTCGGTTTTTTGGGTAAAGTATCACAATCTTTATTCGGATTCAGCGTGGTTTAAATGTTGACTTTAACCACGATGAAGGCAACTTACTTGGGGAATCGATATCGGTAAGGTTACCATTTGAGTCATGAACCAGAAAGACTTTAGTTTTTTGGGTTTTTGGGAATACTTCAACCGAATTTGAGCTGAATTTATCTGTAGCATCGATGGCTACCTCTTTGTAGTCTCGGGTTGAATTTGGAATCACAAATTTTGAATCGTATTCATGAGCGACCTCCTTCAAAATCAGCTCCTTTTGATCCACTCTAACTTCGAATCTAATGGTTAATGTGTAGAGAAAAGTCGTCATTATGACAACAGTTAGCAATATTTTCAGAGTTACTCCATTCAATACAATAATTAACGAGTGAATAGGAGAGAACAACACCATCAAGCGAAGGAAAAATGGATTTGGATCCCAATAGTGTAGGACCCAGGGCTCGTTGGGTGTAATACTGATGAAATGTTGGATAAAATGTGGCAATGTGTATGATTGACTCTGTTTCCGAAACAATTTTTCACTCCTCAACTTGTCATGAAAGACAAACCTGTAGGTCTTTGTAGTTGTTAACACACGTATGCAATTAGCAATTGAGAAGATAACTAATGACAGCAACAAAAAAGTGGCCACACTTTCAACGGTATATTGGGCCCACGTCCACTTTGCATTTGAAGTTGGGGCCAGCTTGCCATACTCCTTCAGCTTCATTCTCTCCAATTCCCTGAAATTTCTTTTGAAGAAATGGTCACCATTGTAGATAGAAGAGCTTTGCAAAGACTTCCTTATCAAAGTGAGAGCCCAAAATAGTACGTTCAAAGCAATTCCTAACCATAATGCTGTCGTTTCAGATAGCTGATCCCAATCAACTATACTGATATTTTCGTTCAAATTAATCCACTGGTCTATAGGATAGCTCTTGATCTTTGACCAGAGGGACACCTTTCTAATATATCTATTCCCCTTTCTATAGAGTCCATGATGAGATTGAAAAGACATGCTGGTAGCAGTGATGGTCAAACTTATTTCGTATTATTACATAATCAAGGTTGACATGATGTTCAAGGAAACGCGCAAGCAGAGCTCAAAGGGTTACATCTGGTACTCATCTCCACGAGCCATAATGGTCACTGCGTAGGTAAATCTCTGCAAGCAAGAGCTTTAACGACGTGAAAATATACTAACCCGACAGAGTGCTCTTTGTTAACAATGCCACACCTTCCACAATTACGGCGTTTCATGATCTCATCTCCAATGAGCTACCCACCATAGAAGGTAAATGGTCCTTTCAACTTAAAATCTTTCTGAACAACAAGTATTCCAAGCCAATTTCGGTTTCCTCATCCCAAGTTCCAAGCAGATACTTGTACACCTTACAGCTGTCTTATTTACCAGGCAAAGCCATTTCAATCATCAATAATACCAAGGCATTAGTGACAACCACACAGCTGAAAAATGAAGAAAAAGCATCTAATTATGATCTGGAAGACAAGACAGAAGTGAATTCTTTGGAAAATGATAGATTAAGAAATCACTTCGAGTGTGGAGCAGCCACCGACGCTACAAGTGACCCTTGGAATGTTTTCATTTCGACGAAGCTACAAAGTTTATGGAATCTTAAACAGACAATCAAAGGGGAGGGAGGAAACTCCTACGTTGTCTCGTTGGGGAATATCACAGAGTCCAAACATGAAGTCTTTCGTGTAAGGACGACAAACTGTTTTTTGCATGGAGTCTTCAAAGGATTTCTCATTGAAATGGAATCCCTAGACAGTCTAGAAGGTGATCAGGACAATGAGGAAAAGGAAAAAATTGCCAAGATGGACGACAAACAAAGACTGATCTACGAATTCAGTGTGAAAATCAACAAGATCAAAAGGCTTATTGAAGTCTGCGACTTTCCACAGGGCAAATTGTGTTTTAATGTACTGAGTGATAGTAAATTGGACCATTACAGCGATCTTTGTCAACAATATTCCGATGCTCTTCAATTTTGATTGGTGATTTTGAGAGACTTGATGATCTTCCTTTCCTTTTCCAGACGAATTTTGACTGCCAACATGCTTTGCTCATACATATCGTCATCTTGAGATGTGTTAGAAACATCAGATTTTGCAGCAGAAAGTTGCATGCTTGAAGACGTCGACATGGGAGATGGGAGAGGTATTAGTGGCGCATTTTCTTTCATTGGCGATTTTGATCCATCTCTAAGCGTTGGCAACGGTCGATCTTTCAAGGGTGATGTAAGTCTCTCCTTATGTGGCGACTGAGATCGGTCCCTTGCTAATGGTTTAGTTTCTGGAAAGGGGGATTGGGTTGCAGGAGTTAAAACGACTCGGTCTTTAGTTGGAGACGAAGGCCTAGAAACAGGTCTAGATTTTGGATGACTTTGTCTTTTCAATGATTCACGGTATATCCTTTGAGACTGCACGTGAACAGCCAGTTTGTTCACATATTGTCGTATGATCCAAGCACGATCGTCTTTGGTAAATTCATTTCGTGGTTTTCTCTCACCGAAAGATTTAATCACAGGGCTTAGGATGGAGCACTTGGTTCGATAAGAGACTTGATGTTCTTTATAGATGTTGGATTTTTCAACCAGAACCCTAAAGTACTCTTCATCGGAACTATTAGGCTTCAAAACATGAAATTCAAAAGTCTCCTTTCCCAGGGAAGGAACAATAGATGAAAATGGGTCATCAGAGAGAATCAACAAGCTTCTGAGTTTATTCTTTGGAAAGTCTACCAGTATGCGATGCTCATCTGTAAATAACTTTTGTTTGAAATCCTTAATATTATAAATGACGTCCAGCTTTTCATTACCATAATGATTATCGTTGTTTAAAGTGCTATCTAATTTGAATGTATAGCCGTACCCGTTCGACTTGTCCGCCTGCAAAAACGGACCCCATTGGTCTGCTTTCAGCCTTTTGAATACATAGGTAAGCGATTTTACCTGGAGGTCGATTGGATCTTCGCTTTTTCCTTCCAGATAGTGGGGTATATTATGGATAGCATTCCTAATATGTTTCTGCTCTTGTGACCTCTCTGTCTCACCCCAACTGAAAATACCCAGCATTGGGCACGACAAGGCTACGGGGAAGTGATTGGAGTAGATAAACAAAACCAGATCACTGGAAGCGCGAAGTGTCAACTGAAAGGACCATGGTTCCTTCCAAATTTGGATACTTAAAAATCCGAAAACAGCATTGATGTTTCTATGAAATAAATAACTATGAATGAGAAGAAGTGAAGTCTAGATAGCAATGTTTGTTTGCAATGGCTCCTCTTCAATTTCGACCTCAACACGAGTTCGTCTTCTTTTATTATTTGCGGTCTTTCCTTTCGCTCTCTTAGCGGAGTGTTTATCGTCAGAATCCTCACCAGACAGATCCTCGTCTTCGGAGTCGTCAGAGGGATTGTCAGATTCTCTGTCAGAAGCGTCTCCCAACCATTTCTCCAAGTCTTCCAAGTCAACCATTTCGTCTTCATCCTCGTCTTCAACGTATTCAACTTGGCCGACATCAGAGTCTTCATCTTCGTCCTCTTGCAATTGATCATTACTGGCATCTCCGACAATACCCAGGACCTTGCGCCAGACTTGCTCGTCAACATTAAGCGGCTTATCACCATATGCTCCAGACTTCAGTCTGTCCAATAATTCAGACTCGATAGCTCTCTCCAATTTGGCAGCAATCAGAGCCTTTCTCTCTCTAACCAGTTCTCTTCTCTTCACCTTCTTCTTTACACTAACATAATGTCTCTCATCGTCCTCCATGGCTATTCTTCTTTGGGTAATGACAACCTGTGTCAAACGTGTCAGTCTTTGCTTGCACTTGTCAATTATATATTTGTCCCAGTAAATCAAATGTTCCCCAATTTGCTTTAATGCTTTCTTGTAGTTCTTGCTCAGCTTGACCCGTTCCCAGGTCTTGGAAGGGAGATGTGCTCTTTCAACCGTCTTCATGTATAGATACATCTTCCCATCGATGTTCTTGACGGTGGCATATTGAGCATTAGCTAAAGGGCAGGCCTTTCTTGAACAGAGACCTTCAACATTGTACTCATTTCGACAGAAGTTCTGGTCCTGCTTTGTCTTGACTTTGAAAGAACAGAACTGGTTGTTTATGACATCCCAAATAACCTCATCAGACATTTCTACGTGGTCAACTTATGGGTTCTGTGTAAGCTCAATTGTGAGTAAAGAATATCAACCTGCTTTATTTTAGTTTTTTCTTTTCTCACTAAAAATTTTTTTTATCTTGAGAAGTCTTAGAACCTACTCAACACTGATGAGCTCCAAATAGTGAAAAAAAAACGATGCTAATCCAAAATTGCTAGGAAAACACACTCAAATTTTGAATAAACTCAACTATCTATTCTGATGAGTGAAGCAATGTTTGCCAAAAAAACTTCCTCCAATCATGTTTATTCAGTCTCATCCTACTGTTTCGTCTTAAGAATGTCTAGCTATCTATACACCCGAACACCCGAAGCTTTGTCCGTGTTCATGGCACGCGCGCCTCCTTCTAATGATATCGTAGACAGAGGAGAAAGTGCCTGTCCAAATCAGTAAACCCTTTCTACTGTGCCATTGAACGTTCACATAAGGGTTATAATAACGACCCATCACCGCATATGAGCCGAAAAAATAATAAATTTTCTCTGGACTCGGAAAGTGACGTCGATGACATTGACCTTCTAGCTGACGATATACCTGCTTCCAGTAATCAACATCAGGTCAACTCCAATGGATCCAGAGCCAGGAGTAACTCCAACCCTTTCAGAGATCAAAGTTTGGATGATCAGTCCATTTATCCTGACGTTGAGCTTGTAGATTTGCCCGGTGGGACAAATACGTCTTCAGCTCCGTTGAATACCAGTGGTAACCCATTCGCAGATTCCAACCAGATTTTCGACAACGACGATGACATTTTAAATGAGAGAGTAGCTGACAATAGAAGAGATCTTCCCGAGTTCAACTCTCCTAATGAGTCCAGGTTTGATATCAAGATGTACTGGAATAAGCTTCTAGGGAGACCATATAGTAAAGTACGAGACAATTCAAACCCAAGGATCATACATTTGAATGACCCTGTCACCAACAATCAGTTCAAATATATGGGCAACCATATTTCCACGACGAAATATAACTTAGCAACGTTTTTTCCAAAGTTCTTGTTTGAACAATTCTCCAAGTATGCAAACTTGTTCTTTTTATTCACTTCTATCATCCAACAAGTTCCTGGTGTCACTCCGACCAATCGTTATACAACAATCGGTACCCTTTTGGTTGTTCTTACTGTGTCCGCTATAAAAGAGGTTACGGAAGATTTGAAGAGAAATACTGCTGATAAAGAACTTAATTCTGCTAAGACAATGGTTCTTGACTCCAAGGTTCAAGATTTTGCTCCCAAGAAATGGCTCAATTTAAAAGTAGGGGATATTGTTAAGGTCTCCAACGGGGAGCCTTTTCCAGCTGATTTGATACTGTTAAGTTCTTCAGAACCTGAGGCGTTATGTTACATTGAAACTGCTAATTTAGATGGTGAAACTAATTTGAAAATCAAGCAGGGTAAATCGCAGACTTCCCATTTAACAAACCCACAACAACTGAGTCGTTTGCAAGGAAAAGTTCTTTCAGAGAATCCCAATTCAAGCTTGTATACATACGAGGGAACTATTACATTCGATAACCGAGAAGTTGCCCTTTCACCTGATCAGATGCTTTTAAGAGGTGCTAATTTGCGAAATACAAACTGGATTTATGGACTGGTAATTTTTACTGGACATGAAACAAAATTGATGAGGAATGCCACAGCTGCTCCGATTAAGAGGACTAATGTTGAGAGAATTATAAACCTCCAAATTTTGGCTTTGTTTGGAATTCTTATTACTTTATCATTCATTTCCTCACTTGGAAATATCATCAAGTTACAGCTAGACGGGCGGTATTTAGGGTATTTGCACCTTGAAAATACAAACAGAGCCGGTCTATTTTTTAAGAACATACTTACGTTCTGGATTCTTTTCTCTAACCTGGTGCCCATTTCGTTGTTTGTCAGTGTTGAATTGATAAAATATTACCAAGCGTACATGATTGCTTCCGATTTGGATATCTATGATGAAGAGAAGGACACACCCACTGTGTGCCGTACGTCATCTTTAGTTGAGGAACTTGGCCAAATTGAGTATATATTCTCTGATAAAACAGGTACTCTAACCAGAAACATCATGGAATATAAGGCAAGTTCAATTGCAGGACGGTGTTATATCAAGGATATCCCAGAGGATAGAAATGCCATTGTTGGCGATGACGGCATTGAAATCGGTTTCCACAACTTTGAGGAGATGTATCAAGACCTTAACTCTGACGAATTTGGAAGCATCATCAATGAATTTTTCACTTTGTTAGCCACCTGCCACACAGTCATTCCAGAAGTATTAGATGACGGCACAATCAAATATCAAGCTGCCTCACCAGACGAGGGGGCCTTGGTTCAAGGTGCTGCAGATGTTGGATATAAATTCATGGTGAGAAAGCCAAACTCAGTTGTTTTTGAGAATTCCCATCTTGGCAGGAAAAATTCATACGAATTATTGGACGTTCTAGAATTCAATTCCACTAGAAAGAGAATGTCAGGAATTTTCAAGTGTCCTGATGGACATATTAGATTGTACACAAAAGGTGCAGATACCGTAATATTCGAACGACTATCAACGAATGGAAATCACTTTGTGGAAGCAACTACAAGACATCTTGAAGATTTTGCTGCTGAAGGATTACGAACATTGTGCATAGCCACAAGATTGATTTCTGAAGAAGAATACTTGGAATGGAAGCCAATCCACGACAAGGCTGCTACTACTTTGGTAGATCGTCAACAAAAGTTGGACGAGGCAGCAGAGCTGATAGAGAAAGATTTGTTTTTGTTGGGAGCTACAGCAATTGAAGACAAACTGCAGGATGGCGTTCCGGACACAATCCATTCTCTACAAGAAGCTGGAATTAAGATTTGGATATTGACTGGTGACCGACAAGAAACTGCAATTAATATTGGTATGAGTTGTCGTTTACTTTCTGAAGATATGAACCTTTTGGTTATAAATGAAGACTCTAAGGAAGAGACGAGGGATAATATGTTGAGCAAATTGACAGCGTTGCATGACAATCAAGTCTCTGCTGAAGATATGAGGTCTTTGGCATTGGTGATCGATGGCAAGTCATTGGGTTATGCTCTTGAACCAGATCTGGAGGATTATTTCCTTGAAATTGGAGTCATGTGTAGGGCAGTTATTTGTTGCCGTGTTTCTCCGCTTCAGAAGGCACTGGTGGTAAAGATGGTTAAACGAAAGAAGAAGGCGCTTTTGCTTGCAATCGGTGATGGTGCTAATGATGTCAGTATGATCCAAGCTGCCCATGTCGGTATTGGTATCAGTGGCATGGAAGGTATGCAAGCTGCAAGAAGTGCTGATTTTTCGATCAGTCAGTTCAAGTTTTTAAAGAAGTTGTTGATTGTTCATGGGGCATGGTCGTATCAGAGAATCAGTGAGGCAATCCTCTATTCATTTTACAAAAATATTGCTTTGTACATGGTTCAATTCTGGTATGCATTTTCTAATGCTTATAGTGGGCAGACAGTTGTGGAATCTTGGACTTTAACCTTGTACAATGTTTTCTACACTGTGGCTCCTCCAATAGTCATAGGAATCTTTGATCAATTTGTGAGTGCTCGTTACTTGGATAGGTATCCACGATTGTACCGAATTTGTCAAAAGGGCATATTTTTCAATGTGACTATTTTTTGGGGTTGGGTTATAAATGGGTTCTATCATTCAGCTGTTATATACTTATGCTCTATTTTCATCTACAGATATGGGAATGTTCTAAGTGGTGGACAAGTGGCTGATCATTGGACGTTTAGCACTGCTATTTTTACATCTTGTACTTTGACAACACTTGGGAAAGCTGCATTAGTAACTAATCTTTGGACAAAGTTTACATTGTTGGCCATCCCTGGTTCACTCGGTTTTTGGTTCCTATTCTTTCCCTTTCATGCTACTGTTGGCCCTCGACTCAATGTTTCCACTGAATACAGAGGTATAATACCTTCCGTTTATGGTTCTTTAACATTTTGGGCTATGACTTTGGTGGTCCCAATCTTGTGTCTTTTAAGAGATATTTTATGGAAGTATTACAGAAGGATGTACCATCCAGAAACTTACCATTACGTGCAAGAGATACAAAAATACAACATACAGGACCACAAACCGAGAGTTACCCACTTCCAGAAAGCAATTCGAAAAGTCCGCCAGGTTCACCGAATGAGAAAGCAAAGAGGGTTTGCCTTTTCTCAGGCAGACGAAGGCCAAGATAAATTGGTTCGTCTCTACGATACGACTAAAAAGAGAGACATAAATGGAGTATTGTGGTGATCTCCTTTTAGAAAGCAACCACTCATTATTCATAACTTAAATATTTTTCCTCTGTATATTTGTATAATTCAGACATTCGTCTAGTGTTATCCAGCAGTTTAAAGTTAAGGTCCTGTAGTTCTTTCTGAAAACGATAGGATTTTTCTGCTGATGAAGAAAACTTAGGAACTCTTACCAAATAATCGTTTTGTAGCTTCCAACCTTCTAGAAGGTCTCTTTGAACGGCTGAATCGATAAACTCAGCAAATGGTACAACTTGAAGAGCCACACCTTCCATATTGAAAGATATAAGGTCGTCAAATGTAGTCTTCAACGTATCAATTTGGACTCTAACAAGGAGTTTCAAACTGGTCAACAGTTTGACTAGTCTTAGCTTCTCAATAAGAAGAAAAAATACTTCAAACTTTAATTGCGGGTTAAGCTTCACTATTAGATTCTTCTTGCTCAACGTGAGTATCAGCTTCTGTACATCTAGATTTCTGTATGCAGTCATGATGGAACTCAACATATTGAGCTGTTTGAAATGAACTTTGAATTTTTTGAAAAATGAGTATTTTAATGGTTTATTAGGGCTTAATATCAATGAGTTGACAACGACCAGAGTTCTGATTCTATTCTTTAGTAAATTGGACTCAATTGGAATCCCCAATGATACCAATGTTCTAAGGTATGAATTAGCAAGTTGAAATTTGTTCAAGTTCATATGAGCGACACAAATCTTGTAGTACCAATTTGTGATCAGTTCCTGTTTCAAGTAGTTGGAATTAATTTCTTTGAAATCTGTCAGCTTATATTTTTCACAGAGGTAGACTACTTGTTCATATTGTTTCACATAGCATAAGGAATCCATAGTCTTGATGGTAAGGTAATCTAGGCTTGAATTCAGTGATAACTTCCTCAACAGTAAGTCGAGTAAAGAGTTTGCAGCCGATTCGTACTGTCTTTCTTTGATTAGTCTGGTGACTACTCTAATGATGTAATTGAAGTTGGTTTGCAGTTCATCTCCCAAGTCTGCAATTGGTTGCAAGATTAGTGCTAAGTTTAAACTTTTTGTGTATGGCTTCAGGTTCTGCATCAACTGCAGTATATGATATTCAACTTCATTGGAGAGTGGGTTATTCTGGGGCTGTTGTTCCTGTATGAATTCTATGGTGGAACACAGCTTCGTGAGAGTCAAGGTCCATAACACGCTATGATTCTCGACAGCCGGATACTTCGCCAGCTCAATGTCGGAATTTGTAAGGTGATTGGATATTGTCTCATAAAGGAGTACTATATCCGTCGAAGGTGACTCTTCGGTATTTATTGACGTCATAAGAGAATGCTGTGTGAGTTGATGATGTGACTAATGTTCAGATATGTCCCAAGCCAAGTAAGGTTTGGTTAATCCGCGAAGGAAGAGGAACGGGATGACATCTCCCCATCAAGCTTATTGTTACTAGTTTGCCTTTTCCTCGCATTTTATTCAGTACAGTAGGACCAAAATGGACACTTGGCTCAAAGAAAAACGTTGCAGAATCCTAGATGGGGCTCTGGGGACTGAACTGGAAAAATTGGGTGTCGATATCAAGGGAGGGTTGTGGTCAGGCAAAGCTCTCTTTGATTCTCCACAAACTATTAAGCAAATACATAGCAGTTATCTCCAAGCAGGAGCCGACTTGGTATTGACCTGCACTTATCAATTGAGCGATCAAGGTCTGAAAGACCTGGACATTAATGATCCTGAGGTATACGACAAGGCTGTGAAATTAGCCAAAGAGGCTGTCGATGAGAATGGAGGGCCTTCAAAGGCCAAAGTTGTCGGCTCGATTGGTCCTTACGGTGCATATTTATCGGGAGGAGAGGAGTACACAGGGAATTATGGATCCATTAGTAGACAAGAACTGGAAGAGTTCCATAAAGGTCGACTACAGAGCCTGCTCTCTAATCCAGACGTTGATCTGATTGGATTTGAGACCATTCCCAATATTCTGGAAGCAGAAACATTGGTTTCTCTTTTCAATGATCTGTGCCTCAGTTCGAATGTTGACAAAGGATATTACATGTCGTTCAGTTGCAGAGAGGAAGATAATGTAGCTGTAATTGCAGACGGTACGTCCATACCAGAATTATGTGGACGATTGTCCAAGACTGATATATCCAGAATGTACGCTATAGGAGCAAACTGTTGCAGCATCAGAATTGCCAGTGATGCCTTGGAGTTGTTATCTGAACATACAAAGCTTCCATTGATCGTCTATCCCAATTCTGGCGAAATTTACAAAGGAGGAAAATGGCTGCCAGGTGAGTCCTCCCAGCATGTAACTAGCAATGTAAACAAGTGGCTGAAACTGAATGCAAGGATCATTGGAGGTTGTTGTCGGACCGATCCCGAGTTTATTCACCGTCTTAGGGAATTGGTGGATGCCAATGAGTAGATCGTCCTGACATTACATCCGACCTCTAGCACCCGCATTTGTTCGCGACTTTTTTTGTATCTTGAATAGCTATGACGAAATGACGCAATCAAAAACTATTTTCAACTACCTCTTCCTACCGTATTAAGATAAAATGGCCGACGTTATTGCTAAGAATGCTCATTTGGCTTCCACAGTGCTGAAAACCTTGACCAATGACGAGAGATCAGATGCCTTGGTGAAGGTAAAGCGTGCTTTGGAGCTGAACAAAGACAGAATCTTGGAAGCTAACCTGGTGGACATGGAGACCGCAAAAAAGAACGAGTTGAGCGACTCTTTAATAAAAAGACTGGATTTATCCAAGAATGATAAGTTTGACTCCATGTGTCAAGGTGTTCTAGACGTTGCCCAGCTGGAAGACCCACTGAACAAAATTACCTTGGCCACTAAGATTGATGACGGGTTGAACTTGTACCGACTGACCTGCCCCGTTGGAGTCTTGCTAATCATATTTGAAAGTCGTCCAGAAGTTATTGCTAATATTACCGCTCTGGCTATAAAATCCGGTAATGCTGCCATTCTCAAAGGTGGTAAGGAAAGTTTCAACACTTTCAAGGCATTGTCTGACGTAATCAACGAGACTCTGACTAAAGAGACCAAAGTACCAGAGAACTCCATCCAGCTTATTTCCACCAGAAGCGATGTGAGCGACTTGCTGAGCCAGGACAAGTACATTGATCTTGTGATCCCAAGAGGTTCCAACGCACTAGTTCGTAACATCAAGGACAATACCAAAATACCTGTGCTAGGTCATGCTGATGGAATCTGCTCTATCTATGTGGATGAGTTCGCCGACTTTGATAAAGCTACCAAGATTTTGATAGACTCCAAGACCAACTACCCAGCTGGATGTAATGCTGTGGAGAAGTGCCTTATCAACGAGACCTTGGTAAACTCCGAGTTAGACACCAAAGTTGTACCTTTACTGAAAAGTTTGATAGAAGCAGGTATCACTCTCCACATCGATCCTCAACTGCTCAGTTTGTTGCCAGAGGAGATTTCTTCCAACGAGAAGACTGTTGCCGCAATTGAAGACGACTTTGCCAAAGAATTCTTGTCTTTTGACCTTGCTGTGAAGGCAGTCAAGAATGTTCAGGAAGCCATCGTTCATATAAACGAGCACTCCTCCAAACATACGGACTGCATCATAACCGAGAACAAGGAGAATGCCGATAGATTCCTACAAGGTATCGACTCCTCGGGCGTCTACTGGAACTGTTCCACCAGATTTGCTGATGGTTTCCGTTATGGATTCGGTGCTGAGGTTGGTATCTCCACCAACAAGATTCATTCTCGTGGACCCGTAGGACTAGAGGGACTGGTTTGCTACTACTACCAGATGCGGGGTGACGGCCACATTGCAGGTGATTACGCTGGTGCTGGAGGAGTTCGTGTGTTCAAGCATGAGAAGATCGATCCCAGCTCTGTTGTTTTGAACTAAACGTGACACAACAATTCTTATTTTGTATATAATCAATGATTATGACAGACATTTTCTTTCATCTATCAAGTTGAGGATGACTTGCCAAGAAGGGAGTAATAAAAATGCCGCACCGCATACTCATGCTAATCGTAGGTACTGTTGCTGTGGCAACAGTTTTTTTTATTGCATCTCTCACACTCCCAGCTGTCAAGAAAAACCAACCTTCATGCGACAACTTCGACCTTTCTTTGGAGTCAGGCTCCATAACCTCCATGCCATTACTTGCTGCTCCCTAAGAACTTATTTTGGCTCCTCCGCCACGTAGACTTCCTTTATCCCCATCCCACCTCGACCTTAAAAGCTGACCCCATGAAGCTGGAGTGTCAATCAGTCATCACGTATCAGTTCCACCTCGAAATTAGTGCCCATGCTGTAATAATACTGTCATGCATCATGTGCAAACAAAAAAAGAAAAGTGCCCCAGTAAGTTCCCAGGAGGGCGGCTCGGTCTGCCCCCATCGGCTATCCATCGCAACACGGACTCATCTCTTACCCTCATTACCACTAGTAGTCATATACCCCAGCACAAATCCCGCTCCGAAGACTCAAACGTAGTGGACCAAGATCTGTTTATTGCATCGCCTGCTAAATGTTTGATGGTCTAAACATCACGTCCGACAATAGGACGTTTCAGGGGAAAGCTAAGAGCGATTCCAACTTATTCATCGATACCCAAACTACCAGCTCTAAGTCGTTTGAAGATGATACCCTCTCTGACAATGAGATCCTATTTGACTCACAAGAATCCCCAGATATAACTACCATAAGCAGCAGCTTCCAATCACCACTTACCCCGTTTGTTTTGGACTCTGCTACCTTCACCCATCAACCAATATTAACGGAGCTAGAGAAGGAAATCTCGTCGATATGCCCGAAACCTCAAAGTTCAGTGCCAATGTCTTCTTTTTGTATAGATGATAGATTGTACTCTGTCAAAATAGGAAGTTTGGTGGGATTAGGCGGCGACTCCAAGATATTCGACTGTACTCTTATTAGTAATGTTCCCTGTGTACCAGTTCCCCGTGAACCGCTGGTGATTAAGATACCCCTAAACAAACAAGGATGCCGCTTTATTGAGAGGGAGGCACAGGTGCTTTCAAAGCTCAACGGCGATACCAGATTCTTGCATTCATATGGGCTGTTTAACCTTTCATCTAAAGAGTACCCAAAATGTCCGAAGGACATGAAATATCCCTCAATAGTGTTGCCCAAGATGGATACTGATTTGGAAAAGTTTATTAACTTCCATAAGCCAGATGAGGTTTCTGAGGGGGTCTTTGTCGGAAAGGAGAGATGGTGGAGTTTAGCAAACTGCCTTTTCCAGGGTTTATTATCAATGGAACTTTCAGGAATTGTTCACTGCGATTTGAAAACCTCAAATATCTTGATGAAGGGAGATTCCTTCGTGATTGCAGACTTCTCTTCTGCAATTTTTTACCGCAACTTTTCAACTAACCAGGAGTTTCAGAGAGGCACCTTGAGCTTCATTGCTCCAGAGCTTCTAAAGTTAGACGCAGACCCTCCAAACTTCCACACAGATTTGTTCTCGGCAGGAATGGTTCTTCTTCATGCTGCCACAGGCAAGGAGCCTTACAGTGAGATTCGTAACAATACCCAGTTGATGTTGCTAGCCAGATCAGGTGCCATTTGGAAAATTCTAGATGACGAATCTCTCTTGAGAATAAATGAAGACAGCGATATCCAGAGAATACTGCATATGATACTTGTGGAGAGATGCCAACTACACCAACTACAAAGCTTTTTTTGATTTCTTCCCGTTATACCATTTGATATTTCTACTCGACTTCTTCCAAGAACCCGTATTATTAAATCCCCTTTGCTTATGTAATACTATCTTTTAAAAAAAATTATCATTAAAAAAAATTCGTAGTTCATTTCTCTAAGTTAAAGCTCTCTACAATGGCCAAGAGATCAAACAAACAAAGTAGATCCAAGACCAATAGGAGGATCCAGGATGCCTTGCAGATAGCTGAGAAGTCCGAGAGGTATCAAAGGAGTTCCAAGAACCAGGGTTCTGATGAATCCGATACTGAAGGTGCCATCATGAATGCGAAGAGGTATGTTCAGGGGGACTATGGCGACAATGACGAGGAATTTGTTGATGAAGAAATTGACTCTGATGAAGCATTTGGTCCAGATGATGACTTTGAAGCTTTCAAATCTAGAGCCCAAGATAAAACTACAGCAAAAGGAAAAGGCAAAGGGAAGCCCTCCCAGTTTGAATCAGAAGAAGAGGAAGACGAAAGTGAAGACGAGGAGGGGCTTGTCACTCTTTCTCAAGCCTGGGATATGGACGATGCTGAAAAGAAGAAAGCAAATTATTCGAAAAGTACTCAGCAGTTGATTTTGAACGACAACAATGATTCTGATGAATCGAGCTCAGCAGCTGACTACTCTTCTGAAGAAGAGGAGGAAGACCCTTTCGCAGAAATGGAGTCATACGATGAAGACGAAGTAGAATTGAATACTGTTGTCAAGGATTTAGATGATGCTGACAAGAACAAGAAAAGATTCTTGGTCAATCCAAAAATGGAGGAGAATGAATATAACCTTCCTACGACAGGACACAAAAAATTAACAGTCAAAGAGATGTTGGAGGCGACTGGGGATTTATCTGCAGCCCAAGATGACTTCTTACTCAGAAGGCAACTTGTTGAAGGTAGCGAGTCTTCTACATTGGCCGTGCCTTTACCCAAGAGATTACAACAGAGAAAAGAAAGAGAAGCCGCATATGAGCTCTCTAAAGCTGAAGCTGATAAGTGGCAAAATACCGTAAAGTCATTAAGGGAAGCAGAGCACCTTATTTTCCCTCTTCAGCCCCAAAAGGATTCAGATGAGGAAGTAGAAGAACCAGAACCTAAAGAGTTGAAGCCCTTCACAGAATTGGAGACTGCTGTTAACAAAGTGTTGGAAGCCTCCTCGTTACTTGACGACAAGAAGGAGTCTACCTTTGAAGAAATGGCGATTGCCAAAATGAACCCTGCTGATGTTCGTAGAAGACAAAGTGAATTGCGAATGATGCGAGAGTTGATGTTCCGAGAGGAGCGTAAAGCCAAAAGAATAAAAAAGATCAAATCTAAGACCTATCACAAGATTAAAAAGAAGGAACGTCTTAGAACTGAGCAACTTGTTGAAGGGGATGAATCCGACGAGGATGATCATGATGCCAAGAGGGCTTTGGAAAGAATGTCATTGAAACACAAAACAAATGGACAATGGGCCAAATCTATCATCAAGAGTGGAATGTCCAAAGATAAATCAGTCAGGGATGAACTTGAAGAGACTTTGAGACAAGGTGAGCGTCTGAGAGCCAAAATTCAAGGTGATGAGAATTACAGTGATGCCCGTGACATTTCTGACCTAGAATCAGATGGAGAGGAATCAGATCCTGGCGTTCGATCCAAGCTTGGAAAAGGTGTGATGAACATGGATTTCATGAAAAAGGCTGAAGCAAAGCAGAAAGCTGCAAACAAAGAAGAACTAGAAAGATTGAAAAGGTTCCAAGAGTACGGTGAAGAAGATGATCTTGATGAATTTCGCAATGAGTCGACTTCTGCGAATGTTGTCTTGAACACGGGAAGAAGAGTTTATACCCCAGGTGCTGCTCTCAACCATCAAGAAATCGAAGAGGAGAATTTGAAAGTACTGGAAGAACATGAGATTGACAATGCAAAGAGTCTAACCAACAGGTTGAGTAAAACGGCTCATCGTGAAAGATCAAAAGATTCTGATGAGAAAGAAAACGAGTCTGTGCCTCAAGATAAACAGCAAGTAGAGGAAGAGAACGACGCTTCTGTTAATCCCTGGTTGACAATTACTACCAACGGCAGCAGTCACAAATCGAAGAAGGTAAGAGTAGTTGACAAGGATTCGTCAAAGTCGGAGAAGGCGGCTGCCAAATTGACTAAATCAAAGAAAAGAAACAATGCTTCTTTAGATGAGGAAGGACCTATTGTCGATATGAACGAGAGATTGAAAATTGTTGATCCCTATGGTTCGGATGAAGACGATGGGGATGGATCCAATGTTCGGATGTTCAAACAGAAAGACCTAATCCGAGAAGCCTTTGCTGGAGATGATGTGGTAGATGAATTTCAGAGGGAGAAAGAAGCTACCATCAAGGCAGACGGTGATAAAGAAATAGATACGACTTTACCGGGATGGGGAGATTGGGCCGGTTCAGATATCAAAAGAAAGAGAAGAAGAAAGACGGTCAAGGTTGCAGGAGTTGTTTCAGAGGAAAGACGAAAAGATAGACAGCTGAACAGTGTCATTATCAATGAACAGGTTAATAAGAAGAATCTCAAGTATAGAACTGACAAAATCCCCTATCCCTTCGAGACCATGGCTCAATACGAACAATCGCTTCGTACGCCTTTGGGCCAGGAATGGATCACGAGAACATCTCACGAAGAACTTATTACTCCTCGTGTGATTGTCAACCATGGTGCCGTAATCAATCCTTTAGATGCACCGTTTAAATAAGAATTACATAGCTATAACTATAACTATTGGGTTTTCAATCTGCAAACTCCCTACACCACGTGTTCCTCAATCGCACCTTTCGAAAAATTTAAGGTATCTAGGCGGGAAACCACCAAGAGTATACCTATACAACTCCAAGGTTTACACCCGTTATAAACGAAAGAGGGCTTTTGGAGCAGTTTTCCAACATCGAACTGGATCCTCAGACATTTGACTTTTCAAACATAAAAGTTGAAGAAGTTTGCCTGGAAATATTTTAACCGAAACAATAGCCGTTACTAAAATAATCACGGCATATAACAAGCTCTTTATTCCAACAACTCGGGCTGGTTACCGCACGTTTTTCTCGTAGCATCATCTGATTTATGATGAGTGTTAGTTCTAACGCTGTGCTAGATGGTGGCAAACCTGAACAGTTGGATACAGAGAAGTATACGAAACCAGTCTCTCAGGTCAAGAAAGAAGGGCCTCATGATATCATGCCTCCAGTGCAAGTTGACACGATTATCACGAAGGTGAAAAATACCATAGACAATGGGCATATCAAAACAGAAAATCCAAACCCAGCAGATGGACAACCTATGCTGACACAAGAGAGTGCACTTGGTAACCCCAAGCCTTCTCCAACGAATGGTGATTCTGTGTCAAAAGTGTCAGCGTACGCAAGGCTAGACTTTGAAAATTCTATTTTCTACGTTCAAACACTTCAAGTAGTTCTTGGTAGGAATCCTGACAGTGACCATCATACAGTTGACGTTGATCTGGGGAATATCAAATCGGTGTCCAGGCGACATGCGATTATTCACTACAACTTTGCAGCGCAAAGATTTGAACTATCAGTATTGGGAAGGAATGGAGCATTTATAAATGATACCTTTGTCGAGTCAGGATTTACTCTACCTCTCTGGCATGGCACCAAAATTCAGATAGGTACCATCGAGTTCCGCTTTTTGCTACCTAGCTCAAAATCAAGAGAGCGCAGTAAGTCACCGTCCAAGAAACAGATTAATCCAGTAGATGCTGTTCAATTGAAAACCAGTCTTTACAAAAATAGCCCCAAAGCATTGCATAATAGTAGAGGGAACTTGTCATCCCAGTCTGAGAATGAGAAAAGTGTTTCAAGATTTGATGACGATTCCAAACTAACTGGAAAGGCCAGACTTCCTCCCAACGTCATATCAACGGCTAATCCTGCTGGGTCTTCAAGTAGTTCTACTCCAAAATCTCTGAATTTATCAGCTACAAATCCTAATGATTTCGACGTCAATGCCCCAACACGTTCCGGAATTTCCATTGCACAACAGGTCACGGAAGCATTACAAACAGCAGCTGTTAATCCACACTCGTATCCTTCAACCATGAATCAACCATTGGATGCAGCAACTTTAGCCAATCTGAAGAAGAAAGAACCACGCAAGAAACAGCCCAAACAGCCTAAGAAGGTGTATACTTTAGAAGAAATTCCACCAGAATACCGGACCAAACCCGCATGTTCCTATTCAACTTTGATTGCCACATGTCTTCGTGCCAGAAGCACAGAGAAAGGAATGTCCCTTTCTGAGATTTACAGGGCAATTCAAGAGATATATCCATACTACAAGTATTGTCCTGATGGGTGGCAGAGCTCGGTTCGGCATAATCTTTCTTTGAACAAGCTCTTTAGAAAAGTTTCTAAGGAAGGTAAAGGATGGTTGTGGGGATTGGATGAGGAGTATTGTGCTGAAAAGGAAAAGGTGAAGAAGAAGCAAGTGGCTGCTGCTGCTGCAAAGGTTAAATCGCAGCAGGATAGAATTCAACAGCAACAACAACAGCATTTGCAGCAATTACAAAACCTGCAACAAAAATACAGCGGAACGGGAGCTCTTCCAAGTAGCAACCCAGAAACAGCGGTTGCGTCACCTGATCTAGCAAGAAGTGTTGTCCCAAAAGCTACAGTCGGAACAAGTGATACCCCTTCGCCAACTACTGCCAATCCTTCCAGTTCTAATAATATTCAAGCACAACTGGCAGCTAATAGAAGTAACCCGAATATTCGGCCTGTACAAAAATCTAATCAGCTGTCCAATGACACAATGAAAGCTTTGGGTTATCTCCAACAGGAACTAATCAAATTGACAAAGGACAGAAAGATGACCGATAAAGCTACTACTACCACTATTTTAACCCAGGCATTAGCTATGACAATTGCGCAAGTAAACCAAGCAGCAAAGAATGCAGGAATACCTGGAAACCCCTTGGCTTCTTTAATTGAACGTAATCCACAGCATGTCACCAAGATTCTAACAGCAGCATTGAATGCTGCTACCCTTCAAGTCACAAAAGTGAAGCAACCCAATCCTACTAATGCTGGGACTAGTAATAAATCACTTGGTACACCGAAGACTCCACAGGCCTCTGTTGTTACCCAACAACCTAGTCAACCACGCGTTCAAGCCCCCACACAACCGCCATTCAAACAGTCACAAGTGATTGCCAAGCGTCCGCCTATGCAGATTCCAATAGCATCAAATCCCTCTCCGGTTAAAACTCCACTTCCTATAAATCAGACACCCTCTCCGGTTGTAAAGGAGGAGACGAAGGGGTTTGATGCTGGTATTGGAACCGGTAGAGATACCCCATTGCAATCTGACCCTTCACCTAAGAGTTCTGCATCACTGATAAAGAAGCCGAATTATTACGCTAAGAGTCAACCAGTGGCCCCAACTGATAATATCAACAAACTGAAAAGGCCAGATGGATTTTCAAAACCTAATGCGCTGATGAAACCTCAGAGTAATCTGGGCCACCCGAGACCGCCTATGAGTTTCAACTCTAGGCCTGGAGCAGATTCAACTTCTGGCGTGAACCCTCCAAAACCTAGAGCACATCAGCCTCAACCTTACAGTAAAGCTCAGCCTTTGAAACCAGTAGGGTATGTGAACCGGGAGAAAATCTCGACTCCGACCGAAACTGCTTCGACGTCAAAGGTTAACCTACAGACTGTTGACACATTGACAGACTCATCATTCTTAGATCTACCACCTGAATTAAGTAATCCAGAGCTGGACAAAGTGTTGGAGTCATTCTCAGCTAGTCCTACACCTGATCCAGTTCTACCAGAAGAAAGCAGTCAAGTTGGAGATGTTGATTTTGATAAAGAGTTAGACGATATTTTATCAACATCAGCATCTTTAAAGAATTCTAGACAGACAACTCCAAACGCAGAAGTTTCGACCCTAAAAAGGGAGCGAGCTGATAGTGACGAGCTTGAAAATAACACTGTAGCCAAAATGGCCAAATCAGAACAATAGACATAGTTAATAATTAATGTACAAAGCAAGTGTTAATATCATGCATCCACGTTGTTGAACGAACCTTCGGCGGCCTTGACCTTCCAGAATGTGTCGTCAAAGTCATGGTTTCCGTGATAGACCCAACCGGTCTCTGTAACATGGTAAAGATTGATGGAACCACCGGAATATGCGTCTCTGTGTTGAGCAGCCAGAATACTTCTCTTTCCTAAGTAGAGCGCCTCGTCCACGGATAGATCCCAGCGATAGTTGGAGTCCAACACACCGTAAGCAAATGTCTGTCCAGAACCTACACAGAACATATCACCTTTCAATCTGGATCCGTCAGAATCAACATAGTAGATTGTTGGCCCCTCTTTTTTGGTGAATCCACAAACCATGGTACCCATTGACAATCCCATGCCTTTATACTGATAGACCAAGTTTCCCAGGATTTTGGATGCAGCAGCAACGGAGATTCTCTCCTTTTCTCTAAGCTCATGCAATCTGCATTGAGTACCCAACCAAGTTTCCCAATACTGACAATCAGCGGCACCACCAGCCATTGTTCCCAACAAGAATGGGTTAATTCTAATAACTTTGTTCACGGTTTGAGAGGCAATCCAGTCACCAGCAGTAGCTCTGGAATCCACTGCCACTATGATTCCTTCTTTGAATCTAAAAGCTAATGTTGTAGTTCCGTGTGCAATTTTGATCTTACAATCAGGATTGGATGCGTCATCTGTGTGAGCCCTTAGAAACTCTGTAGGTTGAGAAATTGGAGGAACTGCGATAGATGGAGCTAACTTCAGATCTACTCCGGATTCAAAAAACTCATTATCGTTATCCTGGAATGCTTCATGGGCAGGATTTGTATGCCTGAATTGTTGTGCGATAGTGTTCATGACGGCAATTCAATTGAAGAAAGAGACGCCTTTTGATGTTTGCCACTTGGTGTTTCGCAGTTTCGTTCGATAAGGAAAGGGCCTATGTCGATGGTGGTGCAAGGAGGTGTTTTATCCGATTGACTTGCAATTTTCTAATGCGCGAAATTTTTCAAGATCCATAAATGATGCTAGGATGTGGTCTGTGTATCACGTGTAAGGTAATAGGGCTCCTTTGCGTGTCTGCGAAAATTGGTTGATCACGTGGCAACCTCTTTCCAAGGATATTTCCAAATTTCCCCTTCGCAAGAGAGGGTAGATGCGCGAAGCACGACCTTTTTGGTGCTCCATTCTGAGTGAAAAAAAAATTCCTTCAGTTGAACTATCGTTACAGAATCAAATACACATAAATGGTATGTATCCCAACCGAAAGCTGTGGACTTCTGTAGACCACTAATATGGAAGCTCCAGATCAAAAGACCAAAAATACTAACGTTGTAGGCTTCTAAAACTCAAAACCCTATGCGTGAGTTGCGCATCTCCAAGTTGGTCCTGAACATCAGTGTCGGTGAATCCGGTGACAGATTGACTAGAGCTTCCAAGGTTTTGGAGCAACTGTCTGGTCAAACCCCAGTCCACTCTAAGGCTAGATACACCGTTAGAACCTTCGGTATCAGAAGAAACGAAAAGATCGCTGTCCATGTTACCGTTAGAGGACCAAAGGCTGAGGAGATCTTGGAGCGTGGTTTGAAGGTCAAGGAATACCAATTGAGAGAGAAGAACTTTTCTGAGACCGGTAACTTTGGTTTCGGTATTGAGGAGCACATCGACTTGGGTATCAAGTACGACCCATCCATTGGTATTTACGGTATGGACTTCTACGTTGTCATGGGTAGAGCCGGTGCCAGAGTTGCTAAGAGAAAGAGATGCAGAGCCAAGATTGGAAACAGCCACAAGACCAACAAGGAGGACACTATCCAATGGTTCAAGCAAAGATTCGATGCTGATGTCTTGGACAAATAGACTGTTCATATCTAATTGTATGATTGGCTAATTGTAAAAAGTGTCACCAATGTGACTATACGTAAACTTTACAGAATTCTATCAACTGTCTAGCGACGCTAACTCTATTCTTGCACATTCCAGCCCGTAATCAACAGTAGATTTAATAGATTCTTTCCACGACTTGGTTAAATGTTCATTGAGAGGCCTAAATTCGACTAGTTGTCTCTTACGCGAGCTGTTGATCCGGTCAACTAGCTTTCTTTTGTGCGCTATGGTTTCATTTAGGCCTTCTTGTATAGTTTGTAGCTGTGAGTTGTTGATTAAATAAAGGTTTCGGGCGTTCTCCTGTAATAATTCCAATGAACGGTGATGAATCTCCGTATAAGATATCATAGTGTCTAACTGATCACTTGTTTTAACCTCTTGGTATTTTGAGTTGTCTATACCTTTGAACGTGAATGTTGTTTTATCCTGGAGATTGTCGATTTCATCTAAGTTGTGTTGAATCGAAGATGGAACAGAGGGAAGCATTTGTTCCACCTTGGGATGTAATTTTTTCATAGATTTGAGTTCCTGAGAAATCAAGTCCTTCACTAATTCCATTTCCTCGTCAGTTGGTTCGCCATCAACCCCGGTCAGGTAATCGAACGGCTCGTATTGTGATAACGGCATTAGGTACTTTACTATTCCTTTAAAAGTATTTTCTATCTGATAAGTGATATGGTGTAGAGGCGTCTTGAATGACAATTACTATATAATTCAACAGGGTACAGGAAGAGACAGGCAATAACCATTTATGAATGACACGAGAAGATAACCCGATGGTGGCTCAAATGTAGCTGGTGCACAATAATTTAAGTGCTTTTCAGCCCTTTATATGACCAAAGTAGGTACTCCCAATTACATTGTAAATACTTATACTTTGGGGCTGACAAAGATTGAGAGAGAAGTAATAATTCTTTTCATAACTGCAACACTCAACCACCATTGAGTATCATAGATAACAAACAACACAATTCAGATTCATTCAGCTTTTAATATTTGAAGTATACATATTATGGTCACGTACCGATGTTATAACGTATAAGCTGTGGGTTTGGCCGAGTGGTCTAAGGCGCTACATTTAGGAAGCATTGAATCCTGTAGTATCTTCGGATGCGCGAGTTCGAATCTCGTGACCCACATCATTTTTTGAATTTTTGCGTGATATTGCTTATAATGCCTTTCACCAAGCACCGTAAACTGTAACTACTCGCCTTGCCTACTGAATGGTCTACTGACATTCATGTCTCAACTTTTTACATTGTGTAGAATATTAATTTTTCCGGATTGCCGGGGTAGTATTTATTTGCATCTCCGATCGGGCATTAGTCTGTATGCGAGCTAGAAACTCCGCTGAAAAATTGACTTACCCCAAAACACCCCCCAATGGATAGCGATATTATAACACATACAAGGAGGTTCCTTCAAAGGGATATAGTTCTTTCCTTTCTATCTGGAGGCATAGCAGGGGCTTTATCCCGGACATGCGTTTCTCCAATGGAACGAGTGAAAGTTTTGTACCAGGTCCAAGGGGTGGATGCTAATTCATATAAAGGGGGAGTATTAAGGAGTATATTTCAAATTTGGAAGGAGGAAGGTTATAGAGGACTTTTCAGAGGGAATGGAATCAACTGTTTGAGAATCTTTCCGTACTCAGCTGTTCAGTATGCCACTTACCAGGAAATTAAGCCATACTTATTAGAAACAGGTCAACAGGAGCTGAACACTGGAGCCAAATTTCTTGCAGGAAACATTGCGGGTATAACATCAGTTGCAGTGACTTATCCTTTGGATTTGGTAAAGACCAGGCTTTCTATACAGACAGCTTCGCTAGGGAACTTGAAATCTAAACTAAACGGGAGAACTAAACGACCTCCAGGATTGTTCCACTCTATTAAACACATTTACTTGAAAGAAGGAGGAATTAGATCGCTATACAGAGGAATAGTGCCCACCACGCTAGGTGTTGCTCCATATGTGGCTCTAAACTTCACAATCTACGAAGGTATGAAAGAGTTGTTACCCGAGTCATACCAAGTCCATCATCCTGTAGTGAAACTAGCACTTGGAGCATTTGCTGGAGGAATCGCTCAAACTATTACATATCCTTTTGATTTGCTCCGACGTCGGTTCCAAGTGCTCACCTTGGGTACTGGGGAAATGGGGTTCCAGTACAACTCCACCGGACACGCCCTCAAGACTATAGTAGCCAAAGAGGGCTTCAGGGGATTGTATAAAGGCTGGGTAGCAAATATGTGGAAGATCATGCCCTCTATGGCCGTTCAATGGGCTACTTACGATCTGATCAAGGAATCCATTAATGGACTCTGATGGTACATCCAGCATCCATCACCCTCAACATCGAGAATCAGAGTTAGAACTTTGGGTCGCGAATGCTTTCCTCAGCCAATGACTCTCTCCCATTTCTCACACCATCTCTTCATACCTGTAATTAAATACATCTATCAATTCTAATGAGACCTACACAAATTAACTTTGCTGCTGCAGTAAGTTGAATCTAGAAGAATAGGCGACGGAAGAATCCGTCCTATCATGTCTCTTACTAACATTTTCCTTTCTCTAGAAAAAAACCAGCTTTATTAGAAGTATCCCAGTTGAGTTGACACCATTGTTTATTGCCTGTGGTATTGCTTGTTGTTCCGCTGTCTACTTCACCAACAAGAAATTGAGAACTGATAAGACTCTTCGTTTAGGTCGTAAGAACCCAGAGTTCAACGAGAAGTTCGAAGAAGTTGTTGGCAAGAGCGAGTAATTTTATCATATACATTGATAATTATTCCTAAACATATTTTATTCTATTAACATTATTTCTCTTTGAGATTGGTAAAATAATCAGTGACATCGTCAACGTCGTCTAAAAGCTTTACAAATTTGTCATAAGATTTTTGGTGATCCTCATTAGTAATTTCCACCATGGTATCTTCGTTGGGCTTATAACAGATAGAAACCTGGTCAATTTTGTACAAGGATTTCAGCTCTTTTGCAATTCGTCCAGTATCTTGGGGTTCTGTCACAACTTCTACAAGCTGGCTGTTCTCTTCGTCTTCTACAATGTCTTCAGCACCTAGATCGATGCATTTTTCAAATACTTGATCGATGCTATCTTCTCCCCTATCAAAGACTATGGAACCTTTCTTCTCAAATAAATAGGCAGTTGGCGTTAGATTAGAGCCGAATTTGGTAAAACATGCTTTGACAAGTCCTACCGTTCTAGACTTGTTGTCAGTCAGTGCCTGTACTATAACTGAAACTCCCCCAGGTGCAATTCCCTCATATGTACATTGTTCCACGTTATTCTTGTCGCCAAGTTCTCCAGTCCCCCTTTTGATAGCATTTTCAATTACTTTTTTAGTTACATTCTGCGCTTTGGCTTTTTCCAGAGCGGTGGCCAGCGCCGGGTTTCCTACAGCATCTGCTCCACCCATCTTAACAGCTACTGTGATTTGTTGAGACATCCGGAATGATATTCTGTTCTTCTCCAGGTCATTTTTAGCCTTATCATGTTTGATATTAGCCCACTTGCTGTGTCCTGCCAGTGCAATTCTACTTGTGCATATTCCTCTCCTAAGGGTTAGGGAGTATGATGGCAGCATCGTAATTGGAAGTTTTAACTCAGGCTGATTTACCTCTTTCCAGTGCGCCCAGCCCGAAAAGTTTCCTCCCACCGAAGAATTTCCGGTCCCTCGCGACGTTTCCTCCCATAATTGTCTACCAAGTTAACATATCTGACCGCGCACCTTCTGGCTGCTCTCTACTCTCACAACTACCACTAATGTCTACAGACGCAAACAAAAATAGAACACTCATTGGAGTCATTGGGGATGAAGACACAGTCACTGGTATGCTGCTGGCCGGTGTGGGGCAAGTTACTTCCGAACCAGGAAAAGAAAAGAATTTCTTGGTAGTGGAAGCAAAGACCACAGATGATCAAATTGGGGATGTATTTGATCAGTATACTGAAAAGAGAGATGATATTGCCATTTTACTCATTAACCAGCATATTGCTGAAAGAATAAGATTTAAAGTTGATACATTCACAAAGGCATTTCCAGCTATATTGGAAATTCCATCCAAGGACCATCCTTATGACCCCGAAAAGGACTCAGTGCTGAGAAGAGTACGCAGACTCTTTGGGGAATAGTTCAAAATCATAACTGATGCAGTTTAGTAATCTACAATCTACTTTAGAATATACGTAGTTATTTCTTGCCTTTCTTCTTCTTCTTTTTAGAGCTCTTCTTTGAGCTGGATTGCAAACCTGGTAGCTCAGGACTGGAGGGAGTAGGAGGAACGTTATCTTCCTGCTGTTCGGTTTCAGAGTTCAATTCAACATCATCATGCGTTTCTAGAGCTTTTATCGATTCTGTTTCTTTTGAAATTCCAGTTTCTTGATTAGTTTCATCTTCATCTGGTTGATTCAAATTAGGGAATGGTTCCCCTGCCGCTACCTGAATAGGGGTTTCTTCGACGGCCTCTTCAATGGCTGGATTCTCGGAAACCAACTCTTCAGCCACTGTTTCCTCAGTCTTTTCGTGGACAGGTAGCTCTCTAGCCTCCTGATCCTCTTCAATTTCGGCTTCCTTTGTACTTAGTTCCTCAATAGGTAAACTATTCAATGTTGATTCAACTACTGGTTCCTCATTTGTGGGGTCAATAATTCCATCCTTTTCAGGAACAGGTTCTTCAATGGTTGGATCATTGATTGAAGGTTCTTGAACCACTGGAATATCAGTTACATTTTGAGTTGAATCTTCTAATGGATCTACAATTGGGCCTAAGTCAAAGCTTTCAGCGTTGGTAGTAGCAGGTACTTCAATTTCTTTTGCTAGAGTTTTTGATTCCTCAGACTCTGGCTCTTCAGCTTTTGGCTCTTCAATTATTGGTTCCTCAATTTTTGGCTCCTCAATTGTTGGCTCTTCAATTGTTGGCTCTTCAATTTTTGGTTCCTCAACTTTCGGTTCTTCAATTTCTGGCTTTACAACCGTTGGCTCTGCACTCGTTGGCGATTCAGTCTTTGGCTCAGTAATAGTTGGTTCCTCAATCTTAGAACCATTCACAACATCTTGCTGACCAGAGGATTCCTCTGCTTTCGTCTCTGTTGGCGCAGTTTGATGATTACTCTTGCCCCAGTAATTCTTTTGCGTCCAAGCAGAAGTATCTTCTGCGTTTACGTAGAAGTTTCTCACCCCAATAATACGTCGTTCCAACTCACAGGCTTTGATCCATTCAGGTCTAACAACAGGTATAATCATTTTTTCAGCTTTCTCCCATTCCGGTCCAACACTCTTTGTACAGATAAAATGGGTAGTATCGACTTTAACTTCTCTCTGTAGTGGGCGGGCTCCAACCTTACGAAGACTCTCCTCAATATCCTCAATGGTAAAATCATCATTAGGTTCAATTTCACCAACACATACTGTGATTCCACTCAAATCGGTCATCTTGTGCGTTCTCAGCTGAACATTGTTAGACGTATAAACACCAGCCGTGGTAGTCAGTCTCAGTTGGAACTCATAGGGTGTATCAATTGGCAAACCTGACAGTTTTGTGTTAGTGTTAACAAGTGGATTGGGGATCTGCCCCAAACGTTCGCCATTTTTGTATAAAGTCAGTGATTTAATTGAAGATGTACCCAATTCTAAAGGGTCCCATTCCAAGACACAACTAGTTTGGGTGATATTGAGTACCCTCAGGGTTGGTGCTTTAGGTTTATTTTTGCCAAAAAGATCATATATTTCCTCTTGCACCTGTTCGAATTGCTCCTTTTCTTTTTGTTCTTCCTCTACACTCCGGTCACAGGTGATTTTAACTATAGATCCTGCAGTGATTCCATCTGGCAAAAGGATCGTGGGGAACTCAATTAAGTGATGATCTTTTGTAAGAAGCAACGCCAGGGATGCATCTAGCTTTCCAACCGTCAATGACACTTGTACCATTGCAACGAGTTTTAAGTAATAAAGATTCGGGTTGCGAAAATATTGGAGTTGAAGGCTTTGGTTAAGTTGTTGAACGTAATCGTTAATTAATCTGGATGGATCATTCGCGCGTGTCTTCACCACTGGAGAGCGTGTGGACTTGATGAAATACCGTTTAAGTCTATTTCTAGCAATCTACTTGATTTGGCTTGATCTACGTGTGATCATCGTCTATGGTTAACACATTTACAGGCTCTCTTGAATTGAGTGCTAGATAGCTTTCTGTATGCCACAGCAGCATTCGGGAGATAATACCAGAGTACATGAATACGCTTTCCTCTCTATCCTCTGGAGTCTTCTCGGTGTAGAAGAGAAGCAACGGCCAACTGTGGATATGGGCTTCGTGACAATCTACTTTGACTTTTCCAACAGATTTCAGAAGCTCTGCAAACTGGTCTAATTCAGGACGAAAGTACTCCTCACTTCCGTAACTGAGAATCATTCCTGCTGGTGGGAAACTTCTAGCCCACCAAAGCGGGTCGGTACAGAGACCGGGACTATGGTAGCAGTCTTTTGAAGAGGGTGTGAGGTGCTCAGGAATGAAAGATTCTTGCCATTGTGTTATCAGCTGGGGAGTGATATAGTCGGAACTGTGGGTCGTTTCGTCGTTTGTAACGTCTGTCATGAAGTAGCTCAGGATTGGAGAAATGATAAGCGCAGTATCAGGGAGTTTAAAACCTGTGCTTTTCAACTTTTTGACTGACTTGCCTGTGATATTGAATCCAGAAGGTAGCTTGTCATCATCATGTTTATCTGGGATTAATCCAAGAGGTGAAACAGGATGTAATGGTACCGGTGAATTAGCGTGGTCGTCATCATCTAAATTGCTGAAAATTGAAAAATTTGGGGTTCCAATAAACAACAATAAACTCAATGCTAAGGTAGCTCCGGTTGAATCTCCACAAAGCACTGTTCTTGCTGAGGGATTAGATTCTGTAACGTATTGCCAGCCTTTCAAGGCGTGAAATAACCCTCGGGGAAACATTGCATCTGGTACTTTAGGAAGCTCAGGAAGAAACACCGCAGGGTTCTGGAAACCCTGCTGCTCTAATAGTACCAAGAATGTTGACAGAAACTCCATATAAAAGTTGGGACCGCCAACAATGAAGGCACCATTTGGAATGTAGTACAGGACCAGATCATGGTTACTGTTGGATCTACTTTTTGATTTGATCCATAGACCGGGAACTGCATGCGATATTCCATTCTTAGAGCCATTCAACAATTTATTTGCATCTCCATATGAATCCAAATATATGATATCCCCCAGGCCTTGGAATCCCTGGCGATATGTTCGGTACAAATAGAATAGACGATGAACTCTAGGAGAAAAGAAAGCCGTCGAGGGATCATTGGGGCTATGAACTGATTGAAGGCTATGTTTTAGAGCTTTAGACACAGTATATTCCATACAAGTACATCTTTGTGAAAAGGGTGGCTGGAATTCAAAAGGCTTAATAATTCTGTTCAGAAGCACATCTAGGGGAAGAACCAATAAGTTATAAAACGCGGAAGATCTCAGTAGAGACACAAAGGCCAGAAGACCCGAATCAGAGATGATGCAGTATACGGTTATGATTAAATATACGAGTATATCCAAGTTGCTGAGCTCTTCCATAATGTTGGTGGAAGGGGAGAACCGAAAGTCGAGTACAAATGTTAAGTAGCCGCATGAACATGTTTCCTGTTATCGAGTATCAAGGTCTCTGCGATAAGCAGTACGCACTACGGAATCTGGTTATTATTGTTTTTTGAACCTTAATATACATGTATAAAATAAAAATAGTATCAACTTAGTTCTCAGAGAGAACCTTGTCAATAGTGGCAACCAAAAGATCGGCATGTTTCTTGCCAAAGGTCAAGGTTGGACGTAGACGGATGGAGTGGTCAGCACAACCACCTACGTTTACACCGTTCAATTTCATCTTGGCCAAGAAGTTGTTTCTAGCTTCCGAAGAAGATGCATCCCAAGCGATAAAAGTAGCTCTGCCCTTACCACGAAGTTTGGACAGCTCATTTGGGTATTTTTTGGAGAGTTCCTCTAACTTACCAAACAGATAGTCGCCGACTTCCTTGGCGTTAGCAATCAGGTTCTTGTCGACAACTTCCTTGGCAATAGCACCAGCAATGATCATTCTGGCTGGGTCACCACACCATGTGTTGAATTGTCTGTATGAATAGTTAGGAACCAATTCTGGGTCATGGAAGAAGTAACCAGCAGATTGAAACTTTTTGGAGAAGGTAACCATGTCTGGAGCTGGGGATAAGTTGAAGTGCTCGTGAGCCCACATGGTTCCAGTGGCACCGACACCGGTTTGAACCTCGTCAATGATCAACAGAGAACCGTATTTCAAAGTTAAGTCACGCAGTCCTTGGAAGAAAACGGCAGATCCGTGGTTGTCACCACCCTCAGATTGGATAGGCTCAATGATCACGGCAGCGATAGGAGCGCCCCAGTTGGCCAGGAGATCTTCAACGATTGCCAAGCATCTCTTGTCCTCAGCAGCATTATATTCAGTATTGTCTTCCAGAGGGTACTTGTAGTCTGGATATTCGGCCTTTGGCCATTTGAAAGATGGCAGGTCAATCTTGTGGATTGGCTTGGAGCAAGTAGCAGAAGCAGAAGCGAACAGACGACCATGGAATGCTCTTTTAAAGGAAAGAATGGCCAATTCTGGAGATCCAGGAGATTGGTTCAACATGGTAGTCTCTTCTTCTTCGGCAGAGAAGCTTGTCGAGTAACCTCTCTTCTTAGCCTGGTAATGCATGAAGGCAGCCTTAAAAGCCAGTTCGTTGGCATCAGCACCAGAAAGTCCAGACCAGATCTTGTCCTGTCCCTTGGGAGCAACTTTCAAAATGTTGTCCAGAATCTGCTTGAAGTCCTTGCCTGGGAAGTTACCCAAGGCTGGTCTTTCAACTAAAGCACGAATCATCTCTGGGGACTTTGCGGCCTCAATCAGAGCTGGATTATTGTAACCCAAAGCGATAGAAGCGATCTGGGCGTAGACGTCTAGGTAGACGTTTCCATCGACGTCGGCAATGTAGTTTCCATTCGATTTTTCATAGTCGGCAACGAAGTAGACTGGTCTGGTGTCGAAGACCTTGGAAAGTTCCTCAGTTTGCTTCTGGGACTCAGGACCTGGGATGGCTGAAGTCTTTACAACTGGAGCAGTTGGCTCGGATGGGTAGTAAGTCTCAGAAACAGACATTAAGCGTAGAATCGATAGTAAACGGGACCAAGAAGAGACATGAAAGGGTTTTTATATCTCAAGAGCACATCCGCTAGCGTGCTGTTATCATGGGGAAGATCAAAGATCGTATGGAGAGAGAAGGTTATATTTACACGCGGCTTGCCAAAAGAAGTAGCCGCAGAAAGCCCGCTAGCGGATTACTCGAAGAAGCTAGTTTATCTTCCATTAGAGCGACATCCAACATCAGTTATCGAGAAAGGTGGAAGGGAGATAAACGGATTTTTTTTTTTTTTCTTTCAAGAGAAAAAGGCCTGTCTCTTGGTCATGTGACTAATATCTAGCCTAATTCCACCTCGGCTTTGGAGCTGCTTTACTAATACATTTCGCAAAAGGACATGAACCAAAGCAGTTCAATCGGTCACACCCCATGTCTATCATGCAACTATCATTAATTATAAGTTCTACGTTCATTAAGGGCATACCGCCGTCTCGCGCCAGTGATCCCCAGCCAGTCTTCGGTAGATTAACCTTCTTCCTTGACCGTTGTAACCAATATCTACAAAGTCTACCTTATCCACAAATAAAACCACAACGACAAGATTCTCTAGTCCGTCCTCGTCAGATGCACCATCGACACCTCTTCCTATAGAGTCCAGTAGTTTTATTTTCTCTTCAGTTAACCTAGAACCCGGCGTAGGCTTGCGGAAGGTCGACTTGATAGAGCGGGAAAGAGAATTCCATATTCTACGGCGTTCGTTTTTCCATTCCTCTTTCGTTGGTGGAGTCAGTTGGGCAGAGAGCTCTTCTGGATCCAATGCTTCTTCTCCTGCTGTAGCCTGTAGTTTTGCTAGTGCCTCGGGAGATAGCAATGGATATTCCAACTCATCATTTGCTGTGGATCTGGGGAACTTCAGGTAGTCAATCTTGTCCGTTTCAGTCTCGTTATCATTGGTAGCTATAGGGGTGACAGTTGCCTCCGCGGAATTCTTGAACTGGTCCAAAACGTCTGGTGGAAGCCTCAGGTTGGGTGTGATGGCGTCGTCAATACAGCGGGCCACTCCTCTGAGGCGGAACTGTTTCCTGGCAACATGGCTATAGAAACATAATTCAAAAGCACTATCGTTGAGCAGTTCCTTGCACTTGGTCATACGACGGTCTGTGGTAAAAGTGAGCACATTGGTGCTTCTGTCGTCAAATAGGAACCCACGGTGGATCACGGTTCTAACATGGGGGGACCCATGTTCATCCACTGTTGCAAACTGGAACGAAACGAATGGCTGTTTCTCCAACTCACGGGCGATACTGCCGGCCAGAGCTGGGGCCCATGGGGCCATTATCTGAGTAGGCATTCTTGCTATTATTCGGTTCGTGACTGCGATTAGTTGGTTGTAAAAAGGGGGAGTGGTTGTGTGACTGGAATCAAAGTCCACGTTTTCTGTGTGAGAAAAATAGGTGCAGGGGGGTCGGACGAGCATTTAGCCTTTTAAGTATCGTTTTATTTTTTTCTGTTTTGGGGTGGTGAGATGCAAATGAAGGGAATGCAGTAGCCAAGAAAAGGGAAAAAGTACGGAAATATGCTTGAATGTAGTGTTATTAATTAATATTTACTGTTGTAGTACGTTAAGAAATCTCCTTTAGCCTTTGGATTGCCTTTCCGTATCCCTGTGTAGCTGCTCTTTGGTACCACCTTCGAGCCTCATCCAAATTGACTGAGGTTCCGATACCATACTCTAAAAATCGACCCATTGCATACTGGGCCTTCGGGATACTCTCCTCGCAAGCCTTACGAGCCCATAAAAAAGCCTGTTCGTCGCTTTGTTGGAGAACTCCCGAAAACCCAGTTAGATACCATCCACTAAGCCCAATGGCAGCTTGACAGTCGCCTTGACTGGCAGCTTTACTGTACCAGTAGATTGATTTCTTTGGATCTTTCTTGAGCCCGAGGTTTCCAAACTCAAAACTATGCCCTAAGTATGTTTGCGCTTTGGGGTATCCTAGCTGTGCACTTCTCAGGTAGTTGTTGTAGGCCTTGGCAAAATCTTGCCGGAAGTTTTGCTGGTGCAATCCTTCCAACACCTCTCTGCTCTCTTTAACATGTTTAGGACTGTTGCCGTAGCCTAATGAGGTAAGGTCACCCTCATATAACTTGGCCACCATGTACAATGAAGCTCCAGTATCCTTGTATTCTAAATCCAGAGAGTCTGCCTCTCTTTGAATCTGCTGTCTTTTCAGGGACTTGAAGTATTGATTATCAATATCCGTTGCCCTGAACAAATAGTCTAGGGCAGCTCCGACATCTCGGGGTTGAGCTAGCAATTCCTTGAGGTACACCAATCCCAGTTTACACATGGAGTTAACATCTCCAAATTCAGCAGCTTTCTTATAAAAATGGAGAGCTCTACCTATGTCTCTTTGACATCCAAGACCGAATTCGTAGCAGCAGGCTAACCTGTACAAAGCATTCAGACTTTCGCCTTGTAAAGCGGCCAGTGCATAGTAACTGAATGATTTGCCAAAATCTTCAGTAATTGTCCCTTTGAAGACAGCACCAGAATAAATATAGCCTAAAAACAGTTCAGAGTCTGTCCTATTAGGAAAAGTTTTACTAATACTTTTGAAACGGGCGATTGCCATTTGAACCAAAGTTGATTTTGTCTTTTTCAGCTCTTTCAAACTAGCAGAACGCTGCCTCACCCTGAAGTCAGGCAGAACGTTGTTCAAAAAAGTCGGATTCATGCAACACTCAAGATAAGATCTTGCATATTCAAATTGATATTGAGGATTTGCCGTGTTCTGTCGAGCTCTATGTTCCACCTTTTTGAATTCAACCACAAGGTCTTGGGGTGAGAGGCGAGGGTTTCTCAATACCGACAACTTGGAAGATATAGACAATCGTTCGGCCTGCCGTATGGAGCTAGGAGCGTCGTAGTGAATTTTTGAGGGAGTGTGTATACCTTGAGAATCTAGGTCTTTGGCGACTTCATCCGTATATGACTTGACAGGTTTCGTGGGTGTGTGTTTTACATCTTGTAGTTGAATGCCCTGAAGTTGCTTTCGTTGTCTCTCCATCTCGAGTTCGTGATGCGAAACAGTGTCTGCCATGGCTGATCTTGGGAAAGACGAAGATGTTGGAACTCCAGTAAAAGGTGGAGGTATTCTTTTATATGAGCTAGCCGATTCCATGTCCTTCTCGTTATGTCTGCCCTCAGTACTTTTGAGATCTGAAATGGAAGAATGCCTTAAATCTTCTGCCGAATCCACAGCAAAATCTATAGGCTCGGGATATTTTGATAAGTCTTCCAAAGTATGAGATGATGGAATTTCTCCCTTGTATGGAAGGGTGGGGAGGGAGACGTCTGCAGCAGTTAAAGGAGGATGTTGTTTTAGTCTTCTGTGTGTGAGTTCTCTACGAAGCTGTGATCTCTGCTGTGTAATGTCGTTTCCATAAGATGTGGCCTCCGTGCTGTGCAGATCATCATTGTCATCGTCAACTGGATACATAGATTTAGAAGATGCTACTGGATCTTGGACCATTTCGTACTCGAGGGCTTTCAACTCGAGTTCCCTCCTCTGACGTTCCTGTAACTCCCTTTGTTCTTTAGCTTGGCGATCTTGAAGTTCTTTGAGATCCCGTTCTTTCTTTTGAATTCGTTCTTGGTTGATTCTTTCCTGAGCAATTCTTTCCTGAGCGATTCTTTCTTGGGCAATTCTTTCTTGGGCAAGTCTTTCTTGGGCGAGTCTTTCCTGAGCGATTCGTTCTTGGTCCAGTCGTTCCTGGTTCAGTCGTTCTTGATTGATCCTCTCTTGATTGATCCTTTCTTGTTCATACATCTCATATCTAGCTCTTTCATCGTTAATTCTCTGTTTGTTTAACCTATCTTCATTTATGCGGTCTTGATTAAAACTACGCTCTTGCGTCATTCTTTCTTGGTTGATCCTATCGTTGTTAAATTTCTCCTGAGTCAGCTGTTCATGAGCTTTCTGTCTGTTGGGCCAGTTTCTATCATCATCTTGATAGTTTCTCTCTTGATTCAGTTTCTGTGTGCTGCTCTGACCATTTAATCGGGAGTCTACGTGAGAAGGAAGAACTGGCAAATTTTGTAACTTTTGTTGAATTATACGCTGGTGGATTTGCTGAGAGTTAAGTTTTCTTGGTTGCCGTGTTTCTTGTGACGGAGGATATCCTGCACTCCCTTGCTGGTAGACGTCTGCTCTATGATAATCTTGGTAGCTAGATTGCGGCAAATGTGACGGGTTTTGAGATTGATCTAGCCGATCAAAGTCATCGTGTCCATGATCCATTCGAGAGCCATATCCTCTATCCTCAGAAGGATAGCCCTTATGGGCATTTGACGAGTTGGCAGCTTCTGTAGAGAATTGGCTACCTGCTCCTGACACTTGTCGTTCAGTAGGTGGAGGATTATAATATGGGTTTTCCTGGTACCTGGAGGAAGCCTGACCATCGGTCCTATAGTTAATTGAGGTGGGTTTCATCGCTAAAGAATGCGGAGGAGGAACTTTGACTACATCATCATTCTGATGAAAGTTGTGTTCCCCCGATGGTTTCTTGTGTCTATGAAACAAGTTGGGCATACAGTAAGATGGGGGAAGTGCAGAATATGCCTAGTTTAGGTAAAAGAAGTTATGGGTTTGCCAATAACGCGAAAACATAAGGTCATGTGACCTGCATGAAAATAACAAAAAGACAACCTGAAAGCTGGAGGCATATATCTCTTCGACTTGTGGGCTAGCAAAACAAAAAGAAGGGAAATAACTAATGTTACAAGAACCATTGGCAGGCAGACCTAAAAGTCAACGAGTAAGTCACAAAGTTCAGAAAGATTCGGCTGTTGCTCGTAAGAGTTTCAGGAAAACGCAGAACTCCGGTTCTGTTCTGGCCACATTGACAAACTTGTATCCTGGTTTAAATGACATCACAGATTCCTTCGAAGCATTTCCGTTGGAGTTGATTCGTTACTTCACCTTATTAAAGGAGATCGATGCCAAAACTGTGCAGTCCGTTCCTCTGTTGATCACTTACATCAAACGGTTTCTTCAAATGTCAAAAACACACCCAAAGAGAGAACAATTGCTCCACGAGATACGAGAGTTGATCAAGGAGCTCATGCCCTGCTTGGAAGAAAAAATGCACGTGGCCACCATCGCAGCCGATGCTGTTGCTCGACATGTCAGACGTATTGATAGCGATTTCGAGTTGATAGTGGAGAATGAAATTCCAGCAGATATCAGAATCGGGTCTATGGATCATCATCCTGCTATGATAGACGATGCTAAGGCTACAGACTCTGGAAAGTCAGCACAATCGCAGAGATCAGAATCTCGAAGAGAGGCGTTGGCGGCGCGTAAAGCACAGACTTCTGCCTCTAATGGCGGATCTGGTATGGATGCCGGCGGACCTGGTGATAAAGAGGAAGAACAAGTGAAGACTGCTAGAAGACGTGCAAATGCAAACTCTACACACTCTGCGAACCATAGCAGTAGCAATAATAACACAAACAATATCGGCAATAATGCCACTCATATACCAAACAACGTCACCGCTGTGCAGAGTAGCCACCCAGATGAGCGCAGGAGAGGCAGTCACAGAACGCAGCCCGAAGTTAGAGAAAGCACCACGAGAAGACGGCCGGGCCAGAACAATGACCTGTCCGTGGAGGTGCCCCCAAATAGTAAGGAAGATAACGATGAAGAGCCTGTCTACTGCTATTGCCAGCAGGTGTCATATGGAGAGATGTTAGGGTGTGATGGTTCAGATTGTACAAGAGAATGGTTCCATCTTTCCTGTATCGGTCTGACCCAACCGCCGAGAGGTAAGTGGTACTGCGATGAATGCAAAATGAAGATGAGAAAGCGATAGAGTCAGTTGATATAAGTAGGACCCATGATGTCATCGTATATTGTATATTTTTTTAAGTTAATTCCGCATCCGCGCGCGAAGTTCAGACATTGATGTGACCTCCACTTGGGCAATGACTTGTCTTTGACAGAGATAAGGCGGAGGCACCTGCCTGTAATAAGCTGTGACCGGGGCAGTGACATACGCGGGTAGATAAACCCTAATTTCGAAGTAAACAATTCAAATGACCCTATCACCGCATGACGTCGAAGCATCCGACCATCGGGGGTCATTTTTAGATTCCTCCTGGGCCTGCACCGCCTTCTTGCCCCAAATGGCCGGCTTGGAAAATCAACTAACTACTCATTTAAAAAGTTCGCGGTCCCACAGCAAACTGGCAAAAAAGGCAAGAATACTTTTCAAGCCAAAACAACCATGTCTGAGGATTACAGATTAGTAGTGGTGGGTCCTCCGTCGGTTGGTAAATCAGCTCTGACAATTCAACTGATCCGCGGCGAGTTTCTAACTGAATATGACCCGACAATTGAGGATTCCTACAAACACCCCTGCGAAATAGATGGCGCGCCAGTAATGCTGGACATCTTGGATACCGCTGGACAGGAAGACTACTCGTCGATGAAGGAACTGTACATGAAGACCGGAGAAGGGTTTCTGCTGGTTTTCGCCATAAACAAACGATCATCTTTGGAAGAATTGAAGCCTTTCTACGACCAAATTGTCAGAGTGAAAGAGGGGATGCAATCAGTACCCATGGTTCTGGTTGGAAACAAGAGTGATGTAGAAGACTCCAAGAGAGAGGTCAGCCGAGACGAGGGAGAGGCGCTTGCCCGCCAATTCGGTTGCCAGTACATCGAAACAAGTGCCAAGACCAATACTAATGTTAAAGAGGCTTTCTATAATGTGGTGCGAGCTACCAAAAGTATTAAGGATAAAAACCAAACAGAGATTGACACCAGTGTGGACCGCTCAAGGAATCACGAGAAACCTACAGTTCGGGCCAATTCGACTGCCCCTGCGCCTTCGTCCGACTCTTCATCTGGATGTTGTATAGTGATGTAGGTGAAGATAAACTGTTTATGGATTTCTGTACTTCTATTCAGTTTAACTCTCTTAATTTTATTCTACGGTTCAGCTTCGTAAATAAGGTTAGCAGCCTTGAGGAGTTCCTCGACTACCTTTGCCTTGTAGCTCATATCTTCTGTGTTGGCCACCTCAGAGTACATTAACACTTCTCCCCACACAATACTCAGCGACCGTATCGTCATTCGATTGACGTCTTGGTGTGCGGCCACTTTGTTGAGATGGAAAAGGAGTGAACGAAGCGTCCAGTATGGACCATCGGGTAGTTCATAAGCTATCTGATGTAGTCTTGTTGATATCTTGGTGCTACCAGAATCATCCTTTACGGCGTCCAAGAAATCTTGGTATAGAGCCTTTGTTAGGAGTGGTTCAGGAAGCGACTTAAAGAACAACTTGAGAATAGTAGCGGCCACATATATATCATCATCTAGAACATGATCAGGGCTAGATGGACCAATGAGGGCAATATTAGCAGGATCCCTATCAATTAATTCTCTCAGCTCCTTAACTTTCGTGACGCTCGCACTCACCCTATAAATGCCCTCCAGATCTAATCCGTACCTTTCAATCACCTGAATACATTGTCGCACAATTGCAGGCACTGAACCTGTGTCATTGTCAACCAACACATCAATAGGTACTCTAAAGGTAGCAGGGTTTTGTTTCACGCCTGGAGGTACAGAGACTGTGGATGCGGTTTCTGGTATTTGCAACTCTCTTGGCCCCGAGGGTTTATTTCCTACAACCTTAGGGTCTAGTGTAGGAGAATAAGAAGTGCTGGCAGGAATAGGTGACAGCGGCGAGCTAGATGTTGCCGCAAGACTGGTTCCAAGACCTGCCCCAACAGCTGCGCCTGTTGCAACGCCTGTTGCAACGCCAGCTGCAGGACCTGAAGTTGGAGTAATATTCCTCCTCTCACTTTCTTTTGGACGGTTATTTCCTAACAGTGGATGCACTTTATATTCCACTGGAGTCAGCCATCTGTTTTGAGAGGTAGTTCCCTGTTTAGTCAGAAATTCATACAAATCCTTCTCATTATCCACACTGGCAGCGATCCTTTTGATCGAAGGCTTATTAGAATCCTCATGCAGGGGGGATACTAATATTCCAGACCTCATGATAAGAGTTTCGTTCCATGTCGTATACTTTTGTAGTTGCAGAGACATTGCTGTGTCGATTTCCAAAACAAGGCCTTTCAAAGCTTTGACCTGAGCAGGTCTGTGTACCGCCAATAGTTCGTCTTTCAGCTTTTTGCACTGATGAACTTTTGCCCTATAATCCTGGTCTGCAATCTCAATCTTACGAGATAGTTCCTCTTCCTGTTGTGTCCCTGTTTTAGACCCTTTCAGAGTGAAAGTCTTCTTCGATGGGTCTCCTGTACGAAGCTTCTCCAACTCATTACAGAAGTTGAAATATTTATTCTTAGACTTTTCTGCAGCAGAAATAGCATCTCCGCATTCCCTTTCCTTGCGACGATACTCCTCTTTGATAGATTTACGGGACTTTGATATGGTCGAAGCCAGTGAACCAAGTTGCTCGTACATCAAAGTCAACGCCTTGACATATGGTGATCCGACATTGAACAACTCTCCATCAAAGCTCACAATCTTTTCAAAGCTGCGCTCAAATGAATCGCTCTTGAACTTCTTCCCGTCATTCTTCAACGTGTCTTGGGTATGTTTGGAGATCTTTCTCAGCTGCGAATAGTGATCGTCTTCCAAGACCGATTTCTTTTTGATATAGCGACTGAACTCGTCACAGGTTGTGATGCTCCTCTTAAGACGGTCTAGCAGGATATCTATTGCCGAGTCTGATTGCAATATCTTGGCGATCTTAGGGTCCTCCAACAAGGAAGCTGAGGATTCCACTTTACCTGGAGTAGTCGGACTAGACACCGCTTCCAGTTCCTGATCGACCGTGCCCTGAGAAATGTTTGGGTCCGTAAAATCCGAAACGGATTGGTCTAGGCTTTTGTCTCTGTGATCCATGTATAATTGAAATGACAGGTATATAATACAAAGGGAGAGGAGTACAAATATGTACAGTGTTTCTTTCGTAGCAGTACCCGTACGTGCTCGCGCCTCCTTCCAACAGGTTTATTTTAGACGTAGGCTGAGATCGCGGTCCAGGTTTATGCATACTCAATATGTAAGGGCTTGTGGAGACTTGCGCAGGCTGTCATGAGTTGTCAGCATGGCTGTGTCTTGTGGTTATGGGAACCAACCACATCTTCGTCGGAGCACACTCGAATGCCTTGCAGCTCAAAACACTTTACTAGCTGCTGGACAGATATTCTTGTCGTAGGAACTGGATCAAGCATAGAACCCAAAATCTCAAGTAGCTCACTGCTATTCTCTGCTGAAAACGACTCAGCCCAGGGCCCAATGAGCTTTCCAGAAGACGTTTCAGATGTAATGTATTTGAGGTAAAGGGGGTCCATAGAGCGGGCACTTTGCCAGGGAAATTTATTTGTCAACAGATATACCAGGATCATCCCTGCTGCCCAAATGTCCACGGGCAAAGAGCTGTACTTAACCGAAGTGAAACATTCTGGAGCCGTTAAGGTTTCCGAACCAACTATTCCGTGGCAGTAGACACTGGCAGTACTGCTGCCAAAGTCAGCAATTTTCAGTATTCCGGTCTCAGTGATCAGTAGGTTATCCATCTTCAGGTCCCTATGGGCAAGGCCTATTCGATGTAGGTGGTCTATTCCCGCCAACAACTGCCCCCAGTAACATAATCTTGTCTCTCTATCCAGTTTGGAAGCTGTATTCCGCCGCTGGTGTAGTAGTTTCCACAAGGTCGTACTACAACACTCCATGCAGAGATGAATAGATCTAGGACCCTTGATGAGATCGAACACTTCGACGACATGCAGGTGAGGTTGCACACTTAGCAAGAAGACAAATTCTCGTAGCAACGTCTCAACAGTATCTTTTGAGTTGTCTAGTCCATTTTTGATCGCAAATAGTCTACCATCAGAAGTTTGATGCTTCATGACCGAACCGAAGCTGCCTCTCCCCAACTCTTTGACGCCAACTCCATATTTTCGTCTTATGTAGAATTTTGCCGAGATAGGTCGGCATATCTCTGGAGCCATACCCCAAATATAAACCGGGTCAACTGGGGGGCTATAAAAGTTGGAGTCGGGGTAGGGAAAAAGAAAAGACCGACAAAAAACATTTATTGTTTTCCTGCCTTTAGCACTAACTTTTTTTGCAACATCCATCGAAAGTGAGATGCTGAATACCCATGGCACAGAGTCCAGCACATTCTATGAGTGTGCCTACATCATCAAAATAACGGTATTATTATGTATTTACTATGTAGTTCTTGGCTAGCATCAATATAAAGTTCGGGGTCGTGTGGCTATTGGCAGGAATTCATGAGTAGCTGACCTCACAATAAGAAGCTTATTCTCTGAACGGCTAAAACTATCTCCACGTGCCAGCATCTCCGCATCCTGCGCTACTCGCATACAAGCTCGTCTCTAAGATGGAAGTAGTAAACATCAGTTTTAATGTAACAATGCTTACCAGCTTTGGTGGCATTTTGCCAAATTTCATAATCGTAGTCGTAATCGTAGGGTGACCAGTCATCCATAATCTCGTTGAATCGGCCCCAATAGTGGTCATCCTGTAGATAGTGAGGACCAACAAAGCCTTCCAAGTTGTCGCCACCGGTAGTAAGGTCAGTCATTTCAATGTTCAGGGGCCCAAAGATAGGCCGCTCCACCCGGTCGTGGAGAATATCCCAGTTCCAATACGCAGCCATAGCTCTGATGATAACTACCAGGTTTTCAATTTTCATATCATTGTTGTCTGGAGATGAAGTGAATTATTGACAGTTAAAATAGAATTGAGATCAGATCTAAAAAAAGCTGAGGGGTCTGACCGGGAATCGAACCCGGGACCTCTTCCTCCCTAAGAAAGAATCATACCTCTAGACCATCAGACCGTTCTTGCGCGAAAAAGCCATTGACACGTTTATTACATTAGACAGTGAAGGCCGGTGCTGTTATTTAACGTGCGGACGTAATACTGCGTGGGAGAGAAACTATTTGTTGATTATATTATTAATGTTTTATTTACAATTAAATTAGAGTCTCTCCGAATGCACTCTTTGCAATGGCACAACCAGCGGTGATGGTATCAATCTTGTGAACATCCGTTGAAGCCAAATCGGGGTTGCATTCCACAATGTCAAGTGCTCCCAAGTTTCCAGTCTCTGCAACAGCTTCCACAATATACATACCCTCTCTAAAGGTCAATCCTCCTCTCACAGGCGTACCGGTGGCAGGTGTGAATAGCGGATCGAGAGCGTCCACATCGTAGGAAACATGGACAGGTGATTTTCCAGTGGGGTTGATTTTGGCCAATGCCATTTCGACTACTTTAGCAATTCCATACTTGTCAACATGGTACATGGAGTAGGCAGCAATGTCAAGTTCTCTTATACGTTTCTTCTCGTAGATGTCTAAATCTCTGAGGCCAATGTATGCAATTCTGTCAGCAGCTAGCTTGTTTTTAGCTTCATCTAACCATGAAAACTGTTTGGGATATAGCTCTCTGCTAAGACCCATAGCAAATGCAACTGGGAATCCGTGAATGTTTCCTGAAGGTGAAGTTTCCGGAGTGTTGATGTCGGCATGAGCATCAATCCATAAGACGCACGCATCTGGATTTGCGTCAAGAAAACCTGATAACGTGGCCATTCCTATAGAGTGGTCGCCTCCGATGGTAAGAGGCAATTTCTTCTGATGAGCGACATCCTTGACTGCGTGGAAAATCTTCTCTGTTGCTTGAGCTACAACGGTTGGTCTCTTAACATTTCCATGGGATCTGTCAAACTCAACCTCCAACTCTGATGGAGGCACATCTAAACCAGTGTCCTTTAAAGGCTCCTTGAGGGATACCTTCCAGCCTAAAGCTTCTAAATCTTCCCTGAGGCCGTGTCTAAGCAGAAATTCGGGACCTTTCTCGACACCACCTTTGCCTTGACCAGCGCTAAAAGGAGCACTGATAATGGTAACCTCCTTTGTGGGATAAAATTTGTAATCAATGTGTGTTTCCATTTTCTTTTTTTCGTCAGTTGGAGTAAGGGAGTGGGAACTGATAATGCTTTATATATATCCAGAACAGATTAGAAAGTACGCATTATTGTTCTTCAAGGGTAGTTATGAGCGAGCATGAGATCGCGCTTACAGGTATCGGCATGCAAAAACGAGGTAATCCCGTTGCACTGCACGGACGTACGACTAGTGAGCATAGATGGGAGGGGTAAGGGGGAGTTTAGAGCCTTCTGATGCATTGTTGGTGTGATCTTGGTTGAGTGTAATTTACATTCATGTTGCTCCAATATTTGGAACTTTATATGTTGGCCGTATTAGCAGAGGTACAATAGGGTGAGATAATTTTTCCGAGACCATTGCGGGTTATCACTTTTTCTTTTTACAGTTGCTAACTTGGCGGATGACTGAACTTTGAGAAGTTGGAGAAAAAGGCATTCTTTCGGGTTTGTATGTATTTTTATTATAGATATATTTTGTTAAATTGTCAAGGCATATCGAGACCATCAACGTGTGAAATCACTTGAAATATATAGTTAGTATAAATTAATCCAAAATCGCTCACAAATAGCAAAGAGCTGTGAACCTCCATTTAAGTAGCCTTGCAAGTTTATTATGTCTGATTCGTTAAAAATAATTCAGACACTAGAGACATCTCTTGAAAAACGTTTTACCTTGTATATCTACCAGCCATAAACCAAATAACAATTGGTTCTGTGGTCTAGTTGGTTATGGCATATGCTTAACACGCATAACGTCCCCAGTTCGATCCTGGGCAGAATCATGCTTTTTATTTTGTTTACCTAGTCGGTATATTTTTTCTGCCCTTATCACTCGCGCCGCACCTCTATGACGCAAAGATCACGGAGCACAATTTTTGTTGTATTTTTTATATTCGCCGAGAAACTGAAATAACTGCCAAACTCTCCTCCTAGATGGGAATCCAAACGATACAAACGCAGTAACTCTATAGGCCAACAAGAGACCTCCCTACCTCAGCATTACCCGCAAAGTTGGCCCTCTTTGCACAGTTGAAAGTTAAAATTTGTTAATGTTTATTTTACTAGCCTGAGCCTTAATTTCCTATTTGGGAGCCTTCTTCGAGACAAATCTGCTTCTCTTGCAGCACTCCCAATTGAGGCCATAAATAGCGGAACAATGGCTACTCGTAAATCAGCCCAACAATCCGATTGTCTTGCTATAAGGGATACAGTTTTGAGACCGGTATAATTTTAACCTCGACTCATCGACATTGTTACTTTTCAAGTGATTAGATCTAATTGGCCAGTTGCTGACACTTTCTCCCAAAATGACAGAGAAAAAAAAACCACAGTCGACGTCTCCCTCCAAAGTTAACTTGGTTCTCATTTCACTGGTGGCTGTGGCTTTAGTTGCCGTCTGCCAGTTCTTCTTTCCGAACACTTTTGCGTCGTCCCCACCGCAAGCCCCGCTACCAGTTTTTGACTTGGGTGCTGAATTGAAAGCATTATGTCCAGTCAACCCCGCTGTCAAATCTTCAGACTTTGAAAAAGATCGTCCTATTCTAGAAAAAATTTTGAAAGACCCCTCATTCAGAATTGAGTCTGCTCAGAAATTGAGTAGGGCCGTTCAGATTGATACTCAGGTGTTCGATGAGCAGCTGGACGTCGACCAGGACCCTGATGCTTGGACCAAATTTATCAAGTTCCACGAGTATCTTGAGTCTACTTTCCCCTCTGTTCACGCCCAGTTGAAGGTCGAAAAGGTTAACACTTATGGCCTGGTGTACACCTGGGAAGGTTCAGACCCTAGTTTGAAACCAGTAATGTTCTTGGCTCATCAAGATGTGGTCCCAGTTCAAAAGGACACACTTCAAGACTGGTCATATCCACCTTTTGAAGGACGCATTGCTGACGACAGAATTTGGGGACGTGGATCAATTGATTGCAAGACTTTGCTCATTGGTATACTGGAGTCCGTAGAAATGTTGGTAGATGAAGGGTATGTTCCAAAGAGAGGAGTAATTCTTGCATATGGATTCGACGAGGAAATTTCAGGAACATATGGTGCTCACAGAATCTCTGAGTTTTTAGTTGATAGGTATGGACCAGACAGTATTGCCCTTATCTTGGACGAAGGTGAGGCTGTTAGTTACGTGGACAAGTCGAAATCTACCCTTGTAGCCAGGGTTGGAACTCAAGAGAAGGGTTATCTCGACCTGGAAGTGGCATTGACCACTGTGGGTGGTCATTCTTCTATCCCTCCTAAACACACTGCCATTGGTCTCATTTCCAAACTGGTGACACATATCGAAGATTATCCACTTGGGTCTGAGATAAGTACCGAAAACCCTCTGGTCAAGTTTTCAAACTGTCTTGGTGCAGCCGGGGCTTTACCAGATAATTTCAAGACTGCCTTGGTTCAATACAATAAGGATCCTTCCAACAGCATTGCTAAGAATTATGTGATTAAAGGTATATCAAGTATCGCATTTTTCTTCAACTCATTGATTTCCACCACCCAAGCCATAGACCTTATTTCCGGTGGAGAGAAAGTCAACGCTTTGCCTGAGAGTGCGAGAATTGTCATTAACCACAGAGTCGATGTGGAACGTAACTCCACTCTAATTATAGACAGGCTGATCAACTTTCACGTTGCCCCCATTGCCAAGGAGAACCGGTTCAAGGTTACTTACAGCGACTACGGTAGTGACAAAGTTGAGACTATCTACGAGCCTGAAGGATCTGCTTTGGGAGAGTTCCACATTTCACCTTTCTCCAAAATCTGGGAACCTGCTCCAATGTCTCCTTCAAATGACAATGTCTGGGCCATCATTTCCGGAACGACAAAAACCATTTTTGAAGAGTTTGTTGATCCCTCGGCTACATTGATTGCATCCCCATACATGATGAGTGGTAACACCGACACTCGACACTACTGGCCGTTGACTAGAAATATCTACCGATACAATCCAAGTATGATAGACATTTACAAGGCTAAAGTGCACTCTGTAGATGAGTCCACAGAGGTTGATGCCCACTTGCAAGTGGTTGCTTTCTACCACGAGTTCATTAAGGTCGCCAGTGAATGGGACCTCTGATTAGGTAATTGCGGGTTGGCTGTTAGAAGCGGGACGAAGTTTCCCAATTCGCGCAGCGTTGAAGCTTCTTGCTGGGACCCCACGCCCTGTTTCGATGTAGCTATCATACGGTAATTTCCTTTTATTTGCTTATTTTTAAACTAAGTAACCTAAGATTGAGCAATACGGATTTATTTGAATGGAACTGACAGTACTCGGTTTGAGGACCAGCCTCGGCACTAGACCAAAAATAGGATGAAATTCGTGAAGTCATTAAGATGAGATGCATATGTACAGTAGGAACGGCAACAGCTGCCAGAAGAGTATGCGAAATGTATGCGAAGGGGACCTGACCCAACTAGTAAAGTACCACCACAGAATCGGCTGATGGTCGACCCTGTTCTATGGCATGTACCACCATCATTGGGTCATGATTGGCATACGACTGCTCCCTAGCGTCTTTACCTTCCACAGCAACGGCATATTCCTCTTCTTCCTCATCACATTCCGAAGATGATGCCGAAGAGCAATGTGCCAGCTGCGGTAAGTTGTCCTTGTCAGATACACTGCTGCTATAGAAACGACGCAGCTTCTGTAATTTGAATTCTCGGTCATCGTTCTCCTCGTCTTCGGATTCGGAGTCTAAATCATCACTTGAGTAATTGAGGAGTTCCTCATCGTCTGACCTGTCATCTTCCCTCTCGTCATTGAACCTCTTTTCTTGTAATTTCCTCTGGTACTGAGTGAACTCTATATCAATAGAATAATCATCCTCGCTGGAGGAGCTGTAGTCTGACTCATCGTCGTAGTCCTCGTCGTACTCCTCGTCGCTGTCACTTAGCTCAGTAGTAGTGACAACAGAGTCGTTGCCCAACAAGGATATGGATGGCTCTCCCCTGAAGGTGACCTCGGTCTTCTCTGGCTGGTAGCGGGGAGCGGCCTCATTGCGGTTCTGCAATGTGTCCATCAAATTGTCCAACAGGTTTGCCTGGCAAACTAAAAGGCGCAGGTTCGTTTTGGGGTTGATGGCCTCTCTGGTCAGCTTGTCTTTGACCTTGGAGGCAAGCAGATAGGTCTCTGCAAATGTGAGGTTGTTCCGAGGAAGAATAGACATTATAATCGCAAGACCCAGTTATTTGCAGTAGCCATTCGACAGGAATACATCGTGTTTAAATATCATCTGCAGTATTAGTAAACGCTTCCAATATCCAAACTGGTTCGGGATTCGGAACTGCAGGTTGCCGGCACATATACGAGAAGAACGCGAATATATTTGACTCACATAATAGTTGTTAGCAAACGTTTGCGAACCGAGAACAATAACAAAAATTACCCCCAAGCAATTCTGGAAATAGCGCACTGGGCGAGAGACAGAAGGATAATTCACGCAGCCAACCAACACTTTTAGTGACGCGGATGGGCCTCTCAAGACCAGCTTCGGACTACTAAAGTACGGTGTCCAGGCGAAGTACGAGTAACCTCTGCCCCCCAGGCTGTGCCACACTGATTGATAAGCCAGTGCTGGTGCGAGTCAATTCCGAACGAACTCCTTTTTTTTTTTTCTAGGTGCATTGCAAAAACTCGCTAGTGTCAAATTAGATTACAAAGCGCACTGTGTTTAGTAATCAGCAGAAGTAATATTAATCCCTACTCTACTATTAGGAATCAACATCATTTCGTCATATCCCAGAAGCGATGAGTTGCTACAATTTTGTATGGCTCCTTGAGTCAGAGTTGCCCATATGTGTTGGCAGCTATTCTGTGTTGTCTGCTCGGCTATGTATGCTAATAAAGGGGCTCGATTGATAAAAAGAGCTGCACTTAATGGGCTCATAAAATATTGTCTTAAGCCGTCTGCAACGGCCTACGGGACTAACCAGAGAATAGGGTTCATCTGACATCGCATTGCAAAAAAGAAACGAACGCGATCGACAACGGATCGAAAACCAGTATCTGCATCCGAAGCATATGTTACGTGCGGTTTAATTCAACACCTGCATCTAACATCCCACATCTGGCCTGGAATCCAACATCGTAAATCGCACATCGCACATCTCACATCTTGTCCCTTTTTTTAGATGCCAGCTGGCTGGCGCGAGAATGATTACATATACCGGTTGACCGTGCACTACCTAGATAGCTTCCATTTCCCCAGATTTAGGAGACTGCACGACCAAACGTTATTGAATGACAATATTCTCCGAACCACGGACTGTGACTGAAAGTTGAAACTCTAAAATGTGTCCGAACAAACTGGATCAATTAAAACCATTCTTCTGGTGTCCGTGGATACGTACTGTGCTAATTGTTGCATAATTGTATCTAGCCAATTCTGCTTTTTTTTCGTTTCTGTCGCCAGCAGACCCTTTTCCATTTATTTATCAACCCTATTCCCCCACCGATCCCGGCGCTTGTCACCCTTCGGCTCCGCGACTGCGCTCCACACCCACTCCCCCGGACTACATCCAGTGACAAACTCCAGAGTAAATTTAAAAGGGCCAACTTCTCCAGTTTTTCCTTTTCCATATCCAACTTCTCTCCCCATGTCTGACGCCGCCGCCGCCCCAAAGAAGCCACAGAAGAACACCGCAGTTGATCTGCTAGCAGGAGGAACTGCTGGTCTTTTCGAAGCCCTGTGTTGTCATCCTCTGGACACAATTAAGGTCAGAATGCAATTGTACAGAAGGACCAGTGCCAATGCTGGTGTGAAGCCTCCAGGATTCATCAAGACCGGTATGAGTATTGCAGCCAAAGAAACCCCAATGGCTCTGTACAAAGGTTTGGGAGCCGTCGTTATTGGTATCGTTCCAAAGATGGGTATCAGATTCTCTTCTTACGAGTTCTACAAGCGTCAGCTTGCAGACAAAGATGGAAAGAATTCCACATTGACCACATTTATATCCGGTGTAGGTGCCGGTGTCACTGAGGCCTGTCTTGTTGTGAACCCTATGGAGGTTGTGAAGATTAGACTGCAAGCTCAGCATCACTCCATGTCGGACCCGCTGGACGTGCCCAAGTACCGTAATGCTCTACACGCTGGTTACCTGATTGTCCGTGAGGAGGGTTTCAAGACTCTTTACAGAGGTGTTACATTGACTGCTGCTCGTCAAGCCACCAACCAGGGTGTTAACTTCACTGTCTACTCCAAGATCAAGGAACGTCTGCAAGAATACCAAAACCTGGAAGTCCTTCCAAGCTGGCAAACATCCTTGGTTGGTCTGTTATCTGGTGCTCTTGGTCCACTTTCTAACGCTCCTTTGGATACCATCAAGACCCGTATGCAAAGAGAGACTGGAGTCACCAACGAGTCTGGTGTTGCCCGTATTGCCCGTATTTCCAAGAGATTGATCCAAGAAGAGGGTATGCGTGCTTTGTACAAGGGTATCACGCCGCGTATCATGCGTGTTGCTCCAGGACAGGCAGTTACTTTCACTGTCTACGAGTTCATGAAGGATGTACTAGTTAAGTTGCCAATTATCGGTAACGACGAAACCCAGGAGTTTTCCCTAGAGTAGGTTAATTAGTCAATAATAGAGCATTTGAACACAGACTTTCAGCGTAAACGGTCTTTTGACCCAAGATTTTTCTACAAAAGGGAAATCCTCTCACCTTACAGTTGGCTGAACTGAAAAATTGGTCAACCCTAAACGAGGTTCATTGTAGTGACAGCAATTCAGGACTTACCTGTATCTACTAGTTCATTATCTTTTTCAGTTTAATTCTTCACATGCATCAATTAAAGTATAATCCGCTTAGTCAAATAGACCGAATCCCATGTCGTCATCGGATTCCTCCTTCTCCTCTTCAACTTCCTCGGCAGCAGCGGCCTCAGAGTCACCACCAGCAGCAGCACCACCGGCAGCAGCAGCTCCAGTAGCTGGACCAGAGGCAGCAAAAGAGAACAGTAATTCCTTCAGGTCCTTGCCCTCTAAACCTTTGGCAAAGACATCAGCCCAAACTTGGTCAACAGAGGCACCGGCAGCCTTAGCGATAGCGGACAAGTTGTCAGCGGTAATTTCCTTTCCAGCGTCAGCCAGGATCAAAGCAGCGTATGAGATGATAGCTTCAGACATATTGATGATTATAGATGAAATGTTCTAGTTCTCGTGCAACGATTTTTTTTCTCCAGCGAAGAAACGCAGTCACGACCGTCCAGTTCGCGAAAATATTGTACCAAAAAGTGCGAATAGGATACAACACTCTACAATGTTGTACCCTTGGTTGGCTCTACCAAAATGCACTCCTGTTTGGCACCTCGTGTGTAGCTGATGTAGCTTAAAATAACACCAGCATATGCCATGAACTGCAAGGTCCAATTTCCCTTATCGTAGACTTCTGGAATTCTGTCTGACAGCGCAGGGAATAGCTGCTCATATAGAGGTTTGTAGGGCTCTGTATCAATGTTGACAGTTGACAATGGAAATTTGGAGCTAAGATTGTGCAACCACTCGGGTAAAACTTCCTGATCTTCTTTGCTGTAATGCTCTCTGTTCAGGGCTCTCATGATCCACAAAAGGATGACAGTGTCTTCGAAGTTGGATTTTTGCACTTTATCTAAGGAGTCAAATCCCAACGATAAAAGTAAAGAGTTGGTGAATGCAGAATCCTTCTTCCAGATACTCTTCAATGAAAGAACTTTAGAACGGTGCTGCTTTAGTATATCCTTTTCTATGTGTTTCAGTTCAGCGATCATGGCAACGTATAACTTTTCTTGAGTTTGTCTATAAATACGTGAATTGTTGAAGTTTCTAGTGGATTTGGCAATCGCTTTCTCGTCCGTGGATTCAGGGAGAGGAGCCGACTGAGGCAATGAAGTATTTTGGAGCACTTGTTTCTTAGCTTCAAGAGCATTGCGCAATTGCGTCAATCCCTCCAGCTTCATTCTCAATGAGATTTGATCAACATCGGTGATGTCAAGCTCAGATTCATTTCTAACCAAAAAGCAGAAAAGGTTGAACAAATCTTTTGGAACAAGATTAGTCCAATTACATAGGAATGTCACACCTTCCCTGAACTCCTCATAACGGTGATCTCCCTCCTTGAATCTGTATTTCGTGTCAAACGCAAAAGTGGTAAACTCTTCCTTAGTGTGTAACTTGACACCAAATTGCTCTACTCTTGCCAAATCATCCAATGGCAGCTTGATTCGTAATGCCACCACATCAGTTTTGGAGTCTTCAATACAAAAGCCGTAATTAAGTAGCAACTCTTCGTTACCTTTTGGCCCGTAGTTGTTGTTAATTTGAGCACCGATGGGCAACTCTGCAAAGTCGTCATTCGTAAAAGAGAATTCTTTACCTTCCGGATCTACATCCCAAGACACTCTTCGTGCAGGTTCATGATTGAATAGATCTAGAAGGGGCAAAACCATCACCAAACCATCAACTGGATTGTTTTTATTTGCAAGGTCATAAGGAAAACTTCTGGAAGTCAGTATCACGTGGGCCCAGAGATAATTGGTGAAACTGGTGAAACTATTGTCCATTTGCTCAGTTACCGTAGTTTTGTGAAGAACAGCATCACTGATCGCCCCACTCTTGAAAGCATGGTATAAATTGACATCTTGATAGAAGGCAGAAGGTCTCTGAGATTCAGGTAGCTCTGACACGACAGCAAACCATTCGTCAATGATACTAGCAAGTTTTAGTTTCATAGCAGCATGCAAATTGGTTCCTTTCAGCAGGTCCTGTTCTTCTAATGTCCAATAGTAAGGAACTCCAACTTCCTGGCCCGATGGGAGAGATTTCATATAAACTTTTAGAGGACTCTCATCTCCCAAACTGCGATGCTTGCAAAGAAACAGCTTAGTCAACGAGTTAGGATGGATATTCTTTGCCTCAAGATCTTTGTAGGTGAGCTGGAACTCAGCAAGTGACGTCTCAGGGACGATGGCAAGTGACAACGGTAATGTGATGGTGCTCTCGCTGGCCTCAGCCTGCTTTATTTTATACGCACCAAAACCGTCCGTGTCTGTGTGTCTGAACTCCAAACAGTCCGGAAAATGGGCACCTCCAGCCTTTGTCCACTCAATTAGGTCCTTTATACTTTGGATCATGGTCAAGGTAAGATAGAGGAAAAAAGATTTTGAGATGCTGGGTTTTCAGGGCGCGATCAATGGGTTATACAATAGGGGTTTAGATGGGATAAAAATTGTAGAATTGAAAGGTTACAACTGTAGAACTAAAGGTCATTCACACAAAATAAGAGAAGAATGCAGGCAAAGTAGTTTGCGGTCATTCGTAAAAATTAATTTTGGTTTTTTTGGGGTTATTGTGTTGTTCATTTCTTGTGAAGCTTCTTCATCTTGCGCAGCTTCTTTTTGGGAACCAACTTCTTCAAGTTGTAGTTCAATTCGGTCTCATCAGTTTCGTAGATTGCGGGTTCAAAATCACGGCAAGCAACTTCCTCGTTCACAATTGACTCAGCCTGCTGGTCGAGCAAGTCTTGATACGATACTTTATACTTGCTGTTTCTGGTCTGGTGCTCAAGCAACTCTACGTCGGTGATGGAAGCACCCAGTTCCGAGTCATTGACTACCAATGGCTCTCTATTGCTGTCCACCGACCCCTTGGCGGAGCGTCCAACGCGGTATTGCACTTTCTGTTTGGGGTTGAGAGCTGCTGCCTCAGCATAAGACAGCTTCCGTACCTGGATGTCCACAAAATCCAAATCGTCCTTCATGGTAATCACCTTGTCCAAAGCCGGACCACTACTGCCAGCAGCCTTGTGGTTCAAACTGTTGTCCGTGTTCTTCAAGTTGGAAAACGCAAACAGTCGGAACAGGCCTCTTCGTTCGTCATTGCTCTCTGGAGTCATATCTGCGGCTTCCGGACGGATAGTTTGGTCCAGGACTCCAATCTTGTTGACGTCAATGATGACCGGGGCCGAAGCAGTGGCAGCAACGTTTTCAGCGGTTCGAAATGGCTTGAAAAGAAACATTGTGGGGTGAATTGGTGTTATGGACCGTGTGTCCTTTTTTATACTGGGTACGCAGGATAATAAGAACAACAAATGAAGATACCTTGTGGTTTAATCCCCCCACGCGGTATGCAGCCGAGCCGGTCGCGTTTTTACTAAATTGGATACAGAAACAGGAACCCTTATCGCCCGGATTACCCGATCGAGATTTGTTGTGCCCGCAAGTAGAAATCTATTTACAGATCACTGACGTTATGAGCTTTGAACTTTCTACTTGCTCTTTCGTGACTCTTAACTTGGAGACGGTTCCCGATGATGGTGAACGGGATGTATTGCTGCGGGTCCTTGGTGGGCACCTTGAGTTGAAATAGGGTGTTCTTCTTGTTGATTATGCGCATTCCACCCATGGTCTCTTTCCGGGAGAAGCTCTTCTTCGAGACTGCACCGAGCCCATGTACTTCTTCCTTCCAGCCATCTGACCTAGGAACGACAATTAAGAAATTGTGCTGACTTTCCCAAGCAACTATCCCGCATAATCCTACCATGTTATAATTGTTGCTCTTGACTACGGTTAAAAAGGAGCCAATAAGATCCATGGAAGTGATTTTGGTCATCATATTCAGTGGATCTTCGCCAGTATCTCCTGTTGGGTAAAGAACATCACGAGCGTAATCCTCCCAAAGTGTGTTCAAGCCGATAAATTCTTCAAACTTGAGAACTTTATTGAATTCTGGAAACTGCGATGGATCTGTTCCTTTGGGATGTTTGCTCAATTTTTTCAAAAGAGTCTCTTGTGCTTTCTGTGTTTTTTTGATAAATTGCTTGAACTCATTACGAGTCTTCGAAGCACTGTATTTGTTTTCCCGTATCCCACTCCTTACCTTTAGTGATCTAGAACCGTGTAAAAAACTGGAAGCCATCTCCTGAAGGGTTTTCCTCTCTACAACGCTAGCATTATCCGTGGGTTTAAGAACCAGGTAGTTTTTATAGTTCCCGTCAGCAGCATACCTTTGTTCTAGTATTTCAAGCACTTTCTCCTCATCGGTTGGGTTGTAGCATCTTGACAGCAGGGAAAACTCGATGCTATTCTTCCTGTCCATTGCACTTGGCAGCGGAAAAAATCTATAATGCAAAATAATGCTTCCCGAAATAAAGATTACGTAACCAGGATACACTCTTGATTAAACTTGGAAGGAGGGTTTGGTCAGCTAGTATTGATCGTAGAATCAGTTCACGAATAAACGGTATAATCACGTTTGAGTTGCCACAGTTAGCTGCTTCCCATTCGGCTCTTTGGTCTTTGCCTATTCGTTACCAAGTATCTGATCAATTCGCTAATTAACTCTCCATTATCAACCATACAGAAACTATTCACCTCACATGTTCACAAGGCTTCCCACTAGAGGAATAGCGAGGTATATCTCTTCGAAGACAGGTATTGCGGATGATCCCTTTTTGAACATTTCAAAACGCTCTATCCAAGAAACCTTGGAAACGGACCCGAATCTGGAAGGATTCTTGACTGACGATTCTAGACAAGGATCCCAAACCACTGAACAGGGTGATGACCCTTTTGACTTCTCAGACCTTCCGCAGTTGAAAGATATACCTTCATACATGGACAGCATAGTGCCAGGACAAGTCTACTCTAGTGACCAGTTACCATCGTCCGAAACCGGTCAACCTTCTCCATCTTCTTCATCCAAACTGCCTTCCGACCAGGGCGAATTTGCTACTCAATCTCAGTCTCACTCTCAGTTACAGGAAATGATTAGAGATTACATCAACTATGAGCAGTTCCAAGAGTTTCTGACCTTTATGCACTATGGCGATTACCAAACTCATCCCACACCAACTATTCCTTTAACAGAGTTCCTAAGATTTCCAACGCCAGCAGTCATCTTTTCCAAATTCACAAACCCTCACATCAATTTGGCTCTGGAAATGTTCATCTATGATACAATGCCATTACCACATCAAAGACTCTTATTCTATAAAAATAACTCCTGCATAGTCATCGGGAAAAATCAAAATCCGTACAAAGAGGTCAATTTAAAGTATGCCAACACGACTCAAACCCCCATTCTAAGAAGATACTCAGGGGGAGGAACGGTTGTGCACGATCAGGGAAACATGAACTTCAGCTTTATTTCTACGAAAAAGGACTTCCATAGAACGGCCTTTACTTCTAATATCATATCCAGGGTCAACGAATTAATATTTGACGAAAGCCCCACAGGATTTACTGTAGATGTCGACAAGATAAACTGGACGTCTAAATTCGTAGGATTGCCCAAGTTTAGGTTATCAACAAACGGAAAGGGCGATATTATCAGCGAGAAGGACTCGTTTAAGGTATCCGGGTCAGCATTCAAATTGTCGAAAGGGAAGTCATTGCACCATGGAACTTTGCTGATGAATTCCGATTTAAAAGAGCTAGGGAAACTATTAAGAGTGTCTGAAGCCCGTCAGAAAGCAATCCGTTTTACAGGAACCGAATCCATTCGATCTAAGGTTAAAAACCTAGAAATTGATTCTGATCTTTTCATGTTTGAAGCATTAAAGGCCTTTACCGAAATGCATGGTCACGAGTCTCATGCAATTCGGCTACCTAATTCCTTTAAAATGGATGGAAAATACTGCCACACAATAGTCGTTGATGATCTTGATCAGTTGCCACAGCCGATCTGGGATTACTACAATGAGCTAAAATCTTGGGATTGGAATTTTGGAAGGACCCCTAAATTTCAACATACCATGGTACATAATGACTTTGAGCTTACCTTGCATGTCAACAAGGGGGTGCTCACAGACGGGAATCTTAACGTTCTTAACGAGTCTTCCTCGGAGTTCATCCAGGATGTGTTCTCCCCATTACTGAGCGCTATAGAGAAGGAACCAATAAAGTACCAAGGCAAGATACTTGCACAGCATGTTCACGATACCATTATCTCTGATTGGCTGAAATGGGAAATAGACTTTGGCATTGACTATAGAAACGTTGGGAGTGACGACCCTTAAAGCTTCCCTGAACGAAATACGTTGTATGGGAGTCCATGCGGCTTGAAAACCTAAAGGGTCCATCATGCATATATAATGGTTGAGGCCAATTACACAGAAATACTAGGCCTTTGTATCTCTCCTTTTTACTGCCAAAATGAAGTTGATGACCATTAGTTTTCTGGTCTGCTCAAGTCTAGTAGTTAATCTAGTTTCTGGCCTGTCGGATCCAGAAAATCCCTTGTTTAAACAGTTTTTGAACCGTACTGTCATCCAGCATAATAACTCATTCCATGGAAACCAGACAGCAAACGTGTTCCATAAACGACCCAAATTATATGGAGTTGCATTGGGTGGTTGGCTAGTTCTTGAACCCTATATCACTCCCAACTTCTTCAATGAAAATGTGGACGAAACCGTTGACGAGTACAGTTTATGCTATAAACTAGGTAAGGAGAAATCCAAGGAGGTGCTAACGAAGCATTGGTCTTCTTTCATCACAGAAAGCGATATTGTCAAGATCAAAAATGTTGGTTTGAACAGCGTAAGAATCCCCATCGGATACTGGGCTTATCATCTTCTTGAAGATGATCCCTACGTCCAGGGACAGGACGAATATTTGAGCCAATGTATAGATTGGTGCGCTAAACATGGGTTGAATGTCTGGATAGATCTGCATGGTTCTCCCAGGTCACAGAACGGGTTTGACAATTCAGGGTGCAGAGGCAGAGCTGCATGGCAAGATGATCAGAAGAACATTAACATAACACTAGATGTGCTTGAAATAATCACCAAAAAGCATGGAAATAAACCTAACGTGATTGGAATCGAACTTCTCAACGAACCTTTTGGTCCAGTTTTGAATATGAAACAGCTAAAACAGTTCTACGAAGAAGGTATTTCAGTGATTAGGAACACAGGGTACTCGAAAGATGTGGTCATCTCTGATGCATTTCAGGGAATATTCTACTGGGATAATTTTTTGCCCTCAGCCCAAAATATCATCCTAGATAGACATCATTACGAAGTCTTCTCTGATGGGCAGCTAAGGTCTAGTTTTGAAGGTCACTTGAGAGGAATAGAGGCATTTGGAAGAGCCATTGCTGTAGAAAGACTCCCAGTAGTCGTTGGTGAATGGTCTGCGGCTATTACTGATTGTGCTCCCTGGATCAATGGTGCTGGAAGGCCGTCCAGATATCATGGCATGGTTCTTGAGGATGGTACAGTTGGAGACTGTTCTGATGCTACGAACATAGAAAAATGGGCTGAAAAGCGACGCGGAGAGCTTTCTAAGGTAATTTCAACATCACTAAAAGCTTACGATACAGATGCTGGATGGTTTTTCTGGTGCTGGAAAACCGAATCCGCCTTAGAATGGGATATGGAGAAACTACTCCACTATGGGCTTTTTCCACCGTTGAAAGATGATTTTCGCGCACAAGTACTTATTGAATGAACTGGAGGAATTACTCAACCCTGCCCTCTCTTAGTAACCGGTCAATATGAGTGGCACAACGGGCTCAATTACGCATAAAAAACCCATAAAAATCAAAACTGATATTTCCAAAAACAGGCGGAAAGCTTTGAAAGATTTTTACAAGCTGAACGAGATCAAGCATAAAGAAGCCGAGGACACAAAGGACACAACCGATCAAACAACAACCCAAGACACGCCTGCCAAAGTTAATGATGACACGCCATTGGACGATACCACCGAAGAAGCACAGCCGTCTACGATAGACGAAAATATCACAGAAGAGAACTTTGATACGTTTTTGAAAATTGCTAATATTGGACAGATAGTCAAACAGTACAATGTGATATCCGAGGATCTGAACAACACGAAGGCGGAAGTCAAGAGTATTATATATAACAACTACTATGAGCTGATCAAAATCAACGATGTTCTGGACAATGTCCGCAAATTGGAAGCTTTTACCACGGATAGTGAGTCCCTGGAAGAAACAGGAGAAAGCACACTAATCATCGACTCCTTGAACTCCATTAGAGGCAACATCCAGGTATTAAAGGACAGTTACAAAGGATTTTCATTGACGATAGACGAGGACGAGAAGAAGAAATCCGAAGCAGCACATGACAACCTTACGAGGTTGATCTGCGGTGATAAACTGACTGATGATGATGTCCACAAAATCGACGAAGTGCTTCCCAAAATCAACAAAGAGGCTCTTCTACTGCAGCTTAACGAAATCAAAGATAAAGCTGGAGCTTTAGAGACGTAGCAGATAAATATTTACAGCTATAGTGAAATGAGTGACAACGATGAATATCATGTAGGGGATGAAAGGCGAGAAAAATTGAGTCATCTTCTATTCCATGTAAGATTGCTCACATTATAGCACCCCAAAAGCAGCACCTTTCAATCAGCGTTCGGACCCTTCTCGTTCCTTTTGGTCTGCTAATCTAGGCCTACCCCCGCGGCTAATACTTCAAGGTTCCTGCCTTGATAGATAGGCATATCAATAGTGTCAAAATAAAATGCCTTTTATCGCGCGCGGGATTCTTCCCAAAGAGAAAATGATAGGAGAAATAATCCCTCGATAAGATAAACCGACCTTTTTTCCGTCGAAGAAACACTGGTCAACGAGGATATAAGCATTTTTGCCCATTCAAGCTGCACGTCGTGGCCGTCTCTCTCACAAATTTCTGTCTGAAATTCCCACCGCTCAATGCCTACGCCAATCAATTCTCCACTGTTTGCAGTGCAAAGTCTGTCAAAGGACACGGTGATAAAGTTACCTCCCAAACCCAATGCTGAGAGTGCCTCTGTGAAACTATACATAGTGTTAGCCGAGAAGAACATCTTTGTTCAAGGGTTCACCGAGGAGGAGTTTGCCAATAAACCCTCCTCCATGTTAAGGGGATCTTTGTTTTTGAGGATTTCGAAGCCTGTGAAAATTAAAACTATAAATCTTAAATTTACTGGAAAATCCAAAACCGAATGGCCTGAGGGAATACCTCCGAAAAAGCAAGAATTTACAGAGAAGGTGGAAATAACTCAGCATCAGTGGTTGTTTTACAGTCATTCCCAGTCGTTTCCCGCAAGCGATGATTCCATAAATGGAGCAGACGTTTACAAGAAGCCAAATGACTCTATTGACCATATTACTTCCTTAAGCTTGGACGATGATTCATCTTCCATTCGTAATTCCCCAAAAGGTATGGCGGACCGGCTGAAACGAGCTGCTTCACCATCTCGTATCATTAGGCCGTCCTCTCCATCCCCAATGTCTAGACAAGGAACTGGTTTCCTTAAACATATGAACGACTCCGCTACAGATTTGAGAGCTTTCAAATCTTTGGATGAATCATCGTTCCAGGAGTCTTCTAATGGAAAGTTTCCACCAGGCGATTATATTTACAACTTCGAGCTTCCCATACCTTCATGCCTTCCGGAGACTATTCATGGAGCTTTTGGAAAAGTTACCTACACTCTCTCAGCGGCCGTCGAGCGTCTCGGAACTTTCAAGACTAATCTCTACGCTGAAATACCAGTCAATATTGTCAGAACAATATGCGAGGACAGTGTTGAAGAGAATGAACCTATAGTAGTGGATAAAGCATGGGAAGAAGACCTTTCCTATGAGGTGGTTATTGGGTCCAAATTGATCCCACTTAACACATACTTGCCAGTTACGTTTCGACTCGTTCCGCTGACAAAAATTCAACTACACAGGATACGAGTCTTTGCTACAGAAAACATGGAGTATTACTGCCACAATCAAAAAGTACACCGCATGGAACCTACCAAGAAGTATCTATTGATGGAATATAAAGCACCTGATGGCCAATCTAATCTCTTGGAGGATGACAGTGGAATGATCGGAATGAAAATGTTTGAATTTGAAATATATGTACCTAAAAAGATTGGTGAACATAACAAGCTTCATCCTGACACCTCTTTCCAAAACATTAAAAGTAACCATTGGCTAAAGGTTTGCTTCCGTGTTTCAAAGAGTGATCCTCAACCTGATAACCCAAATAAGAGAAAACATTTTGAAATCTCAATTGACTCTCCAGTTCAGTTCTTATCAGAATTAGCTGTCCATGCTAACACGTTACTACCAGCTTATACGGAGAGTTCATTGTTACCATCACCCCATATACCTCAAAACATGTCTATATTACCTCCGTTATCACCAGATGTAATCGCAGTCGATTCACCGGTTGGAACAGTGTTACAAGATCCTGGCATCCGATTGAATTCACCAAATCACCACTTTGAGAACAACTTGTACAAGCCTGACGCTTCGAATAATCCTAATATTTTAAATTCTCCTCAAGCTCAACCATATTCACCTGAACAATCTCCTCTCCTTTTTCCAGTGCAATCTGCCCCAGATAAACCTACATTAACCAAAAGCCCACCTTCGTTCGAAAGTGTAATGAAGAATAAAGCAAATGATAGAGAATTACCTCCCAGCTATGAAAGCCTGGTTGACAAGGATTCTTCTCGTCATTCAATTTCAAGAGTTCTGGAGGAAGTAGATATTGGAGGTAGTTTCAAGTTTCAAGGACTCTCACCAAACCTTCCAGATTCAATCATGAGAGCAGTATCTCCAGCCAGAGGGTTTCATTCTACTCAGAATTCCCAACCTCCATCTAGATCTGTATCTAGACCAGCATCCAGACCAACATCGAGACCGCCTTCCAGAACAACTTCAAGGTCTGCCAGTACTGTTCGTGGAGGGGTTGCTAGCACTCCTAATAGTAACCTATCAACCGCTTCTCTTGCTACATTGAATACTGCGCTAAATGAGGAGAGAGGAAGAAGAAACAGAAGGGCGTCCTTAAAACCCTCAAAAAGTAATAATCTCATTGACAATAGCCTAGATTCCCTTCTTTTGAAGGGAAATAATATCACAAAAGAGCATACCCCCGAGGAGGAGATTGCGAACGTCCCTGCTACAGTTCCTGAATTGCCGCTGGACAACTCAATAAGGGAACCCGTAAGGGAATCCTACACAGCTTCTCTGGTGTCAGTATCTGAGTTTTCTGGTCAAGAAAATGACTCTGCAGATGCAGTTGTTAAGGAATTTAGTATGTATAGACCAAGAACTGGGTCGTCTTCAACTATTGAAGACGACGAAAACGGGTCAACCACTTCGTCTCCACTGAATGGCCCTACAATTTATCAAGCAGGCACCACCGAAGCGACAGATCTAGTTTCATCACTCCCGTTGCTTCATAACTCTTCTGCAGCCAATGTTTCAGAAAGTACTATTATTCCAGCGGAACCATTTTTGAAATCAGAAGATAGTCTTCAGAACGCCTTGTCAAACTCTTTTCAATCCGTTGACATTAGCACTCTTTTGGATTCCAAAAAAGAAGGATTCTGGCACAGCTATGCCCAAGAAGAGACACCATCTTGGTCGAATAACCTACCTGGAACTATTCAAAGCGGATCAAACTCTCTGTATAATAGAAAGTCGAGTATTGGAATGCCCCCCAGCATCAGAAATCAAACTGGCTTCGTGAAAGGTAGTTCCGACGATGCCAAGTCATCTGGATCCAATCATAGTGATGAAACGACAAAAGAATAAATGAACAAGTTTCTAAATGGAATCTAGCATTCTATCAAAGCCGTTCTTGTCATACTTAATAACTTTACTTCCTCCATGTTTCAAGAACTGAGGTACACTATATTTGTCATAGAATCTGTAATATAATGGGGCCATAGCAACAATGGAAGAGAGTAATTTCTTTTTCAAAGTTGGATCAGTGATGTTGTAACTTTTATACCGTTGAACAAACTTTTCAAATTCCTGATTGAACGTCTTGAATCTTTCTTTTATAGCGTCTCTCCCTTTTGAGGTCGACAAGTTATCTTGCATTTGGGTTCCAGTAATGATTGTTTGGTCAATTAAAGGTTGAGTAACAGTCATCCAGTCGTTAGTCACAATAATACTGTTCTTCTTTTCAAGCTTTTGTAATCTTGTTTCTCCATAAGATCCTAAAATCCTTTCCATATTAGATCTGTGAATAAACTCTTCCAAGAAATAAAAGTTACTGTAGACTAGTACACCAAGGCCATTGTACTTCAGTTCTTTACCCTTTATGTGAAGATTGATTATGGCACACTCTATGCAATGACAAACAAACTTCGCAAGATTCAACTTGCTATCACTTGATGGTTCTAAATTTTCTTTCAAATAGATGTTATCCTTTCTCCATTCAAAGGTACTGGCAGCATTGGAAGAGAGCCAATTTTTGGGACCTATGTCTTGCATTACTAGCCAACACGACTCTTTGTTGTCGTTGATACGTTTCAGTTTATTGGTGAGTTCAGATATTGGTCTCACAATAGTTGTTGGGTCTGTTGGTAATGATGTAAGGTGCAAATATCCATTATCGATATCTCTGAGGATGTTAGAGAAGATCTTGATCGGTTGGTTTTTGATTAGGTTGAGCATTTGTTCAGACTGGCTTGAAATACATGAATCAAGATTGTACTCGTAGCAATACTTTCGAACATTTTGGCATGATTCAATAACTTCAAAAGATAAGAACCCATGCGAGTCTAAATGAGTTTCAATGAAATCTGTCAGTTCTTTCACCAACCTAATGAAGTTGTCGATCAACTTTTCGAATACTGCAATCAAGGTATCACTGATCAGTTGCTTTTTGTTTTTGCTAGATTCAAATAGTTCTTCGTAAAAGGCATTCTCATTAGTGATGAATGAGATAAAAGCTTCAGAGTAGTTAGTGACCCCATTAGAGTTTTTCTCGTAAGTTTTGGAATTCAAAGCAGGTTTTACAAACATCTCCAATCTCTCCATTGATTCGAACACCAATCTAAATCTCTGTTCCACCACAACCTTTACCAACTTTGTGCTTTGGTTGCTCCTTTCAAAATATGCAAAAATTAAACGTAGAATATTGATGGTTTGTTCTTCGAAAAAGGGGAATGCTTCACGCTTGGTCATGTACATTTGAGGATCAAAGGGCTTGGAGTTATCGATCAGCAAGTTGCGGAACGTGGTTAGTAAGTGAAGTTCTGCATCGTCTATCGATCTTATTAGACTGGAATCTACTCCTTTGAACACACCTCCCCCTTGAGATTGGGTTTGATTAGTCAAAGTGACTCTAGCTTGGTCGATAGATGAAATGTACTTCTTACAATCGGAAGCGGTTTCAAGCGACCCTATTCTTTTCAAAATTGTCTGGTAATGGGAGACCTCCTTAGCATAATCTTTAACGTCTTTCATGATAAACATCATGCTTTCAATATTGTCATTATAGATCTTGAGAGCATCAATATCACTGATCAAGGGTTTCAGCTTTTTTGCGCTCAGAGTGCTTTTGTAGGATATATCATTCAATTTTTTGCTTATTGCGACCGAAATGGCGTTTGTTTTGTTCAGACTGTCATCAAGAACGGTTGATTCAGCTTCATCGAAGTCAATTGGAATTCGTTGCATCTTCCGCCGTAGTTGGAAGGGATGTTTGTCGATGCCTTTATTGTGCGACAGAAATGCTGGTAGGGATGGCCCTTAGCAGTGGTACCCGCGAGCGGAGCGCCTTTAAGTAGCAAGATAAAAAAATGAAGGTGCGCCCGAGTTCACTCATTTCATGGCACATCAATTGGGCATTCCTTCTGGAAAGGTAATTCTAAATGAACAGGTAGAGCTAATAATACGGAACGATGACCAGAACCAAATTACTGATACATTGGATTTGATAATATTACACAATGTCACAAAATTATCCACCACTTTTACTTGCATTGAAATATCCAAAATTCCAGTGATCTTGGAATTGGACTCATTGCCATATATCAATGAGTTATTAGTCAAATATCAAGCAGATAATGCGGAAAAGCTGGTAGAAAAATTCCTGGTCAAAGCTATTATAAACAAAAAGATCAAGGGCTCTATCGATCAGATTGCAAAGATAGTAAACTTTGAACAGGAAAAAGTGGACCCTAAAATTGACTGGGAATTAAGGGTGAGTGATGTGTTGAATGATTTAGACAACCTGAGATCACATTTAGGAAGTAAATGAGAGAAGAAGCTATTAAAATCTTCCAGATTGAAGGCCCTCCACTATTGTAGTGAAGTCACTTTTCAGCTTTTTGATTTCTTCCTCTGTGTCTTTTATAAATTGTTGCTTCTTTAACAAGATATGTGAATTGATCTTGTGCATTTGGGATACGTCGACAGTTGATTTTATTGTATCTTGATATCGTTTTAGCAGCTTTTTAATCTCAACGTTGGCACTTTCTTTACCGTCATCGGTTTTGAGTATCGGTTCTTCAATGTCTGAGTCTATAGCTATTTCGTAAAGCTTATCTTGCACGCTCGTTTGAAAGTCTTGTCCACTATCACTGCCAATACTAAGCGGTGTAGGTTCCGTGTCAAACGAACTAAAATCCTCATCCTGTCTAGACTTTTTGAGTGCTTTATCGGTCTTGTCGGCTATATCCCGCGGCTTTGGGACATCCAAAACTTTGTAAAATGATTCTATCCTGTCTTTCTGTGTATGTAGTAGATATTTGGGTTGGTGACTATCCTCTTCTTCCTCGTCGGGGATGGTAAGATTTACTTTTAACTTTTTCCTAATGGGAGGCTTTGAGAGTTTAGGGCCACCAACATTTATTGGCGGCTCACCGTCCTCTACAATCACTTTCACAGGCCGTCTTCTCCTGGGTATCATCAATATATTGGTGATGAGTAGAAATAGAAGAGATGAGGGATCGCGGAAAGCTGGGACTTGATGGAATATACTGATCCCAAGACCTTAACTCCACCATTGAAAGCTCATAGATGGCATTATTACTATGGCCTCCGTGGTTGTATATCCTCCTCGTATAAGAGTCTTTCCCCAACCTTCATACCTTCGAATCAAACTTGAGTCTCATTAGTCTAACTCGGCAGATGTTGGATGGCTAGTAGCCATCTATCGAAAAAATCGATAAAAAAAAAATCTCAAACCAAGTACACCGCATTTGAATACCTGTCATAGAATGAGTGAACTGAGCAATGCTGCCAGAGAAATACATAATCTACTGATTGCTAATCAGGGATCTTCTTTGGCACAGGATGAGATCCTTGAACACTTTAAGGGGAAGGATTTGGGAGGAGAGAAAATCGAATCTGTAGCTGATCTGATGAAACATATCCAGGAACTTCTAAACCGCCAACTCATTAATTTGAGTCAGCAGGGAGCAACATTGAAGTTTAGTGGAGTGGATTCAAAGCAGGCCAGTAAGATTTCAAATATGTCTCAAGATGAAGCCATGATCTACTCTTACATTGAAGGCTCAGGGAGGGAAGGAATCTGGACAAAGACAATCAAGGCCAAAACAAACTTGCACCAACACATTGTACTGAGATGTCTGAAATCACTGGAAAACCAGAGTTTTATCAAATCCGTAAAATCGGTGAAACATCCTACAAGGAAGATCTATATGCTATACCACCTTACTCCATCCATAGAGGTCACAGGTGGACCGTGGTTCACTGATAGTGAGTTAGACACAGAATTTATAGACAGTCTGTTGATCATAATATGGCGTTTTATTGCTAACAAGACGTATCCCAATTTGTTCAGCAATGAGGGCAATAAGGCCCAACTGTACGAGTTCAATGTGGGTCTGAACAATGCCCCAGACGTTTCTCAGATAAACGCATTCATCCGTGGCTCGGGTATTACCAACATTGAGCTCACAGATGACGATGTAAGATCACTCTGCGACGTGCTATGTTACGAAGAGAAAATAGAAAAACTGGAAAAGTTTGGTAAAGTGGATAGTTATAAAGTAACATGGCACAGTGTTGAGGAAGCCGTGAAGTTGGATGAACCTGAGGGAGATGTACCTCCTATATTCACCTTTTATGACAATCATAAAGTGGTTAATGCTGTAGACATTGAAGATCCGGAACAAAACTACTATTTGGATGGATACTTGAACCAGTAATTTAATCTATGGCAATTACATAGTGTACATAGGGGGATGCTCATTTGTGGTGTGAATTAAAAAGTTATGCAGTACCTGATCCTTTCCGAAGTTCAAATGAAGAGAGTCAAGATCGGAAGAGATCTGTTGATCATCTTTCATCTCTTCCCCGGAGGACATTGAAGAGGCGTCGCTGTCTAGTGACGGAACGATTGATTCTGCCGACGACCGGTCCTCATAGTTTGGCGGAGGAAGACAACCTAATATGGAGAGCTCGTCTAGTAGGATAACAGGGCAATTCAAAGCAACTTCTATCTTGTTGGAAGCTTTGCAAGTATTATTGATGAAGTTAGGTAGTTCTTGAAGTATTATGCTGATTTTAAGTGTATGCGAGATGGTCATTGTGGGTGTGGATATGCATGGAGTTAGCTGGGACTTGAATTTTTCCAAAGAAAGCTCCATTTCTATATTCGACACAGATTCTGATGAAGTCTCTAATAGACACCTGCTAGCAGTCTGAGTCTCTGGGAAAGTTATTCTCTGGATCAGCCAGCATTTGTATCCTAGTATCCTGAAAGGTGGAGGGTAAACACCAGGGTGGAGGTTCTTCAAAGAGACAGACACAGAAAATGAATCGTCAGGTGCAGTGGTCAGTAATTTTTTGCTGAGAGAGACCTCATAGTTAAGCAGGGAACGCCAGCATCCCTCCACTAAAGCTGTTTCACTTGCCAAGTTAGAGTTATCCAAAGGACATCTAACGGCTTTTATTTCCCTTATAGGAGGATGAAGTTGAGAAACTGCGCAGCTATCGGTGCTACAAGAAAAGTAGTCCACCGCAGCGTCCACGTAGTAAAACATAGAGCCCACTCTGTTTATTCTGAACGATTCAATTAATTCATTAGAAAGAATAAACTGAAACGGATACACCTCCTTTGAGCTAGCTATTGGAGCGTACACTTTCCATGAATATGTTTGCTTGACCACGATTTTCTTTGACATTTCTGATTTGTACCCACAGGCCGTTGGTACATTTTTAAAGCTTGTCTCAACTCCTTTGAGGTCAATACTGATCGTTTTTATGAAGGGAATGACGTCTGGATTATCGCTGTTGCGTGTCAGCTGCAATGATCCTCTCACCACAGGGATAGTATTACTGGTCACACTCTCATGATTATTGAGGCCCTTAAAATAAACAATGTTGTCTAGTAAGTGGATGTCTCCAGACAAGGTGTTGTCCGTTAGATCGGAGGACTCTGAGCTGGACTTTGACCTTGACAGGTATTTTGTGAAGCTACAAGTTCTCATTCCTTTGTGCTAAGAAATATGGATACAGAAACTTGAAGAAGAATTTGGCCAGGTTATGATTAGGACACCGAAAACAGAGTCATTATAGGTTAGTTATATATGTTTCCATCTTTGTGTCATAGAGTGGTGAAAGTCGAGCCGCACAGGTGTCTGGTCCCAGTGTGCTTATCAATTTGCCGGGCGCTCGATGACAATTTCTAAGTGGTCTAGAACTGAGTATTAAGAGTAAACCTTGAACACCAGCATAATGTCTGTTGGACGCTTGTAATGCCGTCTTGTAGTGGGTAGACTAAGGGTAGGATATAGCTACTTAGAGTATTAGGAGTTTAGCTATGACTTTTTACAAAAAGTGTGTCGACTCTTCACCCACCACCTTTTTTGCTGGCTCTTATCCAACCACCCACCTTATTTCGCATGTCGCGGGAATTTTCAGGCTAATCTCTTCCTCTTAAACGGCAACCCCCACACTTTAGTATCCAAAGGCTATTAAGGTGAATGTTGCGAAGGTTCAGTAAATTGTACCGATCGTATTGCCAGGGAAAGAGTGGAGAGTTGAATAACTGGTCTTGGTTGCTGTTCTCATGTACGGTTTTCAATATTTGAATGTAGACCAACGTATGTGGTGGATGTCCGATCGGAGATAGCATCTCGTCCTTTTGACCTGGTATAGTTTCCATCCGACATCGCGGATGCGGATTCAACATCAATAGCGGAGGTCAATTTGTAATTGGAAAGATCCGTGCTTATAGGTAGTGGGATAGCCTTTTGGCCAAGAACGATAGGGCGTGATTTTTTGCCAACAACAACGGTTGGTGCTTATCCACTATCATCGCCTGCCTGGTTGAAGTGTGATTAGCACAGGGAGCCGATGTGGATGTGAATTATGCTACGTGCCCTGCAGAGCTAGGGGCCACTTATTCTTCTTCTTCTTCTTCTTAATGTTCTTCTCGCAGTAGGGTCCTGTTGGGCTACTGCTGTGATGCAGTGGTGTTATGTGTTAGTCAAGTTTTGGATTGCAGAAATTGACTACATGAGCTGTTCAAGCACCTCCGGTATTAAATCAGTAAGATTGAGTTGGACCATATGATTGCCTCAAATGCAACGACAGCACTCTAAGCGAAATATCTCTAAGACAGCTTGCAGTCATGCGCTCGTCTCGATGAAAATAATATATATGAACTTAAATCTTATTCAAAAGTCTGGAGGATACCGTTCTCCTTTCCAGAAGAACTAAAGAGCGGTTTAAAATGAATAAAAAATGAACTGTTTCTTTTATCTCTATAATTTCTATTTTCTAACTAACAATCTACAAATTCAAGAAAACACTGACTTCGAGGGGAATGGTAAGTCGGCACGTTTCAACTCTTGAGTGTGATGAAGTTTAACTTCCAAGTCATCAGCCCATTCCCAGACTAAACCTGGCTTTTTCAAGAATCTTCTTCCAACAAATACAAAGTCGGTCTTACCCTCTTTCAACAAATTGTTTGCGAATTCAGCGTGTCTCAAACCACCAACTGTAGACACAAGGCATCTATCACCGACGTGTTCCTTCAAAGCCTCGGTCAAGTTAACATGGAAACCTTCTTGGTGACCTCTACGTTCTTGCTTTCTGTTGTTACCACCAGAAGAAACATCAATGAGATCGATGCCTAATGGGATGATGACATCTGCTAATTTCTTGGTGTCTTCGATGGTCCAAGCTTCTGGATCATCAGGAATGTTTTCACTGGCAGAAAGTCTTATAAACAATGGAACGTCTTTGGATATGTTGGCACGCACTTCTTTGATGATCTCCGTCAAAAATCTGATTCTGTTTTCAAAAGATCCACCGTATTCGTCGGTTCTCTTGTTAGAAGATTCGGACAAGAATTCACAGATCAAGTAACCATGAGCAGCATGAATCTCTAGGAAGTCAAATTTGGCAATCTCAACAGCTCTCTTAGCGGCAGCACCAAATTGCTTGACCAAAGTATGGATCTGGTCAACTGTCAATTCCTTTGGAGTGTAAAGTAAATCAGGGTTGATGCTTACAGGAGATGGTGCGACAACCTTATCAGGCCATCCGTTCTCGTCTTCTCTGGCACTTCTTCCAAGATCCCAAAACCAGGCAATGGTACTACTCTTTCTACCAGCGTGTGCAAGTTGAACACCCATCAATTGATCCTGAGAATGAATAAGCTCAAGGATAGGAGCCCATGCCTTGGCATGCTCATCACTCCAAAGACCAGCACACTCTGGAGAGATTCTACCTTCTTCTGCAACAGCGGATGCTTCGCCAATAATGACACCTGGGCCTCTAACAGCCCAAGAGGCATAGTGTTGTAGATGCCATGGGGTGACTAAACCATTTCTGCATGAGTACATACACATTGGAGAGACACCAATTCTGTTCTGGATATCAAGCCCTCTGATCTTGAGTGGTTTGAACAATGGTGGGATCTCTTTTCCATCGGGTTGAGGGTCAACTGCAGTACCAGCTTTGACTGGCTGCTTTGGAACATAGTATGGCATATTTTCTACGCCGACATTGACGATCTGAGGCAAACTTTCAATCTTGGACATCTTTCAATTAATTGTACTTGCTTATGATATTCAGCTAGAGAGTATATAACGAGGGGTGGGTTGTGATATTTTATATCAAGTCTGGATCGGTTCACGTAGATCGTATGATGACAAATAGTATATGATGACAAATAAAGTACTATTCATCAAGGGTTCAGAGTATGTATGTCGGAGTTACTCTACCGAAGTACATCCCGGATGGGACATCGAAACCGTTGACGGGCAAAAGAGCGCACTATTGTACATGTGTCCCTGAATCAGAGGGAAATCAGTGAAATTTTGGTACGTGCTTCTCTCGGCACACAATAAGTTTGCAGATTGATTATTAATGGTGTTGACAGCCTTTAAATTACCCTACCGGTCAAGGAGACAATCGAATGAGGCACGAAAAAGGGACAAGTTCCCAGCTGGTGTTAGCTCCTGTGAGCGGTGATCATTGAAACGTAAATTAGGTCTATCAACTGGTTATGTCAAGTGGGGAGGCTCAACGCTGGGTAGTGACAGGACTTTTTTCTCTTTGCTTCTTCTGGTAGTTTGCGCGAGTTGAGCGGATAATATACCGGATCTACTAATTTATCTTTTTTTAACATCACATTAGCATTGACATATTTCACCCTTTCTTGCTGCTATGCTTTTGGTACTCACATATTCATCCCACTGATCAACCTTATATATATCCACAGTGTCTTTGCAGCGGCTTCTGCGGGTTCATGACCAAGGTCATTCAGCTGCTCCTACGCCGGCTGCGCCATGAGCCGGCCGCGAACGAAGTTTTCAAGCGCGACTTCGCCCTGTGCTTGGAGAGGAATCCTGCGCACCCAGCGCGTCTGAACCGCTTTCATTGTTGACAAATATTCCTTACTACTGTTTATTGAGATTGTTCCATTTCATCAACGTGATCCTTAAACGCGCGATCCCCAGGTTGAGAGTGCTGACTCCTTTCTGCTTGTAAACAATCCTCCCTTTGAGTTCCCAGAAGTATAAATAACTTAAAGCTCCCTTATCATCTAGCAAGCTTCCAGGAGTGCAGCAGGTATGTCCCGACAGGCGCTAAGACTTCAAGACCCCAATAGCGGATCACGCTCAAGATCACGATCAAACTCTCCGACCAAGCTCTTCCAGTCAGTCACCCCTTCCCGAACAAGGTCACTGTCAAATGCCCCATCTCTTACGGTATCTCCAACAAAAGATGTGTTTATGCCCTCTAGCACACTCGAGCAAACTAATGCTAGTGAGTTACTGAGAAGTGTGCATAATGAAACTCGTAGAAGATCTCCATCGTTCACTATCTACCAAGATGACCACTACTACAGAGACTCACTTCAATATACCCAAAATGAAACTGCACCAATTGAAGATAGCGACAAAGAGAACGTGGGAACGACACAAAAGAAGGAGGTGATCCAACCTAAAGTACTATCCTCCCAGAGGTCCCCCTTATCGGATCTGTCAATTTACCAGTTTCCTGGGTTTGTAGATTTGCATAGCGATGATTCGTCGCATTCAACTGTGTTGCGGCCCAAGAAGCCGCTAACCACTACGTGGATTATTTCTACTGAGAACAAATCCAAAAAACTCTACATCCCATCATTCATTACTCCACCGAAAAAGAACCGTGTTATCAAATATGTATCCACATTGAATCACAAACACAAAGGTCCAAAGCGACTAGACTTTGCGGACGACTGCCGAGACATGAATGCGTTGGTGCCCAAGCCGATCTCTTTGCATTATGACAACTTTTAGTATTCAACCAAAAAACATACACATCTAATTACTTTTCTCTTCCGCCAACTTTGACCGGCGACCCCGCATATTTAGGTTTTTCATATAATCAAATACTAAAGCAATCCCCCCTGATGTACCATTCACCTATCTCTCTGTCATGGCTACTAGCGCAGTCGTTGTTGGCCATACTATATTTATAGTACCGGCCTAATTCTGTGCGCGCTCTGCCTAGTGCCGTCTTCCGTAAATATACATGGAGCCTCTCCTCCGGCTCATCCCCAACTAAACTTTTAAGCTTCCCTTCCTCCTCTTAGAAAGAAAGGTACTCAGCTATGGACTTGTCTTCAAGGCTGTCCTCCCTCCGAAACATTGACAACAGTTCTGACACACTCCCTAACTACAGCAACCCCAATGACCGTAACATAATCAAGTCTCTTCTCAATAAGGGGAAGAGCCTAATGGGTAAGGAGAAGCGCAGGGCTTTTGACCTGCCCCAATCTAACAACGAAAGCTTTCCCTCACATCCAATTGACAAGAAAACAATTCCCCCGGAGTTCATCTCTCCTGGAGTTTCATTAGTCAGAGTGACACACAAGAAAAAGGTTAATAAGTCCTTTAGGATAGACTTTGATAACGGGTTACTTGTCTGGGATAGTAAAGCTTCGTCTTCTATAAAGATTAGCAAGATTAAGCAGATAAGACCTCAGCATCAAGCTTGGAACTATATTGAAGAGCTGCAAGTGCCTCGATCTTTGACTAAGTTTTGGATCTCCATCGTCTATATTCCTGCAAAGAGACATAAGCACAACAATATTAAGACGCTCCACTTGATTGCCGGTTCAGAGGAATCTCACTCTTTGGTGGTTGAAACTTTGACAAACATGGTGGCGTTCAACGACATGCTGAGGAAAACGCAAGACCTCATGATGGTGGCTGATTATTGTTGGAACAACATTAGCTCTAATGGTGTGGTTACATTTGAAGGAATCACAGGACTAATCAATCATTACGATATGTGCACAGAATCAGATTATATCAGGACGTTGTTTGATACAGTAAATCCCACCAACTCCGCTTTGACATTTGACCAATTTAAGACCTTTATTAGCCTACTTCAAGAGAGAAAAGAAGCCACCCAGCTATTCAACTATCTTATTTCACATGAAAGTAACCAAAATAAACATAACATAACCTTGCCAACTTTTGCAATTTTTTTGAGGGATATTCAAAAGGAGACAATGAGTGATGAAGAGATTTTCGCCTGCTTCACCTCTCTTGCAATCACAAACTCTGAGATCCCTTTAAGTGAGTTTACAAAGTTTCTTCTTTCAGATTACTCACAGCCCATTCGAAACATCCAAACTGAGGAAGACTTGACTCGTCCCCTTAATGAATATTTCATATCCTCATCTCACAATACTTATCTACTAGGACGGCAAATAGTAGGTATATCTTCTGTTGAGGGCTACGTGAAAGCATTGCAGAAAGGTTGCAGATGCATTGAAATTGACATTTGGGATGGAAATATTGCTACAAACGAAGAGGCATCTCCCACTTTGAATGACGAGACAACAGAGTCCATGAGACCAGTGGTGAAACATGGTAGATCATTTACAAGTGCCGTTGATCTCAAACAGGTATTGAATACTATCAAGAAGAATGCATTTATTAGGTCATCTCTACCCCTAATTCTTTCCTTAGAAATTCATTGCAATTTGGAAAATCAGTTGACCGTGAAAAAACTTATTCTGGAAACATTTGGAGCTGCCTTGGTAAAAGAACCTATCATGGGCAATGAATCATTTCTTCCAAGTCCACTGGAACTTATGCATCGGGTTTTAATTAAGGTTAAAAAGACCAAGACAGTGAGCAAATCTGGAGGGACGAACAATACCAGTACCAGTTTGAGTAGTAGTTTTGGAACAAGCGTTTCTGGCTTAAGTGAGGATGAAAACAAAAACTCTAGCAGGCTTCCTATCAAGAAGATTTCAAAAGAAAAGATTCACCCAGAATTGAGCTTTCTTGGAATTTATCTGTCGGGAATAAAGTTTAGAAACTTTTCTTTACCTGAATCAAAGTCCTTTAACCACATTTTTTCTTTCAATGAGTCCAAACTGAAAAGGTTTATGAAGGATGAAACGAAAGTGATAGCCATTTTGAAACACAACAAACGATTTTTGATGAGAGCATATCCTGCAAGGTTCCGTTATTCTTCAACCAACTTTATTCCTTTATCGTTTTGGGAGATTGGGGTTCCAATGGTAGCTACAAACTGGCAGACCTTTGATTTGGGACAGCAACTTAACGAAGCTTTATTTGAGCAATCATTGAACAGCCCCCTGATGGGATATGTGCTAAAGCCCTCAAATCTTAGAAACATTACTGTCACGTCGAACAAGAAAGTTGATCTACTCAAGAACCAGGCTTATTGCAAGTTGATCAACGTCAATGTGCAAATTATATCTGCAAGACAGCTATCGTTCAATAATCCTAAAAAACTTCCAATCAACCCATTCGTTGAACTTGAGATTCATGGATGTAACTTGTCCCACCAGGCCAAAACGTTTCGAACAAAAACGGCTCAAAACAATGGTTTCAACCCCTCTTGGGGAGAGAGTTTCAACATATCCTTCAAGACGAATCAAAACAATTTAAATTTCATAAGGCTTATCGTGAAAAACGACACCAGTAATTCAAATCATGACAGCAATGACAATGACGATAATAATATCAACAGTAATAATGATAGTAATGACAATTCGGAGTTAATTTCTTCTTGGTGTGCAAGATTGGCTTATGTGAAAAACGGATACAGGTATCTCCGTTTAGTCGATGCACAAGGCGAAGAGAGCCTCTGTGCAACTTTATTTGTCAAATTTGATATCACCGAAGAGAAAATATCTTCCGATTAATGTATATAGGTTAGTTAGCTAACGATAGTTTCTATTCTACAATTCCATTCTTGCGTCATTGTTCTCTGTCCTTGGGACACCAGCCAGCAATTCCCTTCTGATTTCAGGCCCTATATCCCTGTGTCCTCTAGTTCTAATTGTTTCTAATAAGAAATCACGCTGGTCGTCAGTAATATCATTCTTATAGTGTTGGGCAAAAGCAAGGAAAGCCTTGTGCCATACTAGTGGCATTGGAGGTACTTCAGAGGGTTTCTGTGCTGGGTCATAGTAGTTTTTCACGCTGTCTGCGACTTGTCCGTTGATAACTCTGAATCTCATAAAGTAGAATACCAAGTTATCAACAGCTTGGTAAGGCAATGCATATTTTTTCTCTAGCAGGATCCTGATAAACACTGTCGTAGCAGGCTGAAAATCTTGCTCGGTCAACCAAGAAAGAGCAGCGGCAGAATGCAGCGCAGGAATGGAAACTTTTGCTAAAATGGAACCTGCAATAATGGCCTCTCTGACACTGCATCGTTCCTCTACCAATGGGAATAGGAAACCTTTGAAAAAAGCAGCTGGCTTATAAAGTGATTTTTTCAGGGATCTGTACAAATGATAGTTCAGCTTGTGGTCGTCGGAGTCCTCTATACTGTCTCTAAATCTTTCTAAGAGAACCATGTGGACAAATTTAGTGGCATCTTTGGAACCAAAATTAGATACAAACAATTTAGTGGCTTCAAAACACACATTAGGGGTCCAAGCATCAGGGTTTGTCACATAAAGAACGTCTTCCCAACGTTTCAAGGTGGGAATAATCTTGAACAATTTAGGGAGCTTACCATGTGTCCAAGTGGTTAAAAGGGTTCCTATAGTTTGATATGCTTGAATGACTTTTGGAGGTAGCAGAACGGCATCTACTGGCTTTTCATTTTTTCTTTCGGCTTCTGCTTGTAACTGCTCAATCTTGGCCATAACCTTATCGGCCAGATTAAAACTTCCCTCAGGATACGATTCCTCAGGCTTGAAATAGGACTGAAATAGTTTGGCATCTTCGTCGTTGACATATTGTTCATCACCTTCAAACTCTCCATCATAGTCTTCGCCCTCAGAACCTTCAAAACCGTTCATTTCTTCATACTCCTCTGCAAACTCTTCCTCGTCGTCTTCGTCTTGTGGTTGACGGACTTGAAATTTACTAAAGGGGTCTTCTACTCTTTTTTCAAAACGGTTTTCTTCTGATTCTATTTCCTCTTGCTGGACTTTGGCCAATTGTAGAATTTTCCTAGTTGCCTTGGAGTCAATGACAGTGTCTTGATCCCCATCCGCATCTTTATGCTCCAGAGAAGTGTCTTTTTCGGGATTTTGGGAGGCAGTCTTTAGTCTACCAGCTCCATGAACTATATCTTTATAAAGAGGCTTGTGATGCTCCTTTACCTTGGTTTCACTGGTTGTTATTTTACCCATATCTTTGACTAAAGGATGATAGGAAAAAACTAAAACGATAAAAAAAAATTACTATAGAAGAAAAAAAATTTCGAAATTTCTGCTTCTCGCGATCCCGCCCAAAGACATGCTACTGAGACCTTCTAGCATCTCTCCTGATAACATCCCTTCTGAGGTCAGCTTATTGTTCATAACACTACCCTTTGTACTTTTCATGCCTTTCGATCTCATCACATCAAGATCTGACATAAACACAGTGTAAGCCATCACGACAAAAACAACAAAAAAATGGCTCGTTTAGTAAGAAAGAGAGCAGAAAACGAGACGAAAGAAGCTCCTGCAAAGAGAGTCAAGTCTGCTGCATCAACTTTGGCCTCGAGACGAGCTTCCAGATTGCCCGCTATAAACGAGTTTCCAAAGGCAAAAACTGAAACGTTAGATCTATTCGTTTTTGGTACAGGTTCTATGTCTGAGTTGGGATTAGGGCCAGCAGCAAGCACAAAGGAGGTCAAAAGACCCAGATTGAACCCACTTCTGAAGAAGGACGAGGTTGGAATTGTCGACTTTGCGGTGGGTGGAATGCACACTCTAGCTTTAGATCACAAGAACCAAGTCTGGTCCTGGGGAGGAAATGACAGTGGAGTATTAGGAAGAGACACCAGCCAAGCACAGGAACAACTTAGAGATATGGATGACGATGACGATGACGATGAAGATGGTGATTTGAACGAATTGGAGTCAACTCCTGCGTTGGTTGAAGGATTGCCAGATATTCAAATCGTCCAATTGATTGCCACTGATAACTTGAGTGGTGTTCTGTTAGAAAATGGAGAAGTATGGGCTTGGGGTACCTTTAGATGTAATGAAGGACTGCTAGGATTTTTGGACAGTGAAGGGATCCAGAAAACACCAAGACACATTCCGGGATTTGTTAATATTGTCCAAGTGGCCTCGGGAAAGGATCATATCATTGGACTTGATAACAAAGGTATTCCCTATGCATGGGGAAACGGGCAGCAATTCCAATTAGGGCGTAGAATTCTAGAAAGAACTCGATTGCAGTCCTTAGAGCCAAGAGAGTTTGGGCTGAGGAAGATTAAGTTTGTAGGATCCGGAGAATTCCACTCTTTTGCCATTGGCGAAAATGGAAAAGTTTACTCTTGGGGATTGAACCAGTATGGTCAATGCGGTGTTCCAATAAACATCGAAGATGGTGCTGTCATCACAAAACCTACAGAAATTGAAGAGTTGACTGGAAAGGATGTAGTGTACATTACTGGAGGTGAACATCACTCTTTAGCCTTAACAAAATCCGGCGAGGTTTATGTTTTTGGAAGATATGATATGAAGGAGATTGGTATCAAGAAAGATGATCTTCCTGAAGATGCTTACAGAGATGCTAATGGAAACGCTCGTGCTGTCCCCGTTCCAACAAAATTAACCACCCTTCCCAAGGTTAAGGCGGTAACGGCTGGTTCTCACCATTCTCTTGCCATTACAGAATCAGGTGTAGTATACTCGTGGGGTTTTGCTGATACTTATGCTCTCGGTTTAGGGCCTGTTGATGATGATGTGGACACACCAACCAGAATTAGTAACACAGCAACAAAGGAACATGATATTAAAATTATTGGTGCTGGAGGACAATTTAGTGTCAGTGGTGGCGTAAAGTTGACATCTGAAGATGAAATTGAAAAAAGACTGGACGAGATTGAAAAATTTGAGGATTCCCTTTAAAAGTTTATAGCTGTTTGATTATAATAATGTATGAAATTCATTAATCTATTTGTCAGTTCTAACTGAAAGACCACTCGTAGTTAAATAGTCCTTAACTTGCTTGACGGTATATTCTCCTCTATGAAACATTCCTGCTCCTAAGGCAGCGTCGGTCTTTGTTTTTTTGAACACCTCCTCGAAGTGAGATGGGTTTCCTGCACCAGAAGATGCTATCACTGGCAGTTTAGTGGCAGATTTGATGTAATCTATTAGTTCCAAGTCAAAACCAGAGTTGGAACCATCCTTGTCAATACAGTTGCAAAGAATTTCTCCTGCACCCAACTTTTCGCAGGCATAGCAAAGTTCCCAAGCTCCCAAATCATGCACATTCCTTCCACCTTGACTGGTCACCTTGTAGTAGCAATATTTCTCCCCGTTAGGTCCAGGGAACTTGGTCTCAATAGTTTTGTATGGTATCTGAGAAGGATCAGCAACGTAGTATCTCTTAGGGTCAACAGAAATGACAACCGCTTGAACACCATATGAAGCAGAAATGGTTTCAATCGGCGTAGAGTCAGTTCGCCTCTGGTTGTTTTTATAAAACTCTTCTGCGGCTACCACGGCATCAGTCCCAATCGAGACCTTATCTGCACCGGCTCTGAAGTATAGTGTAGCAACCTTTAGTGCTGAAACTTTAGTTCCATCAGGATCAACAACATCTTTAATCCCACCACCGACAGTAAGCGGAACAAATATAGTCTCGGCAGCCCTTTTAAGAACTTCCAGCATAGGCGCATCCTTTATGGGCGAGTTTCTGAAGGAAGTAATATTCAAAAACGTTACTTCGTCAGCACCTTGTTGATAGTATTTCTCTGCCATTTCTACTGGTTTCCCTAGATTGCGCACATCTCCTCCTTCAGTTTTCTCTCTGACATCATACTGGTCACCTTTGGTAACGACCAAGTCACCAGAATCATTAGTACGAACGTCAAGGCATGCAATGATTCTTCTTGTAAGTCCTGTAGGAGTTATTTCAATGCTTTTATCCACCTTCAAGTCAGCAGCACTCAAAGCGGAGTATTTCTCTCCTTTAAGGAAACTATCAATGACTGCAAGACCTGCTGCTCCAGACTTCTCGGGATGAAATTGGGTAGCAAATAAATTATTTTTGGAGATAGCCGATACAAATTCTTCTGTACCGTATCTTGAGATAGCCAAAGTCCACCCATCAGCCTCCAGAGACTGTTTTTCAGACTCGCTCAGTATAGCAGCATAGGAGTGAACAAAATAATACTTAGAGTGAGGGGTTAGTCCATAAAGAGTTTTCCCATCTTGCACAAGTTTCTTGTCGATTTGGACACTATTCCAACCAATATGCGGAACACTTTTACCACCCAAATCCTCTGGATCGAACTCCGTTAGTTGCAAGGGGATATAACCCAACCCTTTTGTATCTGGGGATTCACTGGAACCAGTAAAAAATGCTTGTAACCCAACGCAGATCCCCATCAAGGACCTTCCAGAGTCGATGTACTCCTTCAAAGGTTTCAAAAATCCTTTTGATAGAAACTGCTTAAGAAAGTGTCCGTAGTTTCCAACTCCAGGAAGAAACAATTTCGTCGCCGTGTTCAAGTTCTCATCGGCAGCGTCTCTGATAAACTCCACTTGGTAACCTAGGTACTCTATGGCATTCTGAAGGGATCTTAGATTACCACTCTCTACGTCAATGATGTAAACTACTTCCTTACTCATGGTGACAAGTAAAAAGGCTGGTATGAGGAAAACAATAGAGGGCCTTTCATTTTTTTCTACGATTCCTCATCTGGCAAATTTACAGATGTCAGTCATCGCTGTATCGTTTTTCGCGTATGTAGGTGAGTAAGACACGCATATCCTCTTCCTTATCGTGACCGTACCATCCGTCTTTGTTATTTTTTGTTATCTTGCGGTTAAACCTTTACTCTTACTCTCTATCAATTCCCGAATTAGAACAGGTAAATCGTTTCCGACCACAAAAGCAACCAATTCCTACCCCTACCTCCAATTTTGAAAGAAGTAAGTATATTCCCTTCCCGGAGGCGTCATAGGCTCCTACTTGTGGTGGCAACCATCGTTACTAACCCCGTTTAGATGCGATCACAATTTAAGGACGAACACCCTTTCGAAAAGAGAAAGGCAGAGGCAATGCGTATCCGCTACAAGTTTGCGGATCGTATTCCTGTCATCTGTGAGAAAGTAGAAAAATCCGACATCCCTGAAGTAGATAAGCGGAAGTATCTGGTTCCATGCGACCTGACTGTGGGCCAGTTTGTGTACGTTATCCGAAAGAGAATCAAGATCCCATCTGAGAAAGCAATCTTTATTTTCATTGACGACATATTGCCACCAACGGCTGCACTGATGTCTAAAGTTTATGAAGAACATAAGGATGAAGACGGATTTTTGTACGTTCTTTACAGTGGAGAGAACACGTTTGGAGATCTTCCAGGCGTCCAAGAAATTGAATAAAGAGAAGACCAAAAATGAGAAGGACCTATCTTCTTTAAAGTTAGCTGGCTGGCTTTATTATTTTTTTTTTGATGGTGTTTCGTGTTCTAGTTATTATTTAATAATGTGTATTTTCTCCTTTAAACGAGATTCAAACACTTTGCTCTTTATCCTACCAGCACTCATCCTCATGCATTGTCCTAGGAGGTAATTGATGGACCCGGGTTTATTCCCATTTCGTAGTTCTGTTACAATTGCTGGATAGGCTTCAAAGACTTCTTCGATGATAGAATCCACTTGGGCTAAGAGCTCAGAGTCCTTGAATACATCTACTTCTCCCAACTCATACTTTGCAATAAGATCAGTCACAGGCCCTTTGTTCTCGGCTGAATTCGCAAGAAGATGTTCAAATAGGATTTTGGCATTGGTGTTGGTGATCTTTTCCTGGAAGATGCAATCTATTAGATCAGCCAACTGATCAACAGGGAACAGTTCTTTGGAGAACCCGATGTTATTCTTTGACAGGTATCCCAAAAACTCATGGCAGCACCAATTGATTGCGTATTTGGAAGGGATGTTCCTTTTCGAAGTCTTGCTAAACAAATCATGATAATAAGCCAGAAGGTCCCTGTCGTTCAAAAGAATTCTGGCATCTCTCAACTTTATATTATAAGGAGGTGACATGAGTTGCTTCAGCTCCTCTTCTGGGGTAGTACTTATAGTTCCTTTAATCCTGGTGACAATATCGTCAACGTCAAGTATCACAGGTGGAAGTTCGGGATCGGGCATGTATCTGTAATCAACACTAGACTCTTTATTTCTGAGTCTGTAGGTTTTGTTCCCATCCCAGCCTCTTGTTTCTTTCAACTTGATTGGTTTGCCCCTGTCGATCGAATTACTTTGACGCTTGAATTCGTATCGAATGGCATTGACAATTGCGGAAGTGGACGTCATATTCTTAATCTCAACTCTTTCTCCATCATCAACAGAGACATTGACATCGACTCTCATTGCTCCTGCTTCCAATTGTCCTGTCGAGACTCCCATGGTCTTCATCAGCAAAAGATACTTTCTGAGAAATGCTTTGACTTCTTTGACCGAGTTGAGATCAGGTTCAGTGACCACCTCAATCAAAGGAACATTACTTCTGTTATAGTCCACTAGAGATTTATCTGAAAGGTCTTTATACAGGGATTTCCCCGTGTCTTGCTCAATTTGAATGTGATGTATGCGTACAAGTTTTTCCTCTTCGTCTATCTCATCGTATCGCTTGGTTAACTTGAGAAATCCACCACTGCTAATTGGCCTGTAATGCTGAGTAATCTGATACCCATTTGGCTGGTCTGGATAAAAGTAGTGTTTCCTATCAAAGGTGGAAACCGAATTTATGTTTGAGTTCAGGCTCACACATGCTTTTAATGCTACCAAAAGGCATGCATGGTTCAAAGTGGGTTGACTTCCAGGAAGACCAATGTCAAAGAAAGCTGTATTGCTATTCGGTTTGAGGGCCTCCGACGAAGCCAAAGAGAAAAGTTTATGTCGTGTTTTCAACTGGGTGTGGATCTCTAGACCACATACCAGCTTTTTCAACATGAAGATGAAGGGAGTGTTTGTAGATGGATAAGTGTTGGAAGAGATATTTCAGAATTTCGCTTACTTAAGCTATATTGTGTTACCTTCAAGAAGAACAAAGAAATACAACAGTGATGGGACCGCTGGATGGAGTCATTCGCCTTGGAAAAGTCTACTACCCATATTGATCAAACTTTAGACGACTCTTTACCTGCTTAACGTTAGTGTGTGATTTGAGATTTCTCTTAAGACCTAATTACGTAACTTAATAAATTTCTTTCTTAACTACTTACATTAGTTATATTCAACTCCTTATGTTCAATGTTCTATTCGATTTACCCAGAACATTTTCTTTAGGAATCGATGGAAATTTTCTTTCTAGTGAAAACTCTCCATTTCACCTCAAAGGAATCAAACTTGTGGAGCCAGGAGTCCACTTTCTCCATTTGGAAGACCTCAACCTCAATCTTAGGATAGGCATTTGGGTCAATGGAAAAGATGACCACACCGTCGTGATTGACATAAAAGATGGAATTAATGATCTCTCAATATGTGTTTTAAACCATATCACTAAAGAAATGATCGTGAAGCCGGCTTCAGACCCTGAAGGCGTTGATTACACTTTTGAAGTATCCAAGACTTTAAACAGTATGAGTGAAAATTTCCCATTAATGGTCAATTATTCCTCTTTGAATACCAAGCATCAAAACTGGGAGTCACTCACCAGATATATATCATTTCCTAGAATATTGAACGTTCTCCAAGGTAATGACTGCTTTACATTGCCTATCTCTACTTTGGATGCGTCAAAGCAGGAAAACGAGGATCTTATAGACAAGTTGAGCAAGACTCCCATAGAGAAAGACCCTAGCAAAATCATAGAATCCCTGAAGAAAGACGATTTTCAAATGAGGTTTTCAACCATCATATTTAATAGAACTACCCGACCTAATGCTACTCCTACCCAATTGACCCAGGACTCAGTGGATAAGTCTTGGTTTGTTGAGACCAAATTAATGCCCGACTTACTACTTGAGTTTCAGTTAAGTTTTCTATTGTTTATGATATTAAATAATTCCAGCGCTGCTACTCATTGGCTAAATATCATCAAAATAATGCTGAATTGTGATTCATTGGTCGATATCAATGGAGACCTATTTGTCAAATTTTTTGAATGTTTGAGTATCCAACTGAAGCTAATTCCTAAGGAATTAATAGATTCTCCAGATTCAATGGTGGAAATACGAGTTTTAAAGGAAAGTTTGACCACTTTCAATGAAACAATAGAGAACCCAAAAGTAAGACGTTCTTTCAACAAAATCAAAGATACGCTCAAGCTTGAGTTTCAGTTTGAAGATATAGACTTCCTAGATGATATTTGATTGAATTCATTTTTCGGAATAAACTCCACCTGGATACGATCCTTCCATGCTGTGTCAATCAATCCCAACGAAGGTAATGCTACTATCTTTCCTGTCACAGATAAATCATCTAATAACAGAATAGGGATGTTGGTTAGTATTTTATTCGGTAGACAATTGCTTGGCTGATTGTCCATGAAATTAATGTAAGCTGCCGAATGCAGTTTGGGTAGATATGGTACAATTTTGATAGTGGCATGCCCAAAGACGGGGAACTCATCTGTGGTTTTAATTCGAATCCAGCAACGGTTGTCGAAAAAGACCCATTCGGACCATTCATTGTTATGGTCCAGAGCAAGCTCTACCATTGGCAAGGGCTGGTTTGCATGGTATTTTGCGGGCGATATAGTCACATTGACGTAGTCCGAGCCTAAATCTTTGTAGCTTGAGATTTCCCAGTTTAGTTTTAGCAGAGAGAATTTTTCCGGATGGGCCCTGCCGGATATCACTCTTTTAATGATAGAGTATATACTTCTGGTTGATTTGGACTCAACCCAAGCGCTTTCCACGTCTAAAGTTGTGAACTTGTAATGGTAACTTTTTAGAGGGGAAATTTTGTAGCATTCCTCATAAAAGAACCGGTTTATAACAGAGGGGTGATATTTCTTTAGTATCTTTCCAGATAACAATAAATTGAGTCTGAAAGTTGCGGGATCGTACCATATTTGTCCTAGTTTAATCAATTCTTGTCGCAATTCTTCCAGACTGGAGTATATAGATTGCTGAAATGATTCAATCTCTGCTATAGCTTGTAAAATGTTTTCGTGTGTTAATGGCTTCGGAATGGCTATGTCTCCCTTTTGGTATACACTGCGTACCAAATTGCGAAAAGTTAACGAAGAGTCTGTGTTAGTATGGTCTTCAAACCATGGGACATCCGAATCCTTACAATATGAGTAAATATCTTGTTTGCTAATGTTTAGCATGGGCCTTATAATCTTTATGGGAGGTTTTATGGAGGATGGGTACAACGGAAGGGATGGGAAAGGTGAGATCTCTCTCATACATCTCATTCCAAAGATTGTACTATTCTGCTTTAGTCTCAACAGAAAGGTCTCAACTTGGTCTTCGAGCTGGTGACCTAAGAATAAATGCTGTATGTCATTGTCATAGCAGTACTTTTGAATAGCTTGATATCGTTTGGTTCGGGCTAGCTTTTCAAAATTTCCCAATTGATGTAACTTGGCCGAGTCCAAATTCCAATTAAGATGTAAGATTTCTTGATGTACGTTCAAGGGAGCTACCAGTTTGCCAACTTCTTCTGCTTCTTGCCGACTACCTCTCCTATATTCATGGTTCACAGTTAAGGCAACAAGTTCAACTCCAACATTGTACTCATCTCTGTACCTACTCAGTAAACTCGTCAGCGCCATAGAGTCAACTCCACCAGACAGGGATATCCCAACACGTCGTGGAATGCCATGAGGAAAGATCTTGATAACATTGTTACTGAATGTATCGAATATTCTTCTATTCATACTCTCTCCCCTTCTGAAAAAGGGCGTTGAACGACAGGTTCCCTTCCACTAGACGGAAATCACCACATCCCTCTTGCGTCCGCGAACTTCCTAATAATCTGCAGGGGCCGTCTCAAATTCAAGCTCGGAAAAAATTTGACTCATTCGATCTCCAAAAGTAAAGACAAATGGCAGAGCAGGACACTAGATTCTCCTTCCCTAAGGAAGAAGAACGTATCTTGAGCTACTGGCAGGAAATTGACGCATTTCAACAATCCAACAGGTTAAATGAGGGAAACAAAAGGTTCTCTTTCTATGATGGTCCACCTTTTGCCACTGGTACTCCTCATTATGGTCATATTCTGGCCTCCACTATCAAGGATATCATCCCTAGATATGCCAGTATGAACGGAATGTATGTGGAGCGTCGTTTTGGCTGGGACACCCATGGATTGCCTGTTGAACACGAGATTGACAAGAAACTAGGTATTACTGGAAAGGAAGATGTCATGGCTATGGGTATCGCCAAGTACAATGAAGAGTGTCGTTCCATTGTCATGCGTTATGCGGATGCCTGGAAACATACCATTGGAAGACTGGGTCGTTGGGTCGACTTTGAAAACGATTACAAGACCCTCTATCCCGAGTTCATGGAGTCTGTATGGTGGGTTTTCAAGCAGTTGTACGAGAAGGACTCTGTTTACCGTGGACTGAGAGTGATGCCTTATTCAACTGGTTGTACCACTCCACTGTCTAACTTTGAAGCCCAACAAAATTATAAGGATGTCAGTGATCCAGCAGTGACTGTTGGTTTCAGATTGGTGGACGATGAAAACACCTTTTTGGTTGCCTGGACTACAACCCCATGGACTCTGCCCTCTAACATTGCTCTGGCTGTAAACCCAAAGTTTGAGTATGTTAAAATCTTTGACGAAAAAACTAAGCATCACTACATTTTGTTGGAGTCATTGATAAAGACCTTGTATAGAAAGCCTCAAAATGAGAAATACAAAGTTGTTGAAAAGATGAAGGGTTCCGAATTGGCTGGACTGAAGTACAAACCTTTGTTTGATTATTTTGCTGAGCAATTCAAGGACCACGGTTTTAAAGTTATTGCAGCTGATTTCGTCACCAACGATAGCGGTACCGGTATTGTCCACCAGTCTCCAGCTTTTGGTGAGGTCGATTTCGAAGCTGCTACTGCTGCTGGTGTCATCACTGAAAAGAGAGTTCCTCCCAATCCTGTGGATGACAACGGTAAGTTTACTTCCCAAGTCCCAGACTGGGAAGGGGTTTATGTCAAGGACGCTGATTCCAAGATCATCAAACATTTGACTGGAACAGGAAACGTTCTATTGTCATCCCAAATCAGACATAGTTACCCATTCTGTTGGAGATCTGACACTCCTTTACTTTACAGAACTGTTCCAGCTTGGTTTGTTCGTGTTAAGGAGATTATCCCTGACATGCTGAAAAACGTTGAAGCTACTCACTGGGTCCCACAGACAATTAAGGAGAAGAGATTCTCCAACTGGATTGCAAATGCACGTGATTGGAACATTTCTCGTAATAGGTATTGGGGTACGCCAATCCCATTATGGGTTTCTGATGATTTTCAAGAAATTGTGTGTATCGGTTCTATTCAAGAGCTAAGAGATTTGTCTGGAAATCCAAATATCACTGACATTCACCGTGATAAGATTGACGACATCACTATTCCTTCCAAGCAAGGAAAAGGAGTGTTGAGACGAATTGAAGAAGTGTTTGACTGTTGGTTTGAATCGGGTTCCATGCCTTACGCTCAGAACCACTATCCTTTCGAAGGAAAGGACGAGTTCAGTTCAAAATTCCCAGCTGATTTTATTTCAGAAGGTCTTGATCAGACTAGAGGTTGGTTCTACACCTTGACTGTTCTGAGTACTCATCTTTTCAACACTGCGCCATACAAAAACGTTATTGTTTCTGGTATCGTTCTTGCTGGTGACGGTAAAAAGATGTCCAAGCGTTTAAAGAACTATCCTGACCCTGGAATTGTGTTGGATGGTTATGGTGCTGATGCTTTACGTCTTTACCTTATCAACTCCCCTGTTCTTAGAGCCGAGACTTTGAAGTTCAAAGAAGAAGGTGTCAAAGAAGTAGTTTCTAAGGTTCTTCTTCCATGGTGGAATTCTTTCAAGTTTTTGGAAGGCCAGGTTGCTTTGCTTAAGAAGCTGAACCAGATTGACTATAGGTATGACCCTGAAACCAGGAGTGAAAATGTTATGGACAAATGGTTGTTAGCCACCATCCAGTCGCTTATTAAATTTATTCATCAAGAGATGGCTGAGTACAGATTGTATACTGTGGTGCCAAAATTGTTGAAGTTGGTTGATGATTTGACTAACTGGTACATTCGTTTTAACCGTCGTCGTCTTAAGGGTGAGTATGGTGTTGATGACTGTATTGAAGCATTGAACACATTGACTGAAGCTCTTTTCACTTTGGTCCGTGCTATGGCTCCTTTCACACCTTTCTTGGCTGAGAACATATACCAAAGATTAAGACCTCTTATCCCAGATACTGTCTTGTCCAAGTATACCAAGGATACAAGATCAGTTCATTTTTTGGCATACCCAGTTCTGAACATGTCATTGTTTGATGAGAAGATAGAAATTGCTATGGCTCGTATGCAAAAGGTTATTGATTACGGACGTAACATTCGTGAGAAAAAGACAATCTCTTTGAAGACTCCTCTGAAGACTTTAATTATTCTTCATCCAGATCCAGGATATCTTGCAGATGTTGAATCCTTGAAGTCCTATATTACTGAGGAGCTGAATGTCCGCGATGTAATCATCACTTCAGACGAGGATAAATATGGAGTGGCGTACAGTGTTGTCGCTGACTGGCCAGTGTTAGGTAAGAAGCTGAAAAAGGACGCTCAGAAAGTTAAACTAGCTCTTCCTTCTGTGACTTCTGACGAGGTCAAGGAATTTTTGAAGACTGGTAAGATCACCGTTGCTGGTATTGAGCTTTCATCTGAGGACTTGAACGCTGTTCGTGGTCTCCCTGAGTCCAAAACTCAAGACGGACAAGAAGTTAGAAGTGACAGGGATACTTTAGTCATCCTGGACACCAAAGTGTACGAGGAACTAAAGACAGAGGGTACTGCACGTGAATTGGTGAACCGTATTCAAAAACTCCGTAAGAAGGCTTTCTTGGACGCCACTGATGATGTTATTGTACAATATGCTATCACAAACGATACCATTGGATTAGAATCTGTCATGAAACAACACGCCGACATCCTGATGAAGACCTGTCGAAGACCATTGGAGCCTCTAGCAGAGACCTCTAAGGAAGTAATTGCCGAAGAGGAGTGTCAGATTCAGGACACAATCATCAAGATCCGTTTGCTTAGTATCTAGTTGGACAGGGTAGATATAGAATGCTAGAGTAAAAATATTTGTATCTAACGTAATACTCGAAATCCGAATCTGAAAAAAATTGAAATCTTTCAATTTGACCACCAAAACACACAAGTAGATGTCATTCCTTAGTTCCAGCAACGTCAACGTGACACAGGGAACAGTCCAGGACCTTCAGAATGACGTGGTGGTAGCAAATGGACCAGAGGACTCTATCAGTGATTTGGCCTTCTCACCACAGGCCGAACTGCTGGCGGTTGCTTCGTGGGACAAGAAAGTTAGGGTATATGAAGTTCTTCCAACTGGCACGACGGAAGGACGTGCTCTCTACGACCATGAGTCTCCTGTTTTAGCGGTGCATTGGTCTCCTGACGGCACCAAAGTGGCCACTGGAGCTGCTGATCGACAAGTACGCTTATATGACGTTCAAACAGGTCAGGTGCAGCATTTAGGAATGCATGAGCAACCAGTTAAAGCTCTTAGGTTTGTGGAAGTGGGCCCCACTTCTACACCAGTGATTGTATCCGGGGGCTGGGATAAGACTTTGAAGTACTGGGACCCCAGAACGGCACAACCAATGGCCACAGTGGCACTCCCTGAAAGAGTGTACGCCATGGACACTTCACAGAAATTATTGGTAGTGGCAACAGCCGAACGTCACATAGGAGTTATTGATCTGAATCAACCGCAGCAGCTGTTCAAGCAAACAATGTCCCCCTTGAAATGGCAAACACGCACGGTTGCATGCTATCCACAAGGTAATGGTTATGCAATTGGGTCAATTGAAGGAAGATGCTGTCTGCAGTACATTGATGCAACAGAACAGGCAAAGTCGGGCTTTTCATTCAAATGTCACCGAGTACCAAGGCCTGCTCCTGCCAAGGAGTCAGATGTTTACTCGATCAATTCCATTCGATTTCACCCCATATACGGAACATTTTCCACTGCAGGAAGTGATGGAGCGTTCCATTTTTGGGACAAAGATCAAAAGCACCGATTGAAAGGATTCCCTGCTGGTCCGACCAGTATTTCTTCTACTGCATTCAACAGAAACGGTGGAATATTTGCCTACGCTTATTCATACGATTGGAGTAGAGGTCCCGACGGCAACTCGGCAAACACCCCTATCCAACTACGCTTACATGCCACCAAAGATGAAGAAGTCAAGCAACGAAACAAGAAATAGAAAAATTAGTGAGCAAAGTACTTTCAAGACATGGTGCATTTTTATGCATTGGGTAAGCGGAGAAATTGCGAGACAAACAATTGTAGTTCGGAAAAATCTTGGAGCTAAATATGTGTCTAATGTATGAACGGAAAAAATATGAAATTCCAAGCACAAATCGCAGTAGCCGTTGTAATCACAATCCAATCTCCCTCAGTTTCTACAAACTTCTAATTTCCCGCCAGCATTCCTTTGGTCTTACCGCTCCTCAATTTTTCCTTGGCCTCTCAGGTGACGTCCTAGATATAGTAAGTAGATAGTGGAATTCTGAGTTCTTTCGCGCCAGCAATCATTAAGGTACATCCAACATCACCACACAAATGCTGGTTGAAAACTGCTCCCTTACGTCAATAAAACCCTCCACGCAAGCTGACATTTGTCCTCAACACCATTAACCCTAAAAGCAATCTTAATTCCATTATTCACAGTGGATTGTGTTTAATTTTGTCCACGGACCACTCAGCGTTTTTTGCCATACGCCTATTACTTTGTACCGACTTCGTTTTTTCTTCTTATGAACAAGCCAAACGGGTCTGAACAACCACCGTCACGCGGAATGAATCAGGATTCAGGAGGCCAAGTGACTTCTTCTGCAACACCTGGTACCAATCCTGGTGTTGAGAGCTCCAACTCTATGGGAATAGATATGGAGTCAGACGCTGGTGTCAAATCTCCTCGCCATCTATTGAATGGATACATTTACGATTATTTAGTCAAATCTAACATGCAAAATGTTGCGGACCTGTTTGCCCAAGAATCAGACATGATGGATACAGATCTGGCAGTGCCGATGGATACACCCTCAGGTTATCTTTTAGAGTGGTGGCTGGTATTTTGGGACCTTTTTAATGCACGTCTCAAGCAAGGAGGTTCACAGAAAGCCCACCAGTACATTCAGTTGAATATGTTACGGCAGCAACAGCAGAGGACTATGCGGAACAACACACGCATCCAAAAGGTTCCGTTGAGACCTCAGACTCAATCGTCTCCTGCCATTGCACAGAATTTTCTTCCGCAACAAAGCCAACAGCATGCCCAAGCACAGGCCCAGCAGCAGGCACAACAACAGGCCCAGCAGCAAGCTCATGCCCAACTACAAGCGCATGCACGCCAGCAAGCTCAACATCATGCTCAGGGACAAGTACAAGTGCAAGCTCAATCACACCAACAAGGAGGACAGACTCAACAGCAGCAAGTGCAGCAACATCAACAAGTGCAGCAACATCAACAATCAATCAATACAGGATCTCCAACTGCAGGGGGTCCAAATGCCATCAATTCACGTGTACAACACCTTGCACAGCAGCAGATGAACCATCTTCGCCAACAGGCGACCGTCACAAACCAGCAACCTATCCCGCAACAGAATATCCCATCAAACCAACAAGCCGCGGGTCCCTATCCCACGTCACCTTCTAGAAGACCCAGGCTATTATCTAACGAATCAGGAGTAAGTGCACCTTCAATAATGACGAAATCGCAGCTTCAAGGGGGTCCTCCATCCCAACAACCACACCAACAGCAAGCTCAACAGGTGGGGCCTCCCAATCAACACCAAGGCCAGTCTCCTTCGTTTTATTCTGGCATGCCTCCTCAAGCGGTTGTTGTTCCTCATCAGTTCAATCCTCAACAGTATGCTAATATGCTAGCAAGGCAACAGCACGTGCAAGCTCAGCAGCAGGTTCAGTTACAGCAGGTCCAACATGTTCAGCAGAGACAACAACAGGACCAACAGCAACAGCAACAACCACATCATTTGTCAGCTGGCTCTCCAGGACAACCCTCATTTGGGGTATTTCAACAGCCTCCACCAATGTCAAACCATAATCAGGTCATGATCAATCAACAAGGAGAGACATTTTTTGACCCACATTCACCTTATGCTCAACCTAATGGGTATCCTCAGCCACAGCAACAGCAGCAAAAGCACCAACAGCCACCGCAAGCTCGACAAGCTCAACATCAGCAAGCAATGAACATGGGTTCTATGCCTCATTCCACTTCTGCTGCTGGTACTCCTCACGCATCCAATACACCTAGGTACTCGCAATCTGGTCCAGGCTATCAACAACCACTATCTGCATCACAACCACAACATTCACCTCCTTCTGCTATCCAGCAGCAGGAGCAGACCGTCCCGACACCTGGGTCACAACATCAGCAGATAGCACAACCACAGTCACAAAGTCAACATCATCAACAGTCGCAGCAACCTCAAACGAATGCATCTAAAATGGTGGGCATACAAGAATATCAAAAGGAGCTAATGATGCTTGAGAAGCAAACTAAACAACGTCATGAGATGGCAAGTAAGAAGGGTGGTGGTCATTTCTCCAATTTTGATCCGATTCCAGAGCACACACCAAGTGAAACCAAATTCAATGTGAATGTAATGCTACCTCCTCAGAACTCTGCAATGGCTACGAAGAATACTCCTGGTACGTCACCTGGCACACAAACGCAAAACACAGCACATAGTACCGGGAATACTTCTGCTGGGTCTACACCAAATAATGTTGTACCAGTTCGGAAAAAGAAAGATCCGCCTAAGAAGAAAACAAAGAAGGTCACCGAGCCGCCTACCCCTACTACTCCACAGACACCAAGTGCAGCTAGAAATCAACAGAACTCTACCACTGTTATTTCTAATAATAATGCTGCTACTAAGAGACGGAAGAGGGAGCCTTTGGTCGATCAGGCAGTCTCACCTAATCTCAACGAACCTTCTAAGTCAGCTAAATCTGGGAAAATCACATCCCAGAATGATTTTCCAGGTTCTGACAACGGATTTCTCCAGGACTTTGGGGACGGAACGGGTCCTCCTACCGAAACGGATGATATGGAGTTTGATTTCAATAGTTTCCTTAACAATGAAACTGGAGAGCCCAATAGTTCGACTATGCATTTTGACAATGTGTTCAGTTGGGGAGAAGGGACTGAAGCAGGAGATTTATAGACCTGAATCATTATCATACTATCATTCTCATTTTCAACTTACAAATGTATTTACGACCTTAATATTGCCAATTATTTACGCATATTCTATTCTTCTTTACTCTTACTCTTTTCTTCCACCGAAGCCGATTGGGGAGAGAATAAGTTAGCGTTGGATAATATGAGGACAACGATAAGTAGTAGTATAGACACCAATAGTGCAGAACTTTCCTCTGTTGCCGGAAAAACTAACCAGCAGTACTCATGAGCTGCGTACACGATAATGGAAGTTATAAAATTGAGTCGAGCTTTGTAAAGAAGATATGGTAAAGAGAACGCGTACCAACTCAAGAACTGGTAGTGTAAAGATCTTGCACAGAGCACACCTATTAAGTTAGTAGTTGCCATTACGGTGTAAACAAAATCGGGACTTCTTTCAGGATCATTGATGATATTAGCTGGGGACAACGTTGGCTTCCAAAACTTAAAAATATCCAATATGAACCTGCCCAGATGTTTTCCTGTGTTCTTGGAAGAGAGAACTTTGAGCATAAAAACGACTAGTAGAATGGAATGGACTAATAGCAGAAGTTGCTGAAAATGAATACTGCTGAAAGTTTCTGGACTCAAAAAGCGCCAGTTCACTGTCCATTTGTATAGAAATTGACGGCTGAAGTCGAAAGCATGTTTGAAGTAATCCAAACGAATTTCCGTTGCCTGGTAATCAGAGTGGAACGGCAGAATAAAAGAATATCCAACTCCTACCTGAACTATTATCCCAACTAAAACAGGTACTAAGGATTTAAGCAGGTTTTCTTCACAAATGAGATATACCAGCAACAGGAATCCAGGAAGATATAACAGTGCATTCATCTTCACAGAAATGGCTAAGCTGTACGTATCTGCAGCAAAGAGACACAAAATAAACGGAATAAGGGTGCCATCTTTTTTCCAGTAGCTTGCTTGCTGGAGGATGATTATGGTTGCCAACATCAGGAATGTAGTCAAGCAGTCATTGAACATTCTCAACACAAAAATTGAGTGCAGTCTTTTCGACGACATTAGTAATACAAAGTAAACCGGGGGAATCTTTCCTAGGCCAGAAAAAAAGTAGGAGCTGATTGATAGTAACAGGCAGCCTAGGTATAGCCAACCAAACAGCTGTTGGATGAAACTCACATCTTCTCCATTATTACTGAACCACGAAAAAACCGAATAGGCATGAACATGTCCGGCAGGGTATACCAATGGGCCCGTATCACCATATATGTTGCTATAGACTAGTTCTCCTTGTTGAATTTTGAGGATCTGTTGCATATATGTGGAAAAATCAATGTCCGTGTAGGCAACTTTTCTTATGACGAGTTTGGTAATTATGGAGTCAGCAAACCATAAAACAACTGCCACAAAGATGCTGAAGTCTGGATTGAATAGCAAGTTTCGAACTAGGGCGACCAAATCGCCAGCAACATTCTTCAGTGTTAGCTCTGGTCTCTGATCGGGCTGTGTAGGAGGCATTGACGGGTTGTTCTAGTTAAAAAAGATTGAATATCGAGGGTGATGTAGATAATTCCGTTGCGCTGAGATAAGAGTATAAGGCAAATCATAGATAGGCCAGATTCCCTTACAAAAAATGGAAGGTTAAAAATATTGACTAAATGGTAGGATCATGGGCTATACATGAAAGGAAGTCTAGGATTCCAATGGATGGCAGTTTGAATTACAGGCATGGATTTATTACGATTAGTATTTCTCCTTCCACTTTTTGAAATTACTGCAGCACAGGCCATATCCTCATTTGTTGCAAGCTAAGCATTCCGTAACTTAATCCGGTCTTCTGTCCACAAGTTTTACCTCTTGAGGTACATTCATCTTGAGCATGTATCAAACTTCGTAGGGTTTACATATTCTCAAGACCTGGAGCATCCTGTCGTCTCCTCAAGCAAAGTGCGGGTCGTTTCAATTCCAAGGTCAATGTATCTCTGGTAAAGAATTGATGACGGCAGCTGTTAACAATGGTCTAGAGCCATTAGCCGACACAGTTTAGGTAATGGAAACTATAATAGTAAGCAAAACTCAACCCCCCATCATTTCTATCTCGGGTGAGGCCGTGTTTACTTCTCGAAATCTAGTCCCAAATCAAACACTTACTTAACCATACATGGTCCAACAGGTATCTCTGGTATCTAGCATCCAGCAATCTCAGCTGCAGCTGATAGTAGAGACGCTAAAGTCTCTTACGGGTATGGTTCCCGCCAGGCTCTCGACATACACTGTCATTTTGACTCCAAAGTTTCCCTATAGCCCTGAGTTCCAAACGGGAAAGGTTAATCAAATAGAACAGTATAAGATGAGAATGACAACGGAGTGGAACCAGGACTTTGAAGAACCCGTCGATAACACAATTGTTTTGAGAGACTATGAGCTTTTTAATAAGAAACATCTTGAAGCTTTGAATAAAGAAAACCGTATATGGACCCTCCAAATATCTGATGTCCCTTTAGCTGGAAAGAGAGCAGTTTCCTCTCAAACACTGTACGAGTCGACCATATGCAGCACAGATGATGTGGTCGGATACTTGGATGAACTAGGGTATATGCCTGAGACTCAGTACTGGACTCATGGCTACAAGTTTTACAGAAACGATATAGTCATTGAAATTTACCGTGTCTTTATGAAACAGAAGCAGACAACTACCCCAAGCTCCAAAGAGAGTACTTCTCCAGCAGCTAACGGATCTAATCGACCAGAAACTGAGCTTGAACCCAAACCTACTGATGATATGAAAATCGAATTGGACATGGACATTGACATGAAAATGGATGTGGATGTGAATACCAATGCAGAGAGCAAAGAGGAGAGCAAAGAAGAGACAATAGAAGAAACAAAATTAGAGCTTATTGACAAAACCAAAAAGTATTTTATAAAGGCTTACGTGAACGTGGCTAAGATGAGTGATGTTGAAAACTTATCAAAAGCTACTTCATTGTTGGAACATTTAAAATCAGAGTTAGAGGGATTGCTTGAATTCTCCATACCCAATAGAGCATCGATGGACAGTAGAATCGGCTCCCGACTCGCTAGTAGCATATAGGTTGTTAACGATTAGAGTAATTATCGACATCAGACATCCTTTTCACGCCTAGTAATTTGAATCTCACATAATCCACTTGTAACTAGTTGCAATATCCGAATTGTTCCATTATGAAGGTTGGCCCGAGCTTTTTTATTGGTAATATCGGAGTGTTTGGACCAAGACCTATAGCTTCAAGATCTGTGCTACTTCCTGCTTTCAACAATGCCTTTAAAAGGATCACAACTCAATCATCTCTGGTGACCAAGATACCTAAGATCGGCTCAAGAAGTTACGCCACATTCAACCAACTAAGAATGGCAGGATCACGCTGGTCAAGAGGGAACCGTTTCTCCAATTTGAAAACGGCGGCTTTGTTTTCGTTGGTGTTTTGCGTAGGTACTACATTTGCCACTCCATATCTCATGAAGTATACCCCGTTGGCAGTATTCAACAGGAATCCAAGTTTGCTAGTATACACTCTGATAGGAATTAATGCCGCTGTATTTGCTCTTTGGAAAGCTCCTCAATACTGGAGGGTACTTAGTCGTTATGGTCTGTTGGAAAAAGATGCCAGTTTCAATAAATGGTCAATGATCGGATCTGCCTTTTCTCACCAAGATTTCTGGCACATTGGTATGAACATGTTGGCTCTGTACAGCTTTGGTACAACCGTCGCAAGCTATGTTGGTGTTTCCAACTTTTTAATCATGTACCTCAATGGTGCCGTCCTCTCATCCCTCGCTTCATTGGCCTACCCTGTACTAGTTGGAGCTTCCTCTATGGGTGCTAGTTTAGGTGCTTCGGGTGCGTTATTTGCTATATTGGGTTCATTTTCATACCTGTTCCCTTACGCCAAGATTCTTCTATTCGTGTTTCCTATCCCTGGTGGTGCCTGGATTGCATTCCTTGCCTCCATAGGATGGAATCTTTGTGGGTGTGTTTTTAGATGGGGCTCCTTCGATTATGCTGCCCATCTTGGTGGTTCGGTTGTAGGTATTTTCTACGGTTGGTTGATTGATCAACGTAGAAAGAAGGTCAAGAGGAACACCAGGGTTGTATGGTAGGACAACTCATCGAACGGTGTTGGTATTTATACAGAGAATATTTTATGTACATATTTATTATTTCATTCTTTCCCTAATCTTTCATTGACGACATAAAAGTCTTCTGATTTAACTGTGGGTAAGTCCAAGGGTTTCCATTCGCCTGTTTCACCCTTCATTGCACTCTGTTTGGGCTTGTCAATAATGTCAGCAATATCTTGAAATTTCAGCGGAGAAGTTTGTTTTCCAACAAGGTCAAACTCCTCACATTCTATATCCTGCAACTTATTCATCATAAAAAGTTGTGCATTAAGGTCATTCAATAGCTGTTTTTCATTCTCTTTAGTTAGTTCTGTAGACAGTCCAGATAGTTGTAATAGTCTGTGAAGTTTGGGTGTGTCAATTTCCGAGCATTTCTGTGTATTTTCTAGGAGTGTTTTTGTGTCCCAAGTAGGTTCTTTCAGGTATTCTTTAATCTGGTCTAAACTCTTAAACTTCGGACCCACTCTAGACGTATACTGCCTTACAACCGTTCTAAACATGGTCCACAGTTGAAACTCAGAATACTCGCAGTTTCATGCGCGATAATTCAGTTCCTGGATACTAGAGAACAAGATGTCAAGGGCTAGGAAATGTCATGGCAAATGACGATTCTAAGAACTTCAGCAAGCAGAAAATGGCATGATTGACTGTCGTTCAATTGGTTAGTTGCTAGTTTATACAACGTTTTTCTGTCTCCCTTTAAACCTACAATTTTAGGGGTCAGATAATCTACCTTCCACCTCCGGGTAACCTCATCGTTAAAATTTTTTAAAATTTCCTAATAAATTTTCTTTTCAAAATTGTTCCTTCTCTTAGCAAATCAGTAACTAAATGGGTGGAACTGTAACAAGGAAGTACAAATCCGGTAGTGCCGTTGACTTCATTACCAGAGCTAATGCCATCAAGAAACTTCAAGTTTCCTTGGCAGACTTTCGTCGTTTGTGTATCTTCAAGGGAATCTACCCTAGAGAACCAAAGAACATTAAACAGGCCAACAAAGGTTCTACAGCTCCTACCACTTTCTATTATACTAAGGAGATTGAGTACTTGATGCATGATCCTATCCTCAGAAAATTTAGAGAACAGAAGACTTTTGCTAAGAAGTTAAAGAGACTTTTAGGCAGAGGTGATTTGGATGATGCCAAGAGACTGGAAGCCAGAAGGCCCAAATACAAGTTGGACCATGTTATCAGAGAGAGATATCCAACATTTATGGACTCACTCCGTGATTTGGATGATGCTCTCAACATGTTGTTCCTCTTTAGTAATATGCCAGCTAATGACAAAGTTGGTTCCAATGTGACTAAACAGGCCGAAAAGCTTTGCAACCAGTGGTTGGCCTATGTGGCTAAAGAGAGACTTGTTAGGAAAGTCTTTATTTCCATTAAGGGTGTTTATTACTCTGCCATTGTTAAAGGTCAAGAAATTCGTTGGTTGGTGCCTTTCAAGTTCCCTCAGAATATCCCCACCGAAGTTGACTTAAAAATCATGCTTACCTTTTTGGAATTCTATTCCACTTTATTGACCTTTGTTATGTACAAACTGTACACCGACAGTAACCTGATTTACCCTCCTAACATTGATCCAGCTACCTTAAAGACTGTTGGAGGTATTTCAGCCTACGTTCTAGACCAAAAGAACGGAACCCAGTCATTGGTGGCCGACCTCAAAGATCCTAAGGCAGAAGGTACTCAGTTGAGTAAAGACGAATTGTCCAAAGCTTTGGCTGCAGATGTTCAAGCTGAAGAGAATGATGCTGTGGAAGTGGTTGAAGAGGAGAAAGTAGAAGAGGTCAACTTAGACAAATTTGAAGACAGTAACAAGAATGCTGGAGACAAACTAGAGCAGCCATTGGAGTTCAACAATGCTACTTCCAATTTATTCCAGAACTTCATTTTCTATGTTGGTCGTGAAGTTCCTTTGGATATCTTGGAATTTTTGATCGTATCGTGCGGTGGAAAGGTAGTCTCTGAAGTTGCTCTAGATGTAGTCGGGGCTTCTAACTATGATCTTTCTAAAGTCACCCATCAGATTTCTGACCGTCCAAAGATTGCTAAAAAGGTCCAAGGAAGAATTTACATTCAGCCTCAATGGGTCTTTGATTCCATCAACAAGGCCACTTTGTTAAGTGAATCTGACTATGCCCCTGGTGAAACTCTACCACCTCATCTGTCACCATGGGGAGATTCTGGAAGCTATGATCCTGAAGCCCCAGTTGCAGAGGATGAAGTCTCTTCTCAAGAGGAAGAAGAGGTAGAAGAGGATGTAGAAGCAGGTTCTGACGAAGACGAGGATCTGGTAGCTCAGAAGGAATTAGAGTTGGAAGCTGCTGGAAAATACACTGATTCAGGTAAGGACTCTAAGAAAGAGAAAGAAAAGAAAGAAAAGAACACCAAGAAGAAGATCGAGAAGGAAGAAAAAGACCAGGAGGAAATGAAGAAGTTCCTGATCTCTAATAGGAAACGTAAGGTCTATGAGAATTTCAAAGATGAAGCAGATAGAGAGGAAAAGAGGCAGAAGGATCTTAAGAGAAAGAAGATTCAGCTTCAAAAGTCCAATAATCAGGCAAAGAAAGCTGATAGCAAATAGCATTTTGTACCATAGAATAAATTTCAAAATCTCTATTTTCATGAGTATATTATATTTGATTGGTGATTCACAAGCCTTCAAATTCATTGGTTTCGTCAAAGTCCAATCTCTTTCTACCTGAGCCTTGAAGCGAGGCCAACTCTCTGGAGGCAACTTGTTTCTGGACCTTCTTGGTCATTCTTTCTATCCCTTCCTCGGCATTTTCAGCGTCCTGTTGAGCGTACTCCATCACCAATCTACGTCCTAGCAAATGTACACCTTGTAGTTGGTCCATGGCTTGTTCGGCCTCTTTAAGCAAAGAAAATTCGACAAAGGCAAAACCTCTGGCAGAGCTGTCGAACTTTTTGGGCACTCTTGCAGATTTGAGATGACCGAAAGAACTAAATAGTTCAACAATGTCTTTCCTCGTAGCTTCGAATGGTAAGTTCTTGATAATAATTTTGCTTGTTTTACTGGACCTGGGCTTCTTGTCATTAGTTCCTGATTTTCTGTGAGATAGTTTCAGTTGCAACCTGTGTCCATCTAATGGCTTGCCGTCTAAGGTAGAAATGGCCAACTCAGCCTGCTCCTTTGTTCTGAATTCGACAAATCCGAAACCCATAGAAAGAGTCTTTCCCGGATTCATTGCGTCAGGTTTTGTTTTAACAGTAGCAACAGTGAAGCCTTCAAGAGGTTTGAAAGTATCTGTGAGCGTCTGAACAGTTGTGTTGAAACTCAAATTCTTAACGAAGAGGGAAACAGTTGGTCCTGATGTAACAGCTTCATCAGGCTTGTCAGTGTCCAGCAGATCACCACCAGTAACTTTGGCTTCTTTACCCTCTTTCTTTTCAGCAATATCTGGAGCCTCATTAGAGTCTGGGTCTCTAGTAAATAACCCTGTAGGACCTTTCTCCAAATATATGATCGATTTCTTGAATCTTCTATAGGCTAATTTAGTGAATGCTGATCTACCTGAAGGAGCATCACGAAATTCGACAACAGCAATGGTCCCAGCAGGAGGCATCAGGACCCGTTTCAGCTCTCCGTACTGGGCAAAGAGGTCAGTTATTTCATCCAAAGATGTACCATATGGAAAGTTCTTCACCAAAATCACTTTATCATCTCTTTCTTTGATATCAAATTTTGTCAAATCAACTCCTTTGGACTCAAAATACTTTCTCACATCGCCAATAACGTGTGCTTCAGCAAGTGCCTGTTTCACGGCAGAACTGCTATTCTGGGGATCAATCAATTCCGTTTTCAAAATTCCTAGTTTATCCGCTACAGACGATAACACAGCATCGTTGTTCATATATAGCGAGTTCCATGCAAACACACTTTTTGAAGCATCAGCTTTCTTTTTCAGTTCTCTCTGTTTCTTCAAGGGCATATTCTTGATATCAAACTCGTCCAATCTGTGGTCCTTTTTTGGTTGGGCAGGAAGAATGTGAAGAAGTCTTCCCTGAAAAATTTGTTTATCAAGAGCATTATAAGCCTCAAGAGCTTGTTCAGGATCTTGAAATTTGACATAAACAAACCCCTTTGAAGCTCCAGTTCTGGTATCAACAGCGACATGAACTTCATCCAATTCCCCGTATGTCGAAAATAATTTTCTGAACTCAGTTTCCGTAGCAGTGTAAGAGATATTTCTTACAAACAGTCTACCAGTTTCGGAGATTATTTTAATATTTTGATGGTCTTCTGGTTCTTCCTCTTGGATTACTTCTGCTTCTTGATCATAAACGTGAGCGTCTTGTGCTTGTGCCTCTGTTTCATTTTGTTGTTCTTGGTCCGGTCTCTTTTTCTCTGTGTTTTTTGTTCCATTAGGTTCACTCTGGGACGAGTTATCTGTCATTCTCTTCCTTCTTTGAATCAACCATTCCAAATCAGTCATACTATCGTCTGCAGGTGCTGCCTCACTAAGAGGGATCATTTCCTCCTCCTCAGATGCATCGTCCTTATTTGGTATCTGGAAATCATCATACTCGTTGTCACTGGCATGGTCCGAGACATTTGGATCATGCGGATTAATGTTAGTGGTAGGCACTTCTTCATCGTTTTTAGCTAGAGCTTCCACCAATGCTTCATTAGTTGGGCCACCTTCTCCAGAAACTGCAGAGTTATCAGCCCAGGTCTGCTTCTGACTTCCTGGCCTCATGGCATTCATGAAATCTCTCAGTTTGTGATCTTTAGCAATCTGTTCATCAATTTCCTTGATTGGGTTGGCCTTAGTCTTTTTCTTGGGTGCTTCTTCCAGCCTCTTTAGTTTCTCCTCAGTGTCCCTGATCCTATCCTCAGCTAGTCTTTTCTTTGCTTTGAAACTGAGAGGCACATTAGAGTCTGCAAATGTGACCGCCTGCTCAACAGATATCCTGGCCGTATCAATGAAACTGTCGTTGAAGTAAGACACTGCTTTTTCAGCATCGTCTGCATTTTTATAACCAATGAATGCAAATCGTCTGGACTCCCCAAACCGATTTTTCATCAGTTTGACGTCAGAAACATCTCCCTGCTTGGAGAAGTGAGTCTTCAACTTTTCCTCTGTGTAGTACTTCGGCAAGCCTTTCACAATTAATCTTGACATTATATTATGTTAGGTTTATGAAGTGTCTGATTTTTCTCGTACAGATTTTTTTGGATTTTTTTTTTTTTTCTTTTTGAGAACACAACATATTATGATGTTGTAATGGGCTATCACATATTAAGCCGCATACAAGACAATTGGTCTACAAATACAGCTAAGTCCCAATTCTTTCGATCTGGTAAACTGATTATCCCATGGAAACTCTACAGCAGATTGGAATATTTGACAAGAACCGCAAGTTTGTTGCCCACAAATATTCACATGCCTTTGTTCCGCTTGCAATTCTTGTTTTCTACGTTGTAGTCTATCATGTCCTGTCATTCACGCTGATTGCACCCAAACTAGCGTTTCCAGAAACCGCAGACCGGTTTAGGAGAAGCTCAGCAGCTAATTTTTGGAGACTGGCCAACTACATGTTAAAACTGAATCGTGTAAATATTGAAATAACAGGTGATGAGTTGGAGGTCGATTCGGCCGTACTTCTCTCCAACCACAGATCCATCGCTGACTACATAGTGATATCTGCCCTAGCTCAGAGTTTGGAAGGGGCAGAAAAACCCAACCTAGATCTCGTCTCTGTTAAGTTCTTTTCATGGTTTAGTCTGTGGGGTCTTCCCAACTTAAACGTGTTCAATAACATACTGAGCTGTGACGAAAATTGGGAATTGGATACTAGCACAACATATAATACATTCAACTCTTCCGTTCTATCAAATAAACCGGAATGGATCTCCGTATTCCCAGAAGTAACCATCTGGTCTGCTGAAAATGCCGAGCTGTTGAACGAATTGAACGAGAAATACTATCTACCAAAATTTCAAAATGTTCTCTACCCAAGATTCTCCTCAACGTTCAATGTAATCAATGGTCTTTACAAGTCCTCCTTCAGTAAGCTTTATGACATCACTATACTGTACTATAGGAAGAGGGCATCAGAAACCCAAAGAAATGTTAAATTATCTCAAACAGAAACTGCAATCCAGTTAGAAAGCTCAGGGGAGCCAGAGGATACCATTAGACGTACCTTCTTCGATAGCCCAAGTCTGTTACAAGTGTTAGGTGAATATCCCTCCAACTTTGTGGTACGAATTCACGTCAAATTAAAGGCTTTACCAAGAATTCCCCTGAAGAGAAAAAAGCTAGAAAAATGGCTTGAAAAAGAATGGATAGAAAAGGACAAGTTATTAGAAGAATTACAAACTACTATTCTAGCCAATCATTTAAAGTAGGAATAATTATAAATATGATGCTGATTTCCTGAGGTTATTTGTTAATTGAGGATTTTTTCAATTCATCTGCCAATTCGTCAACAAGTTCGTCACCTGTGTTGACCTCCACACCAGCAATTTCCTTGTCAAGTTCTTCCTGTAATTTATCCAAGTCGGTGTCGTCTTCTTCGCTGTCAGTTTCTTCTTCCTCCTCTTCTTCCTCGCTGTCAATTTCTTCCAAGTCATCCAGTTCATCTAGTTCACCAGTTCCTCTTTCCTCAAACATTAAACTCAGCTTTCCAATCAGATCAGAGTCCTCCTCAAACCGGTTACCGTTCAGTTCCAAAAGCTTCAATTTTGGAAATTTGTCAATAGATTCTACCAGCAATTCCAAAGAGTTGGCTTCCAGTTCGTTATACTGTAATTTCAAAACCTCCAAGTCTTGACTCACTTTCTCTTCTTTCAAAGCCTTAGCCAATTCAAAGGAACCTTTAGGATTTAAGAGACAATCGTTCACATTGATCTCTTTCAAAAGAGCCCAGCTGGGCAGAGAAACACTAAGGGCTTTAGCTCCCTTGAGAGTGAAAGTATTGTCTTGCAAATCAAAAACTCTTAGTTCGTTGTTTGCTTTCAATCCTTGTAGGATCAACTTGCTTACACCAGCGGGTCTAATACCATTCTGGTACAATCTAACATTCTCCAAACCCTTATGAGCTCTAAGACCGATAGCTAGATAATTAACAGATCCGTTCTCCAGTCTGTTTCTTCCACAATAGAATGTTTTTAAAGAACTAGGAGCGTTTTCAGCCTTGCATTTGGCAACACTCAACTTGTACAACGATTTTCCGATTCTTGAGCCTGCGTAAGGACCCATACCGTTGTTGGATAAAATTAGATGCTCCAAAGAAACAGCCTTGGCCAAAAAACTTTCGATTGGATCAATCGTCTGCAAACCAAAAGCGTTATCGCTCAGGTTCAACACACGCAGGTTATGACATTTCAGTAATGCTGGGAGCAAGTACTCTAAAGATCTTGGAATCTCGTCTTTTAGTCGTCCAGTAAAAAAGTCAGCAAAGTTGACCTCAACAATGGTTTCTGCGTTTTTCAATAGCGCTTCTGCCAACAGTTTACTTGGCTCCACACCAATTGTATTACCACTAAAGTCAATCTTCTTCAAAGGAGAGATCTTGTTGAGCTCTTCAAGATACGGTGATATGTCATCGGTAGTGTCAAATTTCAACGATTTGTTGGAGATGGAATACGTCTCCTCCTCTTTGATGCCTAAATCAATAACGAACTGGGTCGCCATGCCGCTGATTACTAAGTGTTGTGCCGTAAATGACGAGAAATCTAGAATAAAAAAATGTACATGCTAGAGAAACGTATACGGAAAGACATGTTATTGCCATATGTGGTAATAACCATTTATTTCAAAAGAGTCGTTGCGGAAAAAGTATATATACTATGTATCAAGGAAAAGTATGTCACCGCATTATTGCGCAATGACAATACACTCACGTCGTCGATATAAGTTTCCTATTGTCGTTAGTGGTATTTTGGAGCAATAAAAGGGGATAGAAAATGATGATCTCTAATTTTTCTTTGGGAATAATGGCTCACCAATGTTCTTTCCTCTTAGCTTAACTCCTAGAACCCTCTCCATCTTAGCCAGTAACTGTTGGTTGGGCACTGCTCTACCAGCTTCATAATCGTTGACCACATTTGGCTTTTCGTTAATTTTTGTGGCCAAATCTTTCTGAGTCAGTTTCTTGTCCAATCTGGCCTTAGAAATGGCCTTACCAACGTTGGCGTCAATCTTCTTTGGAGGAACAACATCTGTTTCACGGTCAATCTTAGTTAACTTCTGGCCTTCTGGGTCTGATTTAGAATTGCCGCTACCATATTTCTTCTCGACGGCTATGACACTACCAGTTCTTCTGGCTTCATTGATTGCACCCTTGGATCTTGCTACGGTCTCACGAGGCCCGGAGCCTCCTACACGGGCTTTTCTTCCAATAACGGTAACCGAATCCCAATCTTCAGACATAATTAATCAATTTGCGTTAGGTTAACGAATAGTTAGGATGGCAAAGTCATGATGGTGAGCGATTCGTGGAGGGAACATCGTAGAAGGTTCGGGCGACCCCGAAAGTAATCAATTCCGGTGGTTGATCTACCACCGGAAATTAATTTTAAGAACAGAGATTATCAATGATCATTGATCAGGAGAAAAGTTGGTGACATTATCACTGGCTGTCCAATGACTGGCATGGAAGCTCGCAGCAAACGAAGTTTTACAGTGTAGCGTTTCAATTATCGTTTTGCGCTGTTAAATTCTCGGACAGAGCATACAGCAGATCTAGAGTGAGGAGAGCCGATGTTTTGACCAATCTACCACACTTAAGTTAAGTACGCACAACCGTTTATGGCTTAGTAAAGGTATCACTATCTAGTCCTAGTTAAGGTAGTTGCAATGTTGATGATTCTCCATGTGGAACAGTTTCTCAAATCTTCACTCATCTATGCAAGCGCGAACTAAGAGGGCTAAGTAAATAGTCCACGCGTACAACTAAATACCTTCCCATTCCAGTAATTGCCTGGTGTGTTCAAAAGCTGACGCGATCACAAAGTGGCCACACATTGTCAAGCATTGCCCCAAAATATGGATCTTAAACTCCATATCCCACTGGGAGATCTGGAATCTAAGGAAAATGAACCTGCTTTCTATGAGTTGTTGAGCCAAACTGAGAGTAAGACTTTTGCCTTCTTTAGTGATAATTTGACAGCGTACATAGTGTTGAGGTCTCCAAATGATATGATCCAAGAAGAATTTCAGAAAATGGTTCAATTACACACTTCAATTGGTCTGAAAGTTGTCTTAACTGCTACGAATGGTAAAGAGGATCTTGATCCTGATGTTATAGTTTCTGCAAGTTTGGGTGAAACAAACTTAATTAAACAGTGCGCTCTTGACGATGGCACTCAATACGTTATATGGAAATACAGTGCTCACATCAAATACCCTCACAGGAAAATGATCAATCCTTCAGCATCCATTTTTGTGAAACTGAACATCAAATCTACTACTCCGTCAAAATTGCACAATGGTGTTTCTGCCCAAACTCAAGCTGAAGAAATTCTGCTTCCTTCAAATAACCTTTTGGCGGGTATCAACAGTGGAATAACCACATTATCGCTATCTGATCCTGTTATCTCTGAAGATATGATTGAAGAGAACACCAATGGTCTAAATCTGAACAAACGTTTACCCTCACTGGACTCTGCCACAATGAACTCGTTAGACGGGGGTCTGACCATTGATAGAAGTTCTTCTTCCGATGTAACCAAATACTACAATGACTCCCTTTCACTTCAAGCTGACTACTCAATTCCGTTGCTGTCACTTCTTAGCATGAGATTAAAATCAAGAAAACTAATCTCTTCCAATAATTGCATACTTTCTACGTTAGAGATTCGATCTCCCAAGTTCACTTCCGAAAAGAAACTGATTCTGGAGATATGCAGCGTCAATCTTGTACTTTCCAATGGTGACGTGGAACCAGTTCAGCATGACAGTTTTCCTCTAGAATTACAATCTGGAAGCGTACTCAAATCTCTTTATCGATTAACAAATAATGATTCAACATCTATAAAGTTGGTGTCTATACAAGTATTAGCCAAGATGAAAGAAAAAATCACACAAGACTTCTACCAGGATATAAGTACTGCAATAAACACCAACTGGGATACTCACATAGACTTTGCAATCCCGGGAACAATACCGAGAACCCCTACTACAGCAAAATCGTACTCACCTACCAAGCTGATGACTCCACAATTTTTGGGCAGAAAGCAAGATCTTAAACTTTCTTTGCGAAATGCAAGTGTGGCAACTTTGAAACAAAAACCAAAATTGCCAGCATTTACCGGGCTCAGCATCTCTTTTTCGGGCCCCAGCCAAGTGGCTCTAGGCACCGTTTTCAAGTGGAAAGTTCAAGCAATCAACAAAGGAAATGCATCTATCAATCTGTCGTTGATCATTCAACCACCTTCTGATCTCATTTTTGAAAAGAAGATGCCCGATCCCCCTTCCATAAACAACCAGATGGAACTACCTATTTTTTCTGCGGCTACTTTATTCAAGTCATATCAGAGCTTGAAGCCTACATCTCATGGAATTATCGCATTAAGGAATGACATTAGCATTGGTCCTCTAGAACATGGAGCTGTGTATGAGTGTGAACTTGACCTTTTAGCTTTTGAGAAGGGTGTTCATACTTTAAAGGGCCTTAAACTGGCAGATAGAGTCAGCAATCAGATAGTAGAATGTGGTAGACTTCCTGTTATAGTTGTCAACTGAGGATACACCATGAGCACCATGCTGGTAAAAAATATTGGCTTTTATTTCTCATTAGAGTCCCCATTTTCGAATCATGTATGTCTGTTCTATGGGCCTCTGATTGGTTTGACAGTAATATATACAATATAATTCAGGTCATTTCGAATGAAATCGCATCCAAAAACATTATGTGGTTCAGTTACTCAAAATACTTGAACACAATACACTGAACGATCACCCTGAACCCAGTTAGTCATTATAATTATCGTTTCTTTTGTCCTTTGCTCTCTTTTTTAGGGCCCGTGGCTCGCTTCAAGGTTACAGGTTTCTGTCCAACGTACTTTCCGTTCATCTCTTTGAATGCATTTAAATAATCTTCGGAAGATGCAAAAGATACAAACCCATAGCCTTTTATCTTACCGGTCTTGTGTTCTTTGGGCACGATCACGTTTTGGAGGCTTGCGTACTTTGAAAATGAGCTCAGAAGAAGTTCTTCCGTAGCATCTTGACCAAGGTTTCCCACAAATAGTTTAAACTCAGTCGAACTGGATGGGTTGGACGAATTTGATGACACACTTGATGGTTTCTTAATATTGTTTAATATGGCTTTAGAATCCAATACAAATGGTGAAGAGTCAACATTCCTTGAACTGTGAAGGTATTTACCAGGCTGTCGACCAGATGCTGCTCTTCTATCTGAGGAGGCGCTTGGCTTCGTAACTCTTTTCACCATTGCACGAAGTTGTCTTGGAATGGCGTGTATGCATACCTTGAGAAAGTTATACCCGCGACCTATTGTATAATCGATATTTCACTATTTCCGTGGATATCTTCTACCATGGTCGCCTTATTGGGTTTAAGAGCAAGGTTAATAATACCTTTTGGTGAGATAAGGTCTGTAGCCTTGTACCGATCACTGAGACCCGTTTCACATAAGCTGAAATTTCAGCAGCCCATTTCTTGTCTCCGCTTGACCCCATCGAGAGCAAATTCTTCGGTGCCCAGAAAGACTTCTAAAAATGAAGAACCACCCATTCAAATCGACAAGTCAATTTTGCAGAGAATACCTGGTGAATCACCTCAGTCTAATAAACTAATAGATAGGGTACCCAAGTTTCCGCTCAGCAAAGAAGCTATTCCCACGTTGTTACCAAGACCAGGAGTTCCTATGGTTGGTCCCAATATGCCTTTCCGCAAGATGGTAGAAATACTAGAAAGCAAGTCCGAACCAGAGTTGATATATGAAGCCGAGCCACACAGATTATACTTTGTGTTCTGTGCGTGCTTTGCCCTTGTATTTGCTGTCTACGGGATCAATGTTCTGACTATTGGAATGGAACTGGCGTGGACCACATTCGATAAGAATGAACTTGCCCTTCCTATGGCGCCTAAACTGGTCAATTTCATAGTCCAAAGCGTACTAACCATTGGGCTGGCGTGCTTCCCACTAGGATTTGCTCTGATGTTTGTTTATGCACCCACCAGGTTGGTGAGACGGCTATGGTACGTTCCTGGAACGAAGGAAGAGAAACCCTTGGTTCAAATATTGACACATCCTCTCCTACCATCCCGGCCTTCACCGATTATCAGCATTCCAGTTGAGGATCTCAATAGAGCACAAACATCCAAAGTATGGACGGGTAGAGGTTTTTATGGAACGGTAGACTCGACCATATTCTTCTTCCTGAGAGAGAAGGGCCGTCGGTTCCCATGGATTGTCGACCGGAAGGGATTTTTTTGGGGTGATGGACGAATCCACGATTATTTATTTGGAAAAGAAACGGTCGAAGAGGCCGAGAAGGGATTATCTTACGACCAGAAAATTGGTATCATGAACCAGCGTAAAAAGGCTGGAGAAGAGAAACTGAAGAAGGAATTAGGTGTCGGATGGAGATACAAGGCGCAAGCCAAACTGCTTCAAGAGGATATTTCCAAACTGAAAAAGATTGTTAAGCAAGTCCCCCAACACTCCAGCTCAGAAAAGAAAAAGCTCAAATAGTGTTCAGTGTATATAGGATAAAGTCGGGTTTGGCTCCAGCTCGCCTCCCCCTGCCTCACTTTTTATTTTTACATCTCCCGTTCGTATCTGCTACAACAGACCCTGTTGTCGTTGTTTACGCCAAACCTTACTGCACACTGACGCATCGTCGCAAAAAACCGCGTGTACCACGTGAAATACGTTATCTTGTTTTGGTCAATAACAACGCCACCCAACATATTCGCGACGGGTGAGATTGAGAGAGGGGGGTTTATAGCATAATAGGGAGATGGCAGCAATGGAACGGGGCAGCTGAAAATCCGCAACTAAAACATTTAATTTCTTTCGTGTACAGTTTTTACTTCCTCCTCAAAAGATTTTCGTCTCACTGTAATAAGATAACGACTTTAACGGGTTATCTTGACGGCCATTTGTTATTCAATCAGTTGTTGAGAAGTTTCGTCCGTTTTTGCCTCTCTTGCTTACTTGTTTAGCTTAGCGATCGGGGTCTTCTTCCACTTTCCACCCTTCTTTCCTGTCTTAGAGGATCGTGCACTTTTTTTTATAGCGCTTCCAACTTTAATCTCATATGATGGCCGCAAGTATCAAACCTCATGTTCGGCCCAGCTCTGTGAGGAAGCGTCTGAACGAGTCTTTGGAAACAAATGAACGTGAAAAGAGATTTTGCTCAGGAAAGGTACATGCGTATGACGATCACGATAGTATGGATATGCACGCTAATTACACCACAAGCCCCATAGAACGGAAAAGGTCACTTTCTCCAAACGCCCCAACGTCGCCAGTAACTGAGGACGACAGCGATGCTAAACCACTTGAGCGCCATGAGCGGAGCACCCACGAGTTGGCTGACAATCCAGATTACATTGCCCTATGTTCCACGTTATCGCTGCTCAAGCAACAGCGTACCCTTGTCACCCAGGATATTCAGCGCCTTCAAGAAACCAAGATAGAAGCTATGCAAGACCCGTCTATGTTTTTACGACGTTTGGCAACGCGCCAGGTTACGCTCCCTGGCCTTACTAAGATTATTGTCAGTCCTTCCATACAATGGTCCAAGTATGGTTACTCAGAGGATTTTGTTTTCAAGAAAGAGCCTAAGAAGGGCGATCGACATATCGTTTTCAAGGAGAACAAGATGTTTGAGTAACATAAGCCACTCTCTCATCTCCCAACACACCTATTATCAGAACACAGCAAACCGCAAAAATAAAGAACTGTAAGACAGTTTCCCCGTATCATATAAATATTCCTTTTCACTTTATGTACATACTAAATACACGCAGAGCGTCACCGATTCAAAGTCTACTGGCTGAGCTGATCCAGGCCTTCCTTCACCTTCTGAGGGCTGGCTCCAATCACCTTATGAGACATATCTCCATTGGCGAAGAAACCAAAAGTTGGCATCGCAGAAATTCCATACTCCATGACAATTTCCTCGTTGTTGTCGACGTTAACCTTGTAGAACCTGATTTCCTTGCTAGTATAGGCTTCGTCGTTGCTGAATTTGTCGATTAAGGGAGCGATGGCCTTGCATGGTTGGCACCAATCGGCGTAAAAGTCGACCAGAGCTGGGGACTTTGACTGCAGAACGGCCTTTTTGAAGTCTGCCATCCCGTTGAGCTCGACTACCTGTTTAATGACTCTTGTGTTGGAGAAAAATCTGACGCTTCTAAGCATTGGTGGCACTTAAGAAGAAGAAGCTAGGGATTGGCGATTTGTAAGATTAGAAGAGGTTCGCGAATATGCTACACCTGAAATACAACTAAGATGGAACTGGATTGACATAAGACACATAAAAGGGCTAGCTGAGCCACCAACAAAGACCACAAGACCTACTAATTCTCTTCACGGTTGCTTAAAATACGCAAAATAAAGAGGAAGAGGTTGATGATGTCCAAATATAGCATGATAGTAGCCACAATCTCTTCATCAGGACGACATTTGGTTAACACTACCTGCGTGTCAATCAATATGAAAAGGGAGAAAATCAGTGCTCCAAGACAGGAGTATAATAGTTCAAACGTCGAGCTGAACGGTAAAAATAAGGAGACCAGCCCGACGGAAAACAATCCGAAAAGGGCAATTGAGACTACTCCTTGCCATTGTGTGAAATCGTATTTTGTCTGTATTGTAAATAGTGTCAACCCGATAAAAGTCACCAAAGTCAGTAGTATCGCCTGTAGAACAATGTTACTATCATATAATGAGGTTACCATTCCAATGCCATAACTTTCACAGATGGTAAACCCGAGAAGCAAAAACAGATTGTATGGGTAGGACTTGGACTTCCAGTAGGCAAATCCTAAAAATGCGATGCTTCCCACCATGGAGACATAGAACAACCAGATATTGGTCAGACACCATACTTTGATGCTATCATTATTATAAATGATGAATCCCGTGAGGAAAGTAGTAAACAGTTGAATGGAGAGTAAAGTGTAAACCTTTCTTATGAAGCCCTGTCTTATCTGCAGTTCACAACCAGAGACATTGACGTCATACTTGAAGTCTGGGGGCAATTCGCCAAACTCACTCGGGCCGGCATTGTCATCATAGGGAGATATTTGCTCGTAACTTGGTGGTTCTCTGGACATGTAAGCTTATAGATTATGGGGGGGGTGATAAAAGAAAAGAAAGGAAAAAGTGAAGCCCGAAGGAACGAGCTAAATGTGGGTGCTTCTTAACACCCGGATTACATAATACATATACTATAAATACATCAAAGTTTCTGCTGAATGGTTATCTTCATAAAGCAGTAGTACATCGTCTTTAAGATGAAATCGGAACCCGAAGATAAACAGCTCTTTCAAGTGATGCAGCTTTTTTAGCAGTTCATTCATGTAGTGATTCCCGGATTTGGTATTTAATAGGAATTCCTTCAAGAAAATACGAAGCATCGGGTTGCGGCACTTCCAATCATTGACAAATCTCGTGGATGAATACACCACAGCTTGGTCGAAGCTGTCAATTCGATGTGTGAACAAGTTGTAGTCTTTGTAATGGTAGTTATTCTGTTCAAGCAGCAGCACCGATGACGTGCAGGGTGTATCATTCTCTTCAAACCAGTTGTCCATGTACTTGATGAAATTATGTTGAAGAGTCAAATCATTGTACGAAAGACATTCGATTGATTGCTGCTTCTCAATGAGAAAACGGTTGATTTCCTCCACATCTTCAAACGTGATGGAAGTGAATGTTAGACCTAGATGTGTGATTTGGTTCTTGGATAACCTTTCACCAAGGAACGTCAGTAAGGACTGTCTCTGACAGATTATACAATTCTTGGTGGGTTTCAAGGTTAGGTATTTCAAAGAAGGCATTGCAGGAATGCGCAATAAAAAGCAGTTATTTGTCTGGTTATTATCTTCAATGCTGTCAATGGAATGGCCTTTAAGCTTGTGCGAATATTCCTTGAATTCCAAACTAAGACTTTCTAGTTTTGAAAAATCGACTAGCTTATCCAAGAGGGTTACCACCTGCCGCTGAATGGTATCAATATGACATTTGATAATTCCCAAATGGGTTAAGCTGGAGAAGAAGCAGTTCTTCGATTCCAGGGAATAAAGGAAAGTGAGCCAGTTGAAATTAGGCAGCTTATTGTCGAAGCTGAATTCATTCGTTTTGATGTACTCCAAGGTTAACCTCTTCAGCTTAGACGGCAAATTGGCTCTATTTAGCAACACTGCTAGAAAGCCTAACTCTCCCATTACCGACTCGGAATCAAAAACATTAATCTTCAAATCTTCAACTGATTGGAAAATATCCAAACTATAGTCCACATTCTCCAAGTTGCTATCTCCCTTACACTGGATTATCATCCTCCTAACAGTTGTGCCCTTCAGTAAGTTCAACCATAGATCTAAACTTAAGCCATCACAATTCACAAACTCCAAGTTGGACATTAAAGATAAACCCAGTGCAAACACATCCTTAAACGTCATTGCTTTCAACTCAAACGGTACCCCGACGGGTTGCAAAAACTCTTCCCCTAGTATTTCAGGAATCGTCCTGCTCCACACAGAGCTCCCATCCTGAGAGATATCCACAACACTCAAGCTTTGAATTAGCCGGGCCAGATGCGCATTGTGGTACAATGTAAGGACCAGCCTTAAAAATTGCTTCACAGAAATAATGGTGGAGTCATTACAGTCGTTGTAGTGATCGTTGACATAATCAGGATTTACAACCACTGTTATTCTTTTGTAAAGGCATGCTATCGACGCTAAATAAGCTTGCTTGCTAGTAGTGTTTAAGCTTAGCAACGTATCCAAATCAAGATAGTTGAATATAACTTTAAGTTCCCCAAAGCCAAGTTTTGGAGAATTCGCAGTGTTGATAGTATCATATTGGCCAAACTTGAATGGCAGCTTCTGTAAAAAGGAAGGTCTTCTCTCAGTCTTGACGGCTTCGCCCATGGTAGAAGGGTTGTGTCAGGCAAGAGGGGTGAGCTGAGACGATAAGTTGGAATATTTTCAAAAAGGAGATAAGCAAACGCGAGTGAGGTCACTCCGCGAGGGATCTCTGACATCTGGGCGGCGCCTCAACTATAGGAAGTTAGTCTTCACCAGGTCATTGATTCAGTATCAGGCTGTTGTTAATCGGCGGACCCAGTATTTGTTCCACTTATAGAAGTTAACTTCAGTGTCGGGATTGGTCTGAAAAAATGAGCCATTTGTGAAGAGTTGTACGAACAACGACGTCATATTTCACATGTAGATCATTTGGCAATTTTGGTAAGTACTTAAAACTACTTATCATTTGCTGTATCAGTTTGGTCACATTCAAGCGGTCTTCCCCAGTTCAAGTTAAGCCATCTAATACCACTTTAGAAGCATTTTACAAAGTATCTCCGCCTATCTCCTCACATTCGCCCTTCTGGTGGTCCCCCTTATTCCCTTCCAGATTCTCGAACTTGCAAGACACTAAAAAAATTTTTCGTCTTGCTCCCATATTTCTTTTCTTTCTCCTGTAAACTTCCCTAGTCTTCTGATCATGGCCCCTGTACTCCCACCAACTGAAGCAGAAAAGAACATCGAAATCTGGAAAGTCAAGAAATTGATTAAATCCTTGGAAGTAGCCAGAGGTAATGGTACCTCCATGATCTCCTTGATCATACCTCCAAAGGGTCAGATTCCCTTAATTCAAAAGATGTTGACAGATGAATACGGTACCGCTTCCAACATCAAGTCGAGAGTTAACAGATTGTCAGTCTTATCTGCTATTACTTCCACACAACAAAAACTGAAACAATACTCTAAGGTTCCTCCTAACGGTTTGGTCGTCTACTGTGGAGATGTTATTACTGAAGAAGGTAAGGAAAAGAAACTGACCATTGGTTTCGAACCTTTCAAGCCAATCAACACATCTTTGTACTTGTGTGACAACAAATTTCATACTGAGGCATTGTCTGAACTGTTAGAGAGCGATCATAAGTTTGGTTTCATCGTCATGGACGGTAATGGAGCCTTGTTTGGTACATTGTCTGGAAACACCAGAGAAGTGTTACATAAATTCACTGTGGATCTTCCTAAGAAGCATGGTAGAGGTGGTCAATCTGCTCTGCGTTTTGCCCGTCTGAGAGAGGAAAAAAGACATAACTACGTTAGAAAGGTTTCGGAAGTGGCCGTGCAAAACTTCATCACTGGTGACAAAGTTAACGTGTCAGGACTGATCTTGGCTGGTTCAGCCGACTTCAAAACAGAGCTATCCAAATCTGACATGTTTGACAACCGTCTGCAAGCAAAGGTGATTAAGGTTGTCGATGTGTCTTATGGTGGTGAAAATGGATTCAACCAGGCCATTGAAATGTCCGCTGAGACGTTGGCTAATGTCAAATTTATTCAAGAAAAGAAATTGATTACACAATATTTCGACGAGATCTCTCAAGATACTGGAAAGTTCTGTTATGGTGTCGAAGACACGTTGAAGGCTTTGGACCTAGGTGCCTGTGAAATCATCATTGTTTACGAAAACTTGGACATTATACGCTACACTCTAAAGGCCAGTGATGGTTCCAATGTCATTGTGCATGCTTCTCCTTCCCAAGAAAATAAGGACTACCTAATCGATAAGGCTACCGGGACAGAGATGGATATAGCCAGCGAGGAGCCTCTGTTGGAATGGCTAGCCGAAAACTACCAAAACTACGGTGCTGCCCTAGAATTTGTCACGGATAGATCCTCTGAAGGTGCTCAATTCGTTAGAGGTTTTGGTGGTATTGGTGCTCTCTTGCGTTACAAGGTCAATTTCGAACAATTAGTCGAAGAATCTGAAGACGAATACTTTGACGATGATGATGATTATATTTAGTCTGTACTATAGATAAAAGTGCTAATGTGACAACAAAGGGTTCTCTTTCATGCTTTCGTTATCTTTTTCTTATTCTCAGCTTTCTTTTTCAAGAATGTCAACACATCAACTTTCTGTTGTCCCACAATCTCCTGATGACCTTTCCCTTTGAGAAGAACATCTGCCAAATTGTAGCTGCCTCCAGTCAGATAGCTTCTTCTAGAGTCTTTTCTTATGGTAGTTTGCAGAAGTTGTTCCAGCTTGTATCTCTTTTCGTTTATCTCCTTTTGATTCAAAGTCTTACCTTCTCTTCGTTTCCTATCTCTCTTTAAATAGTCGTCTTCTTGTAAGTTATCAAGATCATCAACTCCTAATTCTTCAGCAGCCAGTTTTACCCAGTCTTTCTCTTTCCTGGCCCCATCACTGGTCACGGTTGCGTCTGCTAATTGGGCTGCCAATAGTACTCTTGAATTCAACTGTGACATGATACTTTGGTCAATTGGGAGAATTTGTATCTCCTCTGTGTGTTTCTTATGAGCAGTTTTTGCCAAAGCACGTTTAAGCCTCCTCAATGGCCCACTGGCTTCTTTGGGAGAGCATAAGATCACAGCAACACCTTCTTTTCCAGCTCTTCCAGTCCTTCCCGTTCTATGAACATATGTATCAGCAGTACGAGGAAGATGATAGTGAACAACGTGCTGAATTCCCGAAATATCTAATCCTCTGGCTGCCACATCTGTAGCGATGAGAACTGCATGCTTATTGGTTTTGCTGGCCTGTGTGAATCTTTCTATAGCTCTCAATCTTTGTTTCTGTATCATCGAAGAATGAAGTCCGAATGCAGGAATACCCAGGTTTTGTAAGAAGGGCACCAACCTTCTTACAGCATCAATACTATTTGCAAATACTAAAGTTGTTCCCGGATACAGTATCATAAAATAGTAAAGGTGGAGGTCCCTTTCGGTAGCTCCACATTCTATCAAAGCTTCCCTGACTTGGTTGGTGACTACCTCAGTTGGATTCGTATCCACAAGAGTAGGTTTCTGTCTAAATCTTAATCGTTTACCTAACAGCTCAATGATTTGCTCATCTTCTGCTAAACCTTGATCTTCATTCCATCTATATTTTGAGCCCAGTTTACCAAATAGTTCTTTGGAGAACGTAGCAGAGAAAACCAACGTTTGCCATCTTTGTATATTTTGTGGCCTCATCTTCTTCAAGGAGGCCAGAATCTTTTCCAATTCATCAAAATGCCCATCTTGAAGAAGTCTGTCAGCTTCGTCAAGAACCAGAACCTCCACAGACGCTAATCTAATGGCAAGTTTGTTGCTGGATTCTAGCAGTTCTAAAAATCTACCTGGTGTAGCAACAACAATCCCTGGTCCATAGTCTAATAACCTTTGCTGCCTCTGAATACTCAGACCACCAGTAACTGATATGACACCGTGTTCGGTCAACGGGGAGTCTTTAGCAATTTGCTTCAAATGTTTCACCACTTGATGTGCCAACTCTCTGGTAGGTGCAAACACTATTCCTGCTGGGGGAGCCTGTTTAGATCTTGACTCTCTGGTGAGATATTTTTCAATTATAGGAATACCATAGGCAAGGGTCTTACCTGAACCAGTGATGGCCTTACCAATAATGTCTTTTCCAGCTATGGCAAGAGGAATGGCTTCACTTTGAATAGGAGTGGGTTGTTTAAATTCTAGCTTACTCAATGATTGACGAACAAAAGGAGACAGACCTTCTGGCCAAAGGGGAAGGTCAACGTCTTCTGGAATTTTCATTTGGGAAAATTTAAAAGGAGCATCTTCGTTCAAAATTGATTCATCTCCTTGAAAATCTTTCTCGTCCCCATGATCCTCATCATCATGTTGCGCTTCTTTCTTGGTTTCCTTCTCTTGCTTCTTCTGTTTGGTTTTCTTGTTAGAAACTACATCTGGTTCCAATTCTGAAGTCTTCTTAATTAAAGTGTTATTCTCACCAGAGGTTGCTAATTCATCCTGGCGAACATCCTCTATATCACCATCTAATGATTCAGCATCTTGAAACTCTTCATCATCGTCGTCATCACTCATCTGATCTGACTCTTTGATTGCCTCATCCTTGCGGTCCTCCTTCACTTCAAACTTGATCTCACCATCTTTGATAACAACTCCAACACCATCAATTTCCTCTACTCCAAAAAGTCCTTGAAAATCATCCAAAGTCTCTGGAATTTCAACTGGTTTCCAATTTAAACTTGAGGCACTAACTAACTTTCCAATAGGTCTCTTTTTCACTGCCTTTGGTTTCTCCACGAACTTCTTGAGCTTTTCCTTCCTGTTCTGTTTATTATGACCCCTGTTGGATCTAGACTTTCCTTTTGGTTTCATTATGTGTTAGTGAAGAGTCTTTGTATAGATTATTTTTTTTTTCCAGTAAACTTTTTTTTTCTAATCTCTCGCGATGAGATAAAATCTTGCCTGGGTCTAAATAAAAACCTGATCAGATGAAAAGAAAGAACCTAAAGGCCATTACCAAAGAGTCGAAAGTAGCTCACGTTCCTTCAAGCATCAAACCACAAAGGGCAAGACAGCTGATACGACGGTTCCACTTGTTGTTGAAAAACAAAACTTTGGTTCTACAAAAACTACACTTATCAGAAACCGATTATCTAGCAAAACTAAAGCTAACAGGCAACTTCCAAATCTATTCAGAAAACAGAGACAAAGTGATTGGCGATATCAAGGTGAACTCTTTAGTGACAGAAAACTCCATCAAGGTTGATAAATTGGATCCGCTATATCTTTCGGGTCTACTTGGGCGAATAGATGGTGAAATATTTAAGAGAGGTGGGCTTGACGCCTATCAAGTAGCTTCCACTCAAGGTCAAAATGGCAAAAGAGGAGGCGACTCTTCAAAATATCTGATAAAATGGTTATCCGAGTTGGGACTATTCTTTGAATTGAAAGCAAAACCGAATGCATTGGAAATTGGCTGTCTTTCCTCTCAAAACCTCATTTCCACTAGCAAAGTGTTTGAAGAGGTTGTACGCATAGACCTCCAATCGCAAGAGCCAAAAATCTTAAAACAGGATTTCATGCAACGTCCATTACCAAAGAGTAATGCCGAAAAGTTTAATCTTATCTCATGTTCATTGGTGCTAAATTTCGTTCCAACGGCCTCAGATAGGGGCCAAATGTTGAAAAGAATCACAGATTTTTTAAGGGATGAACATTCATATCTTTTCCTGGTCCTGCCACTGCCATGTATAGTAAACTCCAGATATTGTACTCAGGAACATATTACAAGAATAATGTCTAGTTTGGGATTTCAAAAACTAAAGTTTCACGAGGCACAGAAAATAGCCTACTGGCTCTTTGAATGGAACGGTCCTAAATCTTTGACTGAAGAAAAGTTCCGTAAAAAAGAGTTGGTATCAGGAAAAGGGATGAACAACTTTTGCATAGTTCTGGATTGAAGTGACATTAACGATTCTGTGCCAATAATTAATCATCTTTGAGATCTGGTTGCATGCACCATTCCATTCAAGAAGTTTGAAAAGTGAGACGAACTAATTTCTTCGGCATTAGACTCTGCCCATAGCGCAAGTACCAAGCTAGACTTGAGCACACGCACACACTTGTTTGTAGACTGTGCGATAACTGAAAATCCTGGACCATCATGTCAGTTGGGAGGGAAGAAGATCGCGAGATGGCCAGTACATCTTCATTTCTATCGGTTATATATTTCAGTCCTCTTTCACATCATCGGTCAAATCTTCTAATATCCTCAATAGCCTTTGTAAACCATTGAATACGACAAATGAGCGCCACTAAGGAAATTAACCACGATATCAACCTTGACAGAGTTTTAGAAGTTCTAACTAGAGTTGCCAAAGAGGCAGGTGCAACTATCAAAGAACGCAATGGTACTAGCACTTTCGACAACAAGAAGAATTCAGTTGATCTAGTCACGGAGGTAGACCAGCAAGTGGAAGCCTTCATCAAGAAGGAACTACTGGCGGAGTTTCCAGACTTTGAATTTTTTGGAGAAGAGAGTTTTGTTCCAGGGTCTCGTGTCCCATTGGGCCCTACCTTCATTGTTGACCCAATTGATGGAACGCTGAACTTTATTCATGAATTCCCATTCTCGTGCACTTCTTTAGGCTTTTCCATCAATAGAAAGCCCATGGTAGGAGTTGTCTACAATCCTCATATGAACCTGCTATTTACGGGTATCAGAGGTAAGGGCGCGTTCCTCAATGGACAACGCCTCCCATCGTTAAAAAGTAAACCATTGACTTTGCAAAGTTCAATTTTGGCTCTTGAAGGAGGTTCAGACAGGGAAGGACACAACTTTGAAACCAAACAGTCTACTTACAAGAGCTTGTTAAGTAGACAAGGGGGCATGGTTCATGGCTACAGAGCATACGGATCCGCTGCTATGAATTTGTGCTACATGGCTACAGGAGCCATAGATGGTTATTGGGAGAACCACAGCTCCTGGGACTGCTGCGCTGCTTGGGTTCTCTTGGAAGAAACCGGTGGTATAGTCATCCATGGGAACAATGGTAAATTTGGCGAACCCGTTGACGTGGATGTCAACTGCTATTTTTACGTCCGTGGCGCTCCAGAAGAAGATCAAAAGAAATTTATCAAGGCATTCCAAGGGCACATCACTGGTGAACTGCAAGGATCTGAAATTCACTAAGAACTACTCACTGGCTTGATTAGATAAGACGACACCATAAATATGCTTATATAATACGCCACCTCAATCCGTAAACTTTTTCGCGGGCCACTACCATCTTTAACATAATAAACCAGTGGCAAGTAAATCTGGTACTCACCTGCTCTCACTGTCATAGTATTTAGTCATGGGACAAGGACCCTCGGGCATGCCACCAGGTGGCGGCAAGGATAAGGACAAAAAGAAACAGAAGCCAAAGTACGAACCACCGGTTCAATCGAAGTTTGGTCGTAAAAAGCGGAAGGGACCAAGTGCTTCAGCTAAACTTCCTAATGTGCATCCTTCCACTAGATGTAAACTGAAACTGTTGAAGATGGAGAGAATAAAGGATCATTTGCTGTTGGAGGAGGAATTTGTCACTAATTCTGAGACTTTGCAACCCACGGAGCAGAAACAGGCCGAAGAAAGAGAGAAGGTAGATGAGATTAGAGGAACTCCAATGTCTGCTGGAACTTTGGAAGAAATTATAGATGATGACCATGCAATTGTTTCTTCATCATCAGGACCAGAATATTACGTGTCAATTCTTTCGTTTGTTGATAAGGAATTGTTGGAGCCTGGATGTTCTGTTCTATTGCACCACAAGACCGTGTCTATAGTGGGTGTGTTACAAGATGACGACGATCCAATGGTCAGTGTAATGAAGCTGGACAAATCGCCTACAGAATCCTATGCCGATATTGGAGGATTGGAGTCGCAGATTCAAGAAATCAAGGAGGCAGTCGAGTTGCCCTTGACCCACCCAGAGTTATATGAAGAAATGGGTATTAAGCCTCCAAAAGGTGTGATCTTGTATGGAGCTCCAGGAACAGGAAAGACCTTACTTGCTAAGGCAGTAGCAAACCAAACCAGTGCCACTTTCCTACGTATCGTAGGATCTGAATTGATTCAAAAGTACTTGGGAGACGGACCCCGACTTTGTCGACAAATCTTCAAGATCGCAGCTGACCATGCTCCTTCCATTGTGTTCATCGATGAAATTGATGCCATTGGTACCAAGAGATATGAATCTACTTCTGGTGGAGAAAGAGAAATACAAAGAACCATGTTAGAATTGCTGAACCAGCTGGACGGTTTCGATGATCGTGGTGACGTTAAGGTCATCATGGCTACGAATAAGATTGAATCGTTGGACCCTGCCCTTATCAGACCAGGTCGTATTGACCGAAAGATCTTATTTGAGAACCCAGATCCATCAACGAAGAAGAAAATTTTAACAATTCATACAAGTAAGATGAATCTAGCTGATGATGTGAAGTTAGAGGAGATTGTTACATCAAAGGATGACCTTTCGGGGGCCGATATCAAAGCCATTTGCACGGAAGCTGGATTGTTGGCTCTTAGAGAAAGACGGATGCAGGTTATAGCTGAAGACTTCAAACAAGCCAAGGAGAGAGTGCTTAAGAACAAGATTGAAGAGAACTTAGAAGGTCTCTATCTGTAGATCAATTCAATTGAAAGTTTAACTCCTTAAATAGTTTAATCGTAGGAGCCCGCGTATATTCGCGCGCGGCCCGTTTTTACTAGCGCTTTTTTTTTTGTTTCAAAGGGCATTCCTTCCCCCACAATAGATATATCCCTTCTAGTCTAATGAGTTTGGAGACGGAAGAGAAAGGAAACAAACTATCCAACTTTTTCAGGAGGAAATCTAATGCCTCAATGTCCTCCTCATCGTCAACAGGGTCGCAAATAGCAAGGCGTTTGTCTCTAGGAGCTCTTGGGCTGGTTTCCGTGGGCTCCAATGAAGAAAAGAACAAAGAAAAGGAGAGTGCCATCAGTGAGAGAAGACCGTCTACAGCGACAGTAAATGCTGTTTCAAATTATCGTTTTTCTTTTGAAGTCGGTATTTGCGAGAACAAAAATCGCAAAAACCGGCCGACAATGGAGGATGTTCATACATACGTTGCTAACTTTGCTGAACGACTAGATTGGGGCTATTTTGGCGTTTTTGATGGTCATGCTGGCAAACAAGCTGCTAAATGGTGCGGAGCCAATTTCCACTCGGTATTGGAAAAGATTGTTATCAGTAATGATACGATGGACTTGAGGTGCAGTCTTAATAACGCTTTTCTTCAGGCGGATTCGTTGATTTGCGATAAGATAGGTGGTCATAGTGGTAGCACCGCAGCAGTGGCTGTGCTTAGATGGGAAGAAGAAGTTGAAGAAGATGACGAGAAGAAATTGGTTGATGAGATCGATCTCGATCATCCACTGTTTGACTTCGTGCCGACATCGAAGCATAAAAGGATGCTTTACACTGCGAATGTAGGAGACTCCAGGTTGGTACTATGTCGAAAAGGCCATGCACTCCGACTTTCCTACGATCATAAAACCTCCGACATCTTGGAGCAACAAAGAATTATAAAGAAAGGAGGCATCATCATGAAAGGGAGAGTCAACGGTATGCTTGCCGTAACAAGATCTTTAGGCGATTCTTATATGAAAGATTTTGTGATCGGAAATCCATTCACCACATCTACTGAAATCACAAAGAACGATGAATTTTTGATTATTGCATGCGATGGTCTTTGGGATGTTTGTTCAGACCAAAAAGCTGTAAAGCTAATACGAAACATCAAGGATCCTAAAGAAGCTTCTAAAGTCCTAGTCGACTATGCGCTTGCGGAAAATACAACTGATAATGTCACTGTGATGGTTATTCGGTTCGATCCAAGAGTATTCCTTGATGAGAGTTCCGGTTCTGAAAACGATCAATCAGAGAAAAAAACTCAAGCAACTACCATAGATAACAACTCTACCATAAACGATAGATTATAGCTTGACATTGCAATTTTTACGAAATATATTCAACGTTATTAACCGCCAGTTCATCGTATAAATTTGAGGCACGGTCTTTCTCAGTCAGAGGATCTTAAGCGACATTCTACACCTTTTTCCCCACAAAGAGTTTACACCCGTGCACCGCATAAATATTTTTATGGCTATCTCTAGCACAATCTGCGCAAAACAGCTAGGGCAGAATGTGCGCAAAGCAACATCATGATCCCATGATTATTAATGATAAGGAGCTATAAATTCAACTGATTGCCTTCAGTTTCCTTAATCAAAAATGGAACAATTAATAGTGGAGATTGAGAATCTACATTGTCACAGATGCAAAGATCTGATTGTATCAACACTTTCTGACCTCTTCACAATGAAAGACGGGGAGATACTGCTAAACCAAGCTGAATACGAAACAGGAAAACCTTTAGTTGGTTTTCATTTGACGAGCAACCAGTTAATTTTGGTGAACTTGAACTCTTCAGTTACGCTAGTCAAGTTCGAACACCAAATCTTTAAGAAATTGCAGAATCAAGGCTTTTTGGTAAGTAATATCTTACATAGTGGCCCAAAAGGTGAGACTTCGTTTAGAAATCCTATATCCAGGTTTTTCCGTAATAAGAAGAATATAGAAGAAAAACACAGGCATAACTGTGAGCTTTGTATTGAAGATGACTCCTCCATAGATGACTTGCTTGAAAAAGTAGTTACCACAAGCCAAGAATATAGGGCAAATTTCACCATAGGTGGCATCACTTGTTCCTCTTGTGTCAATACTGTCTCTGAAGCTATAGAAAGGTTCCTTTTGCAGAACAATATTCCAATTGCTGATGAGGATGGACTTTCAACATACTCCGTGTCCACGATGACCAACGCTGCAACTGTAATAATTCCTCAAAAACAGTATGCCAATGATCTGGTAAAGGTAATAAGGGAGGTAGGATACGAAGCTTCTGTCGTTGAAGTGGTACCAATTGAGAAAATCCAGAGGTTCAAAGTAACAGCAAGTTTAGGCGGAATAACTTGTGCCGCCTGCGCTTCCACTATCACAGAGATTGCAAGTAACCTACCCAATGTAGTGGAGTCATCAATTAACGTTGTTAGTAAGACAGGAATCTTTTTTTTGGATGATGGGTCTCCTTCTGCGATCGAACTACTGAAACAAGCTGTCGATGATGCAGGATACGATTTTACTACTATTTCAGTTGACAAGACGAACCATTTATCAGTCAAGTCTTACTCCAGAACAGTATACTTGCGAATTGATGGAATGTATTGCGAATATTGTCCAGACAGGGTGATGATATTACTGAAAAGTCTCGGTGATGTCGACCTCATGGAATCACCATTATCATTGCATAAGCCATTAGTGCGAATCAGCTATATCCCATCAGCCCAGCTGACCATTCGGTCAATCATACGAAAGATAGAAGAGTCGAATGAAAAGTTTAAAGTATCAATTGAAAAGCCGATATCTTTAGACGAACACCTTATACAATTGGCTAAAACGGAACTCATTAGTCTTTGCTGGAGATTGGTTTTGACTGCCTTGGTTGCAATTCCTACTTTCATACTTGGTATAGTAGGAATGGCTTTACTTCCTTCAGACCACCATCTGAGACATTGGTTAATGGAACCAATGTGGGTTGGAAACGTATCCAGGGTTAGTTGGGCATTATTTGTAATGGCCACTCCAGTGTACTTCTTTGCTGATGATATCTTTCATAGAAAGGCCATCAAAGAGATTCGATCATTATGGAAGCCTCATGTTCCTTGGAAGCGGAGGTTCTTTAAATTTGGATCTATGAGTCTATTGATGTGCCTAGGTACCTCTGTGGCCTACTTTGCCAGCATCGCACTGTTAATCCTTTCAGCAAACCAAGAGAGAGAGAGCAAGGGTTACACCACTACCTACTTTGACAGTGTGGTGTTTTTAACCCTCTTTCTTCTTATCGGAAGAATCTTAGAAAGCTACTCAAAGAGTAGAACCGCTGATGCCGTAACCAAACTTGGGCAAATGAAGCAGTCTTCTGCTTCATTTGTTCAAAAAATGGAAGATGGTTCGTTTGGACCTGATTCTTTGCTTCCATTAGGTATGTTGGAAAGAGGAGACTATATTCGTATTCCCGTGGGCAGCTCTCCGCCATTAGACTGTATTATTGAAGAAGGTACATCTGAATTTGATGAAAGTGCTCTAACTGGCGAATCGGCTCCCATTAAGCATGTAAAGGGAGATCAAATATTTTCAGGCACAGTTAATAAAGGGCCTTCAGCACTTGTTGGAATAATCTCATCTTTGGAAGGGACTTCTCTGATTGACACCATCATTGGTATGGTAAGAGATGGTCAATTGCAAAGGGCACCAATTGAAAAGCTAGCTGACTCTCTGACTGGTTATTTTGTTCCTCTCATTGTTGCTTTCTCGGTAACAACTTGGATTGTGTGGCTTTCTCTTGGAATGTCTGGTGCGTTGCCCAATTCCTATCTTGATATTGATATCGGAGGGTGGCCAGTTTGGTCTCTTCAGTTTGCTATAGCTGTTTTTGTGATAGCATGTCCATGTGGAATTGGTCTTGCAGCTCCTACGGCATTGTTTGTTGGTGCTGGGCTGGCAGCTAAATACGGTATACTTGCAAGAGGAGGAGGAGCTGCTTTCCAAGAAGGTGCAAATATTAACATTATGTGCTTTGATAAAACAGGAACACTAACTACCGGAGGTGAACTCAAAGTGACAGATTATAGTATATTAGTTGGTGATGATAAGATCAAACAGGTTTTTGAGGTTACTAGAGACATCGAACTGACTTCAGGACATCCATTAGCAAAAGCTGTTAAATCCTTTATTGTGGAAGAGTCCCAGAGAAGACACTTTGAACTAGGTAATAGCATTATTGAAAATGTCGAAGAAGTTCCTGGTAGAGGACTTCATGCTACGTCAAATGAGGGAAGGACTGTCCTAGTTGGAAACGAGCTTTTGCTGGCTGAGAACGATTGTAAAAAATTAAGTGTAAGTCAACAAACAGCTTTGGATGGGTGGAAAATACAAGGAAAAAGCGTCATTCTTGTTGCCATCGACAGATCACCTGTATTGTTGCTTGCTGCAAGGGACGCTATCAGGCCTGAATCCAAACAGGTAATTAGTACACTGCTAAAAAGAGGCATAGAATGCTGGATGATAAGTGGAGACAACGAAATTACAGCCAAAGCAGTAGCCGAAGAAGTTGGAATCCCTAAGGATCATGTGGTGGCACAGGTTCTTCCAGAACAAAAGGTATCTAGAATCCAATGGATCAAAAGAACCTTTGAGGCGGAGAACAAGCACAAGCGAAGGTCGCCTGCAATTGTAGGAATGTGTGGAGATGGAATAAACGATGCCCCTGCTTTAGCAGCAGCAGATGTTGGAATAGCTTTAGCAAGTGGATCTGATCTGGCTTTAACATCGGCAGACTTTGTCCTTCTTGCGTCTGCGTATCCATTAACTACTCTGCTCAGACTGATCAGTTTATCCAAGACAGTTTTTCGTCGAGTCAAGTTTAACTTTGGTTGGGCCCTAGTCTACAATTGTATTGGAGTTCCAATAGCAGCAGGAGTCATATATCCTTACAGAAATTCCAGACTGGATCCTGTCTGGGCAGCCGCTGCAATGGCCTTGAGTAGCATCAGTGTTGTGCTGAGTAGTTTAGCCCTAAGGTTCTACCGACCACCGGAGGTTGTTTTAGAGGAAAGGGAAGCTATCGAGGGAGTTAAGGAGTGGACCCTGAAAGAAGATTGGGTCATTACGTAGTTAAAGGATGGAGGTATGGGATAACTGTATGTTAGTTTAATTTAGTTAGACTTTTTACATCATAATCTGGGGCAGAACGCGATTTTTCAGTCAAATCCAACATCTGCCAGGGAAATGCTTCCCTAGAAAATTGTAATATCCAAGCATTGCGTCTCCTAACGGTTCAATTTAACCGTGTAGATACATTTCAGCATTGACCGTAGGATTTCTCGAGTAATCTCCGAACGGCTGTCTGATATTTACGAAAAAAAATATGCATACTGCATAGAGTTGAAAGATTCTCACAATGCTACTGGGTATTAGTTACCCAAAGCATCTCGGGAGAGGCCGCCCGCTAGAGGGATTTGGTAGGTGAAGTCCACACACACGAAATCACATTGTTGAGTAAACGAAGAAGTTCTTGTAAATGAGATCTATTCGAGTTAATTTGTAAGCAGTTTCAATCTTGCAGGGTCGAACAATATCTATCAATCTCTCATGTAAAGTTCATCCTGATCCTACGACAGCACCGGTTCTCCCACCCGCCCGACCGGTGTCAGCAAAATAAATCGTGCCATGATTGGTCCTCCCTACCGCGCGCATGATTGGTCGCGACCGACCCCGGAGTAGGTCGAAGAGGGAATTATTAAGGACATCCATCAACTTTCTCTCCTTCTCCATATCATCTTCATCATCAACCCCATGCTGTCAGTTCGTCGCCAGCTTATGAGCGGCCGCTCGTGGTTTTCCACCACCAGCGTCGCTCGCAAAGTATACTCAGCTCAACAAGATGTAAAGGGTACCAATGCTTCTATTGCCATGGCAAAAGATTATCACATCATCGACCACGAATATGACTGTGTAGTTGTTGGTGCTGGTGGTGCTGGTCTAAGAGCTGCCTTTGGATTGGCCAAAGAAGGTTTTAAGACCGCTTGTATTACCAAGCTTTTCCCTACCAGATCACATACAGTCGCTGCCCAAGGTGGTATCAACGCTGCTTTAGGTAACATGCACAAGGATGACTGGCATTGGCATATGTATGATACCGTCAAGGGATCCGACTGGTTGGGTGACCAAGATGCCATCCATTACATGACCCGTGAGGCTCCAGATTCTATCATCGAGTTGGAACACTACGGTGTTCCTTTCTCTCGTACTGAAGAGGGAAGAATCTATCAACGTGCTTTTGGTGGTCAATCCAAGGAATACGGTAAAGGTGGTCAAGCCTACAGAACATGTGCTGTTGCCGACAGAACCGGTCACGCTTTGCTGCACACCCTGTATGGTCAATCCCTTCGTCACAACACGCACTTCTTCATTGAATTCTTTGCCATGGACCTGTTGATGCATGATGGAAAGTGTGTAGGTTGCATTGCCTACAACCAAGAGGACGGTACCATTCACCGTTTCAAGGCCCACAAGACCATTATTGCAACTGGAGGTTACGGGCGTGCCTACTTCTCTTGTACATCTGCTCACACTTGCACTGGTGACGGTTTCGGAATGGTTTCACGTGCTGGTTTGCCATTGGAAGATTTGGAATTCATTCAGTTCCACCCATCAGGTATTTACGGTTCAGGATGTCTGATTACAGAAGGTGCCCGTGGTGAGGGTGGTTTCTTGGTCAACTCCGAGGGTGAACGTTTCATGGAACGTTATGCTCCAACTGCCAAGGATTTGGCTTGTAGAGACGTTGTTTCTCGTGCCATTACTATGGAAATTAATGAAGGACGTGGTGTTGGTCCACTGAAAGACCACATGTACTTGCAATTATCTCACTTGCCTGCTTCTGTTTTGCATGAACGTTTACCTGGTATTTCTGAAACTGCTCACATCTTTGCTGGTGTCGATGTTACTAAGGAGCCAATTCCAATTCTGCCTACAGTGCACTACAATATGGGTGGTGTTCCAACTAAGTGGAGTGGTGAAGCTCTTACCTTGGATGAAAATGGACAAGACAAGGTTGTTGACGGTCTGCTTGCCTGTGGTGAAGCTGGCTGCGCTTCTGTCCATGGTGCCAATAGATTGGGTGCTAACTCCTTGCTAGACTTGGTCGTCTTTGGCCGTGCTGTTGCTCACACTATCAGAGACAGTTTGACTCCAAACACCCCTCACAAAGAGTTACCTGCTGATATCGGTTTCGAGTCAATTGCCAACTTGGATCGTGTAAGAACTGCAGATGGTGATGTTTCTACTGCTGAATTGAGATTGGAGATGCAACGTTGTATGCAAAAGCACATTTCTGTCTTTAGAACTCAAGATATAATGGACGAAGGTGTTAAACAAATCACTGAAATTGACAAGAAGTTTGCCAACATCAAGACAACTGACAGATCTATGATCTGGAACTCCGACTTGGTCGAGACTTTAGAGTTACAGAATCTTTTGACTTGTGCTGCACAGACAGCCAAGTCTGCTTCTGTTCGTAAGGAATCTCGTGGTGCTCATGCTAGAGACGATTACCAGGAGAGAGACGATGTAAACTGGATGAAACACTCTCTGTCATGGCAGAAGGAAAGCGGTTCTCCAGTTGAGCTTAATTACAGAAACGTTATTACTGAGACCTTGGATGAAGCTGAATGTAAGCCAGTTCCTCCAACCGTCCGTGCCTACTAAGCTTCGTAAGCCTTAGTGAATTGAAATTATTTATTATTACTATAACTTTTAAATAGGTCCTACAACATTGTAGATGTCGCGATGAAATGAGAAAATTTTCCTCGAAAAAAAATTTCATAGTAGGAAAAAAAATATTGTACTAGTTCAGTAGTGTTCTTCTATATTTGCCAATGGTTTCAAAGGAAAGAATTAGCAAGAAGAGAACTGCTTCTTTCAAGGAGAATGCTTCAAAGAAGGTAAAGGCTTTAAAAGAAGAATCAGTTAGTGAAGGCTCTGGAGAAGATCTTGATTTGAGCTCCCAAGCCGAGGACAATGATTCCTCTGAAGATGAGTTAGATAACTCTTCTGATGAGCAAATAAAACACCAGGAAGATCAGGATGACTCTAGTGCTGATAGCTCAGAGGATGAGCTGGACGGCAGCGACTCTGACGCCGTTGCTGACGACTCGTCCAAGTCATCAGATAACGAATCAGAGAACGAAGATGGGGAGTCAAAACCTGTGGACCCTAATAAGCTGTCTACTAAGGAACAGCACTTGCAACAAAAAAAGCTACTAAATGAGAGAAAGCTTCAGAGAAAGGCCGGAATTGAGGTCCATCAAATCAAGAAATTGTGGGAGAAACTGCGTGTGAAGAACCCACCTTTGCCCAAAGCAGAACGTACAGCATTATGTGATCAAGTGTGGGATCTTAGTAAAGATGTTATCAAAGATTTAGTTCTGAAGCACGACGCTTCCAGAGTAGTTCAAACATTAGTCAAGTACAGTGATAGACCAAGAAGAGACAATATTGTGAGACAATTGAAAGGTTCATACTTCAAATTAGCTACATCTGCCTACGGAAAGTACCTTCTGATCAAATTGCTACATTACGGAAGTAAGGAAAGTAGAGCTTTGATTTTGAAGGAGTTGCATGGAAAGCTTCGTAAGCTTATGGGCCACAGAGAAGGTGCTTACGTTGTTGAAGATCTGTTTGTTCTGTATGCTACAGCTAAACAACGTCAAGAGATGATTAGAGAATTCTGGGGGGCTGAGTATGCAGTGTTCCAAGAGCTTGGAGCAGGAAAAACTGTTGTTGAAGTTTCTGCTGAAAACACTGAGAAAAGAAAGCAAATAGCTGAGAATTTGATGGAGACAATCACTGCTGCCGTCGAAAAGGGAAGCGCTGGATTCCAATTGCTGCACGCAGTCATGAGAGAGTACATCCAGATTTTTGAGGGTGAAGAAGTTCGTGAGATGATAGCTCTGTTGACCGAGCCATTTGCTGAACTAGTCCACACTCCTGAGGGTTATGAGGTAGCCTGTACTTTGATTGCCAAGGCCAATGCAAAGGAAAGAAAACAAATCATTAAAACACTGAAAGGACATGCTACAGAATTAATTAACAACGAATATGGTAACACGGTTTTGATCGTCTTGTTTATGACTGTTGACGATACTGTTCTTGTCAGCAAGGCATTCAGCAATGAATACCAAGAGTCAGTACATGAACTAGTCGTGGCTAAGTTCTCTAGAAGACCATTTATCTACTTGTTAAATGGCCTAGATTCGCATTACTTTTCGCCTATAGTCAAGAAAGAGCTACTGAAATACGAAGCTTTGAGTGCTGAAACATCCAAGAAATCTCAAGATCTAAGAAGAGAGCAGATCTTGGCTGGTTTTGCGCCAATTTTCTTTGAGGCCGTTATAAATCACCCATTTGAGATTCTTCAAGAGAGTCTAGGGTCGCAGTTTGTCGGCGAATTACTGTTGAACCCTATTGAATCTGATAAACGCGAGGCTGCTTTGAATACAGTTATCGAGTCATTTAAGGGACCACTCTCAGAAGACCACTTGATCCGTAAGCCATTCAGCGGTAGATTCCTGAGATCTTTAATCCAAGGAGGACGTTGGAACAATAAGGAAAAACGCATAGATAAAGTAGACAACGTTGGACTCGGTGAGGCATTTGGCCTCAACTTTGTTGACGAGGTGTTTACGGATGATAAGATCCTGCAACAGTGGGTCAACTCAGAAGGCTCCTTTGCCGTCGTGGCTCTTTATGAAGCTCTTAAGCCTTTGGTGAAAGAGGACGATACAGCTAAAGCTTTCGTCAAATCCCTTAAGACATGCAAATTTGATGAAGAGGTAAAAGGTGCAAAGCTCCTAAAATCACTCTTGAAGTAAATATAAGAAGCCATTAAAGTCATGTAACAGAAATATATACTGATAGTAGTAAGCTCATCTCAATTAGACCCAAACATCTCCAAGTCGATTCGATTATTTTTTTTCTCGATCTGAAAATTTATTTAATCAACATACCCTCATGTTCCAGCTGTCGGTGATATCCGACCTAATCAGGGTTCCACCACATCTATTCCACTTGCCAACTGAGAAAGCTGTTTTAAATGAGATTCATATAAAATATGCGAACAAGGTGATACCGAAACTTGGTCTTTTCGTCTCTGTTTGGGATTTGATGGACATCCAAGACGGTCTCTTGAAGCCAGGTGATGGAGCTACATTTGTCACTGTAAAGTTTCGTGGAATCATCTGGAAGCCATTTGTAGGAGAAGTGTTAACAGGATGGATTAAAAGGAACACACCAGAGGGGATCAAAGTCACAATGGAGTTTTTTGAAGATATATTTATACCTAAGAGCCTACTGTTTGAGAATGCCATTTACTCAGCCGATGAGGATGCTTGGATATGGAAACCAGACGATGATACCAACTTGTATCTGGATGAAAACGAAAAGATTTACTTTAGGATAGAAGAAGAAGTGTTCACGGACATCAAACCCAAGGGCCCTGACAACTCCATGAACGTTACTGAGGAAGAGGAGTCAGATGAAAACAAAGTGCCCCCTTACGCCATAATCGCAAGTTGTCAGACCGAAGGAATGGGATGCGTCAGTTGGTGGGAATAGAAATTAGGAATTTCATATGTATTTGTATTATAGAATGTGTCGTACGTAGAGTATCAATTGTATTGCATGTATCTGCTTGTGGAACTGAATTTCATGTTTCCTTTGATTACCTTCTCTACAGCCTGCAAGAAGTCTTTTTCAGTAGCTACTTTTCTTCGAGCTCTAATGGCAAACATACCAGCTTCTGTGCAAACTGATCTTAGCTCAGCTCCAGTTGCATTGGGACAAAGACGAGAAATAAGCTCCCATCTGATGTTTCTTTCACACGACATTGACTTCGAATGGATGCGGAAAATCTGTGCACGTCCTTCCAAGTCTGGTAGCGAGAATTCAACTTTTCGGTCAATTCTACCAGGTCTCAGAAGAGCAGGGTCTAAAGTATTAGGTCTATTGGTGGCAAACATGACCTTGATATTACCTCTAGGATCAAAACCGTCCAATTGTGTAATTAACTCCAACATAGTTCTTTGAACCTCATTATCACCACCAGCTCCGTCGTCGAATCTGGCTCCACCAATGGCATCCACTTCGTCGAAAAAGATGATACATGCCTTTTTTGTCCTGGCCATCTCAAATAGCTCTCTCACCATTCTGGCACCCTCACCAACGTATTTCTGGACTAGTTCTGATCCAATGACTCGTATGAATGTAGCGTCTGTTCTGTTGGCAACTGCTCTAGCACATAACGTTTTTCCGGTACCAGGAGGTCCGTATAGCAATATACCCTTCGGAGGGTCGATACCCAGCTTGACGAATCTCTCAGGAGATAACAATGGTAACTCAACCACTTCACGCAGCTTGTCAATTTGTTCCTTGCAACCACCCACATCGGAGTACGTAACATCTGGTTTCTCTTCCACTGTCATCATTGTCACGGTAGGGTCGATTCTAGGAGGAAGTGGTAATTGAATCTCATATTTGGTCCTATCTACACCGACTCTCATACCTTCTTCGATGTCTGTTGGGGAAACTCTCTCTCCTAGTCCAACAACAAACTTAGCTATCTGTTTTATATTAATGACGTATTTTGATTTCTCAGTGGGTTCACTACCTTCACCCTCGCCATTGATGATCTTGGTACATCTTGCCACTTGCAAAGGTTGTTCTTCAGACATCCTTTGTTTGTCAGCCGTAACATCCCAGAGAGTTGAATTCGATAAACCTGTGTCACTCTCTTCGATACCAATTTTCTCTTTGATTCTATTCTCGATATCGTTCATGTCCTTTTCGATTTTCTTCAATTGAGTGGCGTATGGAGCTGCTCCGTAAGACTTTAGCACCTGGATATCACCCTCACTCAAGGGAGTAATTTTCTCTTCAGGCTTATCTTCATCTTCAATAGGAGCCTGGTACTTTTCCCAGTCTGCTTTTGGTGGCATTGTGTACTTTAATTGAGTGAATTTGATATTCCTCTGGTAGAGAGCGTGAAAGGATGGGAGGCGAATGCATCTGTTGGTAGATATTGAGATTGAGTCGCGCACGATTGATATTAATGTATGAAAGATATTAATTTATGAAGGATGTTAATAGTATGCAAGCATATGAACAGTAAATAGATAAATTAGTGGTCGCTCAAGACAGAAAACTCTGTTGCAATTGGATTGTTTGAACGTTTTTGTAGCCCTTGTAAAGCTTGGATTTGTTTTCCAAATCTTTCGAAACATCAGAGTGCGACCACTCTGGGTCGAATTGAAATTTAGGTGCTTCCATAGGTGCTTCAAATTTTGGGTCGATTGTACGTATTTCTTGGCTTAGCTCCGATCTAATACTGGTGATATCTATTGATCTGTGCTGTGGCTTGATCTTGAACTTTTCGACCAGTTTAGTGATTGTAAGAAATTCCCGGTCAAGAAAAATTTCATTGGAGTGTACTGATTCATGTTGAGTGTCTGTGGTAGGAATGGACATGACTTCTAGATGGTTGTTATAATCGTTCTTGCACTTGTCTAGTGCCAAAAATTGGGTCGTTTGTGGAATTTGTGTAGCTGACAATGGAGGGGGCTGTTGTGGTAAATTTGAATCACTTGACACATCAGAAAAGTCTAGAGCTATCTCGTCATTCTGCTTCATCCCTGATTCTGATTCATCTGAGGAAGCAGAAAAACTAAGGTCAATCTCGTTTTGATTCTTTTTAAGATTCTTTTTGGGGTTCGGTTTGGTCAGTTTCATTTTTTTGTTAGATAACCGATCATCTTGCTGACCTTCTGTTGTTTTCTTGCTCCCAAGGTCATTGACAAAAGCGGCCTCATATCGTACATGCAGATGCGCACTGAACCAGTAGCTGGGACCCAAAGTCTCCAATAACTTCCTTCCAGGAGGTGACCCTAGCAATCCTTTCTCGACGTCTGATTTGAAAAACGGCTTGCCCTGTAACAGCCTGCGCATATTTCCATAATGCTCAATTCCTTGCGGCCAATCATGTGTGATCATTATACTATTCCTGGCAATACCTGACTGTAACGACAATTTCACGTAGTCTATCCATCGTGAATGGTATACCGATCTCTTCTCACTTTCGTTGAAAGGATATCTTTCATTGTGCGGCAAATAAAAGTCCCTTTCCAAATAAATGCCCGACCAGCCCATGATACGTAGCCCTTTAAACCACACAACACCTGAAAACCCCATATAATAGATATTAGGAGCGACAAACCCACCATAGGGAAGTTCTGTCAAATAATTAGAAGCTTCATGGTTTCCTCCAATAAAGATGGTTGTCAGTGGAGCCTTTTTCTCTCCTGTATAATATTCATGAAAGTCTCCCAGTTTTTTATATTTGTTGGTCAGTGAAGCACAGTCCATATCGATGGTATTGCGGAAGGCTTGGAAGTCACCGCAAATTATTAGTAGATCAGGGAGATCGCCCTTGCATTTCAACTCCAGACGTTCGTATATCTTGTCTAGTTCTCCATGGGCGCATCCTTGGATGGCTACTCGCAGTTGTGTCATAGAACTACGTCTGACTATAAACCAATATAAAGTGGGAATAATATCGATATTCTGCTTACATAATAGATCTCACGTTCAACTCATTCAAGAAAATCTAAAACTTGAAGACATGAGTCTTGTCATAACCTAATTCGGCAAGAGCACCGGTAACCTCACCCTGATCCTGAGGAGAGAGCTTCTCACCAGAAATGGCAACATACAATGGAGGAGGACCACACACAAAAACATGGCTGCTGTCACTAGGACCTGGCAAATTCTTTGCCAATACTTCCTTGGAAATGAAACCAGATGTAGCACTAGGAACTTTGTCGGCATCTTTGTCCAAGAAGAGATGCAATTCAAATTGTTCGGGGTTTTTGGCGGCAGTCTCCTCTAACTCCTTTCTCAGAAGAATATCATTAGGAGTCTTGTTACCGTAGAACAGTTTGACCTTGGTGTTGTCCTCAGGGTTGGCGGTGATGTGGTGGATCAACTGGTAAAGAGGAGTAATACCAGAACCACCGCCGATCAGAGCAATCTCTTTGAACTGATTTGGTTGCCACTTCCACTTCTGTAGAGGACCTTTGAAGGCAAGAGTGTCATTTGGCTTCAAGTTAAAGATGTGGTTACCCATTTTACCGGTTTCATATCTCTTAATGACAAATTCAAGAACTCCCTTCTCGTTGACGTCAGAGACCGGAGTGTAAGGTCTAATGACGTTAGAACCCTTGGGGGTCACAAACTTGGCCAACAACAGGGAAGCGACCTCCAAGCCACTGACTTGGTCCTCTTTTGGCAGCTTGAAAAACAATCTCTTCGTGTCGTGAGTGAGGTCCTCAGCCTTGATCAATTGAAGATCAATCCACTTATCGTCGCCGACGAAAGCCTTGGGAGATTCGTTCATGGCAAAACTTCTAGTGGAAAGAAAGTAGGTGGAGCCAATTGCAGCAGCAGTGGCAGCAACTGTTGGAATAAAGTAGCGGGATGATGAAATTCTAGCAAACATAATGGGGTTTCTTAGCATATAAGTGAGCAATTGAATTAAAGCGGAGGAATCTCGGTTATAAACTACGCATTTCTTATAACGCTCGCACTTTTAGCGAATTACTAATAAAATGGAGAACTTACGCATTCAGATTCATTGGCTAATCAGGGATGTAGCAGGTAAAGGAGAGGAAGTAAAAGACTTTGAAGTCAAGAGAAAATTCCCAAATTTCCTCTATAAGGAACTCAACTATAGATTTATACTGAACTATACATGAGCGTTCTAGTCGCTCCCAGTTGGACGTTCAACTCCCAGTAATCCTATTGATCTGGATCCCTACCTCAACCGATCCCGTTAGCGAGATGACGTTCTGTGCCAGAAAGAAGTCGCGAAGACTGATATCGTATGTCTGGTTCTAACCCCAGCAATTATTCACCCAAAAAGCAACTCAATCGCCATGCTTTCTAAACTTGCTCAAACTGAACTTATAGCCTTGGCAAAATCATTCATCCCGCCTCTGCTACCCACATTCCACAAGGGCCAAACAGGTAAGGTCGCAATCATCGGTGGATGTGAAGATTACACTGGTGCGCCATTTTTTTCAGCTCATGCAGCTGCCACCCTAGGCATTGACCTTACTCATGTCGTTTGCGAGTACAATGCCGGCACAGTGATCAAGAGTTATAGTCCCAATTTGATGGTTCACCCCTATCTGTATGAGACCGATAACGTCCCATCTCAATTCTCTAATAACCAGGAGAAGTTCCTGAAGGATAGAGTGTTACCGAAAATATCTTCCCTACTCAGTAGGATTGATGTTGCGGTGTTAGGTCCTGGGTTTGGAAGAAATCCACTGATGATGAAGCAATTGGAATCCATAATTGGTGAGTTGAAGGAAACTAATAAGTTTATTGTGCTGGATGCGGACTCACTATGGCTGGTAACTCAGAATCCCGATATCATAAGAAATTATGAAAAAGCAATCTTGACTCCGAACGTCGTAGAAGCAAGTCGGCTTTGCAAGAAGTTAAACATTGATTTCGACATCTATAAGGATCTAACGTTGGAAGAGAGCTTGGATATAGCCAAGAAACTTAGTAAAGAGTTAAACGTCGCGGTCATTGTGAAAGGCAATAACGATTTGATAATAAACGGGGACGACCATATTGTTTCCAGCGCTGACGGGTCTTTGAAGCGAGTTGGTGGGCAAGGAGATTCCCTCTCAGGATTAATAGGAGGGTTTTTGGCTTGGGCCAACGCCTACCAGAACTCTCTATGGAAAGTCAAGGACGATCCCAAACTAAGTACGAGCCAACTGCTTCTTCTCTCAGCATTTGCAGGATCTCTGCTGACTAGAGCTTCTGCTCACAAGGCATTTGATTTGAAACAAAGAGCAATGCAAACTACAGATCTTCACGACCAGATTGCTAAAACATTCACAGAAATATTTGAAAGTTAGTAATTAAATACTAATTTACCATGAGTCACCTCTTCTAACGGTCACACCAACATATCTGGCCAGTGTGTCAAACAGGAAAACTAATTCCTCTTTTGGGAAATCTTTTGCTGATACCTTAACATCGACAATTGGGTCGTCAATCTTGCCATCGATAAATTCCTGGTACTTGTCCTTTTGCGCACTTGTAACAGGCAAAAGATCGTAAAATTCAAGTAAGTCTATCAGTTCGTCGTCTTGCATGTCGGCGAATTGTTTGACTGTAGCTGGGAACTGTGCAGGTTCTTCTCCATCATTGTTGTGTAAAGGGGCTAGTTTTCTTTCACTATCCGGAGTTATAACCGAGTTGAGCGCTCTTCTGATATTTCTGGCTTCTACAAGATCAAGCTGAGCCTGAAGTTCACCGACCAGTTGAACAATATCGTCGTTTGTAGTGTAATTTGAAAGATCGATTTCTTCGTTGGGTGTAGGCAATTCTTTCAACTTTCTTCTGGTATCTTCGACCTGATACTCAAGGAGCTGTTGAGTGGTTCTTTGAAGAACTTTCTTTTGTTTCAGCACATCTGCTTGAAGGGATGCCAGTTGCTCTTTGAGTTGCTGCAGTTCAGACATTGTGTATGGGTACAGAGAAAACAGACAGCGAAGATATAAGTTCGAGATTTTATAGAGAGAGGAGAGGCAAAGAAGGTATTGATAAAATACCACATTGGGTGATCGGCTCAAAGAAGTAGTTTCATTACTCAGAATAAGAAGCATTGAGCTGCCAGTCTTTGAGCTTACAAAGCCTTGGCCGTGGGTAGATATTTCGTATTGAGGAATTCATCAGAATAACAGTTCTCATGATCGATCAACTTACACTCGAATTTTATTCACCATCCTTAATTATCCATCACTCTACCACCATTATTAACCACTCACTATGAAAACTGAATTCACAACGGTGATTCAGCTCTCCAAACAGTTTCTCTCTTTGGAAGAGATCAGACAATCACAAGAGTTTTCTCTAATGAAAGATCAGCAATACCAGAATTATGTTTCGAAAAAACAGGAAGTAATGCGGTTCCTTAGATTCTTAATCATTCGTTTGAAGTTCCCTATCAGGGTACTCCAGGTCACATCATATCTTTTCCAACGGTTCTTTCTATTCAACTCGTTTCGAAAGTACTCTTCTTATAGTCATGAAATTGCGGTTACCTGTCTTTTTATGAGCATCAAGATGAATGATTGTATACGGAAATCCAGAGACTTGATTCTGGTGGCTCATGACATACGGATGTCACCTCCTCTGAGTAGCGATGAATCCGTTAAGGACGAAGCAGATTTGACACATGTTCTTGCTGAAAACAAAGTGGATGAGCAACGGAAAAAAGTTCTCTACTTTGAAAGACTCATCCTGGAATGTATCGCTTTTGACTTCAGACACAACAACATTGAAGACTATCTGATAAAATTTTCAAAAACTCTCATGTTGCATTCTCAGGTGGGATATCTAAGCTGGCTGGTATCCGTGGATGCCATGATGACTGAAGTGATCCTAAAGCAGTCCCCACATGTTATAGCTTTATCGAGCATAGTTCTGGCAAAGCTACTGTATCCAGAGATTTTCACAGACAAAACGGTTATTAACGAACTTGACTCTTTGGACCTGAAATACTCCCAGTTTCAGTGCGATAAGTTGCAAATTTATGAGTCTGTCAATGAAATGATGGAGTTCTACATGAACAAGAATCACCTTCAAAACTCATTCTTGTTTGACTACTTGCCCAAGGATTTGAAGTTTAACGACCTAGTTATCAATCTCAAACTGGAGCTTCCTAATCATTTCGATATTGCACCTAATAAGCGGAAGGCAGAGACAACTATCAATAAAGACGACTTATTCTACAAAGAGAGGGATTACGAAATCGGAAAAACTGGAACCATACTATTTGTGTACAATAACGATTAACTTTAATATTAAGCTTCTTTATTCATCAAATTCTGAATGTAGTTGATAGACTTCAAACACCATGTGTTAGATTTTCCCGAATCTTCAATCTCAGACTCGTTCAATTCTTCAATATCTTTCAGCTGGCCCTCAAGTATCGATTTTCTGTCATCCTGTGTGAGGTCTTTAAGAAAGTAAGGCGACAATATCCACCTGAGGTACACCCAAACTGCAGAGTCATCAGGATCTGTGTAATATGCATTTTGCAGGAAAGATAGTTCCCTGACCAGGAATGAATACTTGTCTTCAAAACCTTGAGCGTTTGAGTTCAAGAGCTTTCGAAGCAATTGACTTCTATTATGCCAGGCAGAATAATTGGAAATGTTCTCCTCTATAAGTTTAGTAGTATAATTGAACTCCTCAATGTTAGATACAATTACATCCTGTTCACGATCCATCTTATTTTGGACGAGTCCAATCACATATCTTCTATAAGCCCACACATGGTAATTTCTTGCATCCATGGTTAGCATTTTATTTATCAATGCCAGTTCCTGTTGTAGGTCAAACAGCTCATCCTGTTCTATCAGCCATTTCCTATGGTTCCAAATCCAATAAACTTTTGGGTACGAGCTGAGTTGCTTTTGGACAAACTGTAACTCCTTCAATATGAATGTATGAACTGCCTGGGAGTCTTCAAGAGCCCCAAAAACATGATTTGTGACGATGTCTCTTCTGTAATTCCAAATAGTGTACAATTCCGGGTTTAAGTCCAAAAGTCGGCTTGTTTGGGCTAAAGTGTTATCGTTAAAGATATTTTTCTCTTTGGATGCAAGGACATTATCGTTCAGCTGTCTGTAGTGTGAGATCTTGAGTGCATCTCTTTCCCTCTTCCGTCTTTTGGCGTCCTGGGACAATTGTTCTCTTTTAACTCCGTGCATAATTAGGAGAATGAATAGGAAAGGTTGATAGCGAGCGTTCTAGCGTTCGGGACTTGCCTTCCCCCTTAACTCTGTGCAGTGAGAGAGATCTTTCACAACCAATAGAATCAATGACAAAGTTTTCACTACAAAGGGCAATTGCTATTGGTTGCTGGTAAGCTATTCAGCAAGACAATTTACTACGATATAACTTAAGAACTTTCTACTGGGTTTTAAAGAAGAGGGATTAATGCTCAACTAGGTGCAATTCGACCTCTGGGTCAACTCAAAGTTTACGTTCTGGAATATCCCGGCTACATGTGATTTTTTCTACAACACTATGATCGAAATCTAGTTGCCTAAGATCTTCTTTTTACTGTCTATCCGTGCGTCTCCCATGTAACTCCCATCAGTAAATGGCCAACCTCATCGCTAAAATAAAAAACTAAAAAATAAAAAAAAAAATTCCAGATCTAAAATCCTCCTTTCATACATAATATGGCTAAAGAAAGAGGTAGAAGAAACTTGAAAAAAAACAAGGAATCTTCGCAGTCCGATGATGTGAAGCCCATAAAGCGGGAGTCTTCTCCATCAACAGAAGCAGCTCAAATAGATGTCAACACCTTTTTTGGGCTCGTCAACTCAGAAGAGCTGGATTATTTTAAACAGGCAGAATCCACCCTTAACGCCAATGCGTTCGAAAATAGTGAAGATAAGCGTGGTTTTGTTGCTAGTGTTTTTGAAGAAGCAAAGGGGAAAGAATTGAAACTAGTGACCAATCAAATCTGCTCCAAGTTGATGGAGCGGTTGATATTGAGTGGTACGGACAAACAAGTTAAGAGACTATTCAAAGCTTTCAACGGTCATTTTCTGTCCTTGGCTGTCCATAAGTATTCATCGCACGTTCTGGAAACTCTATTCATCAGGTCGGCCTCCGTGATCGAAAACGAGTTATTGAATAACTATCAAGAGGAAGAAGATGAGCAAGACGAGGAAGGTGGTGAAATATTTGCAACTATGGAAAACATGTTCCTATTCATGATAGCAGAGCTCAGTCCAACTATACAAAAATTGATCATTCATCAATACGGATCACATGTGATCAGACTTTTGTTGCTGATCGTAGGTGCTAGGGAACTACCCTCGTCAGTGATGAGTAATTCCGTCTTGAGGTCTAAAAAGTCAAAGATAGCAAGAAAAATGATTGAAATTAAAGATAACCAAGATTCTAATAGAGCATATCAAGTACCAGCAGGATTCAAAAACGAGTTGCAAGAATTGCTCAGTCTTATAGCCAAGGACAAAGACTCCAAACAACTGAGAGAGCTAGCCATAGACAAGATTGCTTCTCCTGTGATTCAATTATGCATTCAATTAGAAGGACTGGTTGACAAAGATAGAACTATTTGGACTACAATTTTTCCAGATGTTGATAACAAAGAGCCAAAGGAGGAGGCTTTTGTTGAATACCTCTTATCAGACCCTATAGGGTCCCACTTCTTCCAAGCAGCTATCAAATTTCAGAAACCAAAGACTATTCATCGCTTATATGACCTTTACATAAAGGATCGTTTGCTAAAGTTAGCAAAGAGAGAGACAACTGGTGCGTTCGTGGTTAAGGAGCTGCTTGGAAAACTGAAAGCCACTGATGTGACAGAAATGTTAGACATTCTTATTCCTCATTTGAGTGAGTTGATCGAAAAAAACCTAGAAATAGGCCAGGCTATTGTGGATGCTTCTATTGCCCGAAAAAATTACGGTAAGGAGGACATTATCTCTCAGTTTCTTGAGTTCTTTAGTGATGCCGATGTGTTGGAAAGTGTACTTAAACTTTCTGCTTCAACACTTGGAAACACTAAGAATGACTGGCCAACTGCAGAAGAAAGAAGACGTGCAATTTTCCTAGAAAAGCTAATTGAGTATGATGATAGTTTTCTCAATGCAGTCATTGCTGCACTATTAGAGCTTCCAGAAAAGAGATTTATTCAGATGTGCACTCATGGAGTGTTTTCCCATGTTGTTGAGAGTGTACTAATTATTGAAAGAGTTGACATTGTAAAGAGAAGAAGGCTGCTAAATATTTTCACAGAGCATGTAGTTACACTTTCCTGCAATGCTTATGGATCGCATATTATGGATAGACTGTGGCAATTCTCCGTCAAACTAAATCTGTTCAAAGACCGAATTGCACTGGCTCTTTTTGAAAACAAGGACAAAGTTAAGGACAGTATTTACGGAAAACTGGTCTGGAAAAACTGGTCTATGGAGCTGTACTGTCGGAGAATGTATGACTGGAAAAATCTTATTAAACAACAGGAAGCAGAGCAGTTTCCAGACCATAAAGGAACTCCCACCTTAATGAAGAAAAGACCACTAGAAGAACCAAAAAAGGTTGAAGAAAAGAAGGATAAAGGTAGGGGACGTAGAAGATATAACTAGAATTAATATATAGATGGCTTTATAAATCTATGGGGTATCATTTAGTCGTTTATCATAACTAAGAACAAAATCAGACTACTAATTCAACATTCTTGAGGCTTTGAGAGTGATTAAATCCGACTGACCAAAACTTATCTACAATTATTTCTATTTCAGTCGTAAATGTTAACGTTTGTAGCAAAATAATGACTACTCATCCAGTAGTCTCCCTTGAAAGGCATCAACCATAGAACTTAAAAAAATATACTAAATTATAACCAATCACCCCCACTGAGACTTATCGCTGATTCTCGGTATTGGAGATAGATTTGGATTTCTCGATATGGAAGTGCCAGAGATCCGCCTCGATGCAAAATTGCAAAAAAAAAAAAAAAAAACCCCTTTTCGAACCCAACACTCAACCAACCTGAAAATGTCAAAAGTTACTGCTGTTTCGGGTTCAGAGATCCAAGAAGGGTCTACCAAGACGGTCAAACGTTCTGGAAACGTTGCTTCTTTCAAACAGCAGAAAACTGCTATCGACACGTTTGGTAAGGTTTTCAACGTGCCAGACTACACGATCAAAGACATTTTGGATGCCATCCCAAAACACTGTTATGAGAGATCTTTGGTCAGATCGATGTCCTATGTTTTTAGGGACATTGCTGCTATTTCTGCAATTGCTTATGTGGGTCTAACTTACATTCCCCTGATACCAAATGAGCTGCTTCGATTTGCTGCTTGGAGCGCTTATGTGTTCAGCATATCTTGTTTTGGATTCGGAATTTGGATTCTTGGACACGAGTGCGGTCACTCTGCTTTCAGTAACTATGGCTGGGTCAATGACACTGTTGGCTGGGTTCTCCACTCTTTAGTAATGGTTCCTTATTTCTCCTGGAAGTTCTCCCATGCCAAGCATCACAAGGCAACCGGTCATATGACTAGAGATATGGTCTTCGTTCCTTACACTACTGAAGAGTTCAAAGAGAAACACCAAGTTTCTACTATCCATGAGATAACCGAGGAAACTCCTATCTACTCTGTTTTTGCTCTTTTGTTCCAACAACTGGGAGGACTCAGCTTATATCTTGCCACAAACGCTACTGGTCAGCCATATCCCGGTGTGTCTAAGTTTTTTAAGAGTCATTATTGGCCATCATCTCCTGTTTTTGACAAGAAGGATTATTGGTACATAGTGTTGAGTGATTTGGGAATCTTAACCACTTTGACCAGCGTTTACACTGCTTACAAAGTTTTCGGTTTCTGGCCCACATTTATTACGTGGTTTTGCCCTTGGATCCTGGTCAATCACTGGTTGGTATTTGTCACCTTCCTGCAACACACAGACTCATCCATGCCTCACTACGATGCCCAGGAATGGACTTTTGCCAAAGGTGCTGCTGCCACAATTGATAGAGAATTTGGTATTCTGGGCATTATCTTCCACGACATTATTGAAACTCATGTCCTACACCACTATGTGAGTAGAATTCCGTTCTACCACGCCAGAGAGGCCACTGAGTGCATCAAGAAGGTTATGGGTGAGCACTACCGTCACACCGACGAAAACATGTGGGTCAGTCTTTGGAAAACTTGGAGGTCCTGCCAGTTTGTGGAGAATCACGATGGTGTCTACATGTTCAGAAACTGCAACAACGTTGGTGTCAAGCCTAAGGATATCTAATGGATGTCCATTTTTAACGTATTTTGCTTTCTGCTTCATACTATGTTTTATAGAATATAGATAGTCTGTTTTATTTATAACTGAGACTCATAGCTGAGTCCAGTTCGTTTTATTACTATTTACAACAGTTTACCTTGAACTAGTTGAATCTTAGATCAACTGACTGGTCCTTGGTAAGATCGATAACAGTACCATCCTTCATAGTTAGTGTCCACTCTCTGATTTCGAAGGCATGATGTCTGCTATCCCTATTAGCAGCCAGTCTCATTACCCCTTGGGATTTATCTCCACTGACGTTCACGGTGAAATTGATATCTCCCTTCATAGTATTCAAAGGGCCTTTAACCCATGGAAATAGTCCAGCAAACGTAATCTCCTTTCCGATCAGATCTCTGGCTACCTGCGATCTTCTTAAAAAATACATCGTGGAATTCATGATGGGAGAAGAAACTTTTTCATAGTTGAAAATTCCAAACAAAGATGTTCCCATTACAATAACAAAGGCGACAAAGTACATTCTGTTTCTGCGAGGTTCTTTCAGAGGATCAGGAAGCTCATGTTGGACGGTCATAGGTCTTTTGCCCTGTTTGTTGAGTATCAGTTCATCTGCCTTATGTTGGTTCATGATTCTTGTAGTAGCGCCAAAATTTCTTCTAGAAACCATCCATTTGCTGGTGTTAACGAATGGAAAGAGCTCCATTTTGCTCAGGGGACGAAATATTTGCATTTCTTTGGGTTGTTATCCTGGATGAAATGGATTTGAGAGAAGTTATGGAAGGATGAGGGTCAAGGTCTTTCACCAGGTGGGCTCGAAATGTTTTATCTCCTCATCTCTTTTTCATCTAGAACTAGCAAAGACCTGTTAATCAGGCCCGAAATGTCAAACGTCTCCGGGGCTGCATCCCATAAGAAGAAAAATGGAATGCTGACAGTTTTGGAGGACCAGGAGCCTTCTATTTTACAGTGGTCTGCCATTGATCCTTCTGTGGCTGTTCCTTTGGTGAAAATTCGACTGGACTGTATCACAAGTTTGAGAGCTACCAACCCCAATTCAAACCAAATGATGATCAAGGTGCTATACAAGGAGTCTGACGGCACAGATGAAAAGACTGCATTATTTTCGTTCACAAACAGGAGTGTTATGGACAGCATACAGCGCACTCTTCAACAGGTAGTGGCAAGGAAAAAGGCTTCATCTTCCACACCAGGCGCTACTGCAACCAAGGATGCTGATGGAGTCTCCTCTACTGCAACTCCCAGTAGTCAGATCAACTCCGCAGATAAAGAAGATCTTTCCACCTTCCTAGATTCGGACAAACTTTTGAAAGATCACAAGCTGCAACAGAAGTTACTAGTTGAGAACAAGACCTTGATGATCACGTTCAAAGAAGCCGTAATGTCAAATGGATTAGACCCGGAGGAGTTTTGGAAGACTCGTTTGCATCTTCTCAGATCATATGCCGTTCAACAATCTCAGAAAAGGGGCCCCTATAATGTGCTTAGTACTATTAAACCTGTGGCAAGTAGTGATAACAAAGTGAATGTCACGGTAACAAGAGAAAAAATCCAGTCTATTTTTGAGCAATACCCCATAGTGAGAAAGGCCTATGATGAGAACGTTCCCCGATTAAACGAAGGTGAGTTTTGGTCCAGATTCTTTTCATCCCGTTTATTCAGACAATTACGAGGTGAACCTACCAGTAGCTACGATCGAGCCGATGTAGTCCTGGACAAATATTTATACATGGACCCTAATGCAGAAGAAGACACATCTAAAGAAAACATAGAGCACATAAATCCCCTGATCGACATTCAATCTAACGATCAAGATAATTCAGTTAAACTTGGAAATGCTCCAGATGTAACAATGAAAGTAAACAATGATAACAGAATAACTGGTATTATGAAAAATATGAACCGTCTTTCTCGTAGGATGCTGGCCAACATTAAAGATGGAAATCAAGATGAAACTCCTCAGGTTGAGCAACTAGAGGAACAACTAGACATTAAAGACCTTGAGGATGATGTTGAGCTAGAGTACAACGAACTGAAACTTCAGAACTCAAAATTGGTGCAAAACAAAGCCAATCATATTGACCAAGGCGTTTCTAATGATTACACCGAGACTATGAAGACATCGAAACAACAATTTCATGAACCGTTCAATTTGACAGATATTTATAACCCCAGTAAACAACGGCATGCTATTTTTGAAGTTTCCAAAGAAATCTCTCAAATAGTGAAGCTGAATACTAAGCAATATTCCCAAGGATGGCAAACGGCAAGCTTGAATTTTCAAGACTCAAAATCTTCCACAATAACTGACGCAGGCTCCGAAAATTTGAACATCTCAGCTGATGAGCTGGAGGAGTTAAGGCTTACACATATGACTTCCATCGAATTTTTAAGACATTTTTGGTCGCATCTGGAAAGCGGCAGCAAAGACAAACAGGACCTTTTGACCCTCAAGAAACTTTACGCTTCAGTCTCGAAGTGTATATCTCGAGTTGAAGCAGTGGTAGATAAATTCGAAGATCCTGCCTCTAAGCATACAGTTCGTGTAATAATGCAGCCATTGGTTACCAGTCTAAATAAGGCATTAGCAGAGTACCAGAAGGCAAGTACGGCGATGCTGGATTATCAAGAAAGAGTACATAAGTCAAGAACTCAAACGCCCGTTTAATAACTATTTATTATTTATTGAATATTATTACTCTCCTTGAACTTGTCCCACGCTTGATTCAGAACAACAAAAACGTTCTGGGCAATGAGTTTCTGTTCTGTTGTAACGCTAGATGAAATTTTGTCTGGATGAGTTCTGGCACATGCTTTCATATATGTGATCTTTACCTTCTTGGTGAGCACCAAATCTGACATAGAAACTTCTTTCCAGTTTGACTCAGCCCACAGTATAGTGTGCAATGAAGACAAAAGTGCACGCAAATTATCTTCTTTACCATTTTTCCAAGCATTAACTTTGGACTCCACCGCTTCATGAAGAACAAATTTTTCTTTTTCTTCTTTCTCATTTTCTAGAGTTTGTTGCTTCAATCTATCGATAGCCTGTGATGGTTTCTGGCTCTTTCTAGTCGAAAGGGAGGGGGAGGCATTTGGAGAAGGTTTCGAAGTCTGTTTTGGTATGGGTTTGGGGTTCAAAATGTTCAAACATCTTCTTTTACCATCCAAAATCTGTTTAGATGTTCCACCATTGGATACAAGTAAGTTGTAGGTGTCTAGTGCTTCGCTAAATTTTTCTAAATGCTCCAAAGACTCTGCTTTCTTGGTCAGTAGTTTGAGCCAGAAAGACTTGACGGGTTTGTCGTAACCTTTCAGTTTTAGTTGATTAAGGTTAGCAATGGAAAAGTTATCGAGGCTTTCCACAATTGCCAATCCTGATGTACAATTAGAAAGCGTCTCTCTATAATCCCCTAGTTTGAAATAGCATGTAGCAAGGTTTGAGTACGCAACGATTGAGAGAGGATGCTTTGCGGGTAACGATTGAAGAGATTGTTGGTACTTGATGAGGGCACTAGGAAAATCCCCATTCTTGAAAAGAGTGTTTCCGGAAGATTTGCTGTCATTGAAAGAGTCAAGTGGGATGGTCCCAATATCAACATCAATTATGGAGGAGCCACTCTGATTTGGGCTTCTGGAATCTACCGGCGTGCTAAATATGTCTAATAATGTTTCTGGGGCAGGGGATTGCGCAGAGCTATTAGGAGATAACTTGGGAGGTGCTAAACGTTCACTAGTAGCCGAAGGAACGTTTCTTTGTCTATTTCTATTTCTTGAGGGCAGTTCTTCATCAAACTTAAATCTAGATGCTGGTTTTTTTTGTTCAACTCTTCGAGGAGGGGCTCTTATATTATCAATTGCTTCTTCGTCCTCAATGTTCATAGATTGAGCTGAATATTTATGATGATTTTTCATCCATGCTGGCTGACCCGTGTTCTTTGCAAATTGTTTCTCTTTATAATTCTCAACCGATTTTGCAACCACGTTTTTTCCTTTTTCAAACAACATAGAAGCTTTTGTCATGAATTGAGTGGATAGTTCATTAACGGCGGCAGAGAAGTCTTCAGGCTGTTGAGGATGATGATGCTTGGCTCTACTATCAACTTTTGACATGATGTAATCGATCGCAGCATTCAGATCGCCGTCTTTCGTATGGTTCAAGGCATTGTTAGCTTCATCTACCGAGAACCCCATGTAGACCAACTCGGCTAATGAGTGGTCCCTCTTGGTGGAAGGAGGAGGGTTTGAATCTGACAAGCTTGGAGAGCTCGTGCCAGTTGATTGGGCAGAACTGGGGATACTAAGATTCTTCAACCGCTTTTCTGGCTGCTGTTTTGGCTGGAGTGAGTTTTTGACGGGTTGGATCGGTGCATTATTGAAGATATCGAACACATCGTCTATGGATTGTTGACTAGGATTGTTGGCCGTGAGATTGTTCGAAATTGTGGCGGCATGTACAGGATTTGGTTGGACAAAACTGGTAGAGCTCACATCCAACAAACTATCGGTAGTTTCTGAGGCCAGTGGTGTTGAAGTTTGACTGGACTTTGTAGTATCTAAAAGGTCCAACCCTGACCAGTTGTTTGCAAGCGAAGGTTGAGGTGTTGCCTGTCTGGATTGAATCTCTGACAAGGATGCCAATTTGTTAGGACTTTTGGTTTTTCTTGATGTCGAATTTAACAGATCAGCAAACACATCATTGTTTCTTGACATCTCACCTATCTTGCGGGTGTTTCGATGCAATAGGTTGCAGAGGTGGGATCACACTGAAATACATATAAGATAATATGGAGTTTTGGAGACAACTTATTACCCAATCTGGAAAACTAGTTTATACTCTGGGTCCTTTTCACTTTCAAGAAACCGAGAAAATTTTTTTTCTAAGAACATTCATATACATACAAAATGCATTTGATGTACACTATTGGACCAGACGGAAAGAGGATCTATACTTTGGAGAAGGTGACAAAAGAGGGAGAAATCACCAAGTCTGCCCACCCTGCCAGATTTTCTCCAGATGACAAATATTCCAGACAGAGAGTAACGTTGAAGAAGAGATACAACATGTTGCCCACGCAACAAGAGGAATAAATGAATAGTCACAGCGGAGACTGAGCAGTTGGACAGAGTATCTATTGGTTGTTTGCTTTTCCGTATATGGTTAATCGTATCCTATAGTCTGATAAAACACAGAGATCCCATGATCACCAGAAGAAACATATGATTAATAATTTGTATTATAATAAAGGACTGGATAGTTTCAGCTATGCTGTGTTGTCGTTGTGTGTGCGCAGTCGTAAGCTTTGTGGCTGCTCGTGATACATGGCTGATGGTAGATTTTCTCTCATACAGGATTTTCTAGGGATGAAGTTGCCTCTAGTAAGTAATTTGAATTCTTGATGTAGCTTTCCCACATTTGGGCCAATAATTCGATATCGAGGTTGCTCTTGTTGATTTCTTCCAAGGCCTTGTTAATAATGACAATGGACTCGTTCATGCGTTCCTAGGCGTGTTAGTACCAGAGGGGGAATGTTATCCAATTCAAGAGTCAGATAACCTAACTTACCATGTTATTGATGATTCGGGCATGCAGTGCATTTTGCACTTGCTCATGTGGATTCTCCATGAAGGGGTTTAATTAAAAGTAAGAGTCAACTGGTGTTCGTATATTTATTTGTATTTGGCGTTTATATTCTTTTAGGCCGAGGCCAGGCAGGGGGTCTCTTCGAGCGCTCACTGCATTACAAATTACATTCATCTCCCATCAAAAGCACCCCAGTTTAATGCTCAATATCGTCACGTTGGTGGCATTTTCCTTTGCAATGGGGCTTTCGTAGGTACCAATGTTTGTATTCAACTACTGGAAAACAGTTCGCCTTACTAACTTTAAAATTTCAGTTCATTTGCTTCAGGTTTGGTCCCGTTGTATTTGAATCTCGATGAGGTGCACATCTCCTTAGTTTCAGCCTTAGGAACGGGAATGATCATATCTTCTGCGCTCACCATAGTTCTAGAGGAAGGATTGGACGCTCTTCAATCATCAAGTTCTGAAATTTCAGCGTTCGGACCATCCGTTTTATTTGGTTTCATCGCTATGTTCCTTTTTGACAATTTGGGGAAGGCATTTAGATATCAGAACCTGAGTCTGGACACAGGAATCCAAGATAGGGACACCAGCGAGCATCTTTATTCAGAATCATCCCAATGGTCGAGTCTAGTCACATCTGTTCTCCGCTCGTCAACTACCTTGGGTCTCTGTATACATTCACTTACTGATGGTATAGCGCTTGCTTCCTCCATCTTAAGCGACGATATGAGAATTGGTGTGATAATGTTTTTTATCGTTGTTATTCACAAAATACCGTCGGCATTTGCTTTGACGTCTATACTATTGAAAGAAGGACTTCCCAACGATCTCATATACAAACATGTTGGGTTATTTTCCCTTTCTGCACCACTAGGGGCCATATTAACACACATCATAGTGAAGTTACTCAACCTTTCCGACTTACCATACTACACAGCAGTGCTGCTGCTATTTAGTGGTGGAACCTTTCTTTACGTGGGGTTCCACTCTTTAATGACAATTACAGACAATAGAGGAAGAATTTCAAAATTAGACGTTGGTCTAAGTATATTGGGAATGCTGCTACCTTTAGTATTTAGGATTCTGAAGGAATAGACAACAATACACGCATCTGCATCTGTCTTCTAACTACCTTTTATCCAGACTTTTTCTGTTAAGCCACTCATTTCGCCGACCGTGCAATTTGGATTTTGGCACTGAAGCCCTTTTCAGTACTTTAACAGTAACGGGTCCTTTCTTTATGCTGAGTTTTTGAACTCTCTTGAGACTCTTGGCCTTCAATAATTCATCGGCGAACTCTGTGTGATCGCCGCTAAAACTTATGTGTGAATTTTTAACTTGCGACTCTTGCGATTGCTGTGGTACCTTTTCCAAAGATTCTAATAGCTCTTCGGGCAAGAGCTCATCGATATTTTCATCAACTTTACCGTTCTTTCTCTTTTCTTTCTGCTGGTTCTGAAATTTCTCATTTAACTGTCTTCGCTTTTGCCTTAGCTTTTCTGCTTGTTCTTTTTCTATCTGTTTTCTTTGGAGTTCTATCTTTGTTACATTGTCCTTTGCTTCGAAAATATTCTCTTCCTCTGGAGCTTCATCACTGTCGCTTTCACTTTCGACCGGCTCTTGTGCAGCAACTGGTTTTGTGTCTTCTATATTTTGTGGAAGAGCCTTTGATTCTTCTTCTTCACCGAATTTGATCTTCATAGCCAGAAAATAGTGGTGTTCTGTCTTAGGTATTTTTTACTTCAGAATTTTTTTTTTTTTCATAGAAACATCGCGATGGCTTAAATAGATAATGACTTATAGATTACATGTACTAACTAATATAACAACAGAGCATCAATGTCAATCTCTTCAAGGTCTCCTTCATCCTTGACAAGCATCTCATCTGTAATTCTTTTGTTTCCGTTCCTTTTAGCTTCTTCAGTTATCATCTTGTTGTCCAAGACGGTCGCCAGGCTTTTAGAAATGCTGTTGTACTTTTCTTGGTCGATCTGCTTCAGATCAACAACAAGTTTGTTCTTTGACTCAACAAGTTGGTCAAATGATGATTGTATAATCTTGTCCACCTTCTCTTGGTCTTCTAAAATAGCTTTGCCCAAAGATCCCTCCCCTTCTTCATCCTTCACACTGAACTCGTTGACAATATTTCTTAAGATCTTGTTGAAAATATGAATGGAAGGTGATCTGCTTTGAAGAATCTTCTTCCAAGTACTATCCAATTTGGAATCAATTTTCGGAAGTGGGAGCGGCAAGTTGGAATCAAAATCATGAGTTTCAAAATACGTTGTAGTTGGTCTATCCTTTTGGGGATCGTCGACATCCATCAAATCTACAAATTCGTCCATCTGATCCAGCATTGCTTGAGATGGCAGGTAATCATCATTATCTTTGACGCCAATGAGATCAAACAAAAATGGCAGTTTTTGGTCTTCCTTAAAGGGAAGCATATGCAAAGCCATACCGTATACATTCTGATTCTTTGTTTCATCAAATTCTCTTTTCAATCCATTTGAGTCTTTATTTAAAGGAATATGAGCATTAACCAAAAATGGTATCAACGCACCCATAAACACACCAGAAGAGCTTCTCAGGGTATACCTGACAATACCCACACTTTCAACATCTAGAAGCGATTGGCACATGGCAGCAAAGGCTTCCCGATCCCGTGTAGATTCTCCGCTGATAAGCAGAGTTGGCTCTCCCATAAAGAAAAAGGGGGGCAATCTATCTTTCTTCACAAAACCTCTTATATCAATGCCAGAGTATGTAGGATACTTCAATAGTTCATTGAACGTGCTTGTAAGGGGAATCAAACTAGTTCCATAGCGATAGGTCTTCATTAATGATTCATTGTCTACTGGTACTTCCTCATATTTTACCTCGCTCTCATCTGTCTCTTCTACATCTTCCTTTCCGTCTTGCTCTTTCTTTATATCTCTTTCGTCACCCTCAGGAGTTATTCGCTCTTTGACAATACGATCTCTTACCAATTTGACAGATTTGGGCTCATCATCAGCCACATATCCCATGTGCTTAGCAGATGGCTTTTTTTCTTCTTTGATCAATGGATACCCCTCAACATTAATCACCAACGAAATGGGGTCACTATGTCGATCATATCCCAGCTGCGTAGAAAAACTCATATTCTCCAAGTCTATGCTATCAAGATCACAGCATATCCTTAATTCACCATTGAAAACTCTGGTTGGTTTGTAAATTTTAGGGATACCCTTTTTCCAGTCCTTCAACAAGTCCAAAGCTTTTTCAATGTTGATGGTGGAAGATTCGCTTGGCTTGTCGTTCGATTTGGATTTGATTTTTAATATCAGCTCATTCCACCTGAAGAGGTTTTTCTCTTTTAGATTGGTGATCGTTTCGTCATAACGTTTATTCTTAGGATCCAAATCGATAATCGTAAGTCGGCAGTTAAGGTCAACAGCCAAGACGCTCAACCCTTCAATTAAAGACAATTCCAGTTCGTTATTAGCCGTATGGTTTGTAAGAACAATCATATTGCATTTCCCCACTGATGCCTTTGTGCTAGTCTTCTTGGCCCCTGATTTGGTAGCCCGTACCAACTCCTCAAAAGCCAACAACAGAGTCTCTGATAGCGATCCATCTTCAATCAAGCCCTTTTCGTCATACTCCAAGGGTTCATGGTTGACATGAAGCGTGGAGTCCAGTTCCTGCATCAATTGATAAGATGGCATGGAAAACGAAGTGTGTATTCTACCTCGTTTGGGTTTGGCATGGATCAGTTCATCGTGGCAGGTAACTATGCTAATCTGATCGTTTTTCTTTCCCCTTGTGACTTTGCTCAAGAGAACACCTTTAATGTACTCAATTGATTTGTCTAGATTACTCACCAAAGGAGACTCATCTACCACAAACAAAGTCCATTCTTTATCCATTGCTGGGTGGTAAAGGCAAGGTGCACGGTGAAGATGAGATGCCAGTTGTCTGGAGAAAGATGACCTCGCGCCAAAATATTCATCTCACCCAAATTTAAGACACGACTTGGGACCTTTTAACAAATAGCCCAGACTTTCCAATGAAGAGATGTTGGATAAAATCCAAGCCCTTAGGATTGAAATAAAGGATTGGGAGTACCAATTTCTCAAAGATAAAGGCTGGAAACCTTTGGCGGAGGATATCAAGCAAGATGCCGAGATTCGACAGAAATACAAAGAATACAATCGGTATAAACGCCAACAGCAGGCGATTGTTACACCAAGAAAGGAAAAGAAGGTGCCTAGTATGTCTCAAATCACACCACAAAAACATTCACATTTACCAGAGCAAGAAATAGATACACCCAAGAATTTAGGTCCAACTCCTCAAGTATCTGGTAGAGTACTGAGCATTTTCGATATTTCACCCATCAAAAGACCTGCCAGTGGGGAAATATTCAGGACACCTTCTAAGAGCAAAAGACTGCAGTTGAGTGATTCTCCCACAAAATTAAAAACACCTCAGAAAACCCCCATTATTAGAGGACCGGTTCTTTCTGAGACGCCATTGTACCTGAGACAACAGAGTTTCAATATACAGGAAGAGTTGATGGCAAGCTCTCCGGACTTAGTTCAGTCAGAATCCCCACTTAAAGTGGATTTGGTGTCGTCACAAGAGACTCCGACCAAGGTCACTGACACTTTTATCGAACCTTCGCCTGTATTCGATCCAGTGAGACTGGTCAAAAGAAAATCGTTATACGAAATGTCAAAAGATCTAGAAGCATTACAGAATGAAAAATTGTTAATTGATGGAGTAGACGAAGAGTGTGTGGATGAAGAAGTTCTTAAATTAATGCAAGGAGAAAATGATTATGATGAAGAGGAAGAGGAACTTGGAGTAGATAAGAAAACAGAGACAAAGGTACAAGAAGACCCAAGTCATAGGAAAAAAGCCACACAGAAGCGAACTACAAGACGTGCTAAAATAAAAGCCCGAAAGTACCATGAAAAGGATAAAGAGCTTGACATTGAAGATATTACCAAAAAAACAGAAGAACCGAATGGGCAAAATCTTGTTGAAAAGACAGCGGATAAAGAACCAGAGATAGAATCGGGAACAGATGACGATAATTATGACGATAAAGATGAAGATAATGGAAATGGAAATACAATTTTCAATCCACCTCCTGGTGGTTATAGAAAAACACGCACCAATCTAGTTTCCACCAACTTTGTGAAGTACAAGCTAAAACGAAGAGGAAAGAGAAGAAAATGAGGAACTATTCGCAGATTCTCAAGGTTTACACAGATTTGTAACAGCATTTGCTGTCAAGTAACAGAATAGTGCTCTCAAGACATACATCAACAGCCCATAGTTTTCTGTGTAATACAGAACGAAGGACGTAAGGAGAAATGCACCAACCGAGAGACTACTCAACAACTTTTTGTGAGTTGAGCAGAATTGAACAAACCAGTTGGGACCTGAACAGTCTAATAGAGGGTCTGATTCTCTACGTTCTAAGGACGAAGATCTTGATCTCCATATTCCCCATCGTCTTCTCACATTGCCATATCCGGGGTTCTCACTGGCGATGGTAGCGTCATAATCTTCTAGGCTTCCAGATACATCTGGTGCTGGGACCTGAATTGACTCATAATTTACCGGAGTCCTACTGCTCACTGGGTTACAAGAGACATCACTGGCTATTCTTGAGTTGGCCTCTGATATTAGGGGAGACTCAGCATCTAGACCAATGTAATTCGATGGTTGAAGGATGTTTGGATTAGGATTTGGTGGAGGTGCTTTCAGCCAATGCCTAGATGGGAAGCTGCTAATTGTTGATTCGGTTGTGGAGCCTACAATAGGTGCAACAACTGGTAGATTTACGTCATTGTCACTCTCTGAGGTCTGTTGTTTATTTTTGCTAGATTTCTTCTTTTGAGTGCTGCCAGAAGTTCCAGGTCTGCTATTTGTGACCACTTTCTTTAGAATTTTCATAACCATTCAGATCGATTATAGACAACGGTAAATAGTATCTGAAGGATAAGGTTTGGTTTGTGATACATGAATTAGGGACGATATCTTCTAGTGTTGTTCGCGGCACTGTCGTCGCTTATCGTCTTCTGTACGAGAGAGAATGCTCTTGGTGAATATTTCACATCAAGTGAGATGACACTAACACTTTCTCTTGCCGCAATGCTGTTGCTCTTTTAAGGAGCTGTGTAACCTCCGTCTACACGAATGTCGGCACCAGTTGTGTAGGAAGATGCGTCACTGCCAAGGTAGATGTAGGCACCGACTAGCTCTTGAGGGAGACCTTCCCTTCCTTGAGGAATTATAGCCCACCATTTTTGACGCAGTTCAACAGCGGCAAACTTCGTCAACTCAGTTTTTATGTAGCCTGGAGATACTGTATTCACACGGGCAAATTCAGACCATTCCACAGCCAATGATTTAGAAAACTGTAGTACAGCAGCTTTGGCTGCGTTGTAGGGTGCTTGTAATTGAGGATAGTTGACAACATGCCCAGACATCGATGCAGTAATGATGAAAGAACCCTTTTTATTTTGTCTGAAATGCTCTCCAATGACTTTTGCGCAATAGAACACGGCATCGACATCCAGCTTGAAGACCTTTTCCCATTCTGCAATAGCTTCATCGTGAGGTAGATCCAAGATGGCACCAGAGCTCCAAGCCACACCAGCATTGGCGACAAAAATGTCAATTTTTCCGAAATCTTTGATTTGCTGCTCTATAGTCGATTTGACGGCGCTGAAATCTCCAACTGAGCACTTGTACGCTTTACATTTGACACCATACTTCGTCGCAATTTCTTCTGTCTTCTCAGCGACTGGCGTGGAGTTATACCAGATGGCCACATCGGCACCTGCCTGCGCATATGCTTCAGCGACAGCAAGACCAATTCCAGCGGATGATCCAGTGATTGAAGCCACTTTGCCCTTGAGTGAGAACAACGAGAGAGCGTCAATATTCACATGGTGGGGGTCAGACAGAGGCAATGTTGCTCCGCTGTCGGAGAATACGCTGGTAACTTTGGTTTCTGGCATCTTTATATATATTCTTGTGCTAATTAGCCTGCATGTAAGTAAGGGCACTGGGCTCCTTATATAACAGGCCCTTGGGCGGAGTAGCAAGGAAATGCATGAGACCCGGTGCATTCGAGGAACTTTCGGTGGTTATCCGAGGCTGAATTATTACTATCTATGACGTTATTTTCGGGTAAGTCCATTGGATTTATACAATTTCCAAAGGTTTCCAGGCGAAGAAAAACACGATTATGCGTGTAATTTTGCGCTGCGGTTGGCAAGCAGAAATTACGAGCCCAGAGCTAAAAACAGATCTTATGGTATATAGAAAGGCTAAGTAAGTATCACGTTTGAGTGGCTAACGGTCAGCTAGGCTGCTTCTCTCATTGATCTAACCGTCTATTCAAAGAACAATCTAAATAATATACATGAACAATTAAGTTTTTCTTTTTTTAGGAGCGTTTAAGAGTCGTAATTAGGTCCCTTTAAGCGGAATCCGTCTCGCTTTTTCCTATAGCCTATACGACGGAATAACCACCGTCCACTACCAAATTGGTTCCTGTGGTGTAGGTGGAGGCATTACTAGCCAAGTAGAGGTAAGCACTGGCGATTTCCTCGGGGAACGCTTCCCTGCCCATTGGGATCAAAGACCACCATTTGCTTCTGACTTCTACTGGTAGGAAGTCCGATAATCCGGTATCTAGGTATCCCGGAGAAATCGAGTTGACACGGGCGTTGAACTCGGTAAATTCCACCGCCAAAGATTTGGCCAGGTGAATACAGGCAGATTTGGCAGCATTGTATGGAGCCTGATAGTTTGGAACATTGACAATAGAACCGGACATCGATGCTGTGATGACCAACGACCCGCTATTGTTGGCCTTGAACACCTTACCGATGTTTTTGCAACAGTAGTAAACACCGTTTAGATCGACGTTCATGACACGGTGCCAGTTTTTATCATCCTGGTTTTCAGAGTTGAGAATAGATCCCGATTGCCATGCTACACCGGCGTTGGCGACGAATATGTCGATTTGACCATTGAACAGCTGGGAAATTTCTTCTATTGTCTCTTCCACACTTTTCGAGTTGCTGACGTCGCATCCAAAACTAACACATTTCACACCATACGTGTCAGAGATCTCCTCGGCAGTTTTTACAGGATTGTCGTAGTCCCAGAGGACGATAGTTGCTCCAACAGAAGCATAACACTCGGCAATACTTCTCCCTAGTCCTCTGCCCGACCCAGTAATGACGGCCACTTTTCCATCAAGGCGAAAAAGCTTCGATGCGTCAAATTTGGTGGATCTAATCTCATTGATGACCTCTGGTGTTGGTTGAGGCAAAGGTTTAGTGGAGTTGGTAACGTAAGACGTAGCGATGTGGGACTTTGTCATTTCAAATGTAGCTTTCAAAGGAAAAGTGGGAGACGTTCAGCTTAAATAGTGTTATAGTGCATCTCAAAAAAATTGGAGTACATGTAAAAAGGAACGGGGTTTTTCCGAGAAAGCTTAAACGAGCGACGGCATTGGTCTGAGAGGTGATTTTTTTATCTAAATTTGTGCTGCCAAATGAAATGAATACAAAAGAAAAAGAAAAGAAAAAAAAGGGATGCTTCTTTGCAAGGAAGTTTCAAGTTACGGAAAATAAAAAGGAAAACTGAGGGTCCAGTCCACTATTGTAATGGAATTATTGTATTTTTCAGCTATCCAATTTAGTTAGGCAAATTCCAGATCAGCCTCTATTCAAGGGATGTATAAAGGTGGCCTTAAATGGATCTAGTGCATCTCCACGCCTGTGCATATCCTTTATTGCCCCAGAACGTTAATGACACATCACACCCCTTACCACATGTAATTATTCGTTGAAAAAAACTTGTAAATTATCCAGCCATTCATGATAGAGATACTCATCAAACAACAAACTGTGGTTTACCAGCATTTGACAGAGTTCTTTGTCAACGTATTCGTCTAAATGAAATTTCAAATCCATCTGGTCGACCAGCTCGTCGGCGACTAAGCAATCTAGCTCCTGGAAATCATCCAGCATGTACATCAGGCTTTTGTGATATTTGTCCTCCATGGTAAGTGAAACTGATAGATTGATGTCATCGTAGTGAGAGATTTTGGTTATGTGGGGGTAGCTTCCAATTTGGAATAAAAGATGGATTCCTACCGCTTTCTTCAGAGTATAATCATGCAAAATCACGTTAAAGTTCATTAACGTCCCATAATCTTCCAAAGAAGGCTCTTCCAGATAAACACCATCATAATCATCACCGGAATCTTCTAGCAGAGTGCCCTCTTTACCTCTGGCCAGTTCATCGATGTCGAAAGCAATGAATATCTTCTTATCCTTATCTATATCTCGGGACAACAACATGAGCTTGTAATCTACAACGTTGAATGCGGATTCCGGCAAATTGAGATACTTGTGCAAATTTTCTATGTTAAATCCAGTCTTTTGTTGAAATTTACTCAACAATTCAGGGAATTGAGGCAATGGTACCGCTGATTCGATCTCATGTCTCTTCCTCTCATTGTTTATGGCAGTGATGATATGGTTGGTTGCACCCTGGATTTTAATGGACTGAGAGCTGGCATACCTCAATGCAAAAGACGATGCACTACCTCGGGCTAACCTCGTTAGGTGTGAGTTGCGAATCATCAAAAACGTGGTTGATTTGATGTGTATGTTCAAGAGCGACTGATCGATTGAACTCTTGAGAATCCAGATGTTGGATGAAACTGTTGAAGCACAGATGTCAGATGTCAGATTTCAAAAGGAAGTAATCAATTCTGATGACTCGATTCCCCAGTGTCCCTCCCCCAAAGTCTCCCCAGATATCCGAGTCGCGGTCATTGTCCACTCCACCACGACCAGCAAAATGTTGTGAAGACCATCATTCCCCCGGACATTTCTCGGAGTTTGTATCCAACGAGAGGACCTGAAATAAAATGACAGAGATATATTTTTTTCTCTCTCCATCACCTTGACAGCTTCAGGCGCATTTATGGGGAAACATAATATTCTGTCATTGACCCCAGTATTGAGGAAACTTAAAGTTCAGGAAGACCGCTACACGTTTGATCGGATTCTGAACCACTATGCTAAATTTCACCAGGCTAAGTTAAGCCTGAAGCAAATAGCTCAGTTTGGTCAAACCCCATCGACTCCACAAATTTTCAGGTCTTCCGTGTTTCTTTTAGACGAGTTACCGGTTCGTTTGAGTAAACGAATAACCTTGTTGAGAAACCCACCAGAGATCATACGAGAAAGAGGACTACAGGCCCCATTTTTGGAATGGGCTAGAACGTACGAAGAGACATTCATCCAAGTCTTGAAATTCAAACGTGCTTTTGGTTTCATGAATAACGAAGACGAAGTCACTCGCTTGGTTGACCGAATGCACTCGAAGCATTCGTATTCTAACGTAACTCCCATAACTACAGAACTGAAAAATCGTTTGCTGAAGGAAAGCGATTACTCAGGAACTATGATAAATAAAGGCGCTGAAAATGACAGCTTTTCCATCTTTGGTCTAATAGGCCTCAAATCATTAGCATCCAATTCTGCTGAAGTTTCAGGATTGAAAAAATATCTTCAAGTAGCTTATCGTTCTCATTCAGAGATCCATAGCTATCTGGAGGAGGTTGCAACTTTATTTCAAATGATATTGAAACGGCATAGCAATGATATACTTTCATTTACCAAGTTGTTGATGGAGCATACAGGAAAAAACCAGCTATCAATGAGCGAGTTCGACAACCAGAAACAGATCCATAGATACTTGAATATGTTGTTTAGCTCTAGAATAGGAACCAGGGTTTTGTTAGCACAGCACCTTCAATTGTTCAAAATGAGCACGGGAAAGCTCAGGAGCTCGGTTATGAAACAGCTGCAACACCAGGGAATGGCCGGAGTCATTGGTACCAAGGTGGTATTGTATGATATTATCAATGACGCCATTTACTCTGCAGAGGAAGCTCTCAACAGATACTTGCAGGAGGAGTCAACCTCGTCCATTACGGAGCCACCCGAGTTCGAATTGAACTGTGATACTGAGTTGACTGTGACATGCATACCAGCTCACCTTTGGCATGTGGTGTTTGAAGTATGCAAAAACGCTCTGAGAGCCACAGTGGACAAGTACATTCAGGAGCGTGACCCCAACAAACCAATGCATCCGATAGTGATAACAGTGCTTGAGGGAACAGATGATGTGGTGATAAAAATTGCAGATAGGGGAGGAGGGATCCCTCCAGAAGTGCTAAAACATATATGGTCGTACCACTACTCTACCAACAACACGGTAGATGCTGTTCAAAAACTTACACAGTCTGAGAAAGACCAATACACTCTGGTGAACTCCGCCCAACAGGGAGCTCAGGATAATGCACCAATGGCTGGCCTTGGCTTTGGATTACCTCTCAGCAAGCTCATGATCAGACATTACGGAAATGGTGATCTTCATATTGACAACCTGTACGGGTATGGATGTGAAGTTCATATCACCCTCAACAAAAGAGGGGACGGAGTGGAAAGGAAACTATAGGATTATTTCTTTGGATATAGTTGAATTGATACCTGGTCTTTCAATTTTTGATTAACATTTATCTTTATATCTGTAAATAGAACAACGAAAATCATTAACGAATCACTAAACTGATGACTGTTCTCGTTAATAGTCAAACTTTCTTTTCTCATCTGGTCTTTCAAGATGGCGACTTTTCACTACAACATAGTTTCGAAGACCAACGAATGGTTTCCAATTTGTAGGATTTGAGGAAAATACGTTCAGGCAAGAGAAGAGATAAAGATAAAGTCCCGTTTAGCTAATTCTTCCATAATGTCTGTCACTGTTAATCTATGTATACAACTAGTAACTAATCTATTTAAACAAATGATACATGAGTTCTTCTTTTTTCAACCTGCGAAAAAGGTTTGGATAAGGAGAATTGGTTATCAAGATGCTGCTGCATTGCCTGATATCCGTGCTCTTCACACAGTGCTTTCCCATCCATGACAAAATAGTCATCGTAGATCCGCACGGAGCACATCGAGCACACTAAACAATGCAGATGAAACTTTTCTAGCGCTTCATTTTCAAGGCATTGCCCTTCAATCACTTCATCACAAGTGCGGCATATGGACCCGTTTAGTTCATGAAAGTGCCTTGAGCAGTAAGGTCGATCGTCAAAAACATAGCATTGAGAAGATGATTTTTGGAAGGGAACCTCGCAAACCGAACACCCAAAACAATGACGATGCCATCTTCCAGATAAAAGTGAATCTTTTGACCAAATAGACTTTCCTGTAATATCTAAATTACATTTACGACAAGGACCTGTTCCTGGAGGAAACAACCTTGCTGGAGGCAAGGAACGCTGATTTGTCATCCTGTGGCCTTCAAACTCTATGCTAGTATCGTATGAGTAAACTCTTGAGCCAGAGTTGTTAATGGTGTCATCCATTATTTCTTCTTGAAGCGGCGAAGTCTCTGGAGTACCAGAATATGCTATGGTTTCCTCATTGAGATTGGAATCATTCAAGGGATCCCATACAGTCTTTAATTTCAATTGTTCTGCCTTATTAGCTAGATCATCCAAATCGTCAACATCAGCCTGCTGCCAAGTGATACTATTTCTGTCTTCGGCTTCGCTGATAATTTCAGTTGTTTCCTGGATTGTTGTCATTTGGCTTTGTGAATCTTTGTAGTTTACTTCCTCTTCATGGTACTGTATGGGGGTAGAAGATGACCCGTATGCAGGATTATATGTTCTTGGGGTGCTATCCGAGTTTGGGTAAGTTTTGTCAGATTTGAATTGTTCATCGCTGTCCTTCTGAGGGCTGAATAGTCCAGGTGTGTTCAAAAGAAATGAAGGAAGCTCGCTTTCTGCCATATCTATAGGAAGAGATTTACGGAATTCATGATTCATTCGATGTAGATGAGTTAACTGATCGTGCTCGCTACTATCATGACTTCTGTGTGGTGAGATCTCTTCCTTCGTATCTCCTTCGCTATGATCAATGTGGGTGTTCCCATCAACAAACTTGGAGTCAAATTCGTCCAAAGAATCATAGCCTTCATGATCTTCCACCGCATTATGATATTCTGAATCTGAATACTCGTTATTACTTTCACTATGGCCTAGAGGACTCCTTCTCTCTTGAAATTGGTCCATTCCGGTTTCCCTATCTGCCTGTATTACCGGGCTGTCTCCAGATGTAAATACCATGTTGTTGTTAGCTGCAGCATTTGGACTGCCTGTTCCAGATTTTCCAAAATTGAAATCAAGGCTCTGGTTGGTGAAGGCGGGAGCAGACAAGGGATGAGACGGTTCAGGCGAATCGTATGTCCTCACTTTGTCCATATCCAATTGCAGTTGCTTTCGATTTGCGTGCTTTGAGTTAAACAGTGGATTTCCCTGTTCTAGATAGTACACTTGAGTATCACTGTTAGTTGCCAGAGCAGGAGAGGTGAAGTTTCTGGCTCCCGTTGGCTGTGACAAATGGCCCCTCTGCTGGGGCTTGTACTCAGTAGCGCTTAAGGAGCGAGACCTGACCGATTTCTCACCAACTGCATTCAGTGATGGATTGGATGAGTTTCGTGGCACCAGCACATCAAATCCTGCTCTTTCATACACACCACGGTATCTTTTTTCTGTTGTCAACGGGGGAAAAGCTGAATTGAACCTGACACCTGTGGCTGTCAGCGGAGAGGCGTCTCGTATGAACTTCGGCAGCGTCTTCAGGTATGCAGGAGAAGTTGGAGGGCCATCGCCATTATTCTGAGCTGGCATTCTCTAGAAGCAAAGAGTGACGGCTGGAGCTCTGGTGGGAATGAAAAATAAAATACTGCGATAAATAGTATTTACGTGTTTTGGACCTGCTTAAGTAAACGCGCATCCTTGCGCCAAGCAAAACGGTATATTACAGAAACTCAACTAATCGATATGGCTGGCACACGACTGTGAAGCCGGAGATGAACTAGGCGTAGAGCGAGCATGAATCAGCCAAGTCAACAAGACGAACCAACGAGAGCGCCAAGATGCCGAATCCAAAGCAATCTTACTAATGCTATGAACCCGTACTAAGGCTCCGATAATTGCCAGTCTTGCGCCATCTTTTTCAGCATTGAAGTGCTTTCCGTTCTGTTCAAATAGTTGACGTTAGGTCATCGTCGTCCACTAGCTCCGCGTCCTCGTCAAAATTGGCTAGGGTATTCAACGACTGCAAATCCCCATTCTCTAGGTCTATAGCGTTCATTTGTTGTTGCATTTTGTAGTAAATCACATATGTTGTGGTGGTAAATGCTGTTGCCGTGATGAAGATGCTGAGTAGATCCACAATCTTTTCCCATCCCGTAGAGTTAGCATCACCAATGTTGTTGATCTTGTTACCGATAAATAGTGGAATCAGCAGTTTTGGTGAAGTGATCAAAGATGCCCCCAGCACGACTGCGCCTGATAGTCCTGGTACTGCTGCCAACGCTCCATTCGATAACGAATACGGAAGGGGACACAATCGAATCATGCTGAGAATAAACAGTGACTCTTTCCAATTGTCTCTCCCTGTTAAGATAACCGTTATCGCTTTCAGTCTGGGATGAGACTCTACCAATCTCACCGAGTAATCGTGCAACAGGTATCGAAACACCAAAAATGAACTTAAGGAACCCAGGACAGTACCTGCCATTAACAATGGCCAGCCATATGAAATTCCGTATACCATTCCACACAGGGTGCTCAGCATGGTATATCCAATCAATGGTGGGAAAGCAACCGTATATACCAAAGCAAACAAAATCAGCCAGCCGTACTCAAGTTCTTTAATTCCAACTGCGAATGACTGCAAAACAGACAGCAAGCTCTCGTGGTATATAAGTGCTAGCACACCAAGCGCCGATAAGACCAGAAAGTTGGACACTATAAGTGCCTTTTTCCATATCGGTTGTACTTGGTACCAAGAGGCTAACTGCGAGCAGTAAACTTTAGTAGTCTCGACAAAGCCGCGGTCCTGCTCTTCATCAAGACTTATTCCTTGATGCATGGTGGGTAGTCACAACAGCTGTGTGTATTGAAGACTTCAGTAACCAAATTAAGGCAAGCAAGGAGGCGGAGGATGAATCTTAGTATATACTCCTCTACAACACACTAGCGAAATTCCTAATCTAAAAGAATAAAACGGGGTGATTACCTAAACACTACGGTTACTAAATTCACATCATTAGACGACGGATTCCGTCAACAGTCCATTCCCCGGTAGTCTTGTTGATACGGCAACCAAGCAATCTTCTTCCAGTAATGGGGCATCTTCCCCCAGTCTCTTCATCCAGCTCAGAGCTTGTAAGGTGCTTGAAGATACATGTATAGCAAAAGACGTATCCTGTTTCGATAACCGCAGGGTTGGTGATCTGTTTGTGGCAGAGCGGACAACTGCCGTCTTCATTATGCGACTTCTTCAGTAGTTTCTTGATTTTTCTGTCAGAAAGTAAGTCCTTTGATAGGTTTACTGGGGGCGGTAGCTCTAAATCATTGAACGGATTCCTCGGTTTGTTCATCTTGGTAGCAAAATCAGACGAGTTCCACCATTCCAAGAACTTTAGCAAAAATATAGATGCTGGAAAGAGCGTGCCCCCTGTAACCAGCAATCCTTTCTTAATTGGCCGAGTGAGATCAGAGTACATTAAATAAAGTGACTCTGTTAATGTGATTGGCCGAATTCTATTGTTTGCAGAGCCTGATGTTGTTGCTGGCATTTTGTTGAGAAATTTGTCAACACGCTGTTCATCCAGATTGTAGTCATAGCTGTTCAATCTGGCATATTTCATTTTGAATAACCACATAATAATGGATGGCGATTTGAACGTGCCTGAAAGATACAAGACCTGCAACAACACTTGGATTGTAGTCAATGCACTCATGAATGAGGGGTATATCTTTAAGAAATAGTATTGAACAAAATGCTTGAAGCTTTCCTTGGGGTCTAGATTGTTCATCATTAGCTTTGGATATAGCTTGTCATACAGATGGTCCAGTTTATCTCTAATGTAAGGCACACCTACAATCTCAAACAGAGAGACAGCTATTTGCATTTTTGAGAGTCTTCGTCTCTGTTCGAGTAAGGTTGGAACCTGTGATTGTAGTCGTTCAGTGGAGATTGTTTGATGGTTCCGGACTTTCTTCAAACCATAAAACTTATCGATAAATGTGGAGTTCCAGTGGCTCAGTTGTCGAAATTCAATGAATCCCCGAATAGCCAGATTCAGTTCATCAAAATGGTTAGCCACCTTTAGCAAGTACCGAGGATATCTTTGCGTATAGTGGATTAAGATATATCGTATGGAGGGAGTCAGCAGTTTCTCAAGCTCCTGCGCAGAGATTATTTCAAACAGAGTAGGAGTCTCTGAGTCAAGAGACCTTGAGTCCAAATTGGAATAAAAATCCATTTTTGGCTGGGGTTTGTTATAGAGAAGAAGGAAAGAGTTCTGAAATCAGCGGAGGGTTAGACATCCATAACCGTAAGCGAAAACAGAAAAAAGCATGTGGAGAACTAGATAGGAGTTCGCGCTAGTCAGGACTAGAAACGGTATAATGTTGCTCGACTACCTGGTTTAGTTTTAATTGTTTATTAAGAAATGCTAACAATCACTATCACTTTCATCATGATTATCCCATTCAATGTAGTTGGGACTGATCACCTTAGCTGTGCGTCTCAGGAATAATGGATCAAATGGAAAGTATGCCGCTAGATCTGAAAACTCTTGCTTGGACGTTAGATCCCATGACATTCCTGAACCCGTGGTTGAGTTGGCTGAGGAAGAAGTTCCAGTCAGCCCTTTTCGACGTTCAGATTTGTTGGATTCTATGATGGAATAACAGTAACAGATATCTTGTTCTTGTGAAATGCGAGCAAAAATGAGGACAACATTGTCGTTGCAGAACTTTAGGGGGTTGAACTTAGACATTATGACCCTCTGGAAGAACTTGTCTAGGTTGCATTCCCATTTGTTGGTTTCAGTTTTTAAAGATGCATGTCTGAAGCAAAATATGTAGAGTACTGTTTGGAATACAGAATAAAACATCTTGAATCTATCCATTCCTTTGCCATCGTTGATTTCTTCTTCTCTTTCATGGATATATTTCTCTATCCAGGAGATCAAATAGCTGATTATAAACACGATTTGAGATTTTGATATGTTTTTAGCCCTTCCCATGTATGAGGAGAGGTACTGCATTGCCTTGATCCTTTTGGAAATCATTTCTTTGGGCTGGAAAGCCACATCTATCAAGGTAACTAAAAATGAGTCCATCAGTTCAGATTGGTATTGTGTGACATGAAATAGGAGATATTGGACAACTTTGGTATAATGCGTGGGTAGGATATGGGTTCTGAACATTGATATGAGGTTGTTAAACGCTATTAGTGGTTTATCATCTGCTGAGATAAAATATGAATCAGTCGTTTTCATCAGGATTATCATAATAGAGTCTAGTTTGGAGGAAAGATCTACCACGTTGATAGCCTCTGGCCCTTCATCGAGCGCAATACTCTCATCATCATCTTCATCTTCCTCTTCCTCGTCAGACTCATCGTCTTCACTTGCACTATCAGGTTCATCGTCTTCATCATCTGAACCTTGAATGATAGCCAAGTCTTCATCGTCAGCTTCCTCAATCTCATTTTGTAATTCAACGTCTAATTTTATGCAATTTTCCACTATTAGGCTCCAACAGCTCAGACTTAACTGCGGGCAATACTCACTGACAGTGAGAAGATTTTCAACGTAATGAATGAGGTACTTTTTCTTATCGTTCCTATTTGGAAAATTTTTGGCCAGCTGTTTCTGAAGGACATTCGTGGAAGTGGGCACCACAGAGATGATATACTTAAGAGTATCGTGGAGAAGGCTAACGTTGCCATTGACGAAGCGAGACACCAGTTTAGAGACTATCTCTATCACCCACTTGGGTGAGGCAGAAACCAGTATACAGAGAAACTTGCAATAAGCTGTGTTGAGCCCCGAATCCTTAGAATCGACATTAAGGAGGCCTTGAATCAGACCATGGCATTTGCGAGTGTCTATCTTTCCAATCTCACTGTTTAGGATGTTGAATATGGTAGTCAGTTGATCAGTTTTCAGGCTTTCAGGGTGAGATAGCGGCAATGAAAGCTTGTATATGAGCTTATCCATCTTATCCAGACTATCTTCACTGTCTAAGGAGTCTATGATAGATTTGACATAAGATTTGATCATTTTGTCAGAAAATGACGCCGTATCAGACGAGTCTATTCTTATCCTCTTTGAATTGGACTCACCATGATCATCTATACTGTGTTTACTATTTGGCTGTAAAGACATCATCGTTTACCAGCTGACTAGTAGAGTTTAATTTTCTTTTTTTTTTTTTTTGCCTTTTGTTAAATTTTTTGAGAAAAGTTCTCCCTCGCGGTCTTCCTATTTCGGTGGTAACTTTTGGTGATCCGAGTTATGTAATCACAGTGCCATGAGTGTTTGAAGGGGAAAAGTAAACACCTTTTCTAAGATCGTTGATAGTCCAAACCGAGCTTCTAGTGTGTTCTCCTTATTGATTTTCTGCCTAGATTTTACAGTTTCCGTGAATGTCATTGACGATAACTTCTTAAGCACTGATTGATAGTGATAAACTTCCCAGCTCTTCGCGCTCGTATTACGGTACGGTTTCTCCAGATCTTGATACGACATTTCCATTTGCCACTCGCAGAAATGGTTGACATTAAGGCTGAATTGGCATTATTAGACCAAGTGGAGCTTCGGCTCACGCTTCCTGATACCCAGGATAAGTTTGAGAAAGCACTTGGTGTTTTTTTATGCCCATTGCTGCTGAAGTTCTATATTGATGAGTCCCAGATCCATATCAAGCTATACAAGTTTTTGAACCACATCTCCACCAGATACCAATCATATCCCAGTTTAAGGCTTTCGCTGTCAAAGTTGCTGGACCAGCTGGAGTCTCCCACTATTTCGAAAAGATATGACGACCCTGTGTTGCACGAGAAGGGAATCAATTCCGTTGCCTCTAACACCCTCATCTTTGTTAATAAAGCCATTGACAGACTCAACTCTCAGGAATCAAAGGAACACTTGGACAGACTGATACAGTTGATTACGACTATACCCAATGTGCCTCAATTAAAGTATAAACTGTACAATATAGTGATCAAGATGCTAATGAAGATAGATAATTTCTTGGACATCAAGACTGGCCTGAATCCTGAACAGTTTCAAAGTTTTGTCGAAATCAGTAACAGATTTCTACTCCTACCAGGTTTACCCTCAACAGAAACAGCAGTAATCCCGGGTATACCCCCGGAATCCATTCTATTTTTTTCAAAGTTCTCCTTAGATTTCACGTTTACTCAGAATAAGATAAAATTGTTGGAATATTTCAACTTTGTAAACATTCCGAACAGTCTGAAAGTACTTCCATTTTTACTGGCTTCATGTGCATCTAAAGATAATACGCTTGTGGGAAATGCTGAGACTTATTTGCATCGTCTTCAACTTCCAACCATTCCAGACCAAAGTGTTCTACAAGTCATTACCGATCTTTTCATAGCAAAGAGTACCCCTCCCTTGTCGGATACATCGAAATTCAAGCTGCTCTTATTTATCTGCAAGCTGGATGATATATCCGTTCTTGAAATTTCCCAGTTTACCACTATAACATTAGAGGGCTTGCAATCTGAATATGACAAATTAAAAGAGTTATGCACCAAGTTTATTGATAAGTATATGAATGTTGCAAAGACAAGCGAGGAGAATGTTCAATACTATAAGAAAATATCAGATCTGTTGATCAGCAATATTTCGGCCGGTAGCTTATCTGGATATCAACGGTCAGCCCAGAGTATTTCTTCTAGCATAAGGTCTTTAACTACGATTTTAACGAACTATCCTCAAATTTTTGCTGATATATCGGTTTTATTCAAGTTGATCGATCTCTACAAATCCTACTCCGACAAAGAAACTAAGCAGTATTTACGTGACTCCATCAATACTCTAATACGTTCGTTTAGAATCTCCGATAAGGAAGATGTCGCCCAATATTGCATTACCAATCTTAACCAAGAGCTTGATAAAGACTTGACCTTTATTTTCATCAACCTGTTGAACCGATCTCTCCCTTTCCAGGATCCAAGAGCCAGAGCTTGCACTATTATTGCTGCTTCAAAAATAGAACAGAACCTTTCACAGTTTTCAAGTTTTTTAAATCCTTATTATTTCAAATTAGAATTTCCAAGCGAAGATGTAAAATTTCCTGACTTTGCTGATTTTATTTCTCTCGTCGCCGAAATATCTATTCCTGAACCAGCACTATTTCATGTCCTCAATTTTGCTTACAACTGTTTGACTGTACCGTACTTAAACGTTGAGCTCACCGAAAACTGGGAAGTTGTTTTGAGTTCAAGACAAGAAGATTTGACCTTCCTACTTCAAGAGGTAGCCAAACACCAACCAAAAGAACTGGAAAGATTTGCGACCTTGCTCTGCCAGACTGTTTGTATGAATTCAACGTCAATATCCCAAAAGCTTCGTTTATTCAAAATCCTTCTAGTTGTTTCTAGCTTGGAAACTATCAATCTAGATGTGAAGTTTTTATTGGATCCCAGTTTCCATATGTACAATTATGAATTAGTGGACTTGGTACTGCACGTTGCAAAGCCTGTCTCTCTTGGCGATAAAATTTTGAATTACTATTTGGATGTGCTTAATTCCGTGGCAGCAGGGGAGAATAAAATGTTTGATGAATTAGTAGAATCGGTTTTAGCAAGTTTGGATTCACTAAGTAAAAACAGTTCTAACAATGAAGTAAACTTTCATCTTCATTTCTTATATTCCACGCTTCAAAAGCTATCTCTATTCAGTGCTATCTCAAAGGAGTGTCTTAAAAAGGTGTTTGATCAACTGATTAAAGATCCAGTCTCTTCAAAATTAACCATGAATGGAAGCTCGAATGGAGATTATTTTACTACTTTATGCTACGCTGTGTCTGACGAAGAGTCTTATGATCAAATAATAGAGCTGATAGGCAAAGTGGCCAGCAATAGCTCAAAGAAGAATGACCAACTCTTTGTTAGTGGTGATGCCTTAAGCATTGCTATTAACAGACTGACTACCTTTAAAGCACTTCCACTTCAATCCCAACTGTCCTTTTATGAAACATATTTTCAGAGAGATTTCAGTATAAGTTTTGAACCAATTACCGAATCATCTGACGTGCTCAATAATTTCATATCTCATCTTACTTCACCGTTTGAAGATGCCCACAAGGATGCTACTTTTATCATTAGCCAGTCGAAACTAAAAGCCCACACAATATGGCTTTTCTGTTTATTAGGAGATATTCTTCTACCTAACAATACCAAGAGTTTGCTGATTACAGTTCATCTTGTTTTTGTTAGGATGCTATTCAACTATTACAAATGTTCAAGCAATGTTGATTATGAGGTAATTCAGGAATGCTCCTTGAAAGGATTATTTCTATTATATACAGTTTCACCTTTTCAAAAAACTTTGCTTGAGGAACTTCAAGTTGCTTACAACCAGAATGTTAATAGCAACAGTAGAAGCGTATTTCAGCAGGTTAACCAATCAGTGTCAACTGTATCGTCAAAAACTTTCAAAGAACTTATCAGATTGAGTCTTGACTTAAATGACATAAAGTACGTGATCAATTTCTTGAATGTTTTGGTTGGCGATGCTGTTATTTGGCCACCGATCGAATCCTACTACCATGATAAATCAAACTTGCCGAAAAACAGCTTTTCCCTCTCTGAGGAGACTAATCTCAAGCTAATATCTAAATTGTACCCACTTCAATTTTTCCCTGATTCAAACGTTAACACTATCCTCAAAAAAATTTGGTCCTCTTTGTATTCTTCCAATGACATACTGGCAAATTCTGAGAGTATCTTAAACAATGTTGTCGCTGGATTCAAAAACAAAGATTGGAAAATTAGACACTGCAGTGTTCTTTCTTTAATTGAACTTATGAACATCCTAAAGTTCCATAGCTACGAGCAGAAATTGGATCAAATCATTGACGTATGCTTCAGATCTTTGGACGATGTAAAGGATAGTATTCGAACAGAAAGTGAAAAGCTTAACAGAAAGCTAATAGCGGTAGTAATCAACAATATAAGCTTGACCAATTCTGAAGAAATTTTGGATCATGTTATTCCATTTTTACTGAGTAACAAGGGTTTGCTTAGTGATTCTAAGGATATTCAGGGATTTTCTCTCAATACTTTACTAAAGTTATGTTCTAATGACCGGATTACAAAATATATCTTGAAGTTCATTCCAGAGTTGGTAACTACTTTAATTCAGCTAATATCCAGCTTAGAACCAGAAATGGTCAACTACCTTTATTTAAACGCCTCCAATTATAATGTCACGACAGAGCAGCTAGACACTCAAAGGTTGTCGATGCTGAACAACTCACCTGTTCAAGATACGATTGAAAAATTAATCGATTTGATTGATCCATATGACAAGCATCTTGTGGATCAATTTTTTCAAAGTTTCAACAAATCAATTCGAAAGTCCGTTGGACTGCCATCAAAAGTCCTAGGATCTAAAGTTCTCGTCTATATCTTATTAAAAAAGCCAACAGCAGTTTCAACCAAAAACGGAGATTTGTTACTAAAAACCGTGGCAAACCAAATATCAGATCGTAATCAAGCCGTATCCACAGCATATGCCATTGCCATTGGCCATTTAGTACGATTTGCGTCCTTCAAAGTAGTTAGAATATTTTTGAGTAACACTTTACTTTCGTGGTACTTTGAGTCTAACATCAACGAGGATTTTAGCTCCTTTAGAAAAAGACTATTAGCAAGCTTGGTTATTGATTCCATTTTCAAAAACAGTACTAGTATTGCGAATAGTTTGAGATCCCTTCTGTTACCGCTTACTTTTATCGGTAAACATGATATTAATCCGGAAGTTGCGGAAAGTTATGACAGTGTCTGGCTAGATAATGCTAACGGTGTGACAACCATTAAGCACTATCTTAAAGAAATTTGTGAGATGTGTTTACAAAGTATGAGCTCTCAATCACACAGCATTCGACAAATCTGTGCCATCAGTGTTGCAGATGCTTGCACTAAAATTGATGAAACTCCGGCTGATTTTAATTCTCTGCTCCTGACCCAAATATTTGAAGTTTTGGTAACTGCATCTCAAGGCAGGTCATGGGACGGAAAAGAAGTGGTTATAGAATCGTTAGTTTCTACTACCGTCAAGTTCAAACAAATGCTAAAGAGCTCGGAAGACAAAACAGCAATCAACAGCGTGAATATGGTTCTAATGAAGGAGTTGCAAAAGTCAAAGAAGACTAAAAAGTATGCTATCATTTTACTGAAGTCGGTCTCACAATACATATCACTATACTCCTCTACTGAAGAAGTGGAAGGCCAATTGTTGACCGATGTATTTTTGAGTACATTTGAGGAAGTCTACAATGACTCTTATATGCAAGATAATAAGGAACTAGACGACGAAGGTGATGTTGAAATGGAGCCAGAAGGTGTAAAATCTCAGTTGATCAAAAAAGAGGAGTGTAAAGTTGAGCTTTTGCAATCTCTCGCAAACTCTTTTACGATACTCAACTCACAGACATACAACCACAGACATTTAAATTTGCTTCTGAGTTATACGCTTGATCTCCTAGATAACAATAACAGTACAGGAAGTACCTGGAGGTCGCAAAACTGCGCAAGCATGGTCCTAAAGAAAGTTTTACAGGTGTTTACTCAGTCTTTACAGAAAGATAATGGACTGCTGTTATCTGCCGAACTTTTAGAAACACTATCGAATGTTTGGGATAAACTGTGGAGTGTCATTAGTGATGGGCCAGGTGTTGGAAATGTACAAGTAATGCTAGTGAGAGCAAGTCATGAGTTTTTGCAGTTCCTGCGATGTGTTAAAGAGTTTGATGGATCAATTATAGGTTTGGTCGCAAAGTATCAAGTGGCTATTACCGAAAGATTGATAGGATTATCAAAGTCAGAAAACACAAGCGCAATTTTACAAAATGAGATACAAGCAGCTTTGCATTGATTAGGTTGGAAAGCCAATTAAAATTGTTACTCTACCTATATAAAGCTATTCAGTGAACTAAACAATTGAAACAGATTAACCACCTCTCAATCTCAAGACCAAATGAAGAGTAGATTCTTTCTGGATGTTGTAGTCAGATAGGGTTCTACCGTCTTCTAGTTGCTTACCAGCAAAAATCAAACGCTGTTGGTCAGGGGGAATACCCTCCTTGTCTTGGATCTTGGATTTGACGTTATCAATAGTGTCTGAAGACTCCACTTCAAGAGTGATAGTCTTTCCTGTTAAGGTTTTGACAAAGATTTGCATACCACCTCTCAATCTCAGAACTAAGTGAAGCGTAGATTCTTTCTGAATGTTATAGTCAGAAAGAGTTCTTCCGTCTTCCAATTGCTTACCAGCAAAAATTAAACGCTGCTGGTCTGGGGGAATACCCTCCTTGTCCTGGATCTTGGACTTTACGTTGTCGATAGTGTCGGAAGACTCTACTTCAAGAGTAATGGTCTTTCCTGTTAGAGTTTTGACAAATATTTGCATACCACCTCTCAATCTCAGGACCAAGTGAAGAGTAGACTCTTTCTGGATGTTGTAGTCAGAGAGGGTTCTACCGTCTTCTAGTTGCTTACCAGCAAAAATCAAACGCTGTTGGTCAGGAGGAATCCCCTCCTTGTCTTGGATCTTGGATTTGACGTTATCAATAGTGTCTGAGGACTCTACTTCAAGTGTAATAGTCTTTCCGGTCAGGGTCTTCACGAAGATCTGCATACCACCTCTCAATCTCAGCACTAAATGAAGAGTGGATTCTTTCTGAATGTTGTAGTCAGAGAGGGTTCTACCGTCTTCTAGTTGCTTACCAGCAAAAATCAAACGCTGTTGGTCAGGAGGAATCCCCTCCTTGTCTTGGATCTTGGATTTGACGTTATCAATAGTGTCTGAGGACTCTACTTCAAGTGTAATAGTCTTTCCGGTCAGGGTCTTCACGAAGATCTGCATACCACCTCTCAATCTCAGCACTAAATGAAGAGTGGACTCTTTCTGAATGTTGTAGTCAGAGAGGGTTCTACCGTCTTCTAGTTGCTTACCAGCAAAAATCAAACGCTGTTGGTCAGGAGGAATCCCCTCCTTGTCTTGGATCTTGGATTTGACGTTATCAATAGTGTCTGAAGACTCCACTTCAAGAGTGATAGTCTTTCCTGTCAGTGTCTTCACAAAGATTTGCATTTTTTATAAGTTCTTAGTACGCTCTAGTAAGGAATACAACTTACAATTTAGAGGCGAATGGGGGGGGATCTTGTGACTATTTATATTCCCTCTCAAATTGGTAAGGGTGGCAATCCTAAACATAGACCGACTTTTGGCACGTGAACAAAAGAGTACAGAAATGGCAAAAGATAAAAAAAAGAAACGCGAGATTAGATAAGGCTGACTGACTTTCTCGTTTCTCAGTCTATCAGTCGGGTGCTGACAACATCCACCATCCCATCGTTGCGCTGTGATTTATTCAACGAGATGGAAGATAACGACAGGGTGAATGGCAACATTGAACCAGAAAGCCAAACCCTTCCCGCCTCAGGAGAGAAAATTTTCCGCCAGCAGAATAACGAACAAGGAATTCAGGTTCCCATTTTGGAAATTCTTAGAAGGTTAAATAATTCCGGGTCGTGCATGAGATAATGTCACGATAAAGCAACAAAAAATTGGGGTCAAGTATTTACTGAAACAAGAATAACGGGAATTATTCTTCGGTAGTGTAGGGCTCATTATTAGTATTAATTATTAGTGTAAAAAGGGTTATTAATATGGAGACTTGGGCTCGTTGCCATTTTGGGTTTGGGAAATACTATTGATGTGGTAGAGGAGGATGATGACAGGGGCGAAGCAAAAGCTGAAGTCGGCATGCTATCCGTTCGGCTTGTCGTCACCTGTGAGTTTTTAGTTTTTTTTGTGGGTGATGTCAAACTTCTTCTCAGTTGCACTGCAATTGGACTAAGAGATGGACCCGCTTCGTCTATGACATGTAGTACGGACCTCTGCTTTCTTGGGCTTAATTGGCGACTGTTCTTAATTGGCGACGCACTTTCACTTAGAGAGTTGCTGCCAGCTTCTTCTTCGTCACTACTCAAAATATTCTCAGAGTTGAACTGTCGAGGAGCACCAGATCGGGTTATGTCCAGACTCTTAGTTGATCTTGGAGCAAATTTAAAGTCTAGAGCTTCAGTCATTTCTTCCTCGTCCGAATCAATGTTTGAGTATCCTTTCTGTGAATTCTTTTTAACTCCTGGCTTTGTCATCTGTGTTCTCAACTTATGGTAGTCTTCCCTTTTGCCTGCAAGTTTTTGCTCTTCTGTAAGCAGATACGACAGATATCTCGCTTTGTTTCGTATGTTAAGACTCTGTACCTCTTCGTCGTTGTTGGTAAACTCTTTCAAAGTGTCTATCAAATAACAATTCCTTTTCCAGTACTTGACAAACTCGTTGGAACCGCTCTGTAAACAAAATAAAATCACAGTCAGACTTTTCAGCAAACTCCTCCAATGCTTGTTCTTGGTTTTCAGCACTCTCTTACGCAAGATGGTCAGAATTATCTTGAGTTTTTGAGCGTCAAACGTGTGCTTACTTATGTATTGTAACTCATCGGCTGTAGGACCCCAGGGGTCTTTGTTGGTAGCGTGTTTGATTCGCAACTCGATGTTCGAAGAGTTCTGGAATATCAGCTTCATCCTATCCCCCAGCCCTGGGGACTCCCTCAAATAGGATTGCCTTATCATTGGCTACAATTGGGATGACGGAAAATGTGGAAGTTCCGGCAAATAAGAGCATTTAAAACGGATGTCTGATGTTCTTCAGGACCCATTCGCGGTTACTCGGGTTGACATTTGATTAAATCTCAATATATATAGTATACAGTTTATATATGCTACCAAGGTCGATGTAAACGGTCACTGAGTTAATTCTAGTTGGAGGATCGATTTATCATTGGCCACAATTATATCAGAACCTGATGCAAATTTAGCTTTCGAAATCGACGGAACTGAAGTCTCGGCTGCTTTTGTCCAGCTCTTGGCTTTCTTGTTGTACTTGAAAAGTATTATGGAACTGGTGTTCGAGATACCCAGAAGCGTACTTGTAGGGTCGACAGTAAAGTCGGCAACTGTCAGCTCACCGTCGAGTTCTACCGTGTTAGCAATTGCCCCCTTTCTCAAATCTATGACTGCAATGTTCTGCCCGTATGAAGCGAGTAACCAATAACCATTGGGTCCAAATTGCAATTGTGTGATACTATTGTCTTGTGGTATCAGATCAAGAGTCAAAACCTGTTCACCTTTCGACAAGTTGTATATCTCAATGGTGTGATCATTCGTACCAGCCACCAATTCACCATCTACGTGAATGTCCAATATCTTGAAACTGATTGGAATTTTGTAGACAAACTTCTCCTTCTCGATATCGTATATCGTCAGGAAGTCCAAAGTCTGAATAATTAGTAAAGGCAGGGAAGGATGCGACTTTACCATCTGAATCTTTTCCACTTCAACTGAGTTTCCAGTTTCAAGCACTATTCTAGACTCAGATGAAACATAGGCAGTATCCTTTACCCAGCCAAATGATACGGTTGGTCCTTTAATCTGATCAAATCTATATCTGATTTCTCCATCCTCGTTTTGGACCAATAAAGCAACATAGTTGCTGAGTGTAATAAGGGTTTGGCTATTGATCTCGTTTCTCTCAAAGTCTATAATATGTAAGTCTTCAATGTCATTTGTCCATAGAGTTTCTGGCTGTTTAATTTCGATATCACCATTCAGATTGAACTTGGACTTTAATTTTGCAGATTTGTGTTTCTGGAAAAGTTCTTTTTGAGCAGACACTATCCGTGATTCAAATGACTCTTCCTCTTCAGCTGGTTCCTCCCTCGTTTCGGTATCAGGCATAATAGAATCTCCATTACCAATACTTCCAACTAGCTCTTGTAGCCCCTTTCTAGCCTCATCTCTTTCCCGTATGGCCTTTGCTGCAACTCTGACAGCGGCATCGTGATGATACAGGGCTACACTCAGTTCCTCCTTTGCGGTCATTAACTGTTTTCTGAGCTGAAAAACTTCCAGAGCCAGTGCATCCCACTCGTTTTGAAGACTCGACAACAGGGAAGGGATAGAAGTGGCTGTAGTGGGTTTCGCCAAAGGAATAGGGTCAGTTTTCACAAATATCAGCTCTTCCTCGGTCAGACTTTCTTCCGTTATTGGATCTGTGTTGTTGTTACTTTTCAGATAACCCAAAAGCGTATCTCGGTCGAAAATTCTGTTGCTTTTAGGAGATAACACTGGATTCGTTGTTGGTTTCCCAGACACTATTGGTATTGTTAGTAGATGCTATTACTCTAAACGGACATTGCACTACTTACAAGAACAGAACATCTCGGCTGGTGGATTCAGATGTTAAAAATTAGTTTACTTGTGTTTAGTATACAATGATAGAAAACATAAACCCTCGACAAGTTCGAGATTTTCAACATCTGAGACTACTCCCACCTTGATACAACATGGCCACCAAAGACAGACTTCTAAAACTTTATGCTGGAGGCCAGCATGTGACCATGGCACCAGAACAGCTCAACGATGTATACGCATTGAGCAAACAGTACACAGAACTTCTTACCTCCAGTAAGAACTCCTTTTGTTCCGAAATCGAATACTTCCAGTTGATGGAACTCCAGTTCTACCTAGCTTTGCAGACAAATCATGACGTGGAAGCAAAAAAATGCATGGACATCTTGACAGACAGGTTTAACATCAATGAGTCGGAGAAACTGCTCGGGCTGAGGGCGTTGTACTTGCAGGCAACAGCAGGAAACGAACAAGCTTTCCAGCTGTTGAAGCAATCGGGAGAGATTGCCACTCGTAGCTCTACGCTAGAAAATACGTCAGAGGATTTACTGCATCTGAAGAAGAGGGCTGTCTTGATCCATCAGAACGGTTCACCGGAGAAATACATTGACATGTTGCTCAAGTTTTCAGAAGTGACCCCCTTGGATACATCTGTGTGGAAAGAGTTGGCCGACCAATATATCAAGCTATATCATTATGACAAGGCGATCAATTGTCTTCAGGAGATTCTGCTGATTCAGCCTTTTGCGTACAACATCCTAGCGTTAACTGCTGAAACAGAACTACTGTATATGAAGCAGCTGGAAGCAGAGTTGTCAGGTCCAGGTGCATACGTAATTAAGGACAAGTTGATAGAGGTCAGAATATCGTGTCGAAGACACTTTCTACGAAGTGTGGAGCTATGCAGCAACTATGTGCGAGGCTGGTCTGGTGTCTTAGCCGTGACAAGTCTTGAAATGTCCCCTCAAAGAGATTCTACTGAGGTAAAACTTCACCAATTGGCGATCCAGAGATTGAAAGAAATTCAAGAGCAAAAATTGAGTAGCAACGAAAACTTAAAGTACGTGGCTCCTATCCTGACAAAGTATCAATCATAGAAAACAACGTTTCAGTATGGTTCATTATTATTAATTAACAGCAGAGGATACCCTACATGATCTTCACACAATTATACAACAATCAGCTTTATTATCGTTCCTTCTCCTCATACTAGCCTCTTTGTACGGATTGATCATGCCATTGGATCGTATTCCATTATTGTCTTCTCCGGGCGTTAGAAGTGGATCAGAAGTAGCCCGAATTGTATTAATTAGCATGAGGCATGAATTGGAACTAGTTATACGTTCGCGAGCTATACTTTGTTTCAAAGTGTTGTTAAGTTCTGTGACCCTCTTCAATTTAATCTCCGATATTTTCAATTGCATCAATAGCCTCTTCTGGTCAATATTTTCCTCCATTGTATGCATTCAAGTGACTATCTTTCAATGTTGTAAAGGATGAGATAGCCCCAAAGCCAGAGACAGCCACAGCGATTCTTCTGGTTTCGCGCTCGGATCAAATTATTCAAAACAAAAATATGACAGCTTTGGCACTTAGTTTGATAACTACACAAACACCAAGATGTCTGATAATTCCCAGACTGAATCTCGTTTATCTTCAGAAACACTAAATTTAACCTATCACAGACCTTCTCTTGATAAAATTATGCTTTCCTATGCAATTGCTCCCCATTTACATGTATACTACGGGGATTACTACTCGGTTACTCACCTGCCCTCTGAAGGGCGTTCCATGTATGATTCAAGATACTCTCCCCCTTATAATGCATTCATCTGGTGCAAAAAATTGATCTCCTGTATCCAGCCTACAAGGTAAGCATGACCCTTCATCAGTCTAGTCTTTAAGTCATATTTTCGAAACTAGCAAAATGCCTTGATTCTAGCTATACGGTTCTGGAACACCTATTATCCGTGGACTACAGAAACATCATATACAACTGCAAGTCGCTGGCCGCATTGGATCTCCGAATTATCAGTCTGCATATCCGGTTACTATTAATAGAGCTACACCAACGTAACTTAAGAAATCGGTTCAACGAGTATTATCGGCGAGACGGCATGCAACTGGCAAGAGCAATGAATCTCGAGCTGCCAATTTGCGAGTTCCTGATGGCTCAATTGGACAAGTTTCTACAGGACAAGATTGTGGAGATATGGTGCGTTGAGGCTGTGCTGGGCGAGAGGTCCGACATACACTATATGTGTTAAATTGAAAGTGAAAAATCTCTCAAGCAAAAGAGGTTTAAAGAGGGAGGGTAATTATGTCATCGGTGCTCATTTCATTATTTACTCCCCAACAACCTCGAAAGGAAAATGGAAGGATGGATCCGACCCCTCTCGGCTCGGATTGTGTTTTTCATCCTTCCAAAATCTGCTCACCTCATTCCTGTCAGGTGCCCTGTTCGCATTCACTCCTTCGTGCTCAAATTTCTACCCCCCAGGTTTCAGTCCATCTTCAACACCACTTCTTGCTTAGTAGAAAAAGTGGAACATTGTTTTTCATTTCCCCTTTTCTTTGAAGCAACTACCAGTAACCACCCTCTACAAGCAATACTGTTGATATCCTTCACTTTGTCCTTTTTTTTCCGGTTTTTTCAGCAAGTTGGCTCCTGGAATCGAATTCTTTTCAAGACTGTCTTGTCGACTAATTGATGACGTCTTCTAACAACTTTTCGAACTTTCAAGGGGATAGTGACAACATGTTTGAACCATTCACTCTATCCCGATCCCCAATCTTCCCAACTATCGGAACTTCTCCGTCGCTTGGTCCGATCACTCCAGATAGTAGTGATTTGTCCAGCACCGTTGGGATCAAAACTCGCCACCGTTCAGGGACATTACCATCCAGGATCACCACACAGCCGAGTCCGAACACTCTCTTTGGAGCCACTAGTCCTGCCTTAAATGCAGTTCTAGAGGACGCTGCTTCGTTGAACTCCCATCAGATCACACCGCAACACAACCGACTTCGATCTAGTAGCATTCAAAGCTCTATCTGGAGCGATGGAAACAACGACAGCTCTGTTTCTGTTTCTGTTCCCAGGCTTACCATTAATGACAATTCTTCTTTAGAATCTTTTGCCGGAACCAGAACCCGATCTCAATCTACCACTAATGTCATGAATAATGGAGTGAAACAAACTCCGTTCTACCACTTACCAAATCCGGTCATAGAGGAAGAGCCAAGCTTTTCCCTTTTGAATGATGAGTTGAATAATCTGTCTTTGAACAGACCTCCTCCAACCATGGCTCCCATCTTGGTAGATAGACTTCCTCAGGATGCTATCAGTTTTGTGAGCACCTTCCAGGATGCGTCTCTGGGTCCAACAAATACATTGATTCTTCTCAATTTGCCTCAAAATGGATCAGTTACCAGTTTCAATTTTTACAAAATGCTTTGTAAATTCGGAACTGTTCAAAGTGTTAGGATCATTCATTGCCACAATAATGATCTTATTGCAATTGCCGAATTTGACGGGGTCGAGTCGGCCATGACTTGCAAGGCTTTGTTGAATCATCAAGAACTTTTCCCCGGATTGAACTGTATTGTTTCTTTTGCTCGTATTATTTCAATCAATGCAGGTATTACTCCGCAGGCTGCTCCCAATAAAATTCCTTGCCAGCAGCCCACTATTCAAAAGTCGACTAATTTATCAAACCAATTTAATCAGGGCCCTGCTCCCCACCATTCACAGCACGTTGTCCCCCCAGCACGACATTCACCAAAGGCCTCCGGTCTCGATGAGTTTAACACTGCTAATGATCCCCTTCGCAAGAAAATCGATCTTCTTTATTTGACTGTTGAGTTATATCGTAACTCCTTAACACCAGAAGAATCATTTGTATTAAATCATTTGATCCATGGAGCTTTGAACTACCACGAAATCAAGGAGAACAATTTCGGTCGTTTGCCTGACCCATTGCCGGTCAGAGATTTTGATTCTCCCAAACTTCGTGAGATCAGAAAAGAAATCGATAATAATCACTATAATCAGACCCAAGTGGAAGAGCTTTCTTTGGCCATGTTGAGCGAACTACCTGAATTGGCAAGCGACTACTTGGGTAATACAATTGTGCAAAAGCTCTTTGAAATATCTTCTCCTCTTGTCAGAGATATTATGCTCCGTAAATTGTCCCCATATATTTCACAGATGGGTGTTCACAAGAACGGTACATGGGCAGCTCAAAAACTTATCAGCACTGCAACTACTAAGAGAGAGATGGACATTATTGTTCGTTCATTGAAGCCCTACACTACTTCACTTTTCAATGATCAATACGGTAACTATGTTTTGCAATGTTGCTTAAAGTTCAAATCTCCTTGGAATGATTTCATTTTTGAGAGCATTCTAAGTGACTTTTTGGAAATTTCAAGAGGTAGGTATGGTGCCAGAGCCATTCGAACAATCTTGGAAAGTGAACTAGTTACTCTACCTCAAATCCTGAGTGTAACATCAAGAATTATTATGGATGTTCTCAACTTGGCAATTAATTCCAACGGTTCCCTTTTGATTACTTGGTTCCTTGATACTTGTCAATTACCTGATAGACATATCAATTTGACAAAAAACTTGCTACCACATTTGTTCCAATTATGTGTTCATAAGTTAGGAAATTTAACAGTATTGAAGTTACTCAACTTCAGAGGTGATCTGTCTTCTAGAAACCTTATTCTGAGTGAGATCTTTGGAAAATTGCCATTCCATGACATGATGGTACCGGAATCTCCATCTTTATTAAAGGGTATTTTATCAGACTCTAATGTTGGACCGAACTTCATCTTTAAATTAATTACCACCGTCCACATGGACTCTGATTTGAAGAACTTCATTGTTAGCAAGATCAAACAAGCCTTGATGGAACTTCAACTACCGTCTACAAATGGCTACAAAAAGTTATTTGAAGAGGTTGGATTTCACACAGAAAAGCAAAACAAGCCTAAACGAAAATACCATGATTCCAACGAGCTTAGAGAGCATGATGGGTATGTCCATAATCCACAAACTCACTCTGTCCCTGGTGTTAATCCTGTCTACATGGCAATTGACCAGTTCACAAACAACTATCCATACCAGTTGGGCTACCAGGAACAACGTATTTCACAACAACATTTGCCATACTCCAGTGGTAATAGCTACTAAAAATGGAATCTACACTAAACTCAAAAAAAAAACAAAAAAAATGAAAATGAAAAACCGACTGGATCCAGCAATGCTGTACCTATTTCTATTTCCTTATGGAAAACAGTAAACATCTATAAAGTAGGGACAAAATGAAGGAAGGAGACGCATATATGACAGGATACTTAATTATAAATACTTTAATGATCAGAAAGAAAGAATTGAAAAGCTCTATCTAACCTCCTATAGAAGAGGGTTAAAAACGGATTACGGCTATCCAAAATTGTGATTACGTAATCTCTCTCGTCTATATCGAAACACACAAACAACGCTTTCCCCAACACGGACGTATAACTACTTAGTACCCTGGACATACTCTGACGTTCTCAAGCTTTTGCTTTAGAAAATGCAAAGTAATTTGGAGAGAGACTCTTCATCTAGTGACTCAAACAGCACTATTGAGTTGCAGAGATCCGAGAACGAGTATGATCATCTAACTAATACAATCATAGAAGATCTGGGGCAAAAGCTCAACCACTACAAGGAATCCCAAGATATAAGCTCCAATCATATCCTTCATTTGCCAACCGAAGTATTGCTACTTATTTTGTCCTTTGTGACTTCTAAGACCGATCTCCTGAGTTTTATGTTGACATGTAGAAAGTTTGGAGACTTGGTCAGTGGTTTGCTCTGGTTCAGACCTGGTATCTCCAATGCATACGTCTATAAGGAAATGATCCGAATAATGAAAATACCGCCAGACAAAACGTTTTGGGACTACAAAAAGTTTATTAGAAGATTGAATCTATCTCTAGTGCCCAATCTAGTGGAGGATGAATTTCTTTATGCATTTAGCGGTTGCCCCAACTTAGAGAGAATAACATTAGTGAACTGCAGTAAAGTTACTGCCAATTCTGTGGCGAACATATTGAAGGATGCATGCAACCTTCAATCGATTGACCTCACCGGGGTAGTGAATATCACGGATGATGTATATTACAGCTTAGCTCGCCATTGTAAGAAGCTGCAAGGGTTGTATGCACCAGGTTCCATGGCAGTCACCAAAAACGCAGTTTACACTCTCATCTCCAATTGTCCAATGTTAAAAAGAATCAAGTTGAGTGAATGTGTGGGCGTGGATGATGAGATTGTTGTGAAATTGGTACGAGAATGTCAGAATCTCGTCGAATTAGACCTTCATGGTTGCATTAGAGTAACTGACTATGCTCTAGTCGTTCTCTTTGAAGAGTTAGAATATCTTAGAGAGTTCAAAATCTCAATGAATGACCACATAACAGAAAGATGTTTTCTTGGACTACCAAATGAGCCCTACTTGGATAAGCTCAGGATAATTGATTTCACCAGCTGTAGTAACGTAAATGACAAATTAGTCATCAAGTTAGTGCAGCTGGCTCCCAAACTGAGGCATATTGTACTGTCCAAGTGTACCAAGATAACCGACTCGTCCTTAAGAGCCTTGGCAACGTTGGGCAAGTGTTTACATTATTTGCATCTGGGACATTGTATTAACATTACCGATTTTGGAGTCTGTCACTTGCTGAGAAATTGCCATCGACTTCAGTACGTTGACCTTGCATGTTGTCAAGAACTGACCAACGATACATTATTTGAACTGTCTCAATTACCAAGATTGAGAAGGATTGGCCTAGTAAAATGCCACAATATAACAGACCATGGAATTTTGTATCTCGCAAATAATCGAAGATCGCCAGACGATACTTTGGAAAGAGTGCATTTATCATACTGTACACAAATTAGCATATTCCCCATCTACAAGTTGTTAATGGCATGCCGCAGATTGACACACTTATCATTGACTGGTATCAGAGATTTTTTGAGAAGTGATATTACAAGGTTTTGTAGAGATCCCCCAAGTGACTTCACTCAATCTCAAAGAGATATGTTTTGTGTTTTCAGTGGTGATGGAGTCCGAAAGCTCAGAGATCACCTTTCTAGCCTCTACCACCAGCAGCAACAAATAAACAGGTATGTCAACTCTCAAAATATAGGAAACTTAAGGGATGACGGTGACACTTTGAATGAGATCTTCCAATATATTGCAAATCCGGCAACTCCTGGACAACTACCTCCAAGAGTTCAAGAACTCATTGAAGCAAGACGTAGAAACCGAAATCAAGAATCCATAATGACAAACACCGTTAACTTTCCGGAACAAATTAGAAGATTGTCCCTGTTGCCTCCGGAGCAACAGCAAGCTTTGCCACAGCCAATACGTCAACTGATTGCCCAAGCCACATATCCATTAAATTTTCCTTCCCAGGATCAAGAACCACAACTACAGCAACAGCAACAGCAACAAGAAAGGGGTCTCGGCATTCCCCCTATCAATGATTTTAGTCAAATAGTTGACGAAGGGCAAGACTTCGATGAAGACGAAGAGATGGATAATGCATAGTTAATTAAAGACAATAGGAATATTAGGCATCTTCATTAGTCCATACTAGATAACTCGCAATGCAATTTCGGATTTAGTATATTATTATTATTTAATCGTCGTCAACTTCTAGTTCTCTAAGAATGGTTAAAGCATTCTCTGCTTCGTCTTGAAATTTCTTGATCATTTTGTCATATGTTGCTTCTAGTAAAGCTTTACTCTGCTGGGCACTATGGATGCACCATTCTTTTATTGTCATATTCAACTCTTCTTCAGGCATTTCGGCAATAAAGGCTGTTAGCAATCCGTCCATGTCATCTGATAGCCCTTGGTACGAACTTTCGGTGATTTTCTTCAGTAGTTCGGCACTCTGACTAAACTGATCAAGTGAGTCCGAAAACAATTTACGATCGCATTTTTTCCAAATTTGATTGAGTTTTGATTCCTTGGCTTCCTTTAATTCTGGGGCATCAATTCCCAAAAAGGCATTTGGGGAAGTAGAAAGTCCTAAAGGTGATGTCTTAAATGACATTCTTGCACAAGATGAGTTCAAATTTAAGTGATCAGCTAAATGATCCCTTCCTTCATGGATATGCTCGTCCTGGGAAGAAACTTTAGCAGGAGTTTCGGCTTCCGAAACTGTTGATCCAGTTGTTGAAGTTTGACGCTGTGTATGTGAATTGTCCTTTGTGTCGTCAATAACATCATTGCTCAATGTTACATCAGGCTGAGGCTCCTTTGGATTAGGAACAGATTCATGAGCAGGAGTAAGGTCGTTGACTAAAACTTTCACAGTCTCTGGAGAATTTTGGTTGAGCTCTTTGACTTGATTTTCATCGAGCTTTGCGCCCTCAGATCCAACAGCAGCATTTTTGTCGTCCTGAGAGGTATCATTTACTATCGAGTGAACTGTCAACTTCTGTTGCTCCGGTGATATTTCTGTTTGCTCAGGCTGTGGCTTGATGCTAATTGTAGAGGTCTCGTTAGTTAGATTCTGTACATCTGCAGTTGATTTGATCTCTTCGTTAAAGGTTTGCTTTAGAATTGGCATGTCCGTAGCAACCGTATTCAAAGCAGAGTTTGAGTACGTTTTCCCCAATTCCTCACTATTATTGAAATTCTCCTGTTGATTTGTCTCTGACAGCAAAACCCTGTTTGATTCTGAATGCTGCAAACGACCTGAAGTAATACATTCTCTATTTAGCTTCACTGATTTAGAGCTACCGTTTGCAGAGGATCTTTGAACAGACACATTATTTGCCTCAGGCTCTAAGTTGTCACTGCGATTTGGTTGAGATGGTGGGTTTTCTTTGGTTTCCTGAAAGTTGATGGCTTGTTCTTGGTTATCTCTATTGGCGAATTCAAAGACACTATCGGGGATCATCTGCTCGATATTCTGCTCAGGCTCATTCAGAGATATATCATGCTCCGATTCAGGTTTACTTATACTTGTCACTGTGTTCTTTTCTACATTTTCTGTATCCACATGGATCGGTTGTTTTGATGACGCATCTGATTGAACTAAACTCTTCTCTGACATTTGTGAATTGATTTCAGAACTATTTGTTCTCTCATATAATAAAGAACTTGGGAGGGAAGCCTCCTGTATGGACGATTTTGTCGAAACAAGGCCCTTTTCATTGTCATGGCGCAATGACCCTTCCATTGGTACTTGTACAGTACCCTGTTCCTCTTCCTCGATGGCATGCATGTTGTCTAATGGCTCTTCCGTTGGCTCTTTTGTAATACCCTGTTCTTCTTCCTCATTAGCATCCACGTTGTCTAGTGGGTCTCCCGTTGGCCCTTTTACGATACTGTGTTTCTTTTCTTCATCAACGTGCGTGTCGTCTGATTGCTCTTCTGTTGGGTCTTTTTCAATGCCCTGTTCCTCTTTCACATTAGCGTGCATGTCATCTAATTGCTCTTTGGCTGTATGATTCGGTTGCGAAGCCGGAATTTTGAGTATTGAGGAGTCAAATGGACTGTTCTTTGCATATAGCTCTGAGAAATATTCTTTACCCATCCGGACGGCTTTCAAATGCCAGACTGAAGGATCATTGAAGTATACTTTAACAGTTAGCTTGTGTGTAGCAGCCTTTAAGGTGGAAGTTCCCAGCCCAATTTGACTGTAATAAAAAGAATAAGAAATATACTTGTCCTTTCGTTCTGGTTCCCTGCACTTGATATACTGGAATTCGTCAAGAAGAATTGGAGAAGAAATTAGATCTGAGATTTTAAAAGCCCCAACTTTCAAAGAAGCCTTGCTAGTGATTTGTTCACCTAAACCTTGATTCCCATGAAGAGCAAACTTTTCAAGAACAAATGCACCAATTCTAGAGCGAAGACCTTGGCTCTTCTCGTCCATTGTTTTGGCTGTGGTGCTCGTTCCTTGTAGACTACTGTGACCTTTTGGTTTATCGTCAATGTGTTCGTCCTTTTCCGTTGGTGGAATAACCTGATTTCCCGACACCTGAGAGTCATCTACAACTTGGACGTCCTCATTTCGAAGAGTAGGCTCCCTCTGAGGACTCCTGTTGTTTGTGTGGACATTGGTAAAAGGCGTCATAGAAATTGGGTTTGAGTGATTGAGGGATTCGGGTTGCTCTTGAATACCCTCATCAGCAAGCTCGGAATCGTGGATCTCTTGTGGTGATACTGGAAATGGTTCATTTATCTGATCTTCTACATTATCCATGACCATCATATCTTCAAGTCTCTCCTCTTGAGATTGAGAAAAATGCTGGGATATTTGGACTGGAGGTACTTGTTCAGGCAACGCTTCCAAAGAGTTGCCATTGATTGCCGCTTGCTGAGAATCAGTGCCACTAGCTAGGACATCGGTGACGCTCAGTTTTAAGTTCTGATGGTCCAATCTAGTGGGTGAATTCAATCTGGATTCAATATCAGGGGTGTTAAACTTCGAACCCTCATTGCTCTCCTTTTTATCAAGCATTGAAATCTCAAGTGATTTCAATTTTGTATTATTCCTAGTCGGAGAAACCGAAAACTGAATACTATCGTCAGAAGCGTCGAGCAACGCAGAACGTTTGACCTTAGGTAATTCCTTCGTTATGGTGTCTATCTTTCTTTTTCGTGTGGGCTCATTGTCCTCCTTGGTCATATCAATTTGAGGAATACTAGAGGAGTGAAATTCATCGTCGGAAAGTTCCAATTCCCCGGATTTATTTGAGTTCTTAATCCCATAATTCTGCCGCCTTCTTCTTTTGAAACTATGAATTGATGCAGCAATTTTTGTTTTTATGGGACTAGACATTTCATGATTAGATTCAATATAAGTGTAGGAGTCGTCTTTTTCATCTTGTGTGGAGATGTCATCCACTTCTTGGTCGGCAATCGCTTCATTTAAAAAACCTTGCTGTGACGATGCCACATCTTCCACAAACAAAAAACAATTGGGATTACTTTTTTGATGTTCTTCCAGTGGGTCATCAGCTGGTTCCCACCCATCCAGTTCAACTCCGCATAAACCACATGAGACAGAATCGTCCCCCTCATTAGATGGAGCGTAGAACATGCCAGCATCACTCACTTTCACACTTGATAGCCCTTCAACGTACTCGTGTGGCCAGTCGTGATAAGTTTTCAAACAGAGATCCTTCATTTGTTGAATTGAAAAGTCAGAAGGTGGAGAATCTGTGCTGAACTTCAAGACCAGCAACTTGGCATAGTAGCAGTCAGGACTTTGCTCAAGATGCCATGAGTTTACTTCCTTGGGATCCAAGTGGATGTTAGAAAACTTCTTTTTACAATGAAAACACGTTACTTGATCTCTTCGAATTTTCGTAGGGGTAAAATAGAAACCACTCTCTGCCATCTGCGTCCCTGAGGGCTCAACGTGTGGCCATTGATATACTTCTTTCCCTCGAGGGGTCGCTGTGCCCAAAAAGGTCTTATCCCGTTCAACAAGATACAAAAACCTCTTGTCAGTTCTCTTTGGCGGCATGAGATCGAAGATCAGTAACGTAAACACTCAACTCTTAAACAAGAAGAATATGGTGTAAGAATGTTTGCTCACAAAAGAGATTACGTAACTTGAGCATGGTCTCCAGCAGAAAGTGATCGCGAATTGAGATTAATCCGTCTACTGAAAATCGAGTGGCAGCCAAACTTCAACCCTAATAGACATCGCAGTGTATTAAACGACTGAAATGGCCACCCAAGTAAGTAGCAAGCGGAGAAACAAATGAAGCCACCAATTGGCTAGAGTCGTGCAAATTGCTAACCACTTTGTTTTAGATCTTGGTGATTGACAGTGTTCATTTGGACGAAGACAAACAGATAGCTAGAAACAGAAGCGTCCCATGGACAATATACGTCAAGAGCAGAGACATAACCGAAGATGAAGTGAGCAAGTTCAAGATCTTGGAAAAAAAGGGCATTGAAGACAAGATTGCCATCATTGGAAACAACAAAGACAGTTATGCAACGACGATTATCAATCTTCTCAATAGAACCACCAAAGACGACCTTATCCGACTATTATCTGTCCTGACCAATGACTTGTTGATTGAGCTAGATGGGTTCGAAGAGTCCCTTTTGGCATTGAGCAAGATCGATTCCAGTTTACCATATGCAGCAGTTGCCAAGTTTTTGAACAGTCCTGACCAAGTTGTATCCTTGCTTTCTTCTTACAATCTGACTCTCCTGTTTGTCTTGCAAGACAAGACCCAGCTTGTGGAAAGCTTGAAAGACACTACTCCATTTATTAATGAACTATATCAATACTTGTTTGAAAAGCTGTTGAGTAATGATGATATTAACCTACAATTCATTGGAGCACAATTGCTGAAGGAAATGCTTTCGGTCAAGGTTTATAGAGATCTTTTTTGGAACGGGCCTAATCAGTCATTCAAGGATTTGCTGAAGTTATTTGACAACAAAACTGCAGATCTTCAACTCAGATACTACGCGCTGTTGTCTGTTTGGCTGCTGACCTTCAACAAGAATATCGTGAACGAACTTCCCAACAGATATCCAGAGATTGTTCCCCTACTTTTAAACATTGCAAAGGAGTCTGTTAAAGAAAAACTGGTCAGAGTAGCTGTGTCTTCGCTCTTGAACTTGGTGTCTGTGGACAACAATGAAGCCATCGTCAAAGTAGTATTGCTACACAAAGGTCTTATCACTGTAAAGAAGCTTAGCGAGAGAAAGTGGACTGATGAGGAACTCAAGACTGACCTCGAGAGCCTACTGACTATTGTTAACGAGACCGTCATCACCCTTAGTACATTTGACGAGTATGAGAATGAGCTGAAGACAGGAAAACTGACATGGTCTCCTGCTCACAAGGCCGAGCAGTTTTGGATAGATAACTCTGCTCTGTTCAAGGAACAAAACTGGAAGCATTTGAAGACGTTGTTATCACTCTTGGACAGCGACGATTTAAATTCCACCCAAAAGTACCTCAACCAAGCCATTGTATGTCATGACGTCGCAGAACTATTGAAGCATCTTCCAGAATCGCTAGATACTTTGAACAAGCTTGGAGCAAAAGCTAAGATTATGGCATTGCTCAACTCACCCGATGCAAGTGTCAAGTATGAAGCTCTAAATGCTACTCAGACTTTTGTTTCCCGCCTGTTCAGCCATTAAACTTTAGTAAGTAGAGAAACCCCTAGTCGCGATTATTTTTCCAAATAAAATTTTTTGAACATAGCTTGGATGGTAACCTTCAACCTTTAGACTATACCTCATTAACCTGCCATGTCTTTCGTCAATATCTGCCGTGATAACACGGATCCGTTCTATCGTTATAAGATGCCTCTTATCCAGGCAAAAACAGAAGGTAGAGGAAACGGTATCAAAACTGCCGTGCTGAACCTACCCGATGTGGCAAGAGCTCTGAACAGGCCGACGATCTACGTGTTAAAGTACTTCGGATTCGAACTGGGAGCTCAAACTTCCTTGGAAAGATCCTTGGTTAACGGTGTTCATGAAGCTTCCAAATTGCAGGACTGTCTGGACGGTTTTATCAACAAATTTGTGCTGTGTGGTTCTTGTAAGAATCCTGAAACTGATATTATCATTGAAAAAGATGGAACTTTGACCAGAGATTGTAAGGCCTGTGGTTCCAAGACAAAGATTGACCCTCGTCACAAATTGGCTACCTACATTGAGAAGAATCCACCTGAGAGTGCTAAATCAAAAAAGAACAGAAAAGCTGCTACCGCCTCTGCCAACGTCGTTGGAGGTGGTGTTTCCATTTCGGATATTGCTTCGGGTCAAAAGTCGACAGAGGCTGACTCCAATGCCGCAGACGACGACGATGACATAGATGAGCTAGCACGAAAGATAAATGCTGAGGCTTCTGCTCTCCCAGAAGTTCAAGAGGTTGCCGATGACGAGTGGGCAGTTGACATGTCTGAGGAAGCTATCAGGAAAAGAGCACAAGAATTAGAAGGACTGACTGTTGGTGAGGAACTAAGTGCTTTAGATGAATTTGGTGAATGGTTATTGGCCTTTGACAAATCTGAATTACCTACTGATGTTGACATTTACAAGAGAGCTTCTGACTTGGATATTGTTGAAGACGAGAAAATACTGCAAGTTTTGGCTCAAGCTTTGTTTGACCAAGATATTTTGGAGCAAATCCCCGAGCACAAAGGTTTGCTAGGTAAACTCATCACTAGTGAGACCGCTGAAAAGTCTTTACTAGGAGGTATTGAGAGACTACTGGGTCTTCAGTTTACGGATCTGATTCCAGCAGTTCCAAAGATCTTGATGCTTCTTTACGATGAGGATCTTGTCTCTGAGAGTGTCATACAAGACTGGGGTACTCATGTTTCCAAAAAGTTTGTACCAAAAGACGTTTCGAAGAAGGTCAGAAAAGCTGCCAAACCATTCCTGAAGTGGTTGGACGAAGCTGAAGAGGAGGACAGTGATTAAAATAAGATGTAAAATTAAGCCTCACAACTGTTCCCCATCTCTATGTTTGGGGAACTTCATATATAAAGAGAATATTTACGTTAGTTTAAGATTTTGGAAACGGTTTAGTTTTGCTTAGCACCGCAACTTTGTTTCCGTGTGATATGTAACCTTTAACGAAGCCATTTGCTATTAGGATTGAGATATTCTGTTCTGTTTCTTCGAATGAAAGCACATTTTGATTTGGTTGGTGTGTCAGACCGAAATTCAAAGCGACAGTGAAGTCTTCTATTTTGACGAGATGAGAATTTCCAGCGTGGTGAACTTGTTTCAGTAAGGTCAAAACTGGTAGCTGTCTAAGTTTGAGGAACACTACATATAGATTGTTCTTCAGTAAAGTTTCTTCCAACGTGCTAAATTCAGAGTCAAAAGTTTTTAAATCTCCAACTTTGACAGAGTTGAAAATCGTTTGGTATCGACTTTTCAGTTTTGGGAACTGGCTGTACAGAGCATCGCTGGGAAGTTTTCTTGAAATTAGAAGCTGCAACGGGGCTAATAAGAGTAGTATACATTGTAAGTTTTTTGTGTTAGTTTTCAGGCAGGTGCTCAGAGCACTTGTCAAGTTATTATGAGCTTCCTCAAACTTATTTTGAGAACAGTTGAGGACAGCATTCAGGTAGAGATATGTAGTGCTGTGAGACTTTGGTACCTTGCGAAGACCTGGTAGAGTGGATGATGTTGACAGCAACACTTTCTGTAACGAATTGGCCAGGTCAAACTTGTTCATTGTGAAGTAGAGCTTGAAGAGTATTCCAGCAAAATAGTAGACTGCTATCTTCTTTGAAGTCGAAAGGTCTGGATTTTTGTCACTCAAGCAGATTTTGAACGACTTGTTGAACACATCAGCAATTTTCTCCAGAGGTGCTCTTGTATGCTCAACTGTGGATTGGTCGCCTTTGTTACTATTATACAAATTTCCAACATACTTTAGCTCCGTGGATAGAAGGATCAGAAGACCAATGATCCAGTTTGTTTCATCCGCAGCAATACGATTAAGCTGCGATACTAGGTCGAGGCTTGTCTCAAACGCTTTTTTGAGGTCTCCATGCTTGGTAATTGCTTTGAGAAGAGTCAGGTAAGATGAGACCAAGTTGGTCCATTTTTGATCAAAGACTTGATTCTGTTGCGGTAGAGATAAATTCGATCGCTCATGAAGGACGTTATTTGGAATGCTAATCGAAAGGAGATTACTCAGTGAAGAGCAGTCCTGAAATCTAACAGCCTGGGAGACTTGTTGGAAATACTGCTGCTCTGACATTGGATTAGGTGCACAACGAGCTCGAAGATGGAGATTTGATATGATAATATGATGTTGGGATGGTATATTTCAGAGATAATATATACGTATATTTGAATCATAACACTTACGTGAACGGAATATGGGGTGGTCAATTACTTTCTGATAAGCACTACTCAAGAACTTTGCTAAATGATATAAAGAGTTGTAGAAATTAACTATTATTGGAAAAAAATATAATCTTGGGGAATTACTGTTGTAGTTCAAGGCGTTGTATAGTAATTAAATTTGTCAAGAGAAGTCTTTCAAATATAATAAAATAGAATAGTTGATAATTATCCGTCAAACCATCTACTTCTTTACTTTCATTTCAGCCTTCGTTCCAATCATATTCTTCACATAAATGGCCTGTGCTGTTTGCAAACTACTTCATCTCCCTCCATCCAGAAAGTAAAATGTAAATGAAAATAAATATATTAATTCGCTATTTACATTTAGCCCGATTGGGAACACATATCCTAAGTTCCTATCAAAAAGAGTGTAAACGACTCTGTCTCCAAAACAACACAACATCAGTATATGGCTGTCCCCAATACACCACAAAAAGGCATATCATACAAAAAATCAATACCAATCCTGACAAATAATGATAGAATCCTCAACAGCCAGCCAGTTACTCCTATAAAACAACGGCAGGTCAGCGAGTCAACAGGTCTGGTAAAGTTTTCCATTGGCCAAAATGCGGCATCTCCGGTTAAGGATGGCCTCCCTATGTATCTCCCGATGAAGTCTGCAGTACCCGAAGACAAAGAAAACGATATTCTGTTCCAATTGGCTAAGAAGCAACGACAAGTGGTGGATCTTGCTCAAACTTTGGAAATGGCCAAACAAGAACTTGCGGAACTAGAAAGAAAATACCAATCGGAGTACAGTACTAAGGATTCTTTCCCTGTGCAACAGAAGGATCAGAACGTTCAAAATGCATCTAAAAATTCTGTTCCTAAGAATCCTTTGACTGAACTGAAACGTATCATGGAGAAGAACAATGAAAAGAAACCTTCAACTCTCAAAAACAGGAAAAGTTTATTCAACCTGCAGCAAGACTTCGAAGATAGCAAAGCCATCCAGAAAATCCGAACTGATTTCACTACACTTTCTTCCAACTTTTTAAACGATTCTAAAAGATTTCAGCAAGGCTTTGTAACCAAAGCCAATAGTTTCTTCAACAACTTCAACAACTCTATAGTTGTTGAGCAGACCTCTGTAGAGCGTAGATCATCTGGAGGTGGTCTTGACAAACGAAATCGTGCTGATTCCAAGTTGTCGATGAACTCTGAGGACGAAGAAGAAGATTACGGCGGACAAGCCTACCGAGTAGAGTTTTAGTCAATTAGCATACAATTAGCATACATTTGCATACCATTAAATACTTGCCTCAAGTAGAAACTCCTCTTCCTTAATTGACTTTACTTTTTCAATTAGGTCTTCAATTGAAGTACCAAGAGAAGGGTACAGCTTACGCTATTAGTGTTAGTCTCACAATGTGTCAACGAAGTGGAAATAAGGATTGCGAATAAAACATACCTTTGATAAGAAATCGAAAAGTTCAGGTCTGGTCATTTCCTCTACCGGTTTTGCTTCAACATCAATGAATGCGTCGTCCTTGGTTACTTTTGGCTCTTTCTTCTTGGATTGCTTTTTAGTTACTCTTTTTCGGGTAGTCGACTCAAAAGGGGTGAAAAACATTGAAAACAATGTGGCACCAACGACAAGGCCCACAAATCCATAGAAGAACTTTTTCTTTACTTGGTGCACCATTAGAGTCGGAAAGAAGGTGGCCTCTAGGAGTTCAACTCTGGTTACCGTGGAGGTGAATGTACCTTCTCTCCGCGATTGGAGATCTAACCGATTAGATAATCAAAGGTGGATACAACGTTCTACGAAGAGTTTGCTATGCAACAATGGAGCGTAAACAAAGTACATGGAACAAGATCGCTATCAGCACTTCATGGCGCACATTCAGTTGACTTGATCAACCGGAACTGTCCTGATGTTAGGAGAACCATGTATCCAAGCATGCGCGACTTAACCCCAGCAGATGGAATAGATAATTTTTTCTCCTGTACTATTCTTTTCAACGATGAAATCTGCACTCTTACTTCTATTAGTTTTGTGCCAAACGGTTTTCGGAACGATATGGGAACTCACGGATAAGAATTTCGAAAAGAAGGCTTTTGGACAGCAAGGAAAGTTTTCGTTTGTCTACATCTACTCACCTTACTGCAATTTCTGCAACGAGATGACACCTCAGTTTGCAGCGTTATCTGATTTGTACGAAGACACCAAGTTACAACTTTTCCAAATTAACGGATATGCTAACAAGAGGGTTTCCAAAAAGTATGATGTAGTGGGTTTCCCTGTGTTGAAGATCTTCTCTTCCGATGGAACTGATCTGGGATCTTATACTGGATTCAGAACTACGCAGCACTTTATTGATTACATTCAGGAAATCACAGGAGTTGCTCCAAAATTCCCGGACTTTCACGTCAAGCAGCCCACTACAGATGAACTGGAAGCCGCAATCAAGGACACTCAAAAGGACGTTGTTGTGGCTTTCACACAGCCTTGGCTCAAAGGTTGGGAATTCCCTTACACCAACTTTTACGAGTCTTTGGCGAGATATTATGCCAACGAAGTCAATGACTCTTTGACAACCTTCATGAGAATTGACGTTTCTGAGGCCAAGAATGCCGAGATTGTCTCCAGGTTTCAAGTTTCCAAAACTCCTTCAATCTTCCATTTTGCATCTTATCGTGACCACTACGACCAAGCACACAGGCTTTTCAAAGAAGAACTGGGTCCAGTAGAAATCGTTCAATTGCTGGAAGGTGCGGAAGAACTGGGTACCGAACTAGTTAGGCTGTCAACACTGTCGAAGAATATCCACGAAGATGTTGAGGAAAATGGCGAAGAAGACAACTCATTTGAGGAGTATGCCCAACTGAGGGAACTGTAGATATGAATCTTCCCACTTATGACACTCAAATAGGAGCTACCACAATATGTGTAGAATAGTATTCAGCGCTTATATAATCACTATAGCTCATCTATTCACTTGTAGCGTGCGCGCGCCCCTTCACATCTCAAATCACCAGTTGGCAAGTATCACTTTCTAACTTTAGCACTCCGCACTCCAAGAACAAAATGAACATCTTCAGAATTCTAGGTAAGTCCTCTTCCAACTGAATTAACAAAACTTGAATTGCTAACTGAATAGGTGACATTTCCCATCTGGTAAGCATTTTGATTCTAATTCATGCGGTGTCAACAACTAAGTCAGCTCAGGGTATCTCACTGAGAACTCAAGCTGCGTACGTTGTTGTTTTTGTGACCAGGTATTTGGATTTGTTTTTCAGATATGTGTCACTCTACAACACACTGATGAAAGTCTTCTTCATTGCATCCTCCGTCTATGTCGTGTTCTTGTTGAATCGATACAAGAAGAATAGTGAAAAAACAAACGATATCTTCCCCGTGTGGTATCTTTTTGGAGGAGCATTTGTATTGGCATTGATATTCAACTACGACTTTAGTATTGTGGAGATTTTGTGGAGTTTCAGTCTTTGGTTAGAAAGCGTGGCCATCATCCCACAGCTGGTGGTCCTTCAAAGAACAGGTGAAGCTCAATTGCTGACCACACATTACATATTCGCACTGGGACTATACAGAGCGTTATACATCCCCAATTGGATCTACCGTTACTACACAGAGGGACGCATGGACAAGCTCGCCGTCATTTCCGGTATCTTGCAAACCATTGTCTACTCTGACTTCTTCTACATTTACTACAAGAAAGTTGTTAAGAACTTGAAATTCAAGTTGCCAGAATAAACATGAAAAAAACTAGAAGAGAAAAAGATAGTGTATCAATAAGTATATATGTGTTGCAGGAAAAATAAGATCAGTCCTTCTTCAGTGGATAATATTCAGTCCTGACACCATCTTTAGTCACGATCAGGATCTCCAGCCCGTCACCTACATGAATGTGTCTCTCAGTAGCCGATGAGAATGCGTCTCTGACCAGACTGATCACCTCATCCAGCTTCAAGTATTTCAACTCTTTTTTTTTCGTTCCATTCGAATCAGGGTCCATTTGGTTCTTGAAATTCACTTGGTTATCTAGGAAAGGCATTATCAGCGAAGCGGCACCTCCACCTGCTCTACATTGCTCCCTTTCGTATGAACCAACAGGGTCAAATGAGTAGACTGCTCCTTTGCCCTCTTCGTCCAGGCCTGCAATGATAGTATGCACATAATAGGGGAAGAAACGTTTTCCGTATAGCAAATGTTGTATGAACCTGGCTGCAGACTTTATGGTTAGACTCTTTTTATGATCAAAATGGTACCATTTTAGCTGATTGCGGAATCTCTTGACCAATGCTTCTCCATCTGCTGCGAATCCGTTTGCAGTGATCAGTAGTTCATCTCCTACGGAAAACACTTTTGGCTCATATCTGGAATTGATCGAGTATCCTGTTGTATGTCTGGTGTCTCCTGCTAAAATTGCAAAGTCTTCTCCCGCAATTCCCAAAACTGTACCACCGTTGTCTTGAAATTATGTTAGTACTTCTTGAACTCATATTCACTTTGTTGTCCGAAGACATAATTAGAAATAACCTACCAGAGTAAGGGTTGAACTGGTGTTCTATGGGGGCATTGGTTATGCCTGAATTGTAATCAGACGACACTGCACTTGTAGCACTCATTAGAACTGTGATAGACGATGATGTAGTGGCAAACCAATCTGAATGGTGATATGTAGCGAGATGTCTAGAAGTATTGAGCGGTACACTCTATACTCTCGATTTTAAGCTTTAGCAGGAAGACAATGCGACAGACGAACCAGCATTCAGGGTTCTGTTGAGAACCCGAGTCGCTGACTTCAATTACATTCCGCCTAGATGTAGACATGGTAGTAATTTTCTTAGTCAATTTTTCCCTCAACTTTCATACCAGAGGACGTGGTGTTCTCTGCGTAAATATCGATTACCTAATCAAACAAGCGAGAAAAGGGGTCTAAAATGACAGAAGATCTTCGTACGTCTGCATAACGAACAAGTGGCCTACCCGACGAATTTCCTGTGTTGAGCTACAATTTGCTTCCTATAATCCGAGATGGCAGCAGAGGAAGAGAAAAACGAGCTGAGAAGTCGGATAAACGCTAAACATTCAGAACCTTCTGAGTTTGACACGAATATTTCAGGCGATCCCGTTGATGGCCAGGATAAGGTGAAAAGTAAATCTTGGGTCTGGCGTTTGGAGTCTATCATTGGGCCTTTAATTATAACTGCGCTGGCACTTTTCTTGCGAGTCTATCAAATAGGAAAATCTAATAGGGTGATCTGGGATGAAGCCCATTTCGGAAAGTTTGGTTCATTTTATTTAAAGCATCAGTTTTACTTTGACGTGCATCCTCCTTTGGGAAAACTTCTAACAGGTTTAGCCGGTCATATTGCTGGTTATAATGGATCATTTGAGTTTAGCAGTGGGCTTTTTTATCCAGATTATCTAGACTTCAAGACAATGAGAATCTTCAATGCTGTCTTCAGCGCCCTTTGTGCTCCTGTGGCATATTGGACGGCTAAGTCATGCGGTTATACTTTACCTGTGGTTTATTTCATTTCCTTGATGGTTGTTTTTGAGAACTCGTATGTTGTTCTGGGAAAGTTCATTTTGTTGGATTCAATGCTCTTGTTCTTTACTACAACAACCTTTTGGGGTCTCTCAAAAGTTCATTCATTAAGACAGCAGGGAAAAGAACTGACGTATCCATGGTGCTTCTGGCTGACATTTACAGGGGTATCTATTGGATGTGTCTGCAGTGTGAAACTTGTTGGTCTGTTTGTTACTGCTCTTGTTGGTCTCTATACAATTCTAGATCTTGCCATTAAGAGGTACGACGAAAAATTAAAATGGTCTAAGTACATGACCCACTGGGTGCTGCGCATTTTGACGCTGATCATTTTGCCATTCTTTATCTACATGTTATCCTTCAAGATACACTTCGCTGTACTTTACAAGAGTGGTGACGGTGCTTCTTCAATGTCTACTTTGTTCCAGTCTAACTTACAGGATACCCAAATTCTAATTAATGCCCCAAGAAACGTTGCTTATGGCTCTGAAGTCACAATAAGATCGCAAGGTCTTTCGCAAAATCTTCTTCACTCTCATCCATCAATTTATCCGGAAGGTTCCAACCAACAACAAATCACAACGTATGGCCATAGAGACAATAACAATCAGTGGATTGTTCATTACGCCGTTCAAAGTCAGAAGCAGGTTAAAGAAAAGGACAATTCGACGATCCCAGAGTTGATGAAAGATGGTGACACCATTCGTCTAAGGCATCAACGCACCAATGCCAACTTACATTCCCACAATATTCCAGCGCATGTTAGTAAACAGTTTAACGAAGTTACATGTTACGGAAATTCAAAAGTTACGGATGCAAATGATGAGTGGGTTGTGGAGATAGTGGAGCAGCTTCACTCGGATGATTCTAGTTATGCTGCTGCCAACGAATCCGATTCACAATTCCGAAAACTGCTTCATCCTATATCAACTTCCTTTAGACTTCGTCACAAGAGAATTGGGTGTTATCTAGCAACTACAGGACTGGCTTACCCCAGCTGGGGTTTCAAGCAAGGTGAAGTTGTTTGCCGACCTTCTTGGACATCACGCGATAAGGCTACTTGGTGGAATATTGAGGATCATAAGAACGAGATGATGCCAACTTCTCCTTCGTATAAGGCTCCTAAATCTTACTTTTGGAGAGACTTTATTATGCTAAACTATGCTATGTTGGCTTCTAACAACGCCTTAGTACCTGATCCCGATAAGTTCGATAAACTAGCTTCTAAGTGGTGGCAATGGCCTATCGTTAATGTTGGTCTTCGAATGTGTGGTTGGAGTGCCGCGCAAACGAGGTACTTCTTGATGAGTAGTCCTTTCAACACATGGGTTTCAACTGCTTCTTTGGCTGTGTTTTGTTTGATAGTTGTAGCTTTACTGATAAAATGGCAAAGACAGAGGCTCAATCTCTCATCCAGACAGTACTGGGATTTTGTCATCAAAGGTTTAGCTCCATTTTTTGGCTGGGGATTACACTTTGCTCCATTCATTGCGATGCAAAGAGTCACTTATGTTCACCATTATGTTCCTGCACTCTACTTCGCAATGTTTGTGTTAGGATTTACTGTAGAATATGCGACAGCTGGCAGGAACTGCTATATCAAGACGTTGGTTTATTTCGTATGCTACGCGGGCACCATCTATTCTTTCTACTACTTTTCCCCAGTCACTTTTGGCATGGACGGTCCCTTGTCAAATTATAAATATTTGCAGTGGTTCAAGAGCTGGACTATGGTTTGAGATGATAGTGCTCCATACTAGAGAAACTCTATACAGTTAAAGTATAAATCCGAGTTGATGTGTCGCTACTTCCGACTCCGATCAACAATTTTTTGTCCTGTAAAGTTCGACTGATAGATATTCTGTTGATTCTGTCGCCAGGCACCATTTTATAATCCAATTCACTGATCAACACAAATTCATTTTTATTGTCAAAAGAAAACACTTTTATACTTCCGGATTCTGTCCCCAAAACAATTATAGCCTTTCCGTCAATCGAAAACTTGAACGAGTCCACAGCTGTAATTTGCTCTTCCAATTTGAGAGAAGCCACTTGAGCTGTATCTTGCTTCTCGTTGTCATATATCCATGCCTTAATGTGCTTATCTCTAGAAACAGTAAAAAATATTGACTCCGATAGATCTGAAGGTGCCCAGCAACAATCCCAGATAATCCTTGAGTGTGCCTTTTCTTGTAGCTTAAGACGCTCAAACTGTTGCAGATCGGCGCCAGTTCGTTTCCATAAAGAAAATCGTCTATCTCTGGATACCGCAAGTAGCAATTGGTTATTTGGAGAAAACTTCAATCTGGTAATGGTCAAGTCATGACCTTCAAGCACCACAGGCAACTGTTGCCATGTTTTGGTGTTGAAAATTCTAACTACAGCATGGGTAGCTGTATTAGATCTACAAGAAGAAGCTACTAACTGTTTGTCAGGAGAGGAATCTACCGAGGTGATTTCGTAACCATGTCCATAAAGTTTCTCAATTTCTGGCCACAATGTGTGTCTTTGAAGGTGATCTTCTAGTGGAGGCTGATCGAGAGAGGAAACAATTTCATATGATATATTTTTCTCCGATTCATCTTCATCTGCACCTTCATTGTTGATGTTTTCATGCGTAACAGCAGACTCATTCTCTGCTTTATTTGAAAGACCTAAAACGGGCAAAGAGGCACTTTCAGGCATTTGGTCAATGTGAGTTTGCTTCATGCAGCAGAATTTCTCTAACAACGTTGCAACACCCTTTGGCTCATCAAAGGACCTCAGAATCTTTTCTTCTCCCCCAGAGATAAATCTATTACTGCTCAGAGACGAGATACAGACCATATCGTAACCATGAATTTGGGGCCTTGCAAACTCGTGCCAGGAAGCTGGAGTATGAGGGGTACCATCAGAATTAGAGACCCATCTTGCGTACAGTCTGGTAGTTTGATCCAGAGAGGTTGCCAACAAATATTCTCCGCTCTCTGACCATTCCAGGTCAGTAACACTTTTTATGGCACCTGTGATGGCTAGTTGCTGTTCCCAATCATCACCATTTGAAGATGACCATAATCTCCAAGAGCCAGTCCTTCCATGCGTCAGAATATACTGCATATCATTTGCAAATATCCATAGCGAAGACCAGAATCCACCAGAGGATCCTGTTGCAGTTGAAGCTCCCTTCATACTGAGTTCACCCAACCTAGTTTTTCCGACCCAAATGCCACTGACTGGGTCAGGTTTCCAGATCATAACGGACGTGTCTGATGAAGCTGAGAGCAACTCCAAATTAGTTGGATGCCAGTTCAAGTGAGATATCCAGTCATCATGGCCCATGATGATCGCATCGAAGTGAATCGCACACCTGGTTTGGCCAACGGTGAATTTGTACTGTTTGTTACTGAGAAGTGTCAACTTGGTAGAATCTTCGTCAGAGACGTCTATTTTATCATTCAGGCATAACTTCCATAGCCGTATGTATCTGTCTTGGGCACCAGTGGCAATGAAGAAATCTCCTTCATGCATTTTTATCACGATTGATTTTACCCAATCTTCATGTCCCGTCAAAATAGCAGACTGAGTAAAATTGGATATTTCTCCTATAGAACTGTCGAAATTGAAGGAGAAAACGTAAATATTCGTATTTGTACCTCCTATAAATGCAAGGTAATCTCCATCAGATATCTCCTGAAGGGCCAAGGACAACGGATAAAATCCATCTTTAACAGTAAACTCTTGCAAGAGCTGTAACTTGCCGTCATTAGAAATGTGCCAGAAGCACAAAACTCCAGATGCATCTCCCGATAGAAATAGTGAACTGCCAACTAATGCAAGACTTGTCACACTTTGTTTATGATGGTCGATAGTGTCAATTATCTCATACTCTGTGCTAGAATCGTCTATTTTCCATAATTTTATCAAGCAATCTTCCGAAGTGGACAACAAGAATGATGTTTGATGAACCCATTTAACACAGAGTACCTCCTTTGTGTGCCCTTTTAGAGTGGTAAGCACACCTTTATAATCTGTGTTAAGAGGGTCCCACAAAGAAATGGTATTTCCAGCGCCAAAAGCTACCAGCTTAAACCTTTCACTATAATCACTAGTATACAGTTCCCGGTTGGACCCAATGAATATGCTTTCTAGAGAAGCCATCGTTATTACCGTGCCCAAGCTTTGAATTAAGATGGATGAGATGGGGTTCAATTAAATAATTTCAACCAAAAAAAAAAAAAAAAATGATGTTCTGATCTCAGATAGTGATCATCGGCCGTTACTTTAGTATGGAAACTACAACTAAGATCTGTAACTTTACAAGTTCTAGCTGGAAATCATCAGGGCTCAATAAGTTATATATACAGGAGATATGTGATCTATATGCATTTACTTTTGGATCAACTTTGAGACAGGAGCAAGACCCTGTAAGGGTTCCAAAATCTTCAGCTTATGTCCATTAACATTCATTCCATAGTTACTGTTGAGACCATTGGCGACAACATGAGCGTTTAATTTCATATTTGGGTCCTTGAATTTTGCCTCTTCCGCTTTCAAAAAGTCATACTCACCGTTGACAGATGATTTAAATAGGTCTGACACAACAGCATCGTCAAACTTGAAATTTTTGATCGACTTGGTATATCTGATAGTAGGGCTCACATCAGAGGAGTCTCGGACTGCAAATGGATACTGAGAAATGCTATTGTTTGTGAACTTCATCAATGTATTTGAGATAAACAATGGCTGCGGAATGGAGTTGATAGGAACATTGTACCTAGTGAACAATTGTAATGTGGCTCTAAGGACCCTAGAGTTAGGAGAATAAGCTAGCTTGGAAGAAAATCTGGTCAGTTCACCAAGACTTAAAGTCTCTGGAGAGTACTCGACTTTGGCTTGAGGGGCAGGAGCATTGCTGAATTTCAGCTTACTTAGCTGGGCTCTCTTATCGGTTGAACGCAATTTCTTCTTATACTTGGCATCGGTACTTTGATTCTTTCTGTTTTTAGGCTTGTATGAGTTAGAAGAGTCTCTTCTCTTGGAAAATTCTCTCTTTCTATTAGGTTGTTGTCCCATTTTCTGTTCATTTTGTCTTGGTTCAGTCTTCCTTTTGAGTTGGGACTCCTGAGCCGTTTTCACAGACTTGAGCAGCTTCAACAAGAAAGCGCTTGATTCCGAGGCAGAATCCGTAGCATACGAACGAACTTGTCTTAATCCAAGCATCTTCAGAACTTCGTTACGGGTTGAAAATATCGTCGAATTGGAATTTGATCAGGTTCGCTCGAAAAAAAACACTCTACAATTTTAATTACATAATCAATGGTATTCTATTACCTCTAGCTAGAATGGATGGAAGTTGAGGATCGTATCGTAGTCTATACAGACAAAACCATCGTCAATCCTTGCAATTCCATCTTCGCCCATACTCACCCCAAGTTTATTACGGAAGGAAAAGCCCAGCGGCGACGGACCCCAGGAGGGAACGTAGCACAATTGATCCCAGTTGCAAACGTCTTTACATTTGAAAAAGGACGCCCATTGCAACGTAGATACCAGTTCGAAAGTCCGTTGGCTTAGATCATCCCAGTCTTTAGAGAGATCTTCAAAACTTTCAATGTAGTGCTTGGAAACCCTGAACGTATCGAAACATAATCGCATAATCTGTTCTTGGATGGTGTAAATGGAGCTGTAGATCATCAAGTCTGCATCGGTTTGTAGTGACTTTAAAGGGTATATGTAATCTCTTGTGGCATTTGCAATGGTCGGTTCCCAGCTTTCAGATAAAACGTCTTCAGTATCCACATATCTTCGTACAATATTGAATGTTAATTTCATCAGCTTAAAGGCCAAAACACTAACATCGCTATCGTTTCGATATACATTGTGCGCCAGCTCCATTGTCTTCAAAATTGGAGTGAACTTCTTCACTATGCCTTCTGATATTAATTGCCAATCTGTTGATTGGTCTGGAGAAGATCCGGTGCGTAACAACTGGTCTACTTCGCCTAACCACTCGTTCTTAGTATCGGTCGGAAGGTCGACTAACCTTCTGGTGTACGTGTCCGGGTCTATCCACGACTTGTTCAGGAAACTGATATACTTGGATTGGTCCAGCAAAATTCTTTTCTCTCCATCATGGTGAAAGCTTCCAGCGGCAATTTGGTCGAATGCAGAAATGGCACTGAATTCGTCAGACATTAGATCATTAAGCTCATCATCCTTAAACTTGATAAAATCTGACACTTCTGCCATGGTAACATTACTGACAAGTTTTAGGTCCCTATGAAAGTCACAGATTATAATTTCAAATCCGATCTCCACACGAATTATCCCGTCTAAGCGTCTGCCATTGGAGTTTCCCCAGTTGCAGATCAAGTTGGAACCCTCCCATTCATTATAAGTTGTGCTGTTCTGGAGCTGAGAGAGTAGAATTTGAGTGTCCATTTCACCCCCTTGAGTTTGTTTTGCAGCTGACGCACCTCCTAAGTATAAAAGATTTTTCAAAGGCTTAGTAGTTTCGAATGCCATCAATGTTGGAGGTCCTGTACCCCAGGCAGGAGGCCGCAGTCCTCCAGATGGGGGAGGCGGATGTGGATGTGAATCATTTCCGGGTGGCCCAATCATATGCTTGCCAAAATGGATGAAATTATAGCTGAATTCCGCATCCATAGCTACCCATTCAAACTGATCAGGCACCTGTCCGTTTCGATTAGAATGATAAAGTCGAGTGCCCTCAGGTATATAAGCTGAGAACAGACCAACACTGCTCGGATGTAGAACCGAGTTCTTTTGTTTCAGAGCATCATGGACCTCATTGAATACTGCAGAGGCATTTTGCATGTCTATTGGTAAAAAAACAGGATCTAACGGTCGAGTTCCCACTGGAGGCTCAGCCACGCCAAGCTCCGAAATTTTTAAAAGTTTGGACACTAATAGAAGGCATAGTAGCCCGTTTACCACCAGGCCTCCATAGAAGCTATAAACAAACCCCTTTGAGCCGAGTATGAGCCCCATTACTTGGAAAGAGTTGGAAGGAAGGAAAATATCGTTTAATCTAAAAGATCTTAATGTTAGGGGTTTCCTCCGTCGCGATATCTGATAGATGGCATACCATATATATCATACTATACATAGCCTCAATTCTACATAAGGAATGGGAACATTGCCTTTCTCTCCTTGGGGTAGCTGTCTCCAAACTCTTTGATGTATCTTTTGTGTTTTTTGGCGGCCCAAATATACATTTGTACGGCAGCAACGACAAGAAACAACCAAGATGACCAGTTGTTGTTGAGGAGGGCATATGCAAACCATGCTACAGTTTCAAAGAAATAGTTTGGGAAAGACACCCATTTGAAGCCGTATCCGTAGGGAATTTTATGCTGTTTGGACCCATCAGCCCTCAAGCTGGCCAAATTCAAGTGAGTAACGTAGTTGGACACTTCAGCAAAAACCCATAGCCCAATCAGTGCGTAGACTGTGGACTCTTCATGGTCAGCAATATGGAAAAAATACTGTTTCCAAGTCGGAGCAAATCTGTTTCGATATCCATCGGGAGCATAAATAGTGGCGGCCAGGTTCAATCCACTGAGAATCCAATAATGACCAGAATTCTTGAAAACGTTGAAGAGAGGCATAGTGTCAGAAGAAAATAAGTGAACAAAAGTAGTTTCAAACTCCCGTTTCAGGAAATGCAACATCACCAAAATAAAAGAAACCTTTTGAGTCAAGGTGTTGTAGTCAGGCTTGAACCAGCCATAATAGATCAATGGGTGAATGATCATGGGGCCTAGGTATTCGATGATGAACACTAATTTCCAACTGATCTGAGGACCCAGATCTTTGGCATAGACTTCTTTGGAATCTGAGTCATCGGAGAAAACTATTCCGTTTTGCGCCAGAGACTTGTCGTAGTCCAATGTGACGTGCTTTGGTTTCTTGGAAGCACTATCTTCTTCGAGCTTGGTAAATCTAATCCTGGAGCTGGAGAGATTGTTGTTTGCCTTTCCGTAAGCAATCACAATGTCTCTCACTCTTGTGTTGGGCGTGGTGTCCACGTTGATTTGTCTCAGGGTCTTGGACCTTGGATTGACAATGAGTTTGACCATCGGTGGTGATATGAAGTCCAAGTGCACCAGTATATCGAAAGTCGAATGTTGAGGAGGAAACTGATTGGGCACGACCTAGGTTTGGAAAGGAAAGCTTGGGAGGATTTCATCTGATTCCCAGAGTCATGTCCTTCGCGGGAACGTTTAGTTCCAACAAACTTCTCTTTCTTGGACTCACGCCTACTGATCCTTTTAATCATGAAGTTGGTGAGATTCTTAATGAAGCTCATATCAGAGCAAGTTCAGGTTGAACTAAAGAACGGGACGGTCGTCAGCGGTACCATAATCTCAGTGACCCCATCTATGAACATAAATCTGAAAAACGTTAAAATGACTGTTAGAAACAGAAACCCAGTTAGTTTGGAGTTTATAAATATCAGAGGTAACAATGTTCGTATTGTTATCCTGCCAGATAATTTGAACTTGGATAGTTTGTTGACCGACTCGTTGGTCAAGCCAAAGAACAAAGGTGTCAAGAAAGAGGTTATCAGAGGTGGTCCAAGAACTGGTAGAGACAAACCTAGACCATCTGCCAGAGCTTTCTAGGCAAAGACACAGAGCAAGAAAACACATTGAAAGGAGAGAGAAACTCGTGGATGTATTAATTAAGTTCTCGACTATGTACACGTATCTAACGTAATTTTAAAGGTGATGATATAATAGCCCAATCTCAGGCCTCATATATCATCTTCATCTGCCTCATTTTCCAACTCGCTTTGTAGTTCACTTTCTCTGGGTTCTAGTAAATCGTCGTCTTCCAGTCGCAAACGGTTGACCAGTCTGGGAAGCGTTAGTCCACAGAATTTCTCTTCAGTCAGTAGCTCATCTATCAGTTGGTCGACGTTCGTTAAGAGAGCAATACCGTGCTTCCTTATCCTTAATTTTCTGTAGTCACTCAGAAGCGGTTCCAAGAGCTGATACACTTTCACGGAAGGGAAAACCAACCGAATATACAACGCTGCCAGAGCCGTTACATACTTAAAATGGGGTTGCGTCAACATGTATACCACTATTTCGTCTTTTGGTTGTAGTTGCAGCATTTTCAGCAACAGGCAGCTGAATTCTGTCGCTCTAGAGTTCTGGTTGTTATCATACGTTCCAATGATTTCAATTTCACTTGCCAGATCTTGAAGTTCAAGAATGTCTAACAGAAAACAGTGCTTCTTCCAGTACAGGCTGTCCAGGATTTTCTCTCGGAGAATCTTGTCAATCAAAAACACGGGATTCACTCCACGGATCTTCTCCACATTCTGAGCTAGTCCTCTGTCGATGGTGATAGAGTCTTTTACACTGGCCATGGACTCCAGTTTCTCTGAGACAAAATCTCAAGAGCGATTACGAGATGAAATAAATCCGCGACATCCATTAATTTTTTTTCGTTACATAATTACAGTACATCGTCTAGTATTCCCTGACATTCATGGTTAGGCTGCTCCTTAAGCGGAGTCCTTGAGCCAGCCCTTTGCCTTGGCAATGGCATTTTCCCACAATCTCCATTCCTTTCTTCTTACTTCATCACTCAAGGTGGCCTTGAAGTCCAGAGAAGTGTTACCTGCAGCCAAGAACTTTTTGTTACCCTCAAGGATAGCTTCAGTACACTCCTTCAAAGAACCCCAAACTCTGTCCTCCTTGGCAACACCAAAACCGGCAGCAATAGCAGCTCCCAGGGCAGTGCATTCAGGGTTGATAGAACGTCTGACAGTGACACATGGACCCAAAATGTCGGCTTGGATCTGCATCATCTCGTCAGACTTGGACATACCACCATCCACGGCCAGGACAGACAGAGGGTTGTGGCCAGTAGCCTTGGATGATTCTTCCAAGAAGTCGGCAGAAGCTCCAGCATCGCTGATCATAGCCTTCAAAATGGCTCTGGTTTGGAAACAAACACCCTCCAAAGCGGCTCTGGCAATGTGAGAAGCTGAGGTGTACTGAGTCAAACCGAAAATGGTTCCTCTAGAGTTGGAGTCCCAGTAAGGAGCAAACAATCCTGAAAATGCTGGAACGAATACGACACCTCCAGAGTTGTCAACTTGGGAAGCGAGTGGCCCAACGTCCTGAGCTTTGGAAATCAAACGAAGGTTATCTCTCAGCCATTGCACAACAGATCCAGCCACAGCAATGGAACCCTCCAAGGCATATTGTGGCTTAGAAGAGTTAGCACCGTCGTCAGACTCATCCAAACCTGGGAACCAGTAACCAACAGTGGTCAAAGCACCGTGCTCAGAAATCAAGGTCTGGCTACCGGTGTTGTACAGCAAGAAAGCACCGGTACCGTATGTACATTTGGCATCGCCCTTTCTAACAGCTAACTGTCCAACCATAGAAGCAGATTGATCACCCAGACATCCAGCCAAAGGAACACCTTCAATGGTTTGCAAAAGAGCAAGAGCATCATCGGTAAGATAGGACTCAACGTAACCAATAGATTCCAAATGTGGAACCTTGAAATGTCCGTAAACCTCAGCGGAGGACTTGATAGCTGGAAGGGTAACTTTAGAAGTATCAACATCCCAGAATTTCAATAGTTTGTCATCATACTGGTTGGTTTCAATGTTCATGAAGTTGGTTCTGGATGCATTGGTAACATCAGTTACATGCGAAGTTTCCTTGGTCAAGTGGTAGATCAACCAGGAGTCGATGGTACCGAACATTAAATCACCATCACCGTTGTCATAAGCTTGTTTGACTTCAGGGACGTGCTTCAGCAACCATCTGAATTTGGTAGCGGAAAAGTAGGTGGAGATTGGACAACCACACAGTGTTCTCATTTCCTCTCTCTCCTTCTCAGAGTACTTTTCGGTGTACTCGTCAACAATGTCATTATTTCTGGTATCGTTCCAAACGATACCGTTGTAGAGAGGCTTACCAGTCTTCTTGGACCAGACAACAGTGGTCTCTCTCATGTTAGCAACACCAATAGAGATTGGCTTATACTTCTCCTTCTCGTCACGATCCAAATTCTTGTTCTCCATAGTGACCAAACAGGCAGCAAGACATTGAACTGCGTTGGCCAAAATGTGACTTGGACGGCACTCTACCCAGCCTGGCTGAGGAAATTGCAGAGTGGGACCAGCCTTCTTGTCAACAGATTCAACTTCCAAGTCGTCAGACACGGTCAAAGAAATACCTTCGGAAGAGATGATTTGCGAACGCTTTCTCTTGATGTCATCCTGAGCAGAAGTAGAGTACTCAATCTGGTGTTTGGCGACCTCCTGACCGTGGTAATCAAACAGAATTGCTCTGGTGGAGGTAGTACCAATATCGATGGTAGCAATCAACGGAATATAGTCTTTACCCATTATAATATTAGTATCTTAGGAGTGTCTCAAAAAGTAAAAGTTGATTCTCTTCCAATGTGAAATATAAATAAAGCAAACGTAAAAGTGGGCGAGTATTGTTTATATACCAGTACGGTGGAGGAGTCGGCGAAATACCCCAAGTTTCTCCCCATTGAATTTTGCCGGTTAAAAAAAAAAAAACGGAGTGCGTGAACTTAGCAGCAATCCTAACACCACCGCTATCGGAGCACGGAGTATGCATTCTGCCTCATTTCAGGATGCATATGAAAATACATTCCGATTTCTGAGGGGGTTTATGGAAAAATGGAAAAATGCTAGAGGGTCAAATGCTACAAAATTTATCGAGACCGGGTCTAAAGTCGGGGGTGCATTCAACCTTAATACCCCCCTTTCGGCATTTATTGTCTCAGTCCTTTCCCAGTGAGAACCTAAACAGATCTTTAACTACGTTGCGATCTCACTTGGCTGGGCAAGGTTGACGGTTGAATCTGGCAAGCTATTAGATCGGGGAACCAGTGCTACATTCCGCAACCCCGGGAAAATTGTGCCACGCTAATAAAAGATAACGTCCTGCACCCCTCACCCCCTTTATTATCGAAGGATAGAAATGCCTTCCCTAATATAGGAACCGAAGCAATAAACGTGTACATGTGACTGAAGGATTTGAAGACTGTTGTTTAGCACCAAACTTCGGGGTAGTCCGGTCACTAGTAGGTCATACCGGAGTTTGAATCTTAATGTCGCACAGTTGCAGTCGAATAATTTTGTGGTATTCACTCAAGGTGAAAGGGTTTTCATAAACAATTAGGCTTTGGCGTTCCCCGTTCTTGACGCAACCCTCTTCACGAACTCGCTGACCTATGTTTGGAGCGTGACGCTATCATAACATTGAGTTAGAGAAACAATACCAACTGAAAGCCAAGGAAACGCCTCCACAACTCCACGCCACCACGCCCCACATAATGTCGTTTGATCGCACAATACCTAATTTGGATATTGGACCTCGGGGTCAATCCTTCAACACTAAAAAGCGGAGTAAATTACTAAGTGAATGGTAAGTTCCCGATTCTTCCGTGCCAAAATAATCCTAAAACGAAAGATCCCCAACGGAACTGTTCCGGTTCCTGCAGGTCTCATCAGGCGGATGACCTAAATTTTTCCGTTTAAGAATTTCAAGTATGCACTTGAGCCCTTTGCCACCGGGTACGGAGGGTCCACTTTCGGAAGCAAACTTTCGGGGAAAAAAAGTCTGGAGAACTAAACTGGTGAATGTTGCCATATTTTTTTTTTTTATAAATTGATCGGGACCGCTAACATTTAGCCAATTACTCTACCGTATCCTGGATAGTAACTTCAAATTTCCATGTCCTATTCAAAGCCACAAATCCAAGAGACCGAAGACTCGGCTCACAGCATAGAGAAACCTTTCCTTGCTTCGTCTAATCAAGAGCCTGACTTTTCCACAGAGGAGGAAGAGAAACCTGAGTTAAACAACTGGCTTGCTAAAATCAGATACGATTACCGAGACTATCTGGCCGAGTTCATCGGAACCCTAGTGCTGGTCGGATTCGGTGACGGTGTCGTTGCTCAGAGTGTCACCTCAGGGGGTACCGCAGCTAACTATACTACCATCGTCCTTTCTTGGGGTATCGGTGTTACCATGGGTTTCCTGGCATCCGGAGGTGTCTCTGGAGGTCACTTGAACCCTGCTGTTAGTGTTGCTGCTGCCCTTTTCAGAGGTTTCCCATGGAGGAAAGTTCCTGGTTACATCTTTTCTCAAATGTTGGGAGGTTTCATCGGTGCTTTCATTGTTTACGGTACCTACATCCAAGCCATCTCCAACTTTGAAGGTGGAAGCCAAAGAACAGTTTTCGGAGAGACTGCCACCGCCGGAATCTTCTGTACTTACGCTCAGCCATTCTTGAGTACCAAACATCAAGTTGTTTCTGAGCTTGTGGCCTCTGCGTTCCTGCAGTTCGGTATTTTTTCCTTGACGGACACGTCGAATGTCTCCTCGTCACCATACTGGTTCCCTTTTGGTCTTTTCCTGTTGATTGTTGGTATTGGTTCTTCTTTCGGTTACCAGACCGGATATGCTATCAACGCTGCAAGAGATCTCGCTCCACGTATCGCATCCAGAGCTCTCGGCTACGGTCCAGAAACATTTACTGCATATGATAGCTACGCTTGGGTTCCTGCTGTTATCCCCTTCATTGGCTGTGCTTTGGGAGGATTTTTGTACGACCTTTTCGTCTTCACTGGACCAGTCTCTCCTCTGAACAAGCCATACTTCGGGTTCGGAAGGTTCTTCAACAAGAAGTCCAAGGCTCCTGCTATCGCTTAGACTACACTAGTAGGGTAAAAGACACGAAGACAACCATACATCACACTGACTAGTCATTTTTACGTTGTGTATACTAGATATAATAATAAAGCTATGATCATTATGTGAACCGAAAAACCGTTTGGACATCTCGCAGCGATGAAGGCCCGAGGGAAATTTGTCACGTGACCTGCTTCCGTCGCCCCATGACCTTCGTTGCCCGCCTAGTGTTGCGCGAATGCATCAGCCTCGGGTCTCGACCAATGACCGAAGAGTGATAACAATCAAAGTTTATGGCAACTAAGTTTGACATATAGTGCATCTATTGGGAAGAAGGGAAGAGGCGGTAGCCTGGCCAATAAGGGACAAGGAGACAGATGCAGATCTCGTGAAATTCTCTCATTTAGCTGCCCAGTGTGGGCTAGATTTTAGGCTCAAAGACTATCGCAAGAGTGAAGAGTTTCTGATCGCATGTTCAGCATTTCGTTCGATTTTGTCTGCCACCAACCCAGTATTTAGGAGAAGGAAGAATCCCACCGAGTTGACGTGACTTTAAGCAGCCAGCAGGCTTCCGTCTCAGCCTATAAGAATTGAGGCTTATCATCTTACTGATAAGATTATATATCTGGTATGGAAATCCAAGAAAAATGAGATGTTTTGTGAGTGATAGGCAATCTTCCGCCCCGACGAACTTCCGTATTAGGTAGGACTGTAAATACACGACTAACAAATCAGAGGCGGTAAATGCTCGACTCGGCAGCGTAATCGAGGTGTCGACAGGCCAACAATAGGCAGCGCGCAATCGACAGAGAAGACTGATCCACAGTCCGAACGAGTTGGACCCGAAAGATCCACGGTATTTGGTCGTAAAAAAATGGTTCAACATACAACAGGGTCACGGAGTTAGCTAGCACTTCTTGGGGCCACAATTCGGCTCTTGTTCGGGACTTTTCAGCCCCGGTACAGCCAATATAGTACCTCGCACTAATCATGCATGCACCCTACAGAATTTCGCATTTCTTTTTGCTTTACGGCAATTACTGACCAGGTGACTCTAAAATAGCTTTGAGGTATATAAATCACAAAGGTCCTGTCACGAACAGGTTTTTCTTTTCTTTTCTTACCTTCGGTCAACAATATTAATTTGCTTCAAGCTACTTTATTCTCTCCATTTAAGAGAATCATAATATAAACACCCCAAGTAAAATCACATAACACCCACAATTATGTCTTCCGAAATTGTTGAAAACACTGCTTTATTGCAGAAGTACATGTCTCTAGACCAGAAAGGTAAGATCATTGCCGAGTACATCTGGATCGATGGAAGTGGAGGAATCAGATCCAAGGGTAGAACCCTGGACAAGAAGCCATCCACTGTCGATGACCTTCCAGAATGGAACTTCGATGGTTCTTCTACTGGACAGGCTCCAGGTCACGACTCTGACGTCTACTTGAGACCTGTTTCTTTCTACGCCGACCCTTTCAGAAGAGGTGACAACATTGTTGTTTTGGCTGAATGCTGGAACAACGATGGAACTCCTAACAAGTTCAACCACAGACACGAGTGTGCTAAGCTTATGAAGGCCCACAAGGGCCAGGAAGTTTGGTTCGGTCTGGAACAGGAATATACCTTGCTCGACAAGTTTGACAATGTCTACGCTTGGCCTCAGGGTGGTTTCCCAGCTCCTCAGGGTCCTTACTACTGTGGTGTTGGTACCGGTAGGGTTTACGCTAGAGACATGATTGAGGCTCACTACAGAGCTTGTCTTTTCGCCGGAATCAACATCTCCGGTATCAACGCTGAGGTTATGCCTTCTCAGTGGGAGTTCCAGGTCGGTCCATGCGAGGGTATCGAGATGGGTGACCAACTTTGGGTTGCTCGTTACTTGTTGCAGCGTGTCGCCGAAGAGTTCGGTATCAAGATCTCGTTCCATCCTAAGCCACTGAAGGGTGACTGGAATGGTGCTGGTTGCCATACCAATGTTTCAACTGCTGCCATGAGAGTTCCAGGTGGTATGAAGGACATTGAGGCCGCTGTTGAGAAGCTGGCCAAGAGACACTTGGAGCACATTGCTTTGTATGGTTCTGACAACGAACAGAGATTGACTGGTAAGCATGAGACCGCTTCCATGACTTCTTTCTCTTCTGGTGTCGCCAACAGAGGTGCTTCTATCAGAATCCCAAGATCTGTTGCCAAGGAGGGATACGGTTACTTCGAAGACCGTAGACCTGCTTCCAACATTGATCCTTACTTGGTTACTGGTATCATGGTCGAGACCATCTGTGGTGCCATCCCTGATGCTGACATGACCAAGGAGTACAAGAGAGAATCTGACGCCTAGATCAGCAGCCCCTTATATAGTACTTCCTAGTTTGAAGTATAAAAGAAATGACTGTTAAGTTTTGTAAAGGAAGAAATTCACGCCCTTAGTTAGTTACCTGAAGCTTCTACACTAATTGTTATACATGTAATGAGTATTCATCCGTCAGCCATAAATTTTAAATAAGTAATGTCATGCCTATACGTACTTACACATACATATTAAGCTGCCAATCCAATGACACCACAAGCTGGTCTTCCACCAGCGTTACCGGTCTTCAAAGAGTCAGCATGGCCACCCTTACCCAGGTCGTCAGTTCCGTCGTGAATAACGACGGTTCTACCCAGAATTGAGGTCTCACCAATCAGCTTAACCTGGTTGTCAGTGATAACACCCTTGGCAACACCCTCAGCGTCGGTCTTGAGGTTACCCAAGTCACCAACGTGTCTGGTTTCGTCAGTTGGAGCACCGTGAGTCTTACCAAATGGGTTGAAGTGAGGACCAGCTGAAGTACAACCATTGGTATTGTCACCGAATTGGTGGATGTGGAAACCTCTTTCAGCGTTTGGAGAGTTACCCTTGATCTCGTAAGTGATGGTGGTTGGGCCACTTTCGGTAGATTGTTCAAAGACAACGGTACCTCCGACGTTAGAATCACCTCTTAAGACTGCAACTGCTTTGACCATTTTTGTATAGTTGTTTAATTGAAAGTAATACAGAAAGTTAAGGACTCGAAATATTCAAGAGGGGCAGCTTTCTTTTATACTTTGCTGTCGGTTCTAGAAATTTAAAATGCCCCCGTTTTTTCGCCACTGTGTCGAGCACATTAATAATGACGAATTACCGGTGATGGACATGAGAATGAAGGGAAAATAAAGGAATGAGTCCAGAGACAGAAAAAAAACGTGCCAGAAGAAGAAGAACTTCGGAACCTGGGAAAGGGCTGCCTTTTTATAGTGTCTTAAAAGCTCTCCGACCTTGTTGGTGGTGGAACCTAGTATTATTGACTCGTTTTTTTGCTCGTTTTGCTGTTTTCATGCATTGCTGATTCTATAAGGGGAAGTCATCTCACGTGCTCTCGAGCGTGCGGCTATAATTACTGGGGATACTGGAAGGGATGTAGAGTTGTTGCGTAAGATAGATCTGGCTACTCTTCAAATCCAATGAACCCACCGTTGTGTGATGAATGTCTAGAGAAGTAATCGAAATCAATTGACACAGCATTGGCCAGCAGTACGGCTTTTTGGTCCAATGTCAACGGCTGTCTCGCCACATTGTCCCCGTAATTACCTTCTAACCCTGCAAAGGATTCAGGACCCATACGGACAATATAGACTCCTGTGTCCGTGAAAAGCTCTCTGGCAAAGCCCACAAAGTTTCTCGACACAGCTCCCAATGTTTGGCCGGATTCTGAATGGACAGGGAATTCAAACGAGAGAAATGGCGCATCAATATACCCGAATTGATCGTAAACAGTGTCTTCTTCACCAGCTTGAGCCGTAAACAGATTATATCGCCGTCTCCAGGGATGCCAGCTTTGCACAGATTCACCGATAATATGCTCCGCTGTATCGCTGTTCCTAAAAGGAGGCAATATGGCCTTGATGTGAGAGTTGATGAAACTAAAAGGTCTCTTGATTGTCATTAACACATTTCCCGCAGTGTCCATCACATCTACCGTGAAAGGACGATGTAAACGATATATCTGTCTCAGTATTGCTTTAGTGATTCCGAGGTCTCGTTCTAACATGTAGCCCAGGATACTTCCTGCGGGGTCCATGATAACATATCGGTTTGCCTGCTCAAACCCTAAAAATATATTCATCATTTCCATTTGACGTTCAATAACCAGTGTCGGTTGTCGCAGTATATTTGTGATTGAATCAGACCCCAGGATTACTCCCTGCTCATCAGTGACTGGTGGCGAAGCCCACCCAGTGCCGCCGTACTGGGCATTGTGTGCTTGAGCGTGTCTGCGATAGTTCTTCAAAGAATCGTAGTTCAACGGTGTGTAGTTTCTTCTTAGGTAAAGCTTGGGAAAGCAATTAACCAATCTGAGGCTTCGCTTTGGTAGCATCATCCTTTGCTTTACACCTTATGCGATTAGATAAATATGACTAGTTGAGTTCCAGAAGCTTATTCCGCGCAGGTGAAGGGCACGCGAATGCCTTCTTCCTGGACATTCGCTGCTAGCTGTTTTTTTTCCGCCTAGGAAAATCTCCCCAAAGAAACCCACAGCACAAATTTTTCGATCGTTCACAGGAGAACTCGACTTCGACATCACCCAGTGCCATGTTTCTTAAATCCGTACAAAGGACTGTTAGAGGGATCCATACGGTGCCAAAGCTGGCCAATCAAGATTCCTGGGTTAAGAATGGAATAAAGGGTCTATATTCTGCTCAGGGCTTCAAGGAGTCTTGGGTCGACTACCAACAATATCTAGTCAGTAACCTCACGATGAGAACTGTTGGCACGCTTAACGAAACACGCACGCCGTTTGAAATTATCAAGGCCACATACAAAAATGCATCTGATACTACAACCTTCCATTATGCTTCTCAATGTTTCAACAACCATCTGTTTTTTGAACAAGTGGTGGACTCGGAGGCCAACGACTCGGTACCTTCACCAAACTTGGAGTACATCATAAATAAATCGTTCGGATCGCTGGAGGATTTGAAGGCCGACTTTGAAGCTGAGCTCAGCACACTCAACGGACAGGGCTGGGTTTTCTTGGTAGAGAACAACCAAAAAGAACTGGAAATTATTTCATGTATCAATGAAGGAACACCGTATTTTCATAGCAGAAACCAGAATTTGGATTTGTCCTCGCAAATCACCATTGACGATGTCACACAACTGGATATCTTGGCCCAATTTGTAAAGAACGGAAACAAAGAGCCATTTAATAACGTTCCTTTGATCTGTTTCAACTCATGGCATTATGCATACCTGCATGACTATGGTGTCAATGGTAAAGTTGAGTTCCTGCAAAATTTTTGGGACTGTTTGAACTGGAACGTCGTCAACCAAAGACTTTTCAACCAAGCTAGTCTTTGAATTCTATACCTGTAAATTGTAAATAGACAGATTGATAAAATGCTACCACAGGTCATATCCTCTTTACTATTCGAGAGAGTCGTTCATTTTTGTTCCAATCTAGTCCAGAACTAGCAATAAGGCCGTATAAAATATCTTTCAGCCGGTTCTCTTCTTCGTTGTCTTGATCTGGTACCTCCTGAGGTGAAAATTGTGGGCGTACGGGAACGGAGGGGTTGTCTCTTGATTTGACTAAGGCTTCGGAGTTCAAAATAGATATTGTCTGCTCGTCACATTTTGCTATCAGTTCTTTGATCTCTTCAGTATACGGGCTGGCCTCTTCTCCATAGAAGGCATCCAAACTGGGATACGATATTAGTTTTTGCTCAATAATACTTCTTCTAACGCTGAGCATATGACGCAGCTGCTTGTTAAGTTTCTCAATTGCCTCGATCTGCTGCTCTACGTCGCCATAAGGATTTAAGTCGGTATGTAATGAGAATTCTGATAATGCCTTCAACACGTCTTGAAATTTAGCCTCGATAACGCTATTAGGTTGACTGGAGAGATTTTTTCGTTCCAATTCGATCTGTACTTGATCTGAAAGCCTCACAAGCTCTCTATAAGTGTCTGAGTGCTCCATCTGTTAGGTTTTAAAGGCAACAGGCAAGGATATTCAAGCTATTACTCTAGATGGGTTGGTTACTAGAAGGCCTATGTTTCGCGCCATTCCTTCTACCAATTGTATCACCAACCTCTCTGAATCATGATCCTATTCTCTGAACATGTCATCATTTGAGTTCCCTTCCATTTACGACTTTCCCCCCTTCTTCACCAAACAGCCCAATAACTCTGTTTGGACGAGCCAACTTCAACAATGGACAAGTCTAGTGTTAAATTATTGCAAACACTACAGGATATGGCGCCTGTCCACCAGTGGAACACCTATAGTGGAGGATTCCAACGATATACCTACCGAGTCTCTGTTCACCAACGTTAAACTTGATCGTCATTTGAAACCTGAAGTGTGCCAAGAAATTATTGCATCCTTGGTTGAGCAAGGCAGAGCTCAATGGCTAGATAAGATTGCGCAAAAATCTATACTGGTGCTCTGGTACTCAATCTCCGAGTGGAGCGAACTTTTGCTGAATTGGGTTGATTCCACGGGGCAAAAAGGCGTCGTTCTAACGTTGTACGAGATTCAACATGGTAATTTGACTCTCTCTGAAGAGTTCCACTCAATTGACGAAACGACTCTCATCCAGGCTTTAGAACTTTTGGAGAAAAAGGGCAAAGTTCTAATGATGAAAGAAAATAAAAATGTGGTTGGTGTCAAATTTATATAGCAGAGTGACACAAGATACACATCCAACCAAGTGAGCGGTTATAGCTTCCTAATGTCATCAGCTTTTGCTGAAGTGGAATGCTGCATAGAAACAAATACAATCAAATACAACCACGCATACTAACTATCTGCAACTACATTAACGTAACGTTATTCAGCCCACGATATATCCCATTGGAAGTCTCTCAAAGTTATTTCCAGACTCAAATGGCCACATTTCATTGAGGCCATATGCCACCATAATGTCTTCTATTCATGTATGGAAGTTCCGTGCCGCGAACGCGTGGTTACGATACTAGATAAAAAAAAATTTTACGTTCCTCTTCTTCTTTCCCCTTCATTAGAGTACTATCTTGGGGGCTACCTTTTCATAGTTACAGTCTTCAGAGTCAATATCCAAACATAATAAAAAAATGAAATACGTGGTTGTATCTGGTGGTGTCATTTCCGGTATTGGTAAGGGAGTTTTGGCCTCGTCTACGGGTCTGCTTCTGAAAACACTAGGGCTTAGAGTCACTTCCATCAAGATTGACCCTTACATGAACATTGATGCCGGTACAATGTCTCCCCTGGAGCATGGTGAATGTTTTGTCTTGAACGATGGTGGTGAAGTTGATTTGGATCTCGGAAATTACGAGAGATATCTTAATATCACATTGACAAGAGATCACAACATTACCACCGGTAAGATCTACTCAAAGGTCATTGAGAAGGAAAGAAACGGTGATTATCTAGGAAAAACTGTCCAGGTTGTCCCTCACTTAACTAATGCTATCCAGGACTGGATTGAAAGAGTCTCTAGGATCCCTGTTGACAAATCTGGCCTGCAACCAGATGTGTGTATCATTGAACTGGGTGGTACCGTTGGTGATATTGAGAGTGCACCCTTCGTTGAGGCCCTTAGACAGTTTCAGTTCCGTGTTGGGAGAGACAACTTTGCCCTTATTCACGTGTCTTTAGTGCCAGTCATCCATGGTGAGCAGAAAACAAAACCGACACAAGCAGCTATCAAAGATCTTAGATCATTGGGTTTGACTCCTGACATGATTGCTTGTAGATGTTCTTCCACACTGGACACCGCTACTGTTGAAAAAATTGCCATGTTCTGTCATGTTGGTGCCGAACAAGTCCTAGCTGTTCACGATGTCAACTCAACTTATCACGTTCCTCTTTTGCTGAGAGAACAGAAGCAGATGGACTTTTTAACTGATAGATTGAAGTTGAAGTCTCTCAACCTGTCCCCTGAGATGAAGACCAAAGGTGCTTCCTTGCTTTCTAAATGGAGTTCTGTCACTACCTCTCACGATCGCTCATTTGAAACAGTCTCCATTGCAATAGTGGGTAAATACACCAACCTACATGACTCATATTTGTCTGTCATCAAGGCTTTAGAGCACTCTGCTATGAGATGTGAAAGAAAACTGGAAATTGTTTGGGTCGAGTCTTCCAACTTGGAGTCTGACTCTCAAGAGACCAACAAGGCTGACTTCCACAAGGCATGGCATTCTCTTTGTTGTGCTGATGGTATCCTGGTTCCTGGAGGATTTGGCTCCAGAGGTATTGAAGGTATGGTTCTTGCTTCGAAGTGGGCAAGAGAGAACAACATTCCGTATCTCGGAATTTGTTTGGGCCTACAGATTGCTGTCATAGACTTTGTAAGACATGTGTTGGGTATCGAAGGTTCGACTTCGCAAGAAAGTGATCCTGAATATCCTGAAGAAAAGGCCTCGGTGGTCTATATGCCAGATGTAGATCAAGAGAAGCTAGGTGGTACGATGAGATTGGGTCTTCACGCTACTCACTTTAGGGAGGATTCAGAATGGTCCTCGCTTAGAAAGTTATACAGTGGTGCAAGCACAGTCAACGAAAGACACAGACACAGATATGAAGTGAATCCTAAACTAGTCGATGATATTGAAGCTAAGGGGCTGCAATTCATTGGCCGTGATGAATCCGGTAATAGAATGGAAATTCTTGAACTTCAAAGCCACCCCTATTTCGTAGGAACCCAGTACCACCCCGAGTATCTCTCTAAGGTGCTGGATCCTTCTAAGCCCATACTTGGATTAGTTGCTGCTGCTTCAGGAATTTTGAACGAGGTCATCGAGAACAAATCCCAATTGTACGAAGGTGATTTCTAAAAAGTTGAGATAAGAAGGATAATATAGAAAGTAATTAATGTGCATGTTATGTGACTAACGGTCGTATTGTCGGTTTTGTGTGATGTTTCTTTCGCTCAGGCCGACACTTGTTTAACAATCTAGCATTCTCTCATATCACAGATAATCATCGCATTATCACGTTGAACTCTTTGTTGTTGGCTTGGCTATGGAGAAAACTTTGGATAGCTTGATCTATGATCTAGATCTGGTTCGTTTACAAAAACTTCGCAATGAAGACATGTTCAAGCAGCTAAACTCGAATGATAAAAGGGTGCTGAATCTGATTCAAGCAAATAACTCGGAACTATCACTCTTGAAGTACAACGAGTTGTCTTGTATCATGTCTGACCTGGGAACTAACAATCAAAAACAGTTAAAATTGAACCTGGACCATCTCGATAACATATTTGATTTGAGATCGCTGCGAGAAGAAGTGAACTCTTTGAAGTCACGCTATGAAGGAGTCTTTCAGGAGATGTTCCCTGAAATGAAAACAGCCAGCTGTTTTGCTGATGACAGTAGAACCAACATTCAACCCATCAAGGATTTGGTTGATGATTCGAACGTGAAATACCTTTTGAGTGGTAGATTGACTCAAGAACAAGTGGGTTTGCAAATTAAACTTGAAGACCAGATAGACGATAAAGAGGTAAACTTAAAAAGAGACAAACTGAAGCAACTAGAACTGTACGTTATAGGCCAGGTAGAAAAGTTGATGACCACGCTTGAACAGTGCAAAGATCCCGATAAGATAAAGATCAATAGGCTTCAAAAGTCGGTAGTCGAAACATCCTCCATGTTCATTGAATACATCCAATCACATGTAGATGAGGCAGATATCTACCCTTCTTTATATAACAACCTAGCCCAGTTGAATCGAATTAACTCGGGAATATCTTTGAGGCACGCAGAGTTGAAAAAGTGTGTCTTCACGGAGACGCAAATACAGGAACTTGAATCACAATCTTGGGGAATTCTGGCTAAATGTCTGCAGGTAACCCTTAGAGACAATGACCTGAAACAAACCGAATCAGAACTTCGTCTTACAGTCTCCCAAGCACGAGTATTAGGTCAGGCCTACGCCCAAATGGCCCACATACTTCTAGAACGAGCCTCCCGACTCATGAAGCAGCAGTCAACAGCCAGCTACCCATACTTGGACTCAATCTTGACTTTGGCAAGCTACTTGTTATACCTTTCGGGCAATTTTGGGAACATTCTCTCCAAAGTTGTCAGTATCAATGTAAATCCGTATGCTAAGCTTTGCCAAGGAGTCTTCAAGGAGTCATTATTGAAAGAAATGACAGATGTATACGTTAGCACATACAAAAACCTAAAAAAAGAGACCACCGGTACATACCTTAAGGATGGTGGATGAATGCCTCAACAAAGAAAGCGCTGTCGTCTTCACTTTCTGGCACGGACAACTCCATCTTTGGGTAGCTTTGATATTTCATTACATAATCTATACCTGATGGTTATCCCTTATCGCGTATTGATCTGAGGAGAACATTATAAAAGGTTGCTCTAGCCCACTTTCTGCTTTCTCCTCTTCACTCTATTGAATTCCGTCATGTCAGAAAAAAAATCATTTATTGTAAGGACCTCTCATCCACTTGTCAATTTCATCTGTCGTTGAATTTTTGCAATACTAACATTAAGATCACTTTGAAAGAAGACGCCACCGGCCCAGCTGTTGAGAAGTATGCTTTATTGTATAATAACTCATGGGAATGATTTACTAACATCTCAATTAAGAGTCAAGTCTTTCATCCAGTCAATTGGAGGTGAAATCTCTCACGAGTTTAGTCTAATCAAGGGATTTAGGTAAGTACCGTCGCACACTGTGAACAATGCCAAAGCAGCCACTAACCACCAATTCAGTGCCAAATTGCCCACCACCCATGTTTCAAGTATCCAAGATCAAGAAGCTGTTGCTACTATTGAAGAAGACAGTGAGGTTCATATTCAAAAGTAGAATTTAGCATAATAAAATAGAGCAGGGAATCGTCTCCTGTTCGTTGTGTCTCTTCATTACCGTTTTTCTCTATTTTCTCTGGACCCATGTGTAAACATGTTCTTGAATATATTCTTCCAAACATTCTTAAGCATTATAGCGTTATTTGCGTTTGTTCCGGCCGACTTTCGTATCTATATGACGAACGACTAGTCCAGCCATCGTTTCTCCACAGTCCGCGATAAGATGCGTCTAAAAATACTAGTTGAGGGTGATAGCACTCTACCATTTCATTATAGAATTGTAACCATGACCGACTACAGCCAACTAAACAAAAACCCGATATTCAAACCAGTGGACTCGATCTACACGGACAGACTTCGTAAATTCAATGACGATGACCATTTGGGGAAGTTCAGGGTCAGACATCGAATTGACAACCCCAAAGATGACATCTCCGATGGGTATATTGAGCTCAAGAAATACTCAGTGCCAGATCTCCAAAGGCCTTCCTTCAAAGACATTGTTCCATCGAAGCTGGAAAAGTTTGAGTCATGCCATAAGAATGACCTTTTTGGCCCCGGATGGGCTTCCTTCTGGATCCAGGTCAAAATTGCGGTTCCTGAATACTGGAAAGAGAACTATGGGAATGGCAAAAAAGATCCAATAGTGTTCCATTGGGACTCTGATAATGAAATACTGATCTACGACTCCGAAGGAATCCCCCAGCAGTCGTTGACTGGAGGTGGTCACAGGACAGAATTCATTCTACCCGCTCACTGGTATGAGGATGGGGAGGAGTATGTCTTTTACTTGGAAATGGCGTGCAATGGACTTTTTGGAACATCACCATCAGAATACTACACCCTCCATTTTGCAGAATTGATCGTGAAAAATACCGAAGCCGATGCCCTGTATTACGATTTTTGGATAATGGGCGATGCGGCTAGGGAGTTACCTGGTGACTCTTCCCAAAAATACTTGGCTCTTCAATTGTGTAACAAAATTATGGACACATTTGACGCCAATGATGAAAAATCTCTAGCTAAGTGTAGAGAAGTTGCACAGCAATATCTAGGATCGGATATCAATGACTCCAAGGTATTCGATGACTCTACAACCCCATTTCCCATCCAAGTCTATGCCATGGGAAACTGCCACATTGATACTGCCTGGCTGTGGCCTTTTGCTGAAACAAAAAGAAAGGTTGTCAGATCTTGGACTACCCAGATTAGAATAATGGAGAAATATCCTGAGTACCAATTCGTTGCGTCACAGGGCCAACAGTTCAAGTGGCTCCGGGATCTTCATCCTGAAATCTTTTCTCAAATTAAGGACAAGCTTAAAGATAACCAGTTTTTTCCTATCGGGGGCTCTTGGGTGGAGAATGACACGAACATGCCAAACGGCGAGTCGTTGATCAGGCAATTCCTCCGAGGGCAGCGACTGCTACTAAACGAATTTGGGTTCAAGTCTAAAACCTTTTGGCTGCCAGATACGTTTGGATACTCTTCACAGATTCCCCAAATCTGTCGAGTGGTGGGGATTGAAAACTTTCTTACTCAAAAACTATCATGGAACAATATCAACAGGTTCCCTCAAAACACCTTCAATTGGGTTGGAATCGATGGTTCTCAAGTTTTGACTCACATGCCTCCTGATAACACTTACACAGCTCCAGCTCATTTTGGCGATGTCAATAGAACTATAAGTCAGCATAAGAATCTCTACAACGATCAGAAAGGTCTTCTGTTGTACGGTCATGGTGATGGAGGATCAGGTGCTACACCAGAAATGCTAGAGAAGCTCCGACGTTGTAGAGGTATGACTAATACTGTAGGTTCATCCCTTCCTGTCACAAAAGTTGGTAACTTTACAATTGATGAATTCTATGAGAAGATCAGAAAGGACACAGACAATGCACAAACTCTTCCAAGTTGGAAGGGAGAACTGTACTTGGAATATCACAGAGGTACATACACAACTCAGGCAAAGGTAAAACAATACATGAGAACTCTTGAATCGTTGATGCATGATCTAGAGTTGATTGCAACATTCGTGTCATTGAATCACGTTAGCTATGTCTATCCTTTGAAGAAGGTAAACAGAATCTGGGAAGATATTCTTCTTTGTCAATTTCACGATGTTCTACCAGGCTCCTGTATTGAGATTGTCTACAAAGAAGAAGTGCTCCCAATGCTAGGGAAGAGGGTAGATGACGTACGTGAGCTCATTGATGAGGCATTGGGAAAAGTTGGTATCAGATATTGTGGAATCAAAGAGAAACCTACGTTATTGAACACTTTCGGCTGGTCTAGAAGTTGTGTTCATGATATTGGAAAGACACCTGCTCTGTTCGACTCTATTGAACAGAACTCGAACATGTGCATAATAAAAAAGAAGGTTAAGTATCCTGTATCCGTCACTAAAGAAGAAGAGGACTTTATTCTTGATAATTCAAAACTCAGAATTCGTGTCAGCAAGAAGGGAGTTATCACCAGTCTTTATGACATTGTCAACGATAGGGAGGTTATTGATCTGTCGCCAGAAGGCAGAAATACTCGTGGAGCAAACTCTTTCGTTCTATTTGATGACGAACCATTGAATTTTGACGCATGGGATACTGAACTATACAATGTAAACACCTTCAAATACGTTGATGATCTTATCTTCAGTGAAATTGTTGAGGAAGGGCCATTGAAAGTCTCAATCAGCTTCAAACATCAAATTAGTGATACTAGTTATCTGGAAAACATAATTTCGTTAGAAGGAAGTGATGATTTGGAATCAGTTTCAATGGTCAAGTTTGAGACATTTGTGGATTGGAATGAGTCACATAAGTTCTTGAAAGTTGAGTTTCCAGTTGATATTAACAACGAATATGCTAGCTACGAAACACAATTCGGAGTCACCAAAAGACCAACACATTTCAACACCACCTGGGAAACTGCCAAGTTTGAGGTTTGCTCCCACCGATTTGCTGACTATTCAGACTTCAATTACGGTGTGTCTATTATCAATGATTCCAAGTATGGGTTTGCAGTTCATGGTAACCTGATGAGGTTATCGTTGGTAAGAGCACCAAAATACCCTGATGGACATGCTGATATTGGTAAGCACTACTTCAATTATGCGATATACCCTCACAAAGGGCCACTCTCCTCAAAGACTGTCAAGTTAGGCTACGAATTCAATGACAGGCTCAATGAGCAAGCATACACGTTCACAAGTTCCCCAATAGACTTCTCGGAACTAGTGAAAATTAAAGGCGATGACAATTTGATTCTCAGCAACGTTAAAAGAGGGGAGGATGATGATGATTTGGAGAATTGGGAAGCCAACTTACCCAAGAATCACAAAGGACATAAAAGCATTGTGATCAGAGTATATGAGGCTCTAGGAGGTGCGTCTAAAGCCGTCATTTGGGTAGGAAAACCTGTACACAAAGTGATCAAGATCAACGGACTGGAGGAGGATCTCGAAGAGATTGAGTTTGATAAGGAGACTAACTCGTTCAAGATGACATCCAGGGCATTTGAAATATCCAGTTTCAAGATTGTCCTTAAGTAGCCATTTTTCATTTCGCGTTTATATGGACCCAGATAGACATTTCTTGTAGTTGTAATTCACTGGCTCATGTCGTTGAATACGCCTAAACACGTTAAGTACTTTCAACTATGTCTTGACATGCTGCCTTCTAGGTTTGAGGAAGAGGACTCAAATAAACTGGCGATCGTCTATTTTTCTCTTTTGGGTTTGTTGTTACTGAAAAGCGAAACTGGAGACTTTATCGATGTCAATCGAGAGGAAAAGATTGAATGGGTCTACAAACACTATCTACCTGACAAATCAGGCTTTAGAGGAAGTCTCCTGTATGATTTGCAATTGAACCAGCCTGAAGATAACACGAATAGCAACGAGTATGATGTGCCGAATATGGCTGCAACTTTGTTTAGCCTTCAAATACTTCACATGTTCAAGGATCCGCAACTTCAGGAGAAACTAGACAGAAATAAAATCATGACTTTTGTCTCTCGATGTCAAACAGAAGATGGATCGTTCAAGTCTAGTCTAGGCAGAGACAAGAATCCTTTTGGAGACTCGGACCTAAGGTATTGCATGATAGCTTGCACAATTCGTAGACTTCTATGCGATGGTGAAAATCCAGAATTTGAGAGCGATATAAATGTTGAAAAGCTTAAAGGTTATATAATCCGATGCTTGAACTTCGATGGAGGACTCGGAAGCTCACCTAACGACGAAAGCCACGCTGGTCTTACATTCTGTGGACTGGCATCCCTCAAACTGCTTGGCGTAGTGCTAGATCCCAAAGAATGGAGGCATACCATCAAATGGCTTTGTCACAGACAAATACAATCCGATAATGATGACAATGGTGGTTTCAATGGACGAGAGAACAAGTATGCCGATAGCTGCTATTCTTTCTGGGTCATTGGATCACTGAAGTTGTTCAATCTGGAACATCTAATTGATAAGCATAAAACGAGCCAATATCTCATCACAGTGACTCAAAATCAATTCATGGGAGGATTTACAAAGACCAACGAGGTTAAAATATCTGATCCCTTGCATAGCTCGTTGGCATTATGTACATTAAGCATTTTAGGATTCCCACGTTTGGGGCAGTTAGACATAGAAACGATGACACCTATATAGAAGTAACAGATCTATTTTTATAGTATATACAAGTGATCATTTAAACTAATCGTTCAAATGTTTGAAGCAAGTTTAATTAGCTCTTCGTAGATACACCAGGCAATACCTGCGGATCCGGCTTTTCTTATCAGCCTTAAAGACAAACCGTTAAACATTCTTGAAAAGCCTTCTGTTTTCACTAATGAAACAGCTGTTGCCCATAAAGTGGTGTACTTTTGAGGATAGAGCTGCATGCAAGTTTTAATTGTGTCAAATGGAGCAGTGATTATAGTTGAAAGTGATGCCGAAAGAGTGGCCGACATGGAGTTAATTAATGCAGACTTGGACGATGAATAAACAAACTTGTCGTCTGGCCCTCTACGGTCTATTAGCTTAGGCAGCCATGATTTCAGGTGCTCGTAAAATAGCACATATAGCCCTGCATTGGGGGCATCTCTTGCCGTTGTAGCCCAAAACCCGTTGAAGAACCCTCGAGGACCCTCCCGTTTAAATATATCTTTGAACGCCATGCCCATGCTGGAGTAGTTGTATGATATGGACTCGTAGCGGACCTTTATGACTGTCACCGGCATAGTGACGAATCCTATCACTGACCTAGCAAACATACCGGTAATAAGGTTTTCGTAAGAGGAAAGTTTCGGTAACTTACTACTCCTGTTCATGGTGACATTTTGAGTCTTTTGCTCTGCAACAAAAGTTCTAGTGATATTCAGGAATGTGAGGTAGAGGGCACTCCCTACAGATGTTCTTACACCAGACGGTATAGTTCCTCTCCACAAATCTTTGACATGAGATATCCTCTTGAGCTCACTAGTGATGGTGGCATTTTTAGTTTGTTGGACCCTGGTCTTCAGTAAGTCTAATGGCTGAAGGCATATCGATGAAGTCAACCCTCCTACAAATCCAGCAACGAGATGCGTGGATGATGTTTTGGAGTTATTGGACATGCTGGAGGGTCGGAAAAGAACGCTGAACGTTGACCTATGCACAGGACAGATTCCGGGGGAAAAACATGATTAGACATAAATTTCTCGAAGGGTATGATTGCCTTGGGGATGTAGGTCGGTGACAACATCTTTGCTGGTATCATTATAATACTAGTGTACACATGATACATATAAGACGTTTAAATCTATGATAATAGGGTAAAGAAAAAGAACTTTGTCGGGAGATCTTACTTCCAAGGATAGCAGTCCAACTGACATTGAGGTAGTTTGATCGGACTGACAGATATTTTGGTAACGATGTCAGAGACACTCCTAACAATGGTTCTCTTACGTTGCAACTGAACCGGTCAATAGTGTTGTTTTGCCGGCTAGTTGTTTCTGAAGACAGGAATCTGGAAACCTCCATAGCTAATAAACTTTCAGTCCCAGAGACATCAGGTGATGCATGGCATTCAAGGTTGTCTGACGATACTGTTGAGCAATTGACCTTAGATCTTCAACCAGTGGAGTTTATTATCAGGATCCCCTTGTAAGCATTCGTGCTCTGGTTGATATAAACTCAATTGAAGCTGAAAATACAGTCATGACGAGGAAGTCACGAATACGATAAAGAAGATATTGTTATATCTGAAGGGAATATTAGAATTGACTCTTCTATCCTAGACCTAAGTGAAACCTAATCAAGCCTGATAACTCGAATCTATCAGATCAGCAGAAGAACAATCAAGTTTCATAGAAATTAGGAAAAGTTGAAGAATTGCAAGATCTTGAAACCTAGACTCTTCTGTATAACCTGACCAGTCGGCACTTTCAAGTCATCCAATTGGAGAGAAAAAAGACCAAAAATGACAGCTAGTACCCACAGCAGAGTCCATCATTGTCAATTTCTTTGGAAAATGGTATCAAGGGAATAATCACTCCGACTTCAATGGCTGAAGATCAATCAATCGCTGAAGACCGATGTTAAGATCAATCTGACTTACGCCTGAGACCAAGTATAGCCAGAACCTAAAGTTATCAAAGTCACCCATTATCTTGGATCCGCTTTTAAGGCTGAGGAGACATGCAATAATTATTCGGCCGAACTATTTGCAACAAATGAAAGCAGGCACTATTGTTACTGATAGGAGATTCGTAATTCCGAAGTTGCTGATTCTCGTTCGGTCCTCACAAAAAAGGAAATGACGTATTGCCCACCGAGGTCTTCAGGCTCGTTTTACGCGGTAAAGAATTCCTTGCCGCGGCTACTTCCGAGTTGTAAATCAAACTGAAGCAACTCCGTGTACTGTCTCTGATAAGGCTTTTGAGCTATAAAATGAAGGCCAAACTCCCCCAATTGAAGCAAATAATTTACACACATATCAATTCAATCATCACATAGCTATAATGACAGTTTCAGGAAAATTAGAAATCACCCCATTGCCAAACAAGCCACTTGGTGCAAGAGTTACCTTGCCAGCAGGCATCACTGACCCTTCCAAGCTCTCTGACGAAGACTTCAAGACACTTCAAGCTGCTCTGGAGACTTATTTAGTTCTTGTCATCCCCAACCAGGCTGACTTGCCACCTACTTCACAATATGATCTTACTGTGAGATTTGATCCCTCTTGCCAAGGAAACTATGGTCATGATGAGAAGCTTTTCCACCACAAGGAATCCGTACTGGCCAAGGACGGAAAATGTATTCCAAATAGAACCGAAGTCATTATGGTCGGTAATGGCTCTTTTGAAGCTGGACATGCTACAGGAATGAAGGCTTTCGAGTTGGAACATCCATCACAAGAAACTTTCCACAAAGATGTCTTGACTGAAGAAGAAAAGGCCAATGGACAGACCAGATTTTACAGATGGCACATCGACAGTGCTCTCTATGGGCTATCTCCTCCAAAAGTTACTACCCTATTAGGTATTCAAGTCCCAAAATGTGATGAAATCCAAAAGATCATCTATGAGGATAATGGTGAGGAATTCGAATTAGTCAAAGGTGCTACCGCTTTTGCTAGTGGAGCAATTGCCTTTAAACTTCTGTCCCCGGAAGACAAAGAAAAGGCATTGAACACCACGGTTGTTTATGCTCCTCATCCTTACATTTTCATTGGTAAATCCAAGGCTACCAGTGACGGTTTAACTATCGTTAGTGAGGGCAAAGAGACTCCACTTAATCAACTTCCACCATGGGAAGAATCCAAAGTCAAGAAGTTACCTATAGTATGGACTAACCCTACCACCGGCGAACATCACCTCCAAGTCCATGGATGTTGTGTTCATAAACTAATCAACAACAAGACTGGAGAAGTTATGGAGCTTGAAGAAGCCAGAAAAGAAGTACACAGATTAATGAGACCCGCAATTTCACCTCAACACATTTATGCTCATGCATGGAACAAGGGTGACCTGGCCATTTTCTTCAACCAAGGAGTTTGGCACACAGTGACAGGAGAATTCCAGCACGATGAGAAGAGGTTAATGCACCAATGCAACGTTGCCAGTGGTATTGACCCAGTGACCAAGCTGTAAGGTGTACAGCTACGTGTAAATTATTTGAGTTTCCTTTCATTATCTTTTTAAAATCTAATATACAAATCGAATGACTTTTCGTATTCTCGTATCTCTTTCTGTCTCTTTCTGAACCTGCTCATGTCTTAGTCTCTGTCTCTGTCCAGCCTCTACTTCTACCCTTTGTCGCGTTATCTCATTCGTTACGAAGCCTCTTGGTGGGTTGTAGTCGTCAAGCCGTAGATAACCCATTCGCTTGATCATTATTGAACATTGGAGGAGGTATTAAAGCATTCCAGGCATGTCCAAAGCCTGGCAAGCTTTATGGTATTCCTTTAGATCCTGCAGCTCCCATTGAGTAATTGGTAGTCCATCATATCCACCATTCGTCAACGCTCAATAAAGAGGTAGCTATTCTCAATCTACCATCATAAGATTGAACTTACCTTGTGTTGTCATTTTCACCTCAGTTTGAAGCACTAAGGGTATGTCAATAAAGATGTGTGTAGCGCCATTGAAAGGATGTAAAACAACTGGTTCAATAATTGCTTAAATAAACCCCATGTGTACTGAACACCAATTTGCATACTATTTAAATTCGGTAAGCTAATTGCTGTTTCTTTCTGCGTAGTCAATTATTAACCTCTCACTCATTTGAATGACTATCGGCTCAACATCTGCAATGACACTGGAGATGATTCGGGGAGTTAGTTTACACAGGTGAGCCGGTTCTGTGCCTCGATAGTGGATCCAATCAACATCTAACTTCCGAAGATGATCCCTGGATAGACTTGTTTCTGTCTCTTCATTGATAACACTTTTGGCGCTTGGTAGTGGTGAAATATCTGTATAAACCCATCGATCTAATGGCTCATGAAGTCCTACTCCATGATATTTTGCACAGCTTTCTTTCAAAGCCCAGTATTGTGTTAAAAGTTCAAATTGCTCCTCCTCTGTGCGTTGAGGAAGTTTTTGCTTCAGAAACTCAGTTTCGTCTGGGTGAAAAATATCAGAAAATGACTGCAATAACTGCAATGGATCCTCTTGAAAGTGTTTTATTGTCTGGATATCCGCTAGATCGAGTCCCAATTGTTTCGAGTGGATTCCAGGATCACAATGCTGTGTGGCTTCGTTTTTTCTGCAAAATACAAGTCCAACAACTGACTCCTCATCGGCCATATTATATTCCAACTGTGCTATAGAAGGCTTTCCGCACAAGGCTACTTTTATCTCAGGTTTGAACAGTGTTTCCATCTCATAATCTAGCGACAAAATCGTTCTCAGCAGCAGCCCTCCAAGTAAAGTCATCCTTTGGTCAGATTTATTCTTTTTAGCTAAGACTTTATTTCTCTGCTCAAGAGACAATTGACGTAGACAGAGCTCCATCACATAGTCATCCTCCAGCTCATATCCGACTTTGACCACCACAAATACATTCTTAGCATTTTCTGTCAGGTGTCTCCAACGGTCAAACACATCTTGCATTTATTCAACCTGGAGCAGATCAAACTGTATTACTTAATCGGAACGCTCTGGCGGTCACAGTGCACCGCTCAAATACCCCATGCCAGGTGTTTTCTGTGAATTGTTAGGCTATCGGAGTCGTGTTATTACCGTAACTTTATCACAAGCCAAGCGGAGAAGATCATACATATTTAAGGCCCCATCTCCCCAGTCTCGAGAAGTGTTTATTGTTTTCCCGTTATTCAGCCTTCTGAAATGTCCAGTATCCGTGAAGAAATGGTGACTTCAGCTGTGGAGTTCCTGAAGAATCCGCAGATTGCAGACTCGCCTCTCGCAAAGAAAATCGAATTCATTGAGAGCAAAGGTCTGAATGAAGCAGAGGTAAAGGAAGCACTGCTGAGGTCACAAGGTGGTAATAGTGCCTCCTCGGCTACCTCCCAGGTATCTTCATATTCTCCCACAACGTCTCAGTCGAGTGTAGCACCAGCTCCTCCTCCTTTCCCGGACCACTACAGGAATGCCCCGCCCTTGCCTGAGAGAGATTGGAAAGACTATTTTGTAATGGCAACTGCTACTGCTGGCGTCTCATATGGACTGTACAAAGTGATCAGTAATTACGTGGTTCCAAAGTTGTTGCCTCCCTCGAAGGAAGCTATTGAGTTGGACAAGGAAGCCATTGATCGTGAATTTACTCGTGTAGAAGCTTTGCTCAATACCTTTGAAGAAGAGCAAAAGACTTTTTACGAGGAGCAACGAGACAAGAGCGTCAAAATTGAGGAGACGCTGACGGAAATCGATGCTATTATTTCCAAAACGAACGAAAAGAACCTGAACAACGAAGAGTCATTGAAGTACTTGAAGCTGGAGATTGAAAGCATAAAGAATACACTAATGAAAAACATTGATTCACAGAAGTCGACCATTTCCAGTGAGCTTGGTAGTATTGAAGCCCAACTAGATGAATTAAAGAAACTCATAGCTGCCAAACCTGAAGATGAACCAATCCGCGCAGCTCCTCAACCCCTGTCAACTACCAGCGCCAGCGCCAACACCTTTTCCAGTGAAAGCTCCAGCAGATCCTCCCTTCCTCATAGTCATTCTGTACCCATAAGAACACAACTCTCTACTCCCCCATCGGATTCTGACGTTACTAGCCCTGCAAAATTGCACATTCCTCCGGCAACATCCATCCCATCATTAAAGGACATTTTGAGGAAGGAGAAAAACAGAACCGTTGATACATTTTCCAAGGACAACCTAGGTAAGGACCTGGAAAATGTAGCCCAGAGTGACCCAGATAAAGTTGAGAAGTATGAAGGTCGTCGGGATCTGAAAAGTTTGGAGCGCCCAGAAGAGGACGAAAAGAAGTCAGAGGACACAGGAGATACGGACGATAAGGACAACCTCGCTTCCAGTCAAGAAAGCATTAAGCTTTCTACAAAATCCGAGCAGAGACAAACTCCAGTTCCCAGGGAGAGGACATCGAGTAACTCTTCGAGAAGCGGCATCCCTGCTTGGCAGTTGGCAGCTCAGAGCTGAGTTAGCATGAATTATTAATAGTTTTGTATGTATGTATCGTTGTGGATCAGCGATAATAGAAATCTTTCTTATTCATTGAGTTGGCCGCCTTTTTCTTTTAATGAAGACCTAACAAACAGGCTGTAGGTGAAAAAAAGATTCGGATCGTTGGATCCGACAAGAACATCTACATCTACAACGCTTAGCAGCTAATTTGGGCAACTACAACAGGTTTAGGTATCCAGGCAGACTTGACGGATAATATCTGGATACAGACTCTAATCCGATGAGTTTTCGGTGATATAAGTTTCATGCCCCAAGGTTGCGAAGCAAGCTGTAGGTTTAATGTATACAAGATAACCACTTGACCAGAGGGTCAACAAACTTTTACAGCTTGATTGAAAAGCCAAAACACCCTCAAGTTGCAGCTCTGCTAGATGAGTGGTTCTCGCTTATCTGAGTGAGATTTGATTTTTTCATTGTGTCAGAATTTTTTTCTCCATTTTTTTCTCTGAAAGTATTACTCATTCTACACAGCAACCATGAACCAACTGAATATCAGAGGTTTGGCTCAAAGGAGTAAAGTTAAGCTTTTAAGCCGATCGTTTGCATCAAGCACGATTGCCCAAGGCCAAAATTTGACTGAGAAAATCGTTCAAAAGTATGCTGTTGGGCTTCCTGAAGGTAAGATCGTCCACAGTGGAGATTATGTGACCATCAAGCCTGCTCATGTAATGTCCCATGACAATTCATGGCCTGTTGCTCTGAAATTCAAAGGTCTAGGCGCTTCAAAGGTGTTTGACAACCGTCAAATTGTCAACACATTGGATCATGATGTCCAAAACAAATCTGAAAAAAACTTGGAGAAGTATGAGAACATCAAGAACTTCGCCAAAGAACAGGGCATTGACTTCTACCCCGCCGGAAGAGGTATCGGACATCAAATCATGATTGAAGAAGGCTACGCTTTCCCTCTCAACGTAACGGTGGCCTCCGATTCTCATTCTAATACTTATGGTGGTATTGGAGCCCTCGGAACTCCTGTTGTGCGTACAGATGCTGCTTCTATCTGGGCTACAGGTCAGACGTGGTGGCAGGTTCCTCCCGTTGCTAAAGTAGAGCTTAAGGGAAAACTTCCTAAAGGTGTCACTGGAAAGGACGTCATTGTATCTCTTTGCGGTCTATTCAACAATGATGAGGTCCTAAATCACGCTATTGAGTTCGTTGGAGAGGAAATTGAGAATTTGCCAGTCGATTACAGATTGACCATTGCTAATATGACTACCGAATGGGGTGCTCTTTCTGGTCTCTTCCCTGTCGATGACACTCTGATCAGATGGTACACGAATAGAATGATCAAGTTGGGACCTGGCCACCCTCGTATCAACGAAGAAACTCTGTCCGATTTGATTACCAACAAGATGGAGGCTGACCCCGATGCTTACTATGCGAAGACTCTAACAGTAGACCTTTCTACTATGTCTCCATACATTTCTGGGCCAAACTCTGTAAAAATTTCTAATTCTTTGAAAGATTTGTCCAACAAGAACATAAAGATCAATAAGGCCTACTTGGTGTCTTGTACCAACTCGAGATTGTCCGATATTAGAGCAGCTGCCGACATCATCAAGGGTAAAAAAGTTGCTCCTGGAGTCGAGTTTTACATTGCAGCAGCTTCCAGTGAAGTGCAGAAGGAGGCTGAAGCTGATGGTTCTTGGGATTCATTGATTGAAGCTGGTGCCACTCCTTTACCAGCTGGTTGTGGTCCCTGTATTGGTCTAGGAATTGGTTTGCTGGAAGAAGGCGAAGTTGGTATCTCTGCCACTAACAGAAACTTCAAAGGTAGAATGGGATCGAAAGATGCTCTTGCATTTTTGGCCTCTCCTGAAGTGGTCGCAGCATCGGCAGTAATGGGTAAGATTGCTGGTCCAGAAGAAGTTGAAGGAAAGTCAGTAAAGAGTGTCAGAGATCTGAAAAAGAGTATAACCGTTCACGAGCCCGAAGCTTCTGAATCTGCTGGAGGGGCCGTTGAAGTTTTGGCCGGTTTCCCTGAATCTATTGAAGGTGAGTTAATTCTTTGTGATGCTGATAACATTAACACCGATGGTATCTATCCAGGAAAATACACATACCAGGATGACGTTCCTCGTGAAAAGATGGCTGAGGTCTGTATGGAAAACTACGACTCTGAATTTAGATACAAGACTAAACCAGGTGATATCATCGTGTCAGGTTACAACTTCGGTACAGGATCATCAAGAGAACAAGCAGCCACTGCCATTTTAGCCAGAGATATGAAGTTGGTTGTAGCAGGTTCATTTGGTAATATTTTCTCCAGAAACTCCATTAATAACGCTTTGCTAACTCTTGAGATTCCCAAATTAATCAACATGTTAAGAGAAAAGTATTCCAACTCAGAGAAGAAGGAATTGACTCAGAGAACTGGATGGTTCCTCAAATGGGATGTCAAGGCTGCCACTGTGACTGTTACCGATGGTGAGAGTGGAGAGGTCCATTTGAAACAGAAGGTTGGAGAATTGGGAACCAACCTTCAAGATATTATCATTAAAGGTGGTTTAGAAGGATGGGTCAAGGCCAAGTTGGCTGATGACAGTAACTAAAGTGTCATGTCAATGTCACAATATATTTATTTATTTATTGATAGAATAGAAATTCCTGTATCTACCTGCTAATATACAGAGTGTTTACTAAACCGTACGTCTTTCCTTTCCTCTCTCTTACAACGAGCCAACTTCCTTGACCACCTCATCAAAAGAATCCTTGTACTCTTCGGCTGTCTTGCTCTCACCCTTTTTGCTCTTGTTTGCATTTGGAACGATCATTACACAAGAAGTTGGACGCTTGGTAGCTCCAGCGGATCCCAAGTCTTCCTTGGAAGGTAAAAACAAGTATGGAACATTACTATCTTCGCACAAAACTGGAATATGAGAAATAACATCTGGTGGGGAAATGTCACCTGCAATGACCACTAATCCTTTTTCTCCCTTCCTTAAGGACTTGACGACTTCTTTAACACCTCTTCTTACATGCTTGGCCTTTGAGGCTTTCTTGACAGTTTTGAGCACCTTTTTGTTGAGCTTCTTAGAGGCCAAAGGTTTAGCAAAAGGCAAAAGTGCGGGCAACTTCTTGTCGTAGTTGTCTTCAGTTTCCTCCTTACTGGCGCTCTTCTCTTTTTTGGACATTGTTTGAAAGTTGGATTATGAGAGACTAAAAAAATTTCAGCTATACCAGTCTTAGGGAAAAAAAATTTAGCACTGAGAATCCAGTCGTGTACACTCCATTTTAGGTGGTACTTCAAGCTTATGTAACCCAAGTTCAAAAAAAATGGTCGTGTGTTGACACCTTTGCTTCGGTAGGGACATGCTTTCGTCTTCAGGAAGTGATACATAGGTGACCATGTCTTCAAAGAAGGACTCTTCCAAAAGAATGTCCTTCTTCGGACCGCTGAAAAGCACTGGAATACTTGGCTTTGGTCACAGTGATGCGAAACAACAGCATGACCACAAGCGTAGTCATTCGGACACCACCAAGAAAAGACAGACAATTCTCCTACCAGACGAGCGACTTCATAGTTCAGATGTATTGAGAGCTTCTTCGAACAGCATCTCCGATTTACCACTCCCTGGCGCCCCCAAAACGAACTTGTCTCTTTCTCCTGATTTTGCAAGATCCTTTTCACCTACTCGTGTGGTTGATTCTCAATTTGAATCCTCTAATGTTGTAATCAATAATCAACTTCAGCCACAGCCAACTGAAGAGTCCAGTCATAAATCACCAAGCTTGGCTCCTGTTAGGTCTCGAACACGAAGACCTCCGCCTCCCAGAGATCCATCTCCAGACAAGGATGAATTGAAAACTATTGCAAAGGCTGAGGTCCCCAAAGAAGAAATATCAGTCAAGGTTGACCAAGATTTCAGCCAAGGAAAGGAACAGCAACCAACGATCAACGTCAATGATATCACGAAGATTAGCCAATTTGACAAAGCAGCACCTCTCTCGGGTGGTAGCCGAGAGACAGACGATTCTAACAGCATTGATGATGGTGCAAATGAAGCCACCACAAATTTGAAACTCAACACAACGACAGCCATGGAAGGTTCTTCTGGTAATGTATCTATTTCATCGGCACCATTGAACACAATTATGTCATCTTTAGAAAGTGAGCTCAACGAAATGAGAGAACGTGATGTAAGTACAACAAGTCTTGGCCAGTATAGCTCATCCTTTTCACAGCAATCTTCAGTGTATTCACCTCTCAATTTTAACGAAAAAAGGGCAACAAGTGACGAACGAAAATCTCTTGATTCAAGTATCTATTCATCGCATACAGAGAATTCTGAGCAATCTCACACTTCTGTTTTGAGGAACGAGATCAATGCGCTACTCATTTCTGATGACATTAACCGACATGAGTTGCAACAAAAGGGCTACGCAGAGAATAACGATGACGAAGACGTTACTGATAATGAAGAGTTTTTCAAAAGAGGACATACTAGAGCTGCCCCCAGTGATGCTACAGTAAAAGTATTTGAAGCCCCTGATATTGCAGTGCAAGATGAAATTGCAGAGGAGACTGTGGCAATTCCAAGAGAAAAGGAAGGCACCATAGACATTCATGCATTGTTGAATAGTGAATCTATCCCAGCACCAATCCTACTTCCTCCACGTGTTGATTCCTCGCCTAGAAGTTCATACACTAGTGGCCAAAGTGGCGACGTCTTCTATGACATGACTGAAGCAGCCAGCGCAGGTCGGTCTAATCTTGCTAAGGACGACTTTAATACTTTAACTGATGAAGAGAACTTCAGTTATGAATATGATCTTGATGATTATTATGAAGGGAATGACACCACAGTGTTGCAGACAGCACCAGTGAGTGCCCATTCTGAGCAAGGCTCACAAAGAGATATAGAGCGCAGCATAGATTTGGATGACATCACAAGCAAGAAAGCTAATGAGCCGGAGAATTCCTTGAGTGAACGATCGAGCATCCACTCTGATTCGAATCTATCAGACTCGACTGAATTTTCGTATCAACCAAGTGACCGACTACAAAACCTAGAATCTACTAACGCTGCCCTAGCGGAAGACGAAGGTACAGGTACGTTTGTCTATGCTCCAGCTCCAAGACGTACCAGGCGTGATTCTATGGAATTGGCAAAAAGTAGCACAACATCACCGTTGGATGCAGAGTTACAAGAGGCTCCAGTTATCACTAGTGAGAAAAGTATTTTGGAACCACCAGTGCATTTAACGGAAAGTAATGAAGAAGATTTTGCTAGACCTATAAAGTTAACGGTCATCAACAATGACGAAGATTTATTTGAGCCACAAGAGTTTCCGCTAGTCGACAATAGTCAGAGTTTGTTAGCGCCACGAGAACATGATACCCATTTGGATGTCAGTTATCCTGAATCTGATCTGAAACTGAGTCAAAATTATGAGAGCCACATTTCTGAAGGTCATTCTCAGCATTCTTCATTGTCGAGGAACAAACTTTTTCAAGATAGTTCATCGTCTGATGATAACGGTTCAGATCACAGTAACATTAACTTTGTTGCAAGATCGCCTATTCGAAAGATGTACGTCATTAATAATGTCGACCCCCCAGATATCTTTGCTCATCAATCGGAGGAGAATGACTTGGAACCATTATTTGACAATGACCACCATACTGAACAGGAATCACATTTATCTACTGGAAAGCAAGATGATCAAGAAAAAAAAGATTATGCATCTGCGTATGATCGAAGGGATGCGTCGTTCGTAGCTCCTTTGGTTCATGTCAACGAGCCAACTGCTGTAGGATCAAAGACACTAAACCGAAGACCGCCACCAGGAATCAGTACAGCCCGTAAGACCCGAGGCGTTTCTAACCCTCCTCCACCAGACATCTACGATACCCACATTCAATCCATAACTCCTGTCGATCCGTCTTTAAAACGGCAGCCTTCCAATGAATACGTAAAAGAAGTGCACGAAGGTGAAGGGGTCCCTTCGGCGTACGTTCTTGCGTTGAGGGAAAGAGCTGGTATTTCTGTTAGCAAGGTACCGGCTTCTAAATGGAACCTTCCCCTTGCGATCCGGCCTCACAAATTTAACCCCACAAAGACAAAACCCAATTCCAAGGCTAGTACTATCAGCAGAAGGTTTCTCTCGAACTCTGACATCAAACATGGAGGTAGTCTCAAGCCTCGTCTTCTGGCATCTGAAATCGATGACACAGATATGGTCATCCTTCCTAAAGAGCCTGCTTACACTCCAGGAAAGGAGCTGCGGAAACTTCAAACGTTACAAGATCCTTCAGAAGATCAACTCGGAGATTTGGTTGATTTTGGCGCTGAAACCACGTTACACAGAAATACTAGTGTCACCAGCGCCTCCACTGTGCAGCCCGAGACAGATCTTCACCCAATGAGACTGTTCATTGCCAATCCGGACGGGGAGGATAGTTTTTAAGTAAAGTAATGTATTATGTAATCTTATTTTTTTCCTCCAGCTACTTTTAATTTTCGCGGCCGCGTGTGCCCGTCGTACTTGACAACAAAACGACAAGATCGACTTTACTAGCTACCAAGCTTGACTGATTCACTATGTCAGATATTGCTTATACGATTCTTGGTGAAGTATGTTATTTAAAAGAAAATTGGGCACAAAGAAGACACTAACAGACTCTAGTCGAATTTTCACGAACAGCTCACGGTCCAGGAGTTCAAAACCCTGCTAGAAAAAGGTAGAGATGAAGAAAAGATTGACACCATGAAAAAGGTACTCATCACCATGCTAAACGGGAATTTGATGCCTTCATTGTTGATGCATATCATCCGATTTGTTATGCCTTCAAAGAACAAGGAATTGAAAAAATTGCTCTATTTTTACTGGGAGATCTGTCCAAAGTACGAAGACGATGGTAAGCTCAGACAAGAGATGATTCTCGTCTGTAACGCCATTCAACATGATCTTGCTCATCCAAATGAGTACATCAGAGGTAACACATTACGATTTGTCACCAAGTTGAAAGAACCAGAATTGATAGAACCATTGATTCCTCCTATACGTCAATGTTTGGAGCATAGACACGCCTATGTGAGAAAAAATGCCGCTTTTGCAATTTACTCCATTTTCAAAGTGTCAGATCACTTGTTACCAGATGCAGCAGAAGTTCTGGGAAACTTTTTGGCGGTAGAGACTGATACCACGTGTAAGCGTAACGCTTTTTCCTGTCTGGGACAATTGAACCGTGAAATGGCTCTCGGTTATTTGCAGGATCAACTTGCTGATCTGGTGAACTTGGACCCACTTCTCCAATTGGCCTTTATTGAATTTATTCGTAAGGACTCGATTGTCGCTACGGAGTTAAGAGAGCAATATCTGAGTATCATCTCAGAATTGTTGGACTCTCCTAGTAGCTCGGTTGGCTACGAAGCAGCTATTACATTGACGGTATTGACTAACTCGCAGATTGAGGTTGCTAGCGCTGCTTCCAAGTTTATTGATTTGGCAATTAAGGAAGCTAACATCACCGTCAAAACTATTGCTCTTGAGAGACTTAGAGAGTTGTATCTAAGAAACGTGGGCATCCTAGACGATTACGTCTTAGATGTTCTGAGAATTTTGACTACTTCTGATTTAGGTGTCCGCAAGAAGGCCTTAGATTTATCTTTGGATATCACCTCCAGTGGCAATGTTGATGACGTTGTGAAATTTTTGAAGAAAGAATTGACTAAGTCGATATCATCAAATGAAGACAAATCATTGGAATATCGCCAGCTGCTCATTACGGCAATTCATAAATGCGCTTTGAACTTTAACAGTGTAGCAGCGGACGTCGTTGACCTGTTGCTAGGGTTCATCGAGCAATTGAATTCTGCTGCTGCCTCAGAGGTTGTGTCATTCGCCAAAGAGGTGGTCGAAAAGTTCCCGGCATTGAGATCCAAAATCATCAGCCGTTTGCTACATGCATTGGAGAACGTCAAAAGCGGTAAAGTTTACAGAGGATCCTTGTGGATCTTGAGTGAGTATGCTCAAGAAGAGAAGGATATTCAGGATATATGGAGACATATTCGTAGCAAGATTGGTGAACTTCCAATTCTCAGTGCTGAGAAAAAATTGAAAAACAAAGAAGCTGCTAACTCCAATGAAATTGACGAAAATGGATCTTATATCAATGGTTCAAGCAAACCAGTCATTTTGCCTGACGGCTCATATGCAACAGAGAATGCATTTACAGCTGAATTGGAGAAGCATGATGATGCCAACGCTGAAGAGCAAAGACCTACTTTGCGTGGGTTGATTTTGGATGGTGACTTCTACCTTGGAGCTATCCTTTCTTCGACATTACTTAAGCTTATCTTAAGCTTCCAAAAAATTTCATCTAATGCCAAGATCCTTAACGCAATGAAAGCTGAAGCAATGTTGATAATGGTTTCTATTTTGAGGGTTGGTGAAACTTCATTTGCCAAGAAGAAGATTGATGAGGATTCTCAAGAGCGTATTTTCTCAATAGTAAGGTTTTTGGCGGAGAACAAAACAGACGACGACTTCATCCAGCATGCCTTTTTGGACGACACAAGAGCTGCTTTCAAAAACTTACTGGTTGAAGCTGATAAGAAAAAGGCTCAAACGGATAAGTCAAAGTTGCAACAAGCCGCCCAACAGCCATACGATAGTATTTCATTTAGACAATTCTCCAAAGAAATTGACAACGAAGAATACTCGTTGGAGGAGCAACTGGCAGCTTCGACCAAAGATGATCTGTCTTCCAAGCTGAAGAAGATTGTCCAACTGACTGGTTTCTCTGATTCAGTATATGCAGAGGCATATGTGAAGGTTCATCAATTTGATGTTGTCCTTGATGTTCTTCTGGTTAACCAAACTACAGAAACCTTGCGTAACCTAACAGTAGAGTTTGCTGCATTGGGTGATCTAAAGGTTATTGACAAACCAGGCACACAGAATGTTGGTCCTCATGGATTCCTCAGAGTTCAAGCTACTATCAAGGTCACCTCTGCTGACACGGGAGTCATATTTGGTAACATTATTTACGATGGAGAAAAAGCTAATGACAGCAACATCGTGATTTTGAATGATATTAATGTTGACATCATGGACTACATTAAACCTGCTACATGCTCAGAGGCCCAGTTCCGTAAAATGTGGAATGAGTTCGAATGGGAAAACAAGATTATTGTCAAGTCTAACCTTGCTACACTCAAAGAATATCTAGAGGTACTACTGAAAGGTACCAACATGAACTGTCTAACTCCCGGAGCCATCATTGGGGAAGAATGTCAATTCCTATCCGCAAACTTGTACTCGCATTCTTCATTCGGTGAAGACGCTCTTGCTAATTTGTGCATTGAGAAACAGGCAGATGGACCAATTATTGGACATGTTCGTATCAGATCCAAAGGCCAAGGTCTTGCATTGTCTATGGGTGATCGGGTTGCAGCAATTGCTCGCCAATCCAATACGGCTACCATATCGGTTGTTTAAAAGTCTAGTTTGTGAATTATTGACAGGTATATACAGAGAACAAAAAAAATTGGCAAAAATAATTGCAATCGGTTTAATGATCGTTCAGTAAATCTTTTGGAATTCTTTCGGTTCCAGTGAAAGGGATGCCCAGCCCAGACAAAAGGATTCTAGCATCCATGTCAACTTGACTAGAAGTGTGAAATTGGATATCCATTCCAAAAGTTCTTGGCCACAAATCTTGGTTGGCTTCAATTTCAGGGAAAAATTTGACATTCTCTGGTTCCAAGCCGAACGCGATGGTTCCGAATCTGTCACCAGATCTGTTAGAGATACCTTTGAACTCTCGTATTCTTGGTAACACCAACTCTGTTAAAGTGGACAAAAATTGAGACATTTCTCTACCTTCCAAAGTAACTTTGGCACCCATCTTCATACCTGGACGAAGTTTCCACGTAGGCACATTAGTTTTGGCGTAAATTGGTGTTGGTTTGACACCAGTTATTTGTTGTAGCTGTAGAGTGGCAGGGATAGCCAATGATGAGTTCTGTTTTGCTTCTTTTACGAAACATGAAAGAACAATCTTGGTCAACTCTGGAATATTCTTGTAGGTTCTAGGCTTGATATCTGGGGTGGGAACCCGTTCACCTCTTGGGACCCGTGGAGGACGGTTGATATGATATGGAGAAGTCAAGTCCCACTGTCTTCGCTTATTTCCTGGTACAGTTTTCTGACCATGTACGTAGTTTATTAGTAAAAGATCAGATTTCAGAGTGTTGTCATAGTATTCTTGGACTCTGTCTTGGTGTGTGTAACGTGGAACAAACTTTGGCGATCTGATATCATTTGGAGAAAGCTTCAACTCTGGATATTTGGGAGACAGTCTGGTCTTGTCAATCTTTACGGTGTGGTGCACTGGCTTAACAATAGAGCATCCTACCTTGTGGGCGGCAGAAGAGCTGGAAAAATGACGGATTGTTCGGTTAAACATCTGCCTGTGAGTTCTATTAGCTTTTGGAGAGTGAAAAAAAATGCTTGGAAGAATTGGGTTCGTTTGAAGGTTTTCGCGCTCTTACCAGAAAAATGGGACATGTTCTCGCTTATGTAATTCAATATTAGAATCGTAAAAGTCCCAAACAGAGCACATACAAAACAAGGTGAAATTATGAAATTTGGTTTGCCTGCTGATTTCTACGAAGAAGTTGCTGACGAAAAGGAAGTTTCATTGTCGAACGAGGCGATACGAGATGAGATTTTCGAGTTGATAAGCCAACTCCAAATTGGTCTGGTGAAGAAGTTTCCACCCCCAATATCAATAATGGAGGAGAATATCCGTTTACCAGAGCTAAAGAGTACTGAGTCCAATTCGGAAACAGAAACAGACACGGAAATAGAGGAAGTTAGCGAGCCTGACTTTGCTGAATCTCAACCCTTAAATGCATACTTCGATTCTATGCAGGAGTATGTTGAAAGATCTCTCACGCAAAAGATCAGTGATCAAAAAAAATCAATAAACAGTGTGCTGCTCAAACTCGAAGAGGAAAGAAAACAAGCTGAAGCTGAGAAAAAGGCCAAAGAAGAAGCGGAAAGACTCAAAAAGGAAGAGGAAGAAAAGAGGCAGAAAAAGCTAGAAGAACAGAGAAAAAAGCAAGAGGAAGAGAAAAGACAGAAAGAAGAAGAAGAGCGTAAAGCAAAGGAAAAGGCAGATAAGCTGCTGAAAGAAAAAAGAGAAGCTGAAAGAAAAGCCAAGGAGGAAGAAGATGCCAAGAAGGGAGTCGGAATGACAAATTTCTCTGACATTGAGAAGCAATTTGTATCATATAAAAAACAAATCGAACAAATAAAGGTCACAATCGTCGAAGAACTGAAAAAACCAGAAAATGCAGTGGTAAAGAAACAGGTAAATCAATTGAAGCGTAAGATCAATCCGAAGTTTGGGCAGTTGAACAATAGTTCGTCCCAACTACAGAAAATTACTCAGGAAGTACTCCAGCTGGTAGGAGAATCGGTTAACTTAGGGCGGTTAGGACTGAATTGGATCTTGAATTTCATGGCAAAGGCTATTGTCTCCCAGGCTGAAACTGAGGTTACGGTATCTCCAAGAGCAGCTACTCCCTTGGCAAGATTGGCAGTTTCATTGATGACTGAGATTCCTGACTTTAAAACGTATCTCATGGCTAGATTTGTAAAGAAATGTCCACTGATAATTGGATACACTTGCAAGATTGACACAGAGGATGGAAGAGTACGAATGGGCTGGAAAAGAAACTCCGATGGCAAATGGGAGGATGAAACCAGATACAATGAGAGATTGGGAGGAATAGCGATGGTCTACTTTGTGATCACCCGACTACGCGTAGAGCCTGACTTAATCCCCATTTCCGAAAGCTGGAAGTTCCTGGCAAGAATGGTGAATACTCCTCCGGAACTGTTGAGCAATGTTCACTTTCTGGTCACCAGTAACTGGTGGGATGCCTGTGCTACTGAATTTGGTGCCATTTACGGAGAGCAGGCCAAGAAGTTAATGAATCTTGTATGGGATAACTGGACGGCTTCGGTTTCAGACAAGAAGTTTAGTGGTGCTGCCAGATTACGTTTGCTTGGTGAGGACTACGTGAATGGTAGTATAGAAGGACTTCCTGCTATGGACACCTGAATCACTATACAGACGCAGACGCACGATAGCATTAATAATTATGTAATATAGATCGAGAACGGAATTTCCAAACCATAATTATAAGCGCCGGCTATCGTAATTTTGATATTCTATCCCCCTCACAGACGTTCTTTCCCTTAATTCAAACCATAAATTGCGAAGATGACTAGACCGATCATACCGATACCAAAGTCGCCTAGCTCTCCGTTTCCCCTGCTTGTCAAAAGGGCACCAATAATAGCAGGATTTGGTCGAGGTTCATCTGATATTGGATGTCCTACAGCTAACATACCTATCGAAGCACTGTCCGAAGCGGACAAATTAGACACAGGTGTATATTTTGGGTGGTGTAAAATCCATCCGGTGGACACTCAGAAAGATGTTCACCTCAGACAAGACGGAACACAGGTTGAATTTAAGTATGGAGACGGCCTTCGCAGCAAAGTCGATATTGGTACAGTTCTTCCCATGGTAATGTCCTTAGGCTGGAATCCTTTCTTTAAGAACAAAGAAAAGGCTGCAGAAATACATGTGATACACAAATTCCCGGAAACTTTCTATGGAGCTGAATTGACCTTCAACATCTTGGGATACATTCGACCTGAGCTAGATTATACTTCGGTGGAAAATCTGATTAAGGACATTGGGATCGACATTGAGGTTGCAAAGGACTGCCTAGCAAGTGAAGGGTACCAGAGCTACAAAGAACAAGTCAGTAATGTTAATTAGGAATAATTGAATCTGTGGATAGAGTTTTATAGTGTCTTTAGGTAATTTTACATAAGGTTAATTTTTTTGTCGTCGGCATTGGCACCAAACATCTTCCTAATTGTATTGATGGCTACGGTCAGCATTTTCCCAAACCAGTAGAAATTCAGCAAGTCCAGAATCAGATTGGAGCCCAAGATAACACCAACGTTGAACCAATTAAGCCTTGGGTCCCCTCTGGCGGCGTAAAAATCGTTGGCTAGCCTAAATACCTGATACCAGCCCCAGCATATTCTTATCAAAAAGAACAAAAGAATCAGAATAATGTTATTGATCAGCTTGGAGGTGTCACTTATCCACGTTGGGAACTTGATCGCAAACCATCTGATATTCAAAAATGGGGTCGAAACTTCAAAGAGAAGAAAAATGGGGGCGTAGTACATTATGACCGGAGCTGGGGATAACCCAACCAGGAAGACAAAAGCCGAAACAATGCCATGCAAAAAGAATTCCGGTCCAAAATACTTTATGTACAGCAAGCAGGTAATGGCATCCCAGATAAAATATCCAACGGCGATAGAGACAACCATTTGCCCATAGGGCGTTGAAGCAAAAACATGGTCCTGCTGCAGATGGGTGTTCTTGAACAGGGGAATGCAAAGCAACAGTATCACCAAACTCTGAATGAGTGATACTACGTGGATGGAGAAATCAATTCGTGTTTTGGGTTTCAACGAATTATAGAACTTGGGGAAAGCTAGCTTCAAAAACAATCTGCTCAATGTAAAAAGTGATTGATACACAAGAAAAGCTGCTACTATCTCGTGAATATGCTCAGTAACCACTCCCTTTGGGGCGTACGGCTGGATGTACTTCTCGACTAAGGGCACTCTGAGGTCCTTCAAGGGGTCGTTGTACTGATAGATTGATCTATAATAATTGATATGATAGTAAATTTGATCAATTATAAGCATTATTCGGGCTTTTTTGAGCAAATGGAGTGAGAGAAGCTTTCGTTGGTAAAACGCTTGAAATCTGAATCAGAAGATATCAAGATTGGGAGCTCGCAGCTCGGACGATAGACAGCAGGGGCTCTGCGCGCCGGAGATTTAGTGGGTTGTTGGGCTTAGATAGTTCGTGGGGGAGGCTGGGTGTCTGCTCGCCTAATAAACGATAATTGCGAACAATAGCCCCATAGCTTGGCAAGACCTGGAATCAGAAGGTAAATAAGGCCAAGAGCCTTGTTATTCCGGACGATTATTGAAATCTCTGGCGTCAACTGCGCTGTCTTGAGCCAAAACTTTGCTTTCTCCTACTAAAACCTAAGCAGACACCGGATTTTCTTGGAAACCATGAATACGTTGATTTGGAAGCTAGCTGGCAGTTTCTAAAAGTGACACTGTTTACAATACGTATCATCCTCCTCTTGATGCGCTTCCTAGACCCCCAAGTTCGTTTAAATGAACTGGGCTACTACTAGTCATTGTGCTCACACTCACATAGGAGCTAGCTATCCCTCTATTTGAATTTCGCTAGGTATCACAGCCCCTCTTTCAATACTAGATTATAGGCTTCATTCCTTCTATGGCACCACTCATCAGTTATTTAGCAACTTTTGTTTTGTTATTTAGCTGTGTGTACGGTGTCCAAAACGGCACTATGTGCCATGTCCCACCCGACGTGGACAGGTGTTCCTTTATGCAATCACATTGTGCCAACAGCATCTTCGACATTTCCAAATTCTATTTCTGTACCGTTGCAGAGCAACCAAATGCGACTGTGTTCTTCAACGTTGGATTACTGTCTCTTTTGAGTCTACTGTTCCTTGGCTTGGGTATTATCACTTCGGAGTATCTGTCTCCTAATTTACAAGAAATTGCAGCCATGCTGAAACTGGATCAACGGATATCTGGCCTCACTCTTCTTTCCATTGGAAATGGAACACCAGATCTGTTTTCTACTTACACTGCTATGGAAACTGGATCGATCACACTAGCAATTGGTGATCTGTTGGGTTCCGCAACATTGGTGTGCACCGTCGTCATAGGTTTAATGGGTATATTCTCATCATTTTCGGTGCATCGTTCTGCCTTTCTAGTGGATTTTCTTCTTTTTTTCGTACTGCTGATGCTTTCAATATGGTTTATTCATGATGGAAAGTTGACTATTGAAGAATGTGTCCTCATGATTGGCTTTTATGTTTCTTACATACTATACGTTATCCTGCAAAGAACTGAGTCCGAATATCTACAAGTGCTAGACCCTGAATCACAAAGGGCACTGACTCCCATCTGTTCAAGCTCAGATCCTTCTACAAGAAATCTTTGGGATCATTTGAATAAACTCATCAGTCAAGGTCAGCGGATGAGGCTATCGGTCTTTGATGCGCTGCGATTTTTGTCTATCGAAGTTGACACACATTATGGAACTGAGGAATCAACACCCGCCTCAGATCAGCCACCAATGCCTACTTCTGAAACACCTCTTTTTCAGCGACCATTATCGTCTACTTCTCCATTCAAATCACCTATAATACAATTAAGTGGGGAGGTAACTGATGATGAGAATGCTAATGCTGACGTTGAGATAGTTTCTCCTCGACCAGTTTTAAAACTACCCCAGATCCAACTTGAATCATTGGAATCCGATGGCTCTCAACACGCTATTCAAGATCCAGGAGAGAAAAAGAATATTTTCAGTCGCATTTATGCTCATATCGTGGACAAGAATGGAGACCTTGATTTCAAGAGAAGAAAATGGACTTCTTTACTACGAATAATCAGTTTCCCGATCATCTTGATATTTTCATTCGCCATTCCTGTTCCTGATGCCGACAACACTCTTTTTCTCATTAACCTTGCACTGACCCCAATAATTGTGCTGAAAAGGCTAACGTATGACGTACTGGTCCTGAGTTTATTTTTACCGGTCCTCTTCCTGAGCGTCAAGGATTATTTCTCCAAAATTTCCATCAAAAATATAATTTCCGTCATGGGATTTATCAACTCTTTGATTTTCATCACAATATTGACATCATCTGTGGTTATGGTACTCAAAAATTTTGGCGTAATTCATCATATCAATGAAACAGTCTTAGGTTTGACACTGATGGCAATAGGAAACTCAATTGGAGACATCATCAGCAATGTTACGCTAGCCAAAATTGGCCTTCCTCATACAGGATTGAGCGCATGCTTTGGATCACCTCTGCTGTACATCTTGCTTGGAATAGGAATCAACGGACTGTTACTCATGGCAAAAAATGGGAAACGCAGTATTGAATTTGAGGTGGATAAGAGTCTGGGTGTTAGCACAATAGGACTAATGGCTGTGCTTTTACTCTACATCATCTTAATGATCACACACGATGAACTACGTATTAATAAGAGTCTTGGGATAGTTTGTGTGTTATGGTGGGTATGTATAACAAGTGTAAATGTATTATATAGGTAATTAAGGTACTATCATTACAAGTAGAACTTCTTCTTGTCTCTGTCCATAGATGGCTTGTGTTCCCAGTCTATCTCCTCTCTAATTCCCTTCTGCACCCGTCTTAGTTTCATGGTGAATTGAGGACCTAGCTCTTGCAGCCCCACCCTTTTTTCGTTCTTGAATTTATATCTGTGTCTTCTGAAAAAGATAAAATCTCTTTGGTTGTGCAAGGTGACCACCTGTCGACCTTGAAATTGGGGTCTATGAGGGAATAATGACTGAAATAAACGACCAACAGTCTGACCCAATCGAGTGCTGAAATTGTTCAGGATTAGTTCTGGAATATGAGAGGTGGGGTTACCATGGCCGGCAATCTTTTTAGATTCGATAATGTTGGTGACAGAAAAATAGAACGTGGGGCCGGTCGGTAAATGGATGAATGTAATCCCTGTGACTTTATTCTTATCCTCATTAACCACAATTAAATCCGAAAACTCTCGGTTAGAACAGTAGCTTGCCATGTCCTTCATTGTGTATTTCTCCTTCCTCTCCACAAACACACTTCCGGGAAGGAAATCTTGAAGCATCTTGGCAAATATCAACCCATTCTTCTTTGGATTTTCACTTGTGGTAACCAAGACTTTCGGGTCTTTATCAGTATTCTCAAAATACTCGCTGAACTCATCAGTTCCTTCCAGCTCGGCATTGACAGTTTCGTCGAAAACTCTCATTGATTCAATCGTATTGGGGACATTCTCTGCCAATCTCTTAGCTTTCAATTCTGGATTTTGTTGTTCTTCTTTGGCTCTTTCTGCCCTCTGTTCGTGGCGTCTTTTGTTCCTTTCATCCTTATACTTGGAAAACAGCTCCTTTCTTCTGAGTCTGTTTCTGACCCTTATGGGTTTATCTGGAGCCATAAGTAACAGCGGGAGACTTCAACTTCAGTTGAAAAAGATTAATTTTTTTTTTTTTATTTCAATCTCTTCTAGAAATTCGAGAAAACGGAGTAAGAAGAAAGAGCAGGGACAGAACCAGCAACTTATATTTACAATAACATACCTAAGTATCACCTATGATTCGACATCTTCAGGGACTTCCAATCCAACACGGCGAGCGGTCTTTCTGACCTTGTTTTCCTGGGTCATGGAAATACCGGGATTGTATCGTTCCAAAAGGATGCAGTATTCTCTATGGTTGGCAACAAAAGTGGCCAGATTCTCCACATGGAGCTCGTCCTTGGGGTCTAAATTGTGCTCTTTCTGTAAAATATGATCAATGAAAAGGATATCAGCCGGTGGGTTCTTGTGTTGTTGTTCTTCGATTTGGGGTGCAGACTTTCCGTCCCTAGAAGCCTGGATCTTCCTATAAGCGGCCATTGCCTCGTTTCTCTTTTTGAGCACCTCCCCCTGCGCTTTAAGCGTGTGTTTGGACGTCTCTTGCAACTCTTTCAAAAGAGTGGACGCTAATCCTCTGACCCTTGACATGGTGTATTACAATAGGAAGGGTGAAAGCGAAGAAAGTCTTCGATCGATGTGGTACTCATTCGCGGGCATTGGTCTATGTAATATTTCACTTAAGCTTTGATATACCCATACATTAAAGCCTCACAACAAACTTCCCACTCGTACAATGTCTTGGGAGGAGTTGTCAGCTGTTGTTGCTGAAAACCCTAATGACTTCAAAACTTGGGAAAAACTCATCTCTTCTACCGAACAAATTAATGGTGGTATTGTAAAGGCCTCCAGTGATGAAGACAAACAGTTACTGAGAATCCTCTACGAGAACTTCCTAGTTCAGTTCCCGTTGTGTGAGCAATACTGGGTAAACTATGCATTATGGGAATTCAAACTTGGTGAAACTGAAAAGGCCAAAGATATATTTCGAAAATCACTGACTACTTTGCCCAGATCCCTTCTGATCTGGGTGGCATATGCCAAATTCATGATCAATGTTGAAACTAATAGAGACAAACTGCACAACCATGTACTGGAAAAAGGGAGAAGAATGATAGGCCTACACTTCTACTCTCACCTCTACTATGATGTCTACCTTGACTACTTGAAAAATGAAGATTTCAGGAGGTACGTTTTCCTGCTGAGAAGAATTCTAGAGATCCCTCTATATCACTACAGTAAGTACTTCAAACTGTGGTTTAAACTGATAGAAAATAGTGACATGGAAGGCATGTCTTTAATAATTAATGAAGATGACCTCAAAGGTTGGGGCCATATGGGATTACAGGATCTAAAGGTCAAACTAAGAAAGACCTATATTGACCTGTACATTACCACCCAATACCACACATTCAAACTTTGGAATTTTGAGAAAAAGCTTACGCATTCAACTTACTTTTCACCTAATCCTTTGAAGGAGATTACGAGAAACGACTGGGTTTCCTTCGTTATGTATGCTTACACTCAGAGTACCTTAAACCCGCACACAAAAAATCAAAACTTGCCGTATTTCAATGATCAATTCTTTTTGACTCTGATTGAGAGGTGTTTAATCGTTACAGGTAATTATCAAGATTTCTGGCTTATTTACGCAGCTTATTTTCTTCGCAAGAATCAGTTTCAACAAGCAAAAGAGCAACTCCTACGGGGTATTTACCTGAACCCAATCTTAAATGTTGATTTGAGGATAAAGTTAGTTGACTTGTATCTTTTAACCAACGAAGTTGAAAAAGCTCATCCGGTGATTGTGGAGCTGTATTCATTTTTACCAAATAGCTACGAAGCGTTCCTGAAGTATTTAACTGTTCAAAGGCTTGTCCAGGAAGACTTCAACTTACTGCAATGCATTCAAGATAAATTGGAAGCTATGCAGTCAACAGAATACGAACCCCAGTTTGATTATCTTTTTGCAGATATCCTCAGATACGATATTCCAGTTGACAGACTGCCCGAGTTTTTTGAAAAGTACGATACTAAATCATCGCTGATATATTGGAAAAGTTACCTTTCATTAAGCATGTTCTATCTAAAATCATTGAAAAAGTTCGAAGCAATTAAGACATTAGCCTTGGAAAGGGTAGATCCCAAACTCAAGGAGGACCTAGACGACTATATAAACGGAATCTTTTTCTAAATGAATACTACCAAACGTCTTCCTGGTACCTATTGGAAGTCCTGAACTCTCTAATATTCTCCGTAGCATCTTCCTCTGTCATCCCTTTCTCTTTGACGAGAATTTCAACAATGGCCTTATTCACATCCTTGGCCATTTTACCGGCATCTCCACACACGTAGATGAAAGCACCTTGGTCCATCAGCTCGACAAACTCCTTAGAGTTTTCTAATAGCTTGTGTTGAACGTATACTTTCTCAGAGTTTTCCCTGCTGAATGCGGTGTACATCTTGAATTTATCTCCTAATTTCTTAGAGTATACTGGCCATTCGTCATGGTAAAGGAAATCTTGCTGCGAGTTTCTGCAACCATAATACAGAATAGATTGCCCAACATTTGGAGTTCCGGTTTCAACTTGTTGGCATCTTTCTCTAATAAAGCCTCTGAAAGGAGCTACTCCAGTACCTGGTCCAATCATGATAATTGGCAAAGCTGGACTGCTTGGAAGTTTGAAAGTCGATCTTCTGATATGGACAGGAAGTTTGAAAGGAGAAAACAAATTTCTTGGCCCATTCAAATCATAAGATACAGGTGCCTTAAGAGACGCTTTATTTTGGTCTAGCTGGATATTCCACAGCAAATTGGTGGTGACACCTGTTACTACATGATCGCTTCCAGTAGGCTTGAAGGCCTCAATCATTGCGGTGATATGAATAGTTTGCTTTTCACTCAATGAAGATGATGAAATGGAGTAGTAACGATGCTGTAAATTAGGCATAGTCTCAATGAGAAAGTTGAAGGGGACATCCCAAGATGTTTCCTTTGAGATTTTGAACAAAAGATCGGCAAGGTTATAATACTTCATTGTGACTTCGCTGTGGAACACGTCTTTACTTTCTGATAACCTGATAATTTCTTGCTTAGAAGCCTGATCAGGAGCGTAGGGAATAAACTGCTTCAAAGTCTGTCTGGAAATTGGCCCAGAGATCTCTAGATGATGACGAACAACTGCCTCATAGGTAGTTGGAAATGGAAAGTGGACTGTAACAGTGGGATCCAAAAACTTAATTTCAAATACAGTAGATCTCTTATCGGTGAGGTTGAACACTTTCAAAAAGCTCTCGACGTGCTCGTTAGCATTACTGGGCCACACGGCCAAATGGTCACCGGTGGAATAACGCAAGTTGGTATTGGTAAGGTCAAACTCTAGATGGATACAGTTTCTCTCTGAAGTTTCAGAACATAACTCCCTAGAGCTGGAAATTGGGGCAATGTACGGATGCGTATGATCAAAGGGACCATATTGCAGAAGACTTTCGTCTTCACGAAGAACATAAGCCTTATTAGGCTCACCAACAGAGACAGTAGGAGAAGAGACAGTAAGCGCCGTGCTCTCTTCCACCTTTAAACCTGGTTGGTAGACAACTTCGTGCTCCTCCAGATGAAGATCTTTCTTGATTGTATCAAACAAAGCCTCTTTCCATGCTAAGAAATCCTCATCCATGGTAGCCTGGCCATCATCTCCCTCTCCAAAAGTACCAACCAGCTTGGCACCCAGCTCCGATAAACGCTTGTTTGTAGTCTTACCCATTTGGTTGTAGAATTCATAAGTAGAGTTACCCAAACCAAACACAGTATACTTAAGATTAGACAAGTCCTCGGCTTCGTTGTTGAGAAAATCGATAAAGTCCACAGCATTATCGGTGGGCTCACCTTCGCCGTAGGTGGCCATGAAGAAGGTGACGAAAGTGAAGCCTTCGACCTGTTCTGGGATATCGTTCAAGTTGTCGAAATCAAACTCCGATAAGTCTCCACAGAGGGTAGGGATGCCGAACTTGGACTGCAACTCACGGGCATACTTGTGAGCGTAATCCTCAGAAGTACCAGTCTGCGATCCGTAAAAAACCAGGGCTTTCTTGTTGGTAGAGTTCAGGATCTCGATGAGGTCTCTGGTCTGAAACCCTCCAGCTACTCCGTGGACAGACTCCCCATCCTCTTTGCCCCAAAGAGAGCCTTTGCTAAAGTATGCTATCAAAGCTAGAGCGATCGCAATTAAAACGGACAAGTCTAAGGTATCCATAACGACAGTTTGTACTCAGTCAGCGTAAGTAGGGAAAAAAATGGACAACTATCCCCTTCTGAGACTTCTAAGGAGACAGACGTACAGATATAATTTTGAAATAAAAAACGTGATTTTTCTTCTCACGCGATATATACGAGCATATACGAAGATGTCGGATGACATGTAAACGGTACTGAATGACTTTGTATATTAATTAATAAAAGTAGTACTGAGTGAGAGAGAAGGGGCGCTAAAGAGGATCCACTGTCTTGTTTCTCCTCTTGACCATGCTGTTCTGGTAGGTGCCCAGGACAAAGTAGACTAAATTAAAAAACACCACCCAGTGGTTTGGAGAGAGGTAGGTCTGGGCAATAGCCAGGGCTATACTACTGGTTGCCCACGAAGCTTTCAAAACTCTGAACAACGATGTCTTCAAGGCTACTTTCACTATGGAAAGCAGTCTTTCAAACTCTTCTTTGATACCAATCAGTCCTTGTGCGTAGTATTGCTGCACAAAGCTCTGGAAGGATATTCCTGGCTTTGCCCCCAGGATGGAAATGTAGCTGACCATGCATGTGCACAGTATTGGAGTTATCGTACTCAGAGAGAGTAATATTTGGAGCACCCTTTTGGTGGGCGTGAGTGGCTGTCTGAAAAGTCTATTAAGGCACATGTACCCATAGTGTGAGATGGGGGCACTTACGGAGAACCCAAAAAATGCCATCAACGGCACACGCTTGTTAAAAGGGTGCTTGATTTTCAATGGCGTCCCGGATTCATCCTTGATCCCATCTATTTGAAGTTCTTGGTAATCGTTTGCTATTGCTGTTACGATCGACTCATTTAATCCAGCAAGAATCCCTGCGGTAATACTTTTTGTAAGCAGAGGATAACTGTTGAGATACTGCAAATATAACTGGTTGACTGAGGCCTTGGAGCTTGCCATGTTCGTTTGAAAGAAAAATGGAAATCAATGAAAATTAAATACTGATAAACAACCCAAACATTGCTTTACTTTCCTGGACCTGGCCGCGCATTTCTGATATCTTATCAAATGGTCAGATCGGGATGTAACGCAAATGCAAAACTCGCCCAACTCCGATATAAAAAAAAAACTAAGTCCTCCGTTTTCTTCATCTTTCACGTGATCGGTCACGAGACACCAAAGTAGCGTGTCCTTATCAACTTGTTTTTTCTTCCCTTTCCTCTTCGTAGGAAAAAAATTTTAATTTGAAAAGTTCCCTCTATTAAAGAATAACCTGAGCATAGCCTTATTCTGAAAGTTATATTCTCACAGACATTATAGTATAGAAAAAATGGCATTTACTCCAGGTAGCAGAGGCGGTGCCCGTGGTGGCCGTGGAGGCGCCCGTGGCGGCTTCGGTGGTGGATCTCGTGGTGGTCGTGGTGGAGCCCGTGGTGGATTTGGAGGAGGACGTGGTGGTGCCCGTGGAGGATTTGGAGGCGGACGTGGTGGTGCCCGTGGTGGTGCTCGTGGTGGTGCTCCTCGTGGTGGTCGTGGCGGTGCTCGTGGAGGTGCCCGTGGTGGTGCCAAGGTTGTCATCGAACCTCACAGACATGCTGGTGTTTTCATCGCCAGAGGTAAGGAGGACCTTTTGGTCACCAAGAACATTGCTCCAGGTGATTCCGTTTATGGAGAAAAGAGAATTTCTGTTGAAGAGCCATCCAAGGAAGATGGAGTCCCTCCAACCAAGATTGAGTACAGAGTGTGGAATCCTTTCAGATCTAAGTTAGCCGCCGGTGTCATGGGTGGTTTGGACGAATTGTTTATCGCTCCAGGAAAGAAAGTTTTGTATCTGGGTGCTGCTTCCGGTACCTCTGTGTCCCACGTTGCTGACGTTGTTGGACCAGAAGGTGTCGTATACGCTGTTGAGTTTTCTCACAGACCTGGTCGTGAATTAATCGGTATGGCCAAGAAGAGACCTAATGTTATCCCTATTATTGAAGATGCTCGTCACCCACAAAAGTACCGTATGTTGGTAGGAATGGTTGATGTCGTTTTTGCCGATGTTGCCCAACCTGATCAAGCCAGAATCATTGCTTTGAACTCACATTTATTCCTGAAAGACCAAGGTGGTGTGGTTATCTCCATTAAGGCCAACTGTATTGACTCTACTGTTGATGCCGAGACAGTGTTTGCCCGTGAAGTCCAGAAACTTCGTGAAGAGCGTATCAAACCATTGGAACAACTGACCTTAGAACCCTATGAGAGAGACCATTGTATTGTGGTTGGTAGATATATGAGAAGCGGTTTGTAAGTAGTTGAGAGAGAGTCTGTACCATTAATTTGTTAGTCATAAACTTTTAGAAGTTCGTTTCGTTCCTGTGCCACTGAGCACACGTAGGTAGGTCTTATAGCCTGGTTATAAGGTAAAGCAGAGAGAGCATTCTAGGGCATTCCTCCGTCTAGCAGGGGACAGATTTTCTGGCTCAGTTCGCGAGTTATGTATCTGGGACCCATCTCACTTACATCCTATCCTTCCTTAGAAGAAACACAATAGGTAAGAAGAACAAGAAGGTGGCACCATGTCTAGGGTAGAAGGAAATAGTATCATATCACTTGCTTCAGATGAAGGGGAATCTGATAACGATGACGTCGAAATCATAAGCACTTGTAATAACACTGGGCCAACGAACATTAACGGTTACCCTATGTCTGATAGCACCACCCGAGGGAATCAGGAAGTCATAGATGTCGATGCTTTGGTGGAAGAAACCGAAGTGGTTCACGATGAAGATGACGATGACGATGTGCAGTTTCTGAGTGAGTCAAGAGCTGCGACGCCTGTAGGAAGGACAGACGTTATAGTTACTCCAAATGGAGACTTCCCCATTCCACCAAGGAGAGTTACCTTGATACAAAGAGCCCCATTTCAAAATGCACGATATCCACAAACGTCCCGGATTCTAAATCCGTCTGAGCTTGTTTTCAGGACTCAGGAAGCTCGCAGACGGAGGCAACGAAACATTCAAGCTCGCAGGAGAAACCTCCAGAATTTGTTTGCTAGTCATGGTAGATCCAACCGTATTTTTTTCCACAGGATAGGCAGTCACGACCAAGCAGAGTTTGAAGATGATCCTGATGACCCTGATTACGAATACGGTCAGGAAATGCTGCCTGGTCCCTTCGGGGCGGTGTTCGTTAATTCCCATATCCTAGGGAGAAGAAACGATTATGTTGACGAGAATAATATGGCCAGAGTAATGCGTATGATTGCGGAAAGTGAAGAAACTATGGAAGATCAGCGAGTTAATGTAAGACACAGGTTGGCCCGGACTGTCAGGAAGAAAAAAGAATCTGCTTCCAAGGTTCGTACGAAAACAGACGAAGCATCTTTTTTTACGAACAAAATAGATAACTCGCACGACCTACGGTGTCTTCTGTGCGGAATGCAACTTGGCTCTGGGTTTCCTGCCGACTTCAAAGTGGACCATGAACAAAACTCAGCATCTGGCATTGTAAAATACCGAGTTCCTGCACCATGGCAATGCTGTAACCAGGTGACAGACGTAGATAAAGAATTATCAAAGAAAGTGTTTTTTGCCAAGTGTGGTCACGTCTATTGTGGCCGATGTGTTAACAATATCATGCGTTCTGACTTGCGGAAACGGAACCGAAAGAGTCTGGGTATTATGCAAACGTTGAACTACCAATTAATCTCAGCTATCAACTCACCAGATGAGCTAAAGGAAAAGATAGTCGAAGAATTGAACTCCAAAACAGCAAAACAGAAGAAACCCTCTTTGATAACCAAAGATGAACTAGACATATCATATGAAGATATATGCTCTCCTTCAATATGTAGCGGTTGGAATTGTTCGCAACGTTTGAGAAATGGTAAAAAGGTGTTCAGAGAGATATATTATTAAACTATTCATACTTAAAGCTAGGCTTGCAGCATCCTGGTACGAGAGATCTACTATTGGTATCCAATTCTTCTTCTTCATCCTCATCAAAAACTGAGGGATATTTAACTTCATCACAACTGTCGCAGGTCGATAGAAAGTGGTGAATGTCTAATGGTGATTGGCCAATATTCAGCACTTCCTTGAATTTATGTACCTTTAACCCGGGAATAGTTTCTAAGCTTTCTTCTGTACCTCTTACAGGGTTACGATTTTGAAAGATAATACGAATATTTTCGTATAGATAGAATTTTTTACCTCTAACGTTGGCAAACTTGAGCTGTATTGTAGAGGACAACAACTTAGAATTGTCTTCTAGGTCTTTTCTTTTGATTTCTATTGTCTGGCGCAACAAGGTTTTGTGGTTCTTCGGTAGAGTTGATATGTCGTACTCAAAAACATTCACAAAGGATACATTTTGGCTTTGGTCAAATATTAAGAGTTGCAAATTTCCCTTCGGTGGTACCAGATAGCCTGGAAATTCTCGTTTAGCTGAGGAGCCAGTGGTTCTGGGAGACGGGTTTTCGTTATCAATATAATACCGCTCCAAATCAATATTTCCAACATAGGGAGTTCCAGGAGTGCGGAGGCTACCGTTGCTATTGGCGTATTCATGGTCATTCCATTGATAATATATGGCCTCGAACGGAACCTTGATATGTTTATAAAAACGCTGTTTGTTATCGGAAGTTCCGGTGACACTAATTTTAGCAACAAAGGGTATGGGATTAGAGGGGATGCCTGAAGTCCGTCCATTAAGAAGGGACTCTTGAAATGAGCCAGCCATCGCAAGAGAGCTACTTCTCCTAGAAGGAATGCTGCTATTGGTATTTCTTTGTGACACGGAGTCCAACTTTCGTTGACACTTGTAGCATAGTCTTTTCTGTGTTTGCGAGTTGGGGGGCTGATTCAATCCCGGTTCAGCAATGATTTGGGACAGGGACGATCGACGTCTCGGTTGAAACATGAGAAAGCTCTGAGGAACAGGCATTTGGCATCAGCTTCAAACGAGGGGTGATAGCGATAGGATTTCGATCTACTATTAGGTGTCCAGTGTAAGTAAGTCTGGGATGGTTCAAAAAGAATCTATGATAAGCGCTATCAATAGTAGTAATAGTACCGCGAAATGACTAACTCCAATCGACCCCGGAATTTATTATGATTCTCTGATGATGATGTAATGTAGTTAGCAATAGCAATAGGTGCAAAGTATATAACCCAAAGAAGAGATGCCAATGAGAGATTCTGGTCCTTATAGGTCAATTTTGATCTTGAGTTGACAAACTTAAAAAGTTTCATTTAAAAAGTAAACATTATTTTTATCCGTTTTTGATAGATTACTCCATAGGCTATTACTAAATTATATCAGAAAAAACTGTCCGTTTGAGCAAAAAAAAAAAAAATCTCTACAGGAACCATAACCGGCCAACAGAAACCTCTAATCAAAAGTTTACGGTAACGTCTCAAGCAACAGCATAGGGATAAAGCTTAGGAGGCCAGACCAATCATGTATGATAACAGTTCATCTATATAGATATAGACCGATCCAAGATGCTGTTGGATCGCGCACCCATCCTAATCAACTGCTCCCTCTTTCCCTCCCTCCTATCGAGCTTTAAACGTTATCTCCTGGTCCCATCATCGATTGACCTCTCCATCACGTTTTACATGGTCAACGTCAGGGTATGTCTCTCTATCCATCACATTATAATTCTACGTCCATCAACTTTCTAACTTTAGATTTCCCTGCTATGTGCAGCAGTTATAGTAACAGGTTGTCTGAACTCTGTGTTCACCAAATATCAGGATAATCAATGTGTTAGAAATTGTGAAGACCCAGATGTCGCCAAACACGTTTATTTTGAGCAGCCAGCTATGCAAACTCTGCAAATGTTTGTCGGAGAATCAGGTTGTTGGGTTGTGGTGTTTTTATCGTGGCTCTCAACAGTATTCAGATACTATTCTAAGGGAAGAAAAGCACCAGTTTACGCACCATTGTCAGAAGGTGACGCCGAGCAGACAAAGCTTCCTGAATTGACTGGTCTCAGAAGCGTGATATTGGCCATTCCTGCTGTTTGCGACGTATGTGGAACTACGATGCTGAATGTAGGTTTGCTCTACACCCCGGTGAGCATTTATCAGATGGCTAGAGGTTCGTTGATTCTGTTTGTTGCTGTCTTCTCTGTCGTTTTCTTGCATAGGAGAATATCCAGACTCGAGTGGTTGTCCCTTATCGTAGTCACGTTTGGTGTATTCTTGGTAGGTCTCAGTGGAGCACTAGGCAACAAGGTTCACGCATCAGGGGACAAAAATACGTCATTTGCAGTCATTTTCGGTATCATACTTATTCTCATTGCTGAGATTTTTGCAGCGTCACAGTTTGTATCAGAAGAATACATCATCTCAAAGTCTTCGGTTGATCCTTTAAGATTAGTTGGGTATGAGGGTATCTTTGGAGGTTCTATTACGTTGCTGGTCATGGTGATAGCATACATTTTTGGTGGACGATCCAATCCAGGTGGGCCATTTGATATTGTCACCTCATTTAAGGATGTCACAGCTAACGCACAAGTCATTTGGTCAAGTGTGGCAATCATGATATCAATTGGAAGTTTTAATTTTTTTGGAATTTCTGTCACCGACGAGTTAAGTGCTACATCTAGAAGTACTGTTGATACCTGCAGGACATTACTCGTATGGCTAGTATCTCTCTACTTGGGTTGGGAAAGCTTTAAATGGTTACAGTTAGTAGGATTTGCACTTCTAGTCGTGGGAACCTTGACCTTCAATGGTGTCCTTAAGGCCGAAGAGTGGTACTTTATCCCTGAATGGTTCAAGAAGGACGTCCCTCTACCCGGAGAAAGGGTAATTGATGTTGTGGACGAGCAAATTGAAAGATTATAGTATAGATATTAGTCATTCTCAAAAGGTCTTTGATGCCACCTTGTAGCTGCGAGGTCCCTTTTGGACAGGGATCCGTCCAACTCTTCCTTCTAAATATGGTATTCGCGCACACGTATATCTTAACTTTGACGGACTCAAAGACCAACTAGAAACACAACTACTATGGATGAAAATAGACTCTTCAAGTTCCCAGTATTTAGACTTCCCAAATCTGCTACTGTTAGGGCAATGGGAATGTATCTCTCCGGAGCTCTGTATGCGATTGGATTTTGGGTGCTCTTAGATGCTGCTCTCTACTCCAAACGGGTCAACGCTTCACTAGTTCATGTCACTTTCGTTGACTGGGTTCCAGCAATATGCTCATCTTTAGGAATGCTGATTATCAATTCTATCGAAAAATCAGCGCTATTGAACAATGATGCCTCCTTCATGCAACCGTCGTCTACAACGACCTGGCAGGCCCGGGTGGTGCTTTTTATTGGGTTCTCGTTACTTGCCACAGGAATCGCTGGGTCATTTATAGTACTTATACTCAAGTTTCTGCTCAAAGGTTATAATACGTTTCCTACGTTGGGTATGGGAGTCGCCAATGTGGTATCAAATACTAGTATCATGTTAAGTTGTATAGTGTTATGGGTGGTACAAAATTTTGAGGATGACGACTACAACTACTCATTGGCCCTGTAAATTTAGCTTGTATTAGGTAGAATGGAAGGCAAAAACTGTGCACTAATAGACTTCTCATAGTCCGTAAATTTAAATAGAGTATCGCTGATTGCTAGTGGCTGTGATGCATTGGTGGGATACACTGTGAAACCAGGAGCGCGTAGCTGATCAAAGAAGTTGTGAGCCATTACCTGTGCGCCTGAGAACCTAGAGGCTGGCTCGTAGATCAAGATGTGCATCAACAAGTCTATCGCATCTTGTGGTGAATTGTTAAACACCTTGTTGAAACGGGTGGAAACTTTGGGACTAAACAATTTGGCGGAGTACGTTGGGCCGGAGTAGTTGGGATTAGACTCATGTAAAAACTGCTTTGATGGAGGGCCCAATAAATGCGCTATCACACGCAATTGGTGTAGGGAATCCTTTCCAATGAACAGAATGTTTCCTAAAAGCATTTCTGACATTACGCAGCCATACCCCCATATGTCAATTTTCGGCGTATAATATTGACAGCCAACAATTAACTCCGGAGCACGGTAGTATCTCGAGCTTATGTAGGCGACACTAGGCTGACCGGGTTCTAATTTCTTCGCAGAACCAAAATCACAGATTTTCAGTTCCATTGTGGCTGGATCGATGAGGATGTTAGACGGCTTTATATCACGATGACATATACCAAAGCTGTGGAGGTAGTTCATTCCACGAGCCAGCTGGAATGAATAAACCTTCACATGACTTAATGGCAAAGTCAACTTGTTCTTGTAGTAGAGTCGGATTTCGGCCTGTAGCGTACTGGGTAGACATTCCATCACCAAATGTTGGTATAACTTGTTATTATCCAACTTGTTTGGGTAGTTGTAGAAGTATCTCAATGCTACAATATTGGGATGCGAGGTTCCTCTAAGGATCTCCAACTCTCTGCTCTTAAATTCACTCTCGAATGGGACCATCTTGATACCAAATGGCCCGAGTACTGGCTCTGAGCCGTCACTTTTGACAGGCTCCATAGTAGCTTCCACAACACGACCGAAGGCTCCCTTGCCAAGTTCTCGAGTTTCCTTGACCATCATTGGTATCGAATCATCTGACTCTTTGCTGTACACTTTATTGACCAGATATTGAGCTTGTGCATCCGACATGTTAGATTATGCTTGTTTGTGTCGATACGGTGTATCTACCTGTCAGATATATATGGCAGAAGTGGGTGACTTGTGGTCCAAGAAGGCAATTCGCGAAGGGGCCACCCCAGTCCTTCGCGATCTCCTCTGTTAGGAACATCGCTCTCGCTTTGCTAAAATTTCCAGGAAAGCTTAAGATATATCAAGGTATCAGAAACACAACATGTGGAGCACACCTTTACGTACGAGGCTCCCGCTGGTTTTCAGCCAGGGTAGATTATTTTCTACCTCATTACCCTTCCGAAATGCTCCAAAGACCTTCGGTTCCATTCGCAAAGAGTTTGCCAGTCAGATGCCCTCCATGAGCTCGACGTCCAAACAAGTTGAAGAGCTGAAACAACAGAGACGCGTACCCAATGAACAAGTAGTCAAGTACGTGCTGCATTGCTCGTTCACCAAAAACAATACACATTTGACCCTAACAGAAGTTGTGGAGGACAAGAACTTTCTCAAGAACAACGAACAACTATCATCAAACGAGCAGGCACTGTACTACTTGCAACTCCCACAACGTGTGAAGGTGTCGTTTTCAACAGGATGTGTCGGCTTCCGTAAAGCCCAAAGAGGAGAATACGAAGCCGGATATCAAACTGCAGCTAAGATGTTTGAGACAATAGAGACTCGTGGCTACTTAAAGAATAAGCCGTTGGAGGTCGTCCTTAAAGATTTTGGTAAGGGCCGTCAAGGGTTTGTCAGTGCATTGACCGGTAAAGAGGGCACCAACATTCGTGGTAAGATCTCGAGACTCACAGATAAGACGAAGCTGAAATTTGGTGGTGTTCGTATGCCACGTCCTCGTCGTTTGTAGGTGTAAATCCACACACACACTTTCTCTCAGATCAGCCACTACTTAAACATGTATATAAAGTTAATATTAGGTAAGCGACCAGATCTTGTAGTGCCGTTCAGCACGCCCTTCCTGTTTAGGTGTTTCGCAGTCACACTTGCCATTTCGCGAATACACCTGCTTCTTCTCTTTGGCCATTCCTTAGGTCAGGAAACAACTAAAAACCGACAGCACGTGACCTCAGACGAGCCTTGGTGCAAGTTTTTTTCATTTCCAAACTGATCCTCTTCCAACACAGAACAAAAATGGCCACTGAATGTAAGTAACTGTTTGAAAATTTGAAGACCTATGTTGGACCGATGGGTGGTGATATGACCAGTTCAATGATAGAAGCAATAGAAACTGTAGGCAATGATTCGTTTGTTGTTTCCCATGTTCCCCCAAGTTTCCATTAGTTCCAAATTTTTTTTCCTTTCTATGGCAGAAATAACTAACATGTGTAGCCACTAAAGCTGACGCCACGAAGAAAGCTGCCCTCAAGGGCTCCTACGGTAAGAAGGTTGTCAAGGTCAGAACTTCTGCCAAGTTTGCTGAGCAGGAATCTTTGCGTCTGCCAAAGAACCCTCAATACGCCAGAACTTTACCAAAGTACGCCAAGATTGACTCATACAGCGTTATCGTTTCTCCTGTCAACACTGAGACTGCCATGAAGAAGGTTGAGGACGCCAACACCCTGGTTTTCAACGTTGCCCTGAAGGCTAACAAGGTTCAAATCAAGGATGCCGTCAAGGAGTTGTACGAAGTTGAGGTTTCCAAGGTTAACACTTTGATCAGACCTAACGGTACCAAGAAAGCATTTGTCAAATTGACTGCCGACTACGACGCTCTGGACATTGCTAACAAGATTGGTTACATTTGATCTATGAATACATGTATTGTAGTAGTTAGTTGGAAAGAAGTGAGTATAATAGTCCTATTGTAGAGTTGTGTTGGTTCAAGACCAAACACCCATAAGTTGTTGAGATATATGCAGAGGGAAGCTGCCGTGAGTGAAAGACAAATGCCACTCCATCCCTGGTTGATACTCGCAGTACTCGTTCATCTCTTAACATGCCCTTCAATATCTTTTAACTAGCATTACCCACATATCCTCCATAATACCTACCTGTATGTATACACATCTTCTGCTGATTCTCCAAATGTACTACAATTAATTCTACTTTGCAATCTCATATCATTAAATAAAATATTTCTACTTCAAGACCCGCCCAAAGTGCACAGTGCTTACTTACCAGTAATGAAAGCAGTTCCTTTAGCAATGTTCTTGGATAACTGTCCAGTGGCAATTTTCAGCAGTTCAGTCTCCTTGGCATCGACCTTCTCTAGGATATCATATTTGATCTCCTCAATACCGTTGGAAGAAAGAAGAACAGGAAGAGCAAAGAATTCAACGTCCGAGGCATCAGACTCCTTTAAGTTCTCATTAATGAGTTTATAAGCTTCAGCAGCTCCCTTGATCTTAGAATCTTTCAGATAGACGAATGTAGACTCAATAATACCTGGGGTATCGTTGATAGCAGCCAATAATGCGTGGCCCAACTTGTAACCAGCGTAGGCCATGGAAAGAGTAGCTGAACCAGCTCCGTTCTTTGCTTTGACAACTTCATCACCACCAAATTGGACACGGTGAACCAAAGCAGCTTTCTGTTCATCTGACAGTTCTTTATAAACTTCTGGAGCAGACTGAGAGAATATAGGAACAATAGTCTCGCCTGAATGACCTCCGAGGACACGGGTATCAAAAGCAGATGCCTCCTTGTCCTTTGACAGTTCGGCAACAAAGGTGTTGGCACGAACACAGTCTAGTGTGGTGACTCCAAATAATTTTTGTGAGTTAAATACATTGTTCTTCTTAAGGATCTCAGCAACAATAGGAACAGTCGAGTTCACTGGGTTAGAGATAACCAAGACAAAAGCCGATGGAGCAAACTGAGCAATTCCGTTGGCCAGGTCTCTGATAATACCAGCATTAATAGAAAACAGATCATCTCTTGTCATACCAGGCTTTCTTGGCACACCAGCTGGGATGATGACTAAGTCAGATCCAGTTAAGGCCTTCTCTAGTCCGTCGTTCTCAGGCAAATAAGACTCAAGCTTAGTGTCTGTGTCTATGTGCGACAGATCCTTACCGACTCCTGGAACATTCACGACATCGTAAAGTGCCAAAGTGGTGACATATGGGTTCAATTTGAACATCAGAGATAGTGGCTGCCCAATACCGCCGGCTGCTCCGCAAACTGTGACTTTAACCATTTTGTTTGTGTTTGTTGGTTTAATTCTAAGGTCTATAGATAAAAAGTTAAAAAATAGAAGGTTCTTTGTTTGCTTAGAGGAAATGAGTTGCCTTTATATACTCAAAAGTTCCGAGGGTTTTTAAGGTAGAATTTTGTTTTGGTCACTGGCATGTGTGTGGTCATCGTATTTTACACCCTATGTTCGCGCAGTATTATCTATAAGAGGGGATGCACTTGCCTGCACAAACGCCCCATGTTCGGAGCCCGATATTGCAATTTAGACTGAGGGTGCGAATTTTCCTTCGACACTACACAAAAATAGACGGGTAGCCGGAGACTAAACCCGGGGATGTTTGCCTGGGGAAAGTGTACCTTTCTCCGGCCGCTATCTCGGTCAATTCATCTAATCCCTTCGACCTTTGATCCGTTCGAATCTATGGGCTGGTGAATACTTTATTCATCCCTCTTCAAAGGCAGAAGCCATAATGAAGTTTCGTAGTCTACAAGGTTTCCTTGAACGTCCCTCCAAGGAACCGCCCCCCTATCACAAAGAAAGTGTTGTACCTAACTGTCGCCTAATTCTGCGGGGAATACCTATAAACCTACATTTACCTACTATATAGTTGCGGAACTATCGTTGCATAACTGTTTTAGACCATAGCTTCCACGTTCCCAAGGTTTGAGCTTCCTGAAAAATACATCTGGGGGTGTAACGGCGCCTAATGCACGGATTCCCTGGACATCCAAAAAGGTTAATCCTAGAATGAAAGAGGAATTGACCCAGCCAAACCCTTCGGTGGCTACCCCCTTGAAATCAGCACCTTGATTGCCGTATTCAGCATCGACTTTATGGGGGCTAGTTCCGACAGTCACATCGTACTTTTCAACCACTATACCGTTATAGTCCACAAAAGCCTTCGTCATTAGGTACAACCAGCGGTAGCAAAGACGCTTGGTATGTCCAGTGAAACCATAGTTGTCAAGTCCTACCCAGGCAAGGATTTGCTGCGGTGCCCATCCGTAAGGATAATCCCATTGTCTACTAGGCCTTTGTAATCCCACGGATCCTCGGGACGCCAGAGTTCCAGCAACTAGGCCACCCAGTTCCTCAAACTTGGACAAGGATTTGTCCACTAGTACCTGGGCCTGTTCCTTCGAACTGCACCCAGCCCAAAGTGGCCAGAAGGTGGTGACACTTTCGTAATGATGTTGCTTTTTTAACTTGATGTTGTAATCGAAATAAATACCCTCATCTTCGTTCCAAAGGTATTTATCAATCCTTTCCTTTCGAAGCTCGGCACGTTTGGTCCATTCAGCGCTGTGCTCCACACCATTTTCAGTTACTAGCTCATCGTTGAAGTGCTCCTTGATGATTCTAGCAATGTCTACTTCGCACTTATAAAGTAGAGAGTTCAAATCAACGGTTGCCAAACTGGCACAAATTCCTTCCAATCTATAAGAGGTATCGTGTCCACTCTCTCTTACTGCACGGTCATGAAGGAAGTATTCATCTAATTCAGGTTCAACTATTGTGTGGTTATTGTAGAGCTCGTGGAATTCTTCAACCGAGACTCCGTGCTTTTTCGCATATGGAGTCAACAGTGCAGTAAAGTGTGTCGATTCAGTTTCAGGAGGAATCCCCACACCCTGTGGATGGTAGCATGACAAACCTGTGGCCTTGTCTAGTCTAGGTTCACAACACCATACTGTTTTGTACTCACATATGGCCGCGCAGAATGTACGTCTAAGAAAATATTCAGCATCTTGTAAAGACTTTTCAGTGTCTTCCTCATTCTGATGGGCGTGCTCAACCATCGCCTCATAAACCCTGATTCCAAAATCAGTTAAGAATGGGGGTTGTGATCGGCCTAGGTAGTAAGATCTGTTGGCGTTAAGGATCATCCCATAATGACGGATCTCATAAATGAAATTTTCCACCATACCTCTAGCGAGATCCAATAATCCATCTTTGAGTAAACCCAATGCCATCATATAGGAATCCCAGCCATACAGCTCGTTAAATCTGCCTCCAGGGACAACATATGGATAACCTTCTAGAGTAATTCCACCCTTACCATCAGGTACCTTTCGAGTGGCAAGAGCAAGTAGACCCGGAGTCCCGTTGATAGATTTGACGTATTCTGGATCAATTATCTTATTCAGGTATCGAACATCGAGCCGGTCACCTCCGACTGCCTCATTTTTCCGTGAAATTTCCAAGTAAAATTCATATTGCTCCGGGTCGTCATGTGGAACATAGATACGGGGAATGCGGCCATCTGGGGTATCAATCTTTGTGTCTCGGGCAATCTCGGCCACATTTCCACTTCCAACTTGACGAGTCAAATTTTTCCAGAAGGAATGTGAAATCAATCTTCGGAGTCGTTTGACTGGGTTCTCATTCAATCTAGCTTCGTCTAACACCATCTGGTTACGACCGAATCGTTTCGCGATAGTAAGTTCCTGTAACAGGTTTGATAGCATATATGTTCCTCGAATGTCAGTCTGTCGGTAACCATTTGAATTGGCAGTTCCAACTCTCAAAACCTTGGGTCCAGTGTCCTCAATGGTGATTTGGCAATTCGAATCGCTATCTTCATTCTTCAAGAGATCTCGTAATGTCTGATCGATATCACTGATGAAAAATCGTCTATTAACCAAGGAGTCATTAGATCCTCTCCTTTGAAGATGAACCTTGCTAAAGGAGTCATCTTCTTGCAGCATAGTTCGATTGAATTTGTTCTCAACTGCTGAGAGGGTTCTGGTACGACCGATCTTTGAATCTGTGCTAGCTCGAGCAATATCGGTTGCTGGCCCATAGTACTGAGAAGGCTCAGAGAATGGGTCAATAAATCCCGAATTGGATCCCGTGGAAAACGTTCTAGTATGATGGGGTTGTTGCAAGCCGTCTGGGACATCGACGGCTGCGCTGTGTGGACGTTCAATTGCGCTGCCGTCCTGCATTGTGAATGTTGGTGAGTTTTAAAGCTGTAAAAATAAAAATAGATAAGAGGCAAAAGCAAGTTTTCTGATAGCTTTCAAAGTCAGGTCAGTCAGGCAGTTCGCGTATACTGGTTGGGAGCATATATGGAAGAACTCCGTAGAATCGCTGGTGTTTAATTCTTCCCAGATGCTCCTTCGCGAAGGGAATCAAGAAACGAAAGTAGAACCAACGAACAAATTTTTCTTGAAAACACGCATAACAGAGACAATGTCTGAACAAAAGCAAGAAACCAAGCCAGTAGCTGAGACTAAGCCAGCTGAGACCCAGACTCCTCCTACCTCCAGTGTCTTTTCCATGTTTGGTGGAAAGAAGAAGGAATCCGAAGCATCCAAGGAGGACAAGGAAGCAGAAACACCCAAAGAGTCTGAAGCCTCTAACGAGCCAAAGGCTGACAAAGAAGAGGAGCCAGAATCTCCAGATATCCATTTTGATCCTATTGTCAAATTAGAAAAGGTGGAAGTGAAAACACTTGAAGAAAATGAGGAAGTACTGTACAAAGTTCGTGCTAAGCTGTTCCGTTTTGACCAGGAAGGCAAAGAATGGAAAGAAAGAGGTGTTGGAGACGTCAAGTTCTTGAAGAACAAAGAAAGCGGAAAAGTCCGTCTCTTAATGCGTAGAGACAAGGTCCTCAAAGTATGCGCCAATCACTTCATTTCTCCAGATTACACTTTGAAACCAAATGTCGGTTCAGACCGTTCATGGGTTTACTCAGTAACTGCCGATGTTTCTGAGGGTAAGCCAGAAGCCCAAACTTTTGCCATCCGTTTCGGTAACAAAGAAAATGCCGATGGATTCAAAAAGGAATTCGAAAAGGCTCAAGAGATCAACAAGAACAAATAATGAATGCTAACAATCGTGTATTATCCTATATCCCTTATTCTTTTCCTGCGAATTAATTTTGCTATATTCTTGAAAATATTACTTTTTACGTTGGTTTTCTTTATTTCTTGTGTCTTTGGGGTGGATTTTTCTAGTTTCTTAATCAGGTCAATTTTTCTTTCCCTTTTTTGTTCTCTTTCTTACTTCGGTGTTTCTTCCTACCATAAGTTCGATTGAAACTCCACTTTAAGAGAAGTAGGCACATTTGCATTGTACCAAACTCTGGCCACAACGTATCTATAATCTCAATATCACATTGTTCCTGGTGACATTGCCACAACAGAAAATCACTAAGTCTGTGAACACCTGAGGTTCTGACAAGCAATTCTAAAGGAGGTTGGTTACCGGTGTACAGGTTGTCTGTTATCAAATTCTCAGTGATGTTTTCAGGCTCAATGCGTCCTTTTTTGACGTTCTCCAGAATATTTTTTATGGTTGTCGTTATTTCGTGTCTTGATGTATAGGAGAAACAGACATTCAGCACCGCTTTTGTGTTATTAGCCGTAATTCGTTCAGCTTCTTCCAGAACTTCTACCACATCATGAGGCAACAAAGATTTGTCTCCTAGGGCACGTATCTGGATTCCATATTCTTCACATAAGTCGCCTTTTTCAACCATCTGTCCAAATCTCATCTTGGCTAATTCCATTAACCAATCGACTTCAAAAGAATTTCGTTTATAGTTTTCTATAGAAAAGGCAAATATCGTTGCTGATTTAACGCCACATTTGTAGCAGACCTGTAGTAGTCTTGCAAGACTTTCAAACCCGGCATTATGGCCCTCTTTGACCTCGATCTGGTTAATACGAGCATACCGCCTATTTCCGTCCATTATAAACCCAATGTGTTGAGGTACAGGTCCTGTACGCAACACATTAGCAAATAACGAGGTACAACTCTCCAGAATCTGTTGATATCCAGGAAAGGTGGACATCCAGTCAGGCATGACGTGTGAAAGTTATTGCTTATGCTATTGCTGGAAAAAAAAGTCACTGCTAGGTGGAAGCTGAGCGGGGTGCTTTTGGGGACAGCATGTATTCGCGGCAGGTTAACTAGTAGGGGGTTGAGAGTATTTTCGCTCCGCCCAGGGGAGCCGGGAGCGACTGTCATTCTATTCCTAGGAGCATGTATTATCCACATAATCTCTCTCAATTTTTCACCACATTCTAAATGATGTCCCCCAACATACTATGGGTGCTACGACAAGTTCGTCACCAATCATCATGGAAAACATCAATTAAGGCTGCTGAGGATATGGTCCGGGTGGAGGTGAAAAAGCAAGACCCGTTTTCTATTGTTTCAAACGAAATGTCGACCTTAGCAAAGAACATTGCTAGAATTGTGGGCTCAGGTCACCCCACTCTGAACAGAGTTTCCTCCTACTATTTTGAAGCTGATGGAAAGAAGATCCGTCCTTTGATTGTTTTGTTGCTATCTCGTGCTGTTGCCTCCATTCCAGAGTCTGAAAGAAACCGGATTGATATTGACCGTTACGATGTACTCGACCAGAACGAATACGAAGGGACCCCAAAGTCCATGCTATTCGCAGGTAAATCTGCTCTGGAGTCAATTTCTCCTTTGAATATTTTGCATGGAATCAATCCTTCGTTGGTTTTGAATCCACTGACTAGAGCTAACCTTCCATTACCAGAATTTGAAGATGCATCTGTGAATAAAGAAATTCTTCCCAAGCAAAGGAGACTGGCTGAAGTAGTAGAGATGATTCACACCGCTTCACTCTTGCATGACGACGTTATTGATTTCTCTGATTCCCGCCGTGGAAGACCTTCGGGAAATGTTGCGTTTACTAACAAAATGGCCATCCTTGCTGGTGACTTTTTACTGGGAAGAGCTTCTGTAGAGCTTGGCCGTCTGCGCAATTCTGAGGTCGTCGAACTCATGTCGACTTCTATTGCTAATCTTGTAGAAGGAGAGTTCATGCAGTTGAAAAATACTGTTTTACAACCGGACATTACAATGGTAGATGGAAATCCTATCCCTATTCCTGAAGCCACTGGTAAGGTACCAACAGAGATCAGTAAGTATTCTGTTCCTGGTGCCATTGTTGATGGCAAGCGCACCATTACCCATGAAGAAAACGTCAATGCCGCTTTCGATTATTATCTCCACAAAACCTACCTAAAAACTGCAGCACTTATTTCCAAGTCATCTAGATCCACTGCTATCCTTGCCGGATGTCAAGAAGATGTGATCAACAACTGTTATAAGTTTGGACGAAACCTTGGTTTGTGTTTTCAGATTGTTGATGATATGTTGGACTACACCACCACTGCTGAACAACTTGGAAAACCTGCCGGTGCAGATCTCCAGTTAGGTTTGGCAACGGCACCAATTTTGTACGCATGGAAGAATGATCCAAGTCTTGGACCCCTGATATCACGTAACTTCTCAAAGCCGGGTGATGTTGAAGTTGCAAAGAGAGCTGTTATCAAGAATGACGGAGTTGAAAAGACCCGTGTATTGGCCAGTAAATATAGAGATCAGGCGCTTGAAGCTTTACGAACCCTTCCCGAAAGTGGAGCCCGTTCAGTATTAGAATTTGTCACTAACAGTGTTCTTACTAGAACCAAATAGATAGCTGGTTGCTTAATGTACATAGATCTTGAAGAAATATCATGCTTAAGGTACGCACTTTTCACACGCATTTTCTCGATCTCATCTCGGTAAGATTTCTATAAAATCAGATCAAATAGTTCCCTCAAGTTCATGGGAAGCAGAATACGTGGTCATCTCGGTATCAGTATAAGAAGGCTTGTTTGTGATACAAAGCTGAGAACATTTTATTTGCCATCAATAGCGTCGTCAAATTTTACGTGGTCAGGAGTCAAATTTATCCATACGAGCATGGTCAAGCAACAGGAGTACACCATAGTTAGTTCGAAAACAGCACTGACTTGGATAAATAGCCGGCAGACCACGCTAATATCCCTAGATTCAGAGTGGTTTGAGAGGAATAGCAACGTTGTGACTGAAGTTGGTATCAGTATTTATAAACCCTATGTGCCTCCTAAAGAAGTAGAGGGAAAGCCCTTACCAGCTCCGTTTCTGCCGGACATATCCACTCTACATTTTATTGTCCAAGGAACGGAAAAAGTTCGTAATAGAAAGTTTGTACCAGACAACAAGGATTTTTTTATTGGTGGGACATCATTCATCGTCTCTAAGAAGGACATCGCAGGTGTCATAAACGAAATTGTTTCACAGACAAAAATAGCTGATAGTCCCGATCTGGCAAACTCTTCACCAAAATCTCCGCCGGCAGTTGCCTTGGTGGGACATAACTTGATAGGGGACCTCAAAACTCTGAAGAATGCAGGCATTTCTATACCAATTTTACCTATCATCGATACTCGAGAATTGTGGTTAAGTCAAATGCGAACACCAAAGTCAAACTTAAAATACATCCTTCGAAGGCTGGGATTGCCGCATAGTTTTCTTCATAACGCAGCAAACGACGCATACTATACCCTTCTGGCATCATTAAAGCTTGCCCAAACGAATATTTCACTGAATCTCTTATATTCCGAAGAAGAATGTCAGGTACCAAGCAAAACTTCGAAATCAAATGATTTCCCCAAGCCCATGTCTCAAGATATTCACCAGCTCAGAGATAGATTAATAAGAAGCAAAATAGTGCCAGGAGAACACGAATGACAAAAAAAACCCTATATTTTAGGCTACAAATAAAAAATTATCAAAAATATGAAGTCTCATCTCTGAGACTAATGTCGTTGACTCTGTGCTTAGAATCTAGCAAGACCAGTCTTTTCGTAAGTGCCCAACTTGAATTGTGGAACAGTCATGTCTAAGGCCTCACCAGAGTATCCTAAGTCTTCACCAACCAGAGTGGCAGTCTTTTCACCGATCAAAAGAGCGGTGGTGTAAGTGTTACAACCAACGTTGTCTGGACAAACAGACAAGTCACCAACCTTCAAGCCCTTGACTCCGTAAACGTTGGATCTGTGGTCCAAAACACCACCCCACTTGACAATCTTGGAACCTTCTCTTGGACCGATGGAACAAGTTCCCAGACAGTGCCATGTGGTCTCAGTGTGCTCACGAATGTAGTTCTCAATGGCCTTGTCATCCTCCTCATCGTACTCGATGTCTGGGTGAAGTTCAACCTGGTTGGAGGTGACGTGGCCTTCGTTCTTGGCAGTTGGCTTCTTCAAAGGTTGAGTCCAAGAACCGTGAGCCAAACCAGCACTCAAGTTCAATGGTCCACCGTAAGCGTTGGAAGTCTCCAAATCCATCTCGTAAGCTCTGGCTTCGGATGAGTATGGGAACAGAGGGTGGTGAGAAGTAACTTCACCGGCGAAGTGGTCCATTCTTCTGGCAGTCTCTCTAGACTTCTTGTAAGCCCAAACCATGGGAGCCATGTCTCTTTCATCGTTCATGAAACCTGGGTCGAAGTCTGGAGCTGCGTATGGGTCTGGAGAGGTAATGTGGATAGAACCTCTAGAGAATGGGTACTCCAAGAAGTGGAACATGGTCATGTACTTTCCAGGAGGAATCTTGGTGTGGTCACCAAAGAAACCAGCAATGATAGAGTAGTGCATAACTGGCTTGTCTGGCTTGTCTTCAAAGTATTCTCTGTAACCTTCTTGGAAGGATTCGTCCATTTGAGCCAATTCCTCAGAAGTTGGTCTGATCTTGACACCGGCTTCAATACCGTTTGTGGCCAAAGGACCAGTACCATTGGCGTACCATTGGTCAAAGACTCTCTTTTGAACCTCGGCGTCACCACGGACGAAGTCATCGAAAGATTCGTATTGAGGCTTGATTCTGTAAGGAGTGAAGAAACAGTAGTGGTCCTGGAAGTTTCTACCAACACCTGGCAAGTTGACCAAAGGCTTAACACCAGCGGCTCTTAATTTGACTGGGTCACCGAAACCAGATCTTTGCAGGACCAAAGGAGAAGAGATGGTACCACAAGACAAAACGATTTGCTTTCTAGCACGGTAAATCTTGTGACTTGGCTTCTTTGGGTTCAAAGGCTTGCTTGGAACGGTCTTAACACCAACAGCTCTTCCGTCTTCAACAATGATCTTGTCAACTTTGGTGTTGCAGATCAAGTACAAGTTGTCGTGGTTTCTCATGGTAGAGTGGACAAAGGCGTGGGCGGAGTCGGAACGACGACCAGTGTCTCTGTTGATCCACTTCAACCAGTGCTCAGCACCATGAGCGGTAACCAAGTCTTCCAAGTCATCAACGTAAGGAATACCTTGGGACTCACTTGCTCTCAAGAAATCTTGACAGACTGGGTAGGTGTAGTTACCGAAAGAAACCTTGATTGGACCCTCAAATCCGTGGATATCAGGGTTGTTGCAAGCTCTTTGGTAGGTCTCGGTCTTCTTCATCAATGGAAGCAAGTCCTTGGTCTTCCATCCCTCGGCTTCGAAATCGTCGTAGTCAGAAGCAGAACCTCTGGTGTACATCATGAAGTTGATGGAAGAACCACCACCCAAGACGTTAGCACATGGAACAATAGCTCTTCTACCGTTCAAGTGAGGAGAAGGGTTGGCAGTGTAGAAAGAAGCAGTCTTGGAGTCCAACTTCATGTTTCTTGGGTAAATACCTGGTAGGTAAACCCATGGGTTGTTGAGGTTGTTCTCACCTGCTTCGATAAGACCAACTTTCAAGGAGTGATCCAAGTTGGCCAATCTTCCTGCAATACAGGATCCACTGGATCCACCACCACAGACGATGATATCAAATTCTTCGGGAATAGCCATTGTTTCGAGTAATTAGTTGTTTTAGTTCTTTAGGTTGTCGTTAAAGTCGTTAGAATCAAAAGCTTGTCAATTGGAACCAGTCACAATTATGAAAGTAAGCTGATAATGATGATAAAAAAAAGACCTTAGAAAGGAATTCTTCTCCTGTTTATATATTGCAGTTCAAGTAAGGAAGACATTGAATTTGATCATGAACGTTAGGCTATCAGTATTCCCACTAGAAACCTGGAAGCATACAATGTGGAGAACAATGCATAATCATCCAAAAAGCGGGTGTTTCCCCATTTGCGTCTCCGGTCACAAACACACCGGGACCCAAGCGCGGCCAGACCTCAAGCACAATAAAGCCTGCGCTAAGTGTAAGATGGAATTCTTCAACATCAATTATCGGGTCAAACGAAACAAACGGCATGCCGACATTAGAAGTTTCTTTTTGACCAACAGGCCGTTAGCATTTGATCGAACCAAACCTAGTTCATCTCTGATGAGATCACGCTTTTGTCGATTTGAGTTTGAGCAGGGCGTCTAAAGTGTCAATTTTAGGCCATTGGGGGAACATGAAACTGTTACCGACCCCACACTCACAAAAACCCTCATCTTTCTGGTGTTCGGATGGAATGCGGAGTAAGTTGTATTCGGAAATAGAAATAAAAAATAAAAAAACTCGCCAGGAACCATGTAGACAGGCTAAGAAAATAATGCTACTATTAGCCTAACAAAGAGGGATTTGGAGAGTCCAAACCACTTTCAGTGACTAGGCTGGGTTTTAACGGCGAAGGAGGGCTTTTGAGGAGGAATAAAGTGGAGGTCTTGCCTTGGGGAAACGTTTCTCTCGTCTGTGTCCCCTCTGCATTTGGCGCTATTGTGTCTAAATAAAGTGGACCTGTCGATGTCGGATGGCAGAACAAACTCTGCTGAACTCATCTCGTTCCTGGGTGTTGGATCTCACTTACTAATTATTTCTACTCGATTGTGCTCTTCTTGAAGATTCATTTCAACAGTTTCCTCATGAGCCAGCAGAGTGCAAAAGTTATTGTTATAGGCGCAGGAATTTCGGGTATCAAGGCTGGAGTTGACCTGAAAAAAAATGGGATCAATGCTTTGATCTTGGAGGGCAGAGATCGCATCGGAGGTAGAATTGTTGCGACTAATGAAACATCTGTACCTTTAGATTTGGGTGCCTCTTGGTTTCACAGAGTCCCCGAGAATATTTTATATCAAAAGGCAACTAATAAGGGATACAATACAGCAGTTGATTTCGTCTTTGATGACTCCAATGTCCAGGTCATGGCTGAACCGGTAGATTTAGCACCGTTCTGGGAATTTGTCAAGATGCAACCCCAAGACGATAATTTACGCAATTTCGTATATAAATACTTGGAGACTGCAGAACTTAATAACATTGATACACAAGACTTCATTAAGTTTGTCAGGGGTACTTCTGAAATTGGTGGTACCGGCAATTGGTGTTATATATCTGGTAAGAATGCTATTCCACCTTCGGAAGATCAAGGAAGAGATGCGTTTGTCACTAGCACATATGCCGATATACTACAGCAAGAAGCTTCTTACTTGGATCCTTCTCAAATTGTTACATCGACTAAAGTCACTGAAGTCGTCAAAGACGTTGCATGTTCAACATATACTATCAAGACGGCATCCGGGACTAACTATTCCGCTGACTATGTTATTGTTACAGTGCCTTTAGGAGTTCTCAAAAGCCATGATATTTTATTTTCGCCTCCACTTCCTGCATCTATTTCCAACCAGTTGGACAGAGTGCAAATGGGAAACATCGCCAAGGTGATGTTTGAGTTTGACACTGTTTTCTGGGACGAAACAGTGGACAAATGGCTTTTGTTCCCAGAGACTCACCCAGAAAAGGGCAACAAGTTTGGCCAATTGCCTTTAGAATACAAGCCCTCTTCAAATGATTTCACTGCTTTTGTTAGCAATGTTTTCAAGTCTAAAGGAGCTAAAATCTTGGTGACATTAGTCACAGCCCCAATTGCACTTTATATAGAGGCTAACCCCAAAGAAGCTTGGAATCTTTTGAGACCTATGTACTCTCAAATCTCCATACGCAAAGAATCTGAGATCCCCAGACCCATCAAGCAGGTGGTCACATCTTGGTCTTTGGATCCATTTAGCAAGGGCTCTATCTCGGCTACAGGTCCGGATGATATTCCTCTCATCAAGGAGTTTGTGCAAGGAGTAGGAAACTTACGATTTGCCGGTGAACATACCAGTGATGTTGCTAGAACTCAAGCCCATGGCGCGTACCTTACCGGCCAGAGGGAGGCCGAATTCATTATCGAAGATATTAATAAATAGCGACTTTGAATTAATAGTTTTCACCTAATTGCTCTAAAATCCTAGCTCTGGCACGTTCTTCTTCAACCTGCAAGACTTTCTCTTTGAACAGACTTTTCCACTCGTCCACCTTAAAATTCTTGGCCCAATGAAGTCCTTTAGCCATCCCACTATCTTCGATGTCAAGTCTGCTCAAGGACTGAGTTGCGCAATTTTCTAGAAAGTATGCCGGAAAAACACTCTCCAACCACATCAGTCTTCTTAGCCTAAGTATTTCTAACTTTGGAAGTGATAATAACTGTACAATTATATCCTTCTCTGTGACCTTTTTCCACACATCCAAGGAAGGATCAAAAATTGAATAAGCAGTATCCGACAAGTAAATGGGCATCTCATCTACCAATTGTTGCTTTGGGTGGTCTAGTAACATAGTCGAATGCACAAGTCCCTTCTTGCAACCTCTTCCGGTTTGCCAATCGAAAGTACTAAACGACAGTACTTCGTAATCATGGCTAACGGAAATTCCACTAAAATCGACAAATTTGAGGTTGGAGCACAATTGTAAGAGATGGATAATATAGCCAATTGGAATATCTTTAGAGCACCAGTAATTGCTAAAGAAACTATTCTCCAAGGGGTGAGGGGTCGAAAATGGCTTTCTGTTGTCTATGTGTTTCTCTGGTGGCTTTTCCTTATTGATTACTTTAGGCTGGTCTTTATCATGGCTTTGTGATAATTTTCGAAACGGTGATTTCAATTTTTTGAATAGCTTTTCTCTTTCCTTCCCTGAATAGTTTGTGAAAGACCTTCCTAACTCGTTGGTAAAAGGATTTGCCTTCTGCTCGTATAAGGTAGGCTGCGATAAGCGGCGTTCGTTTGGTAGCCGTTTCAAAGAAGTCGCAAACCTGGAGCCATAAAGAGGATGATCCCGAAATTTCCAGTCCCTCCATCCGGCTAAAGGTTCCATGTGCTGGTTCCTTAATGCTAAATCTTTAATGTAGTAGCCTTCATCCAATAGATCAACCCCGGGCCTCACTTTTGATAGATCCAACTCCTCCACGTAGAGTGCTAGCTCTCGGTGATTTAGCAAAGTATGTACAAATTGAGCAAGTCTGTAGGTGGAGGTAATGTAAGGGTCTTTATATAGAACCGGGGTAGCAGCAGCCCTCAGTTTCCGAGAAACATAGAGGCAATGGATCAGGGTAACTCTGTCATCCACAAAGGACATCACAATGGATAAGACCTCAGTCGGCAGGGATTCCAGACATTTGGGAGTAGTTCCTATGTTCGATATGCTATTGATTGTAGACCGAATAGAGTGGATAGAAAACGAGTCGGTAGTTGCACTCATCAGTTTCTTCCTTTTGGTGTTGATAGGCTGAAGCAGGGACTTGTATTTCATCTGGAACTTTCGTTTTGTGTTTTCCTTTATCAACGACAGAGGATAATAGCCACTAGGGAAAGACAAAGGTGGCTCATTATCCTGAGAGCGTATCAACTGGTGAGTAACATAATCGTACTGTGTATTCGGGGATAGTAGTGAGCGATATGGTGGCAAATAATTCTGATAGTAGTTCAGATAATCTGACATGAAAATGAAATCTATCAACCGGTCTTACTTGGAATTGTTATTAGCTTACCTTTATCGTGATCAGTCACTCATGATAGTGACAAGTGAAATATGTGGTGCATGGATGTCTTGGATCAAGGAACAGCTGTTATTGTAGACATAGCAATGATACGCTTTAAAACGCTACAAATGTTCAGTTGTTCGTTCTGGACGCAGTTGGTTTGTCTTCGCACATCTTTGGGATATTCCTAGTTTTGGGTCATTCTTGAATAAGACTAAGTTCTGCTGTCTACTTCTGGTATATTGTAGCCCCTAAAATTTTATCATATTATGTAAGGTTTTTTATCGCAAATCTGGAGAAACGTTAATTGATTGCGAGATGAGAGGGGTAGGCGCGATACCGTTGAGACAATACTCCTATTGATGAGCACAGATTACTACCATACGAGTGGGTCCTTTCCAACCCTGCCAGCTGTGAATGGATACTACTCCAAATGGGGCACTCATTGGTTTTTGATGTATAAATTTTTGTGGGCAACCACTTACTATAGCCACACCCTCCATACCCTTAAGCTGTGCTGGATTTCAAATGATTTTTGTGGTACACGAACATTTGTTAGTAGGTCCTACTCCAAAAGCATTTCTTCCTAGTTCCACCACCCAGCCGACCCATCTTTCGCACCCTTTACATAACTAACACATTTAATCCACAATCACACTACCCTAACAACATGATCCCATTAGATAAAGAGTTCGAGTTGAACAGCCAAAGAGTTTTAACTAAGCGCAAAATTGAATACAGGGCAAACTTTGTTACCCTGGTGGACATTCTATGCTATGTGATTCTTCTCACGATATACTTCAAGGATAATTCACTTCTCCGCCTTTTAGTACGAACTATAGTCCAAATTGCAATTTCTAATCCTTTCCCGATCGATCCTCCGCTTTTAGGCAGAACAATGCCCTTCAAAAGAATGTATTCTAAGAAACTACTTCAAGTAGTAGAGTTCTCCAACGTACTCTGCATGGCTGCTCACGTATTCATGACTCCTACGCATAGACAATCTTACGCATCTAATCTTGAGAGATATCTGGGAGCATACAACTATGGAGGCATTGCTGTTCATCTAATTGGAGAAAAATACATTGACAACTGGTTTGTGGAAAGAGTTTTTCTTTTGTTCAACGACTTGATAGTTTTCGGGTTACAATTTTTACTGTTCTACGTGACATGTTGCGTCAACCAGAATGTTCTTCCTGAAGAAGATAATAAGGATGACATAGGGACTTCTGAAACTGTAAACCAAGTCCCACAGCGAAACGAAATAGACGAGCACTCAACTCAGAATAGTGACGAAAGAGATACGGACATTTTTCTGGGCGAAGAGCTAGAGCAAGACATAGAAGATTCAAAGGAATACGATGGTTACACCGGCAATATAAAGCTATTTGATTGTGACCCACTACACACCATCTCTACAATCAGAAAGTTCAATAGACATAATGTGGGAGACATTGAAGATGGCGAAGGAGGAACTTTGGAGGAGATGCCTGGTAGTTTTGAGATGATTACTGGAAATAGACTGCATAACATTGTATAGCATATGAATGAATATTTCATTTTTCAGTTCATGTTTCCAATCGGACAGCTTTTCAGGTATTCTGCTTTATTCTTCAAAATTCTAACGCTTTTGAAAAAAATCTCTTCTGGAGGCATACAACCGGTGCTTTCCACATTGAAAATGAAATGGTCCCTTTGTCTTGCCAGTTTGACCTTACCTTCAAATTCCGGGTGCCTCAAACATTCTCTTGAAACTGTGTCTCTTCTGGCATCCTTGACTACAGCTTGATCATTTTCAATAGCAATGACTCCTTTGGGGAAGCATTTTTGGAACTTTTCCGCATCCTTACCAGTAATGGGCTGCGTAATATTGATTACTGGTAACAGTCTATAACTAGCGGTGCAAACAGGAGAAAATTTGGCATGATCTGATCCTAATCCTAAAATACAGTGAGCTTTCAAGGATATCTCCTGTCCAGGTCGTAATTTGGCGATCACAATATCGGGATCAGCGGCTACCACAGGAGAATCAGCAAAGGTTTCTACCTGACGGCCCTGAGGTTCAAACTTCAGGTCTCTAGAGTAAACGATTGAGTTTCTGTATAAATTCTCTGGATCATTGTTATTTTTTACTGGATGTGGATTTTTAGTACAAGCGACATTCAGTGATACCACCACTGTATTTTCGTCAGTAAAACGTTCACTTTCTTCGACTGAGCGGTCCACCCAACTCAAGCGGTCAGGATCTATCTGTAATGGTACTAAACCTATTCTGGAAGCCAGGACTTCGTCTTGAATCACTGATGAGTTATTATTGATGTAAACATGCTCTACAGAAACCGAAGGGACCTCACTGATCATGATTCTACGGAAAGCATTGGCAATCGATGTGTCTATATGTATGAGATCAAAATTCAGAGTTCGGTCTGTTCTGTATCCAATATCGATTTCCAAATTATCTTTAAACTTCTGAAGATCCCATGCATAATCAGTATTGCTGTCATATCCGGGAAAGTCTGTAGAACTGACATTAGTCACCCTGTCCTTCTCAATGTTGACCAAGTTTGACATTTTTAGCTCAAGGAGGACGGGATATTTCAGAAAAATTACAAATTAAAAAAGAAAAATTTAACCTCCGCGAAAAAGGACCCAACATCCATACATTGAAGCTGTCTAGGCTTATCTCACAAACACAACCACCTCGAAGCGAAGTCTTTACTGAATCACTCAGATGGAAGCGGTAGGCATTGAACCATCTCTACAGAATTCGCTGGAAGTCCCTGCGAAAGATGTCACTTTTTCTTCTCCCAGTGATAATAGATACTCTGATTGGAATGGACTAGACAAGTATTTGATCCAATCAGGATACAGTGACTACCAAGAGTTTTACGATTATATGAGTAATGAGGGGATGACGTGTGACGACAATATATATCGGGATTTGATTATGAAGAAGCTGAAGGTGTTAAACCCAGAACAAAAATGGGCCAATGTTGTTCTAAGATACGATCAGTTGGTCACCTCTGGTCTGAACTTAGATAGGGACGAATTAAATTCAAATGTTGAACTGAAGTTTTTGCTATTTCTAAGAGTCACCAACGCTCTCAAGATATCCGATTTACTATACGATGACTCTAATGATACGAGTGAGGATGTTTCTGCAGAATTGAACACCAAGATGCTCAGTCTCTCAGGGTTGACCAATTCTCGCTATCAAGAACAAGTCAGGCTAGCCTTGATCAAATTGAGCCATATCCAATCTAATATACCTTCTCTTTTTGTTCTAAGAACTGCCGAATATCTGTTTGCTCTTTTAGGAGAACTTGAACCCAACCAAATTTTAGTCAAGGATGCTTTTAAGATAATATTTGCTGTGAACTTTCAATTCAATAGTTATTTTCTTTTTGCTGGCAGTGAGGCGAACGAACTTTTCAAATTTCAACTGCTCAGAGTGCTAGAGGACAACTGTCCTCAGCTCTTTGGGGTGTTAGTAGAAAAATTGGGAGATGGTATGATTGATTTTCTACAAGAGTGGATTAACGAGGATTCTTTTTGGCTGAAAATTGTTGAATCCAGTCACTTTTCTAATATTATTGATGATATAATTCTTCAAAGTTTCAAAATTCTTGTTTTATATATTGTTGAATCTTTGCATTCCAATCAGGACGCTATCAAAGAGAAGATAAAAATACTGACTGAGAAGGAAGAGTATATTCAGCTTTTGAATGATTTTATCACCCTATCCAAAGGCTCTCAACCAGGCTTGAGTTTCAATAATTTGTCCACATACGAAGCCGAATTCAACTCGCTTAAACAACCATTGAGTGAGCACATTACAAAGAAGTCCAAGCTGATAAAGACTTTAGAGACAAAAAACCATCACTTAAAGGCTACTAAACAGAAAAAGCAGACTCAATTCAACGATTTACTTGCCAATTACCAGCAGCTAAACGAAGAAAAGATGAATAATGAGCTTTTAGTAGAAAGATTAAGTCAGGAAAATGCTACGCTTACCAAAGAGGTTCAAAGTAAACAAGATCAGCTAGATGGTTACCTCTCCAATTATGATGTGATCAAGACTACCAACGATCGTAATAAAGAAATGGATCGCATGAATAGTGGCCTGAAGAAAGATATGGAACAACTAAGCAAAAAGATTCAGGACCTCCAAGTAAATCTAAAAAGGTAGTGTAGCTAGGCTTATCGGATAATCTATTCTCTCGGCCGAGACTTCTCGGGGGGGGGGGGTTTGATTTTTTTCTCTTGGCAGTAAGCAATTAAGAATTTGATCCTGGAATTTGAAACTTGACCGGTTCGGCATGCAAGTAACTAATGCGGTTGCCCGGTTGTCCAGCTTTTTTTTCCGTATTTTTGTTGCTCTGACCATGCTCGAACCTTTACTTTCCGGAAAAACTTACCCGATAAATCTCTGCATATGCCAAGGGTGTAGCAACGACAAGCAATTCGAAAGTCTTAGCATCAAATGATGTCAAATGTATCATATACAGCGATAAAACAACTAGTGTTTCTGATTTTTGATACCTTTAGATTAATAGTAGTCATCCTATAAGTATGTAGTTCTATAATATGGAATGGAACATGGAGAAACAAAACAAGAATTACAATGGAATTCTGGAGTTTGTGACTTCTGACGTCATTCGATATGCACCCCCACCCGCCCTCGTTATGTGGTTTATCATGAACAAGATCTACTTTATCCGTTTTCTTGACCCCACAATCAATACAAGCTTCATACATACAATCTATGTGCTTTCATAAGGGTACAGAGAATACGTATTTACCTTAGCCTCAAAACTGGGAGCTTTTGCGGTTTGGTTTTGGTATTTTTTAAGCTTTATCAAAAAAAAAGCTTAAAAAAGCCAACTCCAGAAAAAACGATTCACTTTGCATGCGGGATGACCGAAACAAGTTACTCATGCATTCTCTCCACACACTAGCCGTAAATCGAGGGATATAAATGGACCCCCTTGCTGCCCTCCAGTTCTAAACTTTCTCTTATATAAGTTCTCAGTTATCAACCATGCCAGAAGCTAAAGATACAGGTTTGTTTGAAAACGGTTCAACGTCATCAGAAAACGAAAAACAATCTGTGTCAGATAATGAGGTCGCAGAACACCTGGATCAGCAGAATATCTTGACGCAGTACAGTGAGGAAGATGTTATGTCTATGGGAAGAAACTATGCCATTAAGCATGGTATGGATCCTGAACTGTTTGCAAAAGGAGCTGCCGTTGCTAGAAACCCCGTGGGTTACAACAGAATGGAATTCCTTTCTCAGGAGGAAAAGGAAGCACTATACCAAGAAGAGCATCAAAAATGGAAACTACCCAAGAAACTGTATTACTTAATCGTCATGGTGTCTATGGGTGCATGTGTCCAAGGAATGGATGAGTCTGTCATTAACGGTGCAAATTTGACTTATCCAGCAGGTCTTGGAATTGGCAGTGACAGTCAGAGAGACTCTTGGTTGCAAGGTTTAGTCAATTCAGCACCCTACATATGCTGTGGACTCGTATCGTGTTGGATGACCGATTCCTGGAACGAAAGGCTTGGTCGAAAGTGGACCATCTTCTGGACATGTTTCATCTCTGCTATTACCTGTTTTTGGCAAGGATTTTGTAACACCTGGTACCATTTGTTCATTGCTCGTTTCATGCTAGGGTTCGGAATTGGACCTAAATCTGCAACTATTCCAGTCTATGCAGCAGAATGTGTTCCTCATAAAATTAGAGGAGCACTGGTAATGATGTGGCAAATGTGGACAGCTTTTGGGATCATGCTTGGCTACGTGTTCTCACTGGCATTTCATAAAGTGCCAGATCACGGAATTGGAGGTGGTGGTTTAGCTTGGAGACTGATGCTTGGATCTGCTATGCTTCCGGCAATCGTTGTTTGTCTCCAAATTTGGTCATGTCCAGAATCTCCTAGATGGCTCATGGGTAAAGGAAGACATGCTGACGCATATGAATCCCTGCGAATTTTGAGAAACAACCCCGTTCAAGCAGCTAGAGATACGTTCTATCAAAATGTTCTTTTGTTGGAAGAAAGCTCCTATGCTTCTATGAGCTTTTTTACTAAATTGAAGGAAATGGTTGTCGTACGAAGAAATAGAAATGGTGCTATGGGTGCTGGTATTGTCATGTTTATGCAGCAATTCTGTGGCATAAACGTTATCGCCTACTATTCTTCATCGATTTTTGTTGAATCAGGCTTCACTGAAACATCAGCATTGTTAGCCTCTTGGGGATTTGGTATGATCAATTGGTTGTTTGCGCTTCCAGCTGTTTTCACAATCGATCTTGCTGGTAGAAGAACACTTCTCTTGATCACGTTCCCATTGATGTCAATGATGTTACTTCTCGCTGGATTTTCTTTCTGGATCCCTGAAGACAATCAACAAGCAAGGGTTGGTGTTGTTTCTCTTGGAATTTACTTATTTGCTGCCATATACTCTTCTGGAGAAGGACCGGTTCCATTTACATATTCAGCTGAATGTGCTCCGTTATACATCCGTGATGTTGTGATGTCATTTGCTACGGCCGTCTGTTGGTTCTTTAACAGTGTCTTAGCACTTACTTGGCCTTCCTTAAAAAACGCTTTCAAGGTTCAAGGTGCGTTTGGTTTCTATGCCGCGTGGAATATAGTAGGATTCTTTCTGGTATTGATGTTCCTACCAGAGACAAAAGGTCTAACTTTAGAGGAACTTGACGATGTATTTGATGTGCCTACATGGCAGCATGCTTCATATCAGCTGAAGAAAATGTGGGTTAACATTCAAAGAAATATTATGAGAAAAGACGTGCAACCAATGCCCCCATTGTACAACCACCATAGGATGGCTCTAACTAATACTCAATGGGAAGAAAAGCATGACGTAGAACTGATTGAAAAGGTGTAATTTGTGTAATAACGAAATTGATTAAACTGTATCAAATACTTTAAGCCATGATAAATATTTAAACCACTTAGGTTCGACCAGAATGCATTGCGCAGTAGCAATGTTTGTAGATTCTTCCTGCCTATCATTATAAGAAAGCGTTTCAATGTTTCCCTTGATTATGCACTTCCGGCCTTTTGACTCCATAAGCTGTCCCTTTAAAATCACCGTGGATCCCGGATCCACTTTGTTTTCAAAATTGATTGTCAGTTGGCCAGTCACACCCTTACCGCTCGGCAGCTTCTTAAATCCACAAAGACATAGCTGTTCATCTAAAAGAGTAGCTATCAGTCCATTGTGTATCTTATTGTCACTTCCTACTAGGTCGCTTCCCAGTTGGTAGAAGACACGAATTCTACCCCCTTCCTCATCTAAAAACACAATAGGGTCGATTTCAAGATGTTTCTCTCCAGCCATTATTCCCTGACTTACATGATTCTTGAGCATTTGCTCCGGCAAAATTTCACTATGCGTGATTAACTTGTAAGCTTCATCCTGAGCGTATGTCTGGAATGCCTTAGTTTGTTTTATACTTTGAATAACGACGTCATTGTTAAATCTTTTGCTATACTTGAAAAGCTCTTTTTGCCTTTCAATGTCAAGCAGAGTTAGTGAAGTAGGCCATGGCCTTACAGTCACAGCGTATCCCCCCGCAAAGAAGGTGCCGGCAAGAAAAATCCTAGAAGCAATTCGAAACATCTGATTTAGTCAATAGGATAGGAGGAAACCTGGGGAAACCAATTCCTGTTTCAAAACGTTCGCGCGACGCTGATTAACAGGCGGCTCCTCTCCATTGCCTATAAGGGAAGATACGCTAGGCTAAGCTAGGATGAATGGTTCTATTACTACACACTAATAACGGGGAAACTAGTATTTTAGCGCTCTTTTAAGCCCGTACAATAAAGCTGCTGACGCAGAAATAATGGTTGCACCGCCAAGCATAGAGATCAGACGATGTTGATGAGCCTCAATCTTCAGCGCCTCATGGTATGGTATATCGTCTCTAAATGAGACCATGGTATACAAAGGCACCCAGTGATCACCTAGTAATTTGTGTAAAAGGCCATCGGTAGTTTTTCGTAATTTGTACAAATTGGATGTTACTTTAGCAGACATTTCGTGGTAATTAGCCAAGGCCAAACTCAAAATAGCTAGTAGGTCATTATGCCTAGTTTCAGTAAACGCCTCAAATGCATCTTGAGAGACATGATTATGTTTGTTGAGAAGCTCCATGAGAACACGAATGTCTTCAAATCCACAATTCATACCCTGGCCATAGAACGGTACCATGGAATGCGCAGCATCTCCGATGATTATACATTTTCCCTTGAAATGATATGGAGAACATGTAACCTGTACCAAAGATCCTTTAGGATTATTTTGAAAAGCATGCACTAAAGCAGTTTCACCGATCAGATCGACCGCATCAGGGAAATGCTTAGAGAAAAAGGACGAAATTTGCTCATCGGTTTTCAATGATTCTGTAAGCTTCCAGGGACCGAAAAAGGTCGAAGTGAATGAACCATCAGTATTGGGTAACGCAATCAGCATAAAATCTCCTCTCGGCCAAATATGAAGATGATTGGGAGAGATGGAAAACTTGTTGTTTGGATCATGAGAGGGCGGAATGTATAACTCGATATAACATTTGTCAATATACTGCTGCGAGTAGTTCATCCGTACTTTCTTACCCAAAAAGGTCCTAGTTGCAGAATGAGCTCCATCTGCACCTATCACCATGTCGAACTTTAAACGAATATCATCGTTTGTGTGTTTTCGTTTAAACGTTAATTCAACCGGGGCAGCATCATCGTTATCATCGCCAAAATCTATACGCAACAATTTATGTTCAAACTTCGTCTGGATAGAGCCCTCATTCTTAGCTTCATCAAAAAGTTCAATTTCATGTAGTAGGTTCTCGTTCAACACACCTCTATCGATGGAGTAGATTGCCTCTCCATATAACCCATATAACTGCTCCGCCTGATCACCTTTCAAATCATGAATCATACGGCCTTTCATTGGAAGAACATCCGTTAAAACTCTTTCAGCCATTTCGGGATCAACCATCTTCAAAGTTCTGATGCCCCGACTACTTACCGCCAAATTGATAGACCTCAGGTTTTTATCTCCAGTATCAGCTAACCTGGGATCTGCTCGGAGCTCAAAAATTGTTACATTGTATCCTTCATGGGCCAATGATAATCCAGCAACTGAACCTACAAGCCCGGCCCCAATAACTGCTACGTTTCCTTTCATCGTCAATGCTTATGTCACACAGGCGGAAGGGACATGATACCATTTTTTTAGCATATATTCTCGAATATACTGAATTAATACAATATGTACGAAAGTAGATGTTGGATGTAAAGTGCTGAACTCTTTTTGTCAGCTATGTAATTTTATATTAAGTGTATCTACTTCAAAACGACTTCAACTACCAAGTCGCCTCCTAGGGCAATTATTTCATTAAGAGCACTTTCTTTGTTAAAGGTCACATGCTCCAATTCCTCCACGGGTTTGCAATTGTATGCCGATGATACCTTGAACCTCCTCTTTGCATATATGGAAGGATTGAATAGCCCGGTTACGACATTCGATCCCTTTTTGTTTAAGCTGGTGAATCGCTTGGTCGAAAAGATTATTTGACCCTTAAACTTATCATTCAACTCAGCCACATACCATTGAATTGGATCCATCTTTAAAGTGATATCATCAGGATAGGAAGTTCTTCCATTAACCACGTTTGCAAAAATCTTGGTGTCTGCAATTCCGCTGGCGGATCCTAAATCTTCTGTTTTAACCTTGATAACAAAATCGTAATCTCCTAAAGCTGGAGTAAACAATAACTTGATACTTTTATGGTTCAGTCCATCTTTCACTACCATATTAGTGGCAACTTTTGCCAAGCTTGTCAATCTGGTAGCAATAGGTAAGCTGATATCATTAGTCCACAATATTCCGGAATTGTCATCTTTAGAACCAACAAAAAACTGCATTTTCATGGCTGTGGGGTCGGTTTTACGCTGTTTGTCAAAGTTGGTGTTGATCAACTGATAAGTTTGAACATCTAAATTATCTTTCAGTTTGTCGACATAACTTGTACCATTCTCGGTAGTGGGATTCAAGCTAGATTCATCTACAGGCTTTGTCAAATCTAAAATCAATGGTTCTTCTTTCCAATTCCATTGACTTAGGAATTGCAATATTCTGAGGAAACCTGATTCAACACTGCTTGGAACTGAATAAGGAGCTGGGTCAACAAAGACTTTGATGGCCAATAATTCAACGAACTCTTGAGGGAAATGAACCGACAGTAACTGTGAGTCCATCCACTTCTTAAACAGTCGAACTGTGGGTGAGAAAAAGGGGAAATGAAAAGCAAGCGTATTCATAGTTCTGTGGTGTTTAATTGATCCAATATATTTCTGAGTGAATCGAAGGTAAGTGTCTCTAAGGATGGGTCTTTGTCTGTGATCTGCCTTTTCGATAGCTCTCAAGTATAAAATTTCGTCATGTTCTGTCAATACTCGTACTTTGAATCCGTAACCTTGAGGGGTTAAAATGTTCAAAAGAGTCACTGCGTAGTTCAGAGGAACTGATTCATCCTTGGTTATAAATCCCTGATAATTTGTTTCACTCTGCAAAACTTCCAGTATCCGAATTAGGAAAGAACTTTTTGTTTTTTCTAGCGAGATTAACTCATCGGGCCACTTAGTCGATGATTCGAATTGTACTACCAGCTCATTGAAAAAATCTGGGTTCGAAACAGCAAACGGAACGGGTTGTAGTAAAGAAGTAGCACGTAAGCTTGGTGAGGCAGCGTTAACTGATTTGATTCTTAGCGGCAATTCCAAACTATACAGGATCTTGCACAATTCATCGAAGGAGTTGTTCAGATCTTGAAATGCTGCCGTAGAAATTATTGATTGCTTTGAAGATGCTGCTAACGAAGGTAATGGGACATACTTCTGAAATTCGGAAATATTGTTAATCAAATGGTCTGAAATGGTGGTATCAGTATTAGAGGACAAATGCAAGTCAAAAAGAAACTTTATGATGGATAGAACCACAGGCTCTGATGACGAGCTAGCCCATATGCAACAATTTTGAATAGTCCCATCTTTGAATCTTCGTAAAGATGCCTTAGATTGCCAAAACTGTCTGAATTTAGCACCATTCACCTCATCTTCATTATCAGGACCCTTAGTAACCAATCTCTCGCACTCCAATGGATTCAACAAAAGTCCAACAACTACATTTCTACCCTCTGAAGGACCTCCAGCCTTACGTTTATTGATTGGAAAAGTTGATGGAAAGTTTTCTATCCAAATTGATATATCTGTAACACGATCCAATAATCCTCGTTTCAGGATAGCGTAAATCTTACTCTTGATAAAATTTTCAAATGATATAAATGTTATCTTTTCCAAAGGACCAAAACTCTCTTCGTGGTCCAGTTTTGACAGTGGAATCTTGAATGTTATATCATAAGTTAAGCTGGGCGTCCTGCATTGCTGTAGAAAAATGGAGTCAAATCTATCATAGACTAAGTCATTTAAGGCCGCAAGAGTCTGCTGTGCGTGCCTTCGAAGAGTTTCATATGAGGATTTAGTGGTTTTCCATAAAATGTTTATTTTGGTATTCTTGTCAAAAATTGTGGGGACATGGAACCCATCAGGCTTGTATTTAGATGATGTCTCGCCAATAGCAGAAGTGAACGAAAGATAACCATTGTCCATAAGATCTTGAGTTGCAAGATACTTGATGGTTCCTTTGAAAAGCTGGTAACTTGAGAACCCATGAAGCAGAATCTTATTACTAGTAAGTCCGCCTCCTTGTAACAATGCAGTCATTAATATGGCAAACTCAAAATGACCAAATCCACCTTCATTAAAGTGTGAAGAAAAGCCTCTTTGCCTTAACCACAACTTTCCAAGCACACAAGCATCTCTGAAGCTCTCTGTAGTTTTCTTCGTTGTATATAATAATTTTAGGTAGTGACAATAAGTTGTAGAGGACAAAATAGAGGAATTGTACAATGGAGTCGGGGTGTGTTGTATATTTTCATGATCGATATCCATTTTTTTCGATCCCGTTTCGCTTGGAGGCTGAACTTTGATGCAATTTTTATCTGGAAGTAATTTTTTGCCCTCAAAAAGACCTAGTTCGAATCCCACAATAATTCGGATAGAGAATTTAGTTTTATCAAAAACCAACTGCTCAGGATTGGGTTGGTTAGTACTGATGCTTTCAATGCGTAGAGCTGGACATAGTCTATCACCGTTGACATACTCATACGATACTTTGATGGGAAGATGGTGCTCTTTAGATAATGTTACAATTTGATCTGCAAGGTAGCCAATGTAAAAAGCTCTTTTGTAGAATGCACGATAATTAACATAGTCCTTTGATTGAAACAATTTTGATGGCATAGTAATCGACATATCAACAACGCTACCTTCTGGTTGTCGAATGGCAGTTTTTAGACCAAAAGATCCAATTAAGGAGACATCAGAAGGTTGTAAGAATGAGAACTTGAAGTTAGGATGAACTGGTTTGGGATCAGGGAAGGGAACAGCTACCCTATTAATCGAAGAATGAAAATAAGATTCTACATCGTTCAAGGTCAAGTTTTCCACCTTTGGAACCTGTTGGATGATATGGTGTAACCTATGCAGAACTTTTTCAATCAATTTGATATGTGAGTCTTTGATTTTGAGGTTCTTGACCAATTCATCAATCTGCAATTTGAAAATATTAGACTTGAATAACTCTGCTGTTTCCCTTGCTATCTGAATATCCTGTGCTGAAAGCTTGGCCACAGTAGGCATTTTCTGCTTTGGTTCACCTATATCATTTTCAAATTGAACACTGTGCTGACCAATCTCTGCTATTTGAGCAGAAGCTGATTCATTATCCACATCGGAAATATTTGATTCCCCGTTGGATAACTCATCTATTCTTCTTTTACTCATGATTTAGATGTACCCAAGTTGGTTAGTACCTCTTTCACCTTTCTAAGGGAAAAAAGTTTTGAAATTTTTTGCGTGGTACAGTTTGATTTGTTAGTACAGAACAATACGCACACCACAGCGTATATTGTGGTCTCAGTGAAATATAGGAAGGAACAAAACGGTATTATGTAAGCAGGCCGAGGTTTCGTGTTTTTCACTTTCAGCCGAGCCTTTCTTATCTTCACAACATCGAATATCGGTTAAAATTCAAGGATATGCCGAATAACTAGAGACTTGAAGACTGAAATCGGTTAATTTAGATGCCAATATTGACCGACAACTAATAGAATCTAACCCTAATGTACTTACCACCTACACAAGCTCTACCATAATCCCCTCATATCGATAAAAAATGCTTGATTATAAAAGACCGTAAAGCTGCACTTTATGAATCTCTTTTGCTTCTTATCTGAAAGTCATTCACTATGTCTTCAACTTCTTCTTCTTCGTCAATACATGACAAAGACAAGGAGAGCTTCAATGTTGAATTTCCCAAAGATGCAGTATATGAGCCAACTAAGTTTGTCGGCGATTTAGAAAATCACAATGAAGATGACATTTACTCTGAACAATTGTCTAGAATCTTAACACAGAATGAAGCTGTTCAGAAAATTAAAACCTTGGCAAGAACAATGAGTCGAATGACTAAAAAGGAGCTTGCAGCTTTTGAGGTCAACCAGGATGATTTTGATCTGAAGATTCTCCTGCATTATTTAAGAGCAAAAAGTGAAGAACAAGGAATTGAGTCCTGTTCCGCTGGGGTTGCTTTCAGAAACTTGACTGCTACTGGAATTGATGTGTCCGCTGCTTATGGTCCTACCGTTGGAGAGATGCTACGAAACTTTTTTATGTGGCCCATTAAGTTCGCAAGAAGAGATCATGTTAAAACCAGGCAGATCATCCGTAACTTTACAGGATCTATTGAAGCCGGTGAGTTATGCTTGGTACTTGGTAGGCCTGGTGCTGGATGTTCAACGCTTTTGAAGTGTTGCACTGGTAATACTTCAGAGTTGTTATCAGTTGAAGGTGAGTTTTCCTATGATGGTTTAGATCAAGCCGAAATGATGAAGGACTATAAAGGCTATGTCATCTATAACCCCGAGCTGGATACGCATTTTCCTCACATCACCGTGAAGCAAACCATTGATTTTGCTTTAAAGATGAAAACTCCGGCCAAAAGAATTGATGGTATTCCCAGAAGTAAATACATTGACACTATGAGAGATTTATGGTGTACTGTTTTTGGCTTAAGACACACTTACGCTACCAAAGTTGGAAATGACTTCATAAGAGGTGTTTCAGGAGGTGAACGTAAGAGAGTGTCAATCGTTGAAGCACTTGCTACTGGAGCATCCGTGTATGCGTGGGATAATGCTACTAGGGGACTAGACGCCTCCACAGCCTTGGAGTTCACGCAAGCTATTAGAACCTCCACTAATCTTCTGAATGCATCTGGAATGGTTGCAATTTACCAAGCTGGTGAAAACATTTATGAACTATTTGACAAAGTTTGTGTACTGTACAATGGTAAACAGGTATATTTTGGTCTAGCAGAAAGGGCAAGAGAATACTTTGAGAACATGGGATGGTACAAGCCACCGAGAATGACCACCCCCGAATTTTTGACTGCTGTTACTGATCCTAGCGGAAGATTTGTCAGAGAAGGATTTGAAAATAAAGTTCCCGAAGATTCAGAAGAGTTTGAACAATATTGGCTCAATTCTCCTGAGTATCAAGAATGCTTACAGAGTTATGATCAATATGTTCAAAATCATAGCCCTGAGGAAACAAGACAAAGATTAGCCACTGCTAAGTCTCAAACTAGGCAAAAGGCTGTTAGGAACAAATCCAGATTTGTTGCCTCCTATCCAAACCAAATTGCCTACTGTGTTACAAGAGGCTTCCAAAGGACTAGAGGTGAAATGGCTTACACCATGGTTTACCTTTCGTCCTATATAATCAAGGGATTTATTGTTGGTTCAATGTACTGGAATATTCCAGATGACACTAGTGGATTGTTCTCCAGGAGTGGTCTTTTGTTTTATTGTTTGCTGTTCTGTGCAGTCACGTCTCTTTCTGAAATTTCACATACATATACAAACCGCCCTATCATTTTGAAGCAGAAAAGTTATTCTCTGTATCACCAGTCTGCTGAATCACTACAAGAAATTATCACTGAACTACCTACGAAGCTTATAGCCGTCACCATTCTTGCGTTGACTGCTTATTTCATGCCTGGGTTGCGAACATCTGACGGGGGATCTGGATTCTGGATGTTCCTTTTGTTTTTGCTTTTGATTCAGCAGTGTATGTCGTTTATGTTTAAGTTGATTGCTACTTTAACAAGAGATGCAGGAACTGCTCATGCTTGTGGAGGACTGTTGGCCCTGATGATGTGTGTCTACACAGGATTCATTGTTCCTTTGCCTTATATGCACCATTGGATCAAATGGTTCAACTGGATCAACCCTATGAGGTATACATATGAGTCTTTGTTGGCTACGGAGCTTCACAGTAGGGAATTTAGATGCCACAATTACATTCCAAATGGTCCAGGCTACGAGGATCTTGGATTGGCAAACATTGCCTGTACTACAAAAGCTTATAACCATACCACTGGTCTCGTTTCTGGTGACGCCTACGCTACTGCTGCATATAATTTCCGGTACAGTCATGTATGGAGGAACTTTGGTATCAACATTGCTTGGACTGCAGGTTTTATCATAATTAATACCGTTCTATCCGAATATGTTAAGAATGTTGATGGTGGTGGTGACATGCTGCTATTCAAAAGGGGTCACATGCCTAAGGATGGTAATGAAGCTTTTGATGCCAAAGTCGCCAGTAAAGAAGAAATGATGGAAGCTCTGAACGGACCTAATGTTGACTTGAAGAAAGTCATTGAAGACAGAGATGTCTTTACTTGGCAACATCTGGACTACGTCATTCCCTACGATGGAAAAACGAGACAGTTGCTGAATGATGTCCAAGGTTATGTCAAACCGGGTACGATGACAGCTTTAATGGGAGAATCTGGTGCAGGTAAGACTACTCTTTTGAATACATTGTCTCAAAGAGTTAACTTTGGAACCATTACAGGAGACATTTTTGTAAACGGCAGACCTTTGGATTCCTCCTTTAAAAGAAGAACTGGATTCGTTCAACAATCTGACTTGCACTTAGCTGAATATTCTGTACGTGAATCTTTGAGATTCGCAGTCAATTTGAGACAGTCCGAGAAAGTTCCTCAAGAGGAGAAATACGAATATGTTGAAAAGATTATTAACTTATTGGGTATGCAAAACTATGCCGAGGCAATTATCGGCAAAATTGGACGTGGTTTGAACGTTGAACAACGTAAGAAGCTGTCCATCGCCGTTGAACTGGTCGCCAAGCCCTCTTTATTACTATTTTTGGATGAACCTACTTCAGGATTGGACTCTCAATCTGCATGGTCGATTATACAGTTCTTGAGAGCCTTATCTGACTCTGGACAGGCCATTCTTTGTACTATCCACCAGCCTTCAGCCACTCTCTTTGAAGTTTTCAATCGTCTACTCTTATTGAAGAAAGGAGGAAGAACTGTTTACTTCGGTGACATTGGACCCAATTCATCAACTATGCTGTCATATTTTGAGAGAGAATCTGGCAAAAAATGTGGAATATCGGAGAACCCTGCTGAATATATTTTAAATTGCATTGGAGCTGGTGCAACTGCACATGCCTCTGACGATTGGGGTGATCTATGGGAATCATCTCCTGAACACGCTGCTGTCACAGACGAAATTTCCAGACTGAACACGGAACTACAAAAGAGACCATTACCTGAAGACATCAAAGACTTACAATCTAAATTTGCTACCAGCTACCTTCACCAGATCAAGATCTTGTTCCTGAGAACTATGGTTCAATTCTGGAGATCCCCAGTTTACATTAGGGCAAAGTTTCTGGAAGCTGTTATATGTGCAATCTTTGTTGGTTTCTCCTTTGTTAAGGTAGGTCATGGTTTGCAAGAGGCCCAGTTTGGACTAACATCAATTTTCATGATGCTGATTATTTCTCTAGCCATGATCAACCAAATGCACGTTTTCGCCTATGACTCGCGTGAACTATTTGAAGCAAGAGAGAGTGCTTCCAATACATTCCACTGGTCGACTTTGTTATTAGCTCAGACTTGGTGGGAGACCATTTGGTGTATGACATGCCAATTCCTGTGTTTTGTGTGTTACTATTTTCCTGCAGGATTCAGTGGTACCGCTCATCATGCCGGATACTTTTTCTTGCAGTTTGTTATAATATTCCCCATCTATTACTGTTCTTACGGACTTTGGGTGTTATATCTCTCTCCTGATGTTCCAAGCGCTGGTATGATAAATTCGAATCTCTTTGCTGCGATGTTACTGTTCTGTGGTGTTCTTCAGCCTCCTCAATACATGCCAGGATTTTGGACTTTCATGAACAAAGTTTCCCCTTACACTTACTTTGTCCAGTCATTCGTTGCACCACTAGTTCATAATAGAAAATTGGTTTGCCGGTCGAATGAGTATACCTTGATTACACCACCTGAGGGCCAAACCTGTTCTGAATTTTTGGACCCATTTATTGAGTCTGAGGGTGGATACTTAGGTAATCCAGAATCCACAGATAGCTGTGAATATTGTCCATATACTTACCAATCTCAAGTTATGGATGAGTTTAACATAAAATGGTCTTACAGGTGGAGAAATTTTGGATTTTTCTTTGCTTATATCATTTTCAATTACGTCGCTCTGTTGGGGTGCTACTATTTAATGAGAGTTAAAGTCTGGAGTCTGAAATCTGTTTTGGATTTCAAGAGCTGGTTCAATGGACCAAGAAAAGACAGACATGACCCTGAAACCAATGTCTTCGCTCCCCAGCCTGCTGATGCTAAAATTCCTGTTCTAAAAAAGAAAAATTGATATAAGAAGACATAGATTAGATGATAATATAAGTAATAATTGCACACAGTTACAATGCATGTAGTTGCAACCTTGATACGTAGAGGCGATGAATTGAAGTTGAAGTTGATGTGGAATCGAAGGAAATACCTCACCGAGTAGCGTAGGGTACGTAGTCTGAGGATTTTCGCTCACTACTCGCTAGCTAGGTTTTCGATAAATCACATCTTGGATATATCACACTCTCACAAAAACTTCTTAGTCCTCGGTTTGAATGATGTCTTTGAGAGGTTTTAAGTATAGTCGGGCTCTTAAACTATCCCGGCCCTTCCTGTTACCACATTTAGGAAGTAAACAGCCACTAAGAGTTTTGCCATATGTTTCCAAAAGCTACATTAGACCTTACTCTGATAACAAACTGGTAACTACTCCAGGACCAGAAGCTCCCAAGACTATCTGGGCAAAGATCAAGCATGAGTCTCAACATTACTGGGACGGAACCAAATTGTTGGGTATGGAAATCCGTATTTCCTCCAAATTACTGGTCAAAATGGCTACTGGCTATGAGTTAACTAGAAGAGAGTTCAAACAACTGACCCGTACAACGTCAGATATCATGAGGTTGTTTCCTTTTGCCATGTTTATCATTGTTCCATTTGCAGAGTTACTCCTTCCTGTGGCATTGAAAATCTTTCCAAATCTTCTACCTTCTACATATGAGTCTAAATTGGATAAAGAGAAGAAGGCAAAGTTGTTGAGAAAAACTAGAACAAAAGTCAGTGAAGTTCTTAGAAATGCCAAAAGCAGCATCAAGCTTCCTTCGAATGTTACGGAAGAAGAGAAATTACTGTTTAAGGAGTTTTACGAAACCGTGAAGTCCGGATCCAATGAGCAAATTTCCAAAGACCAGCTAGTGAGAGTGGCCAGAATGTTCAAGGATGACTTGGTTTTGGATAACTTATCTAGGTCTTTGCTGGTTGCCATTTCCAAGTACATTAACCTGAAACCTTTTGGAACCGATCAAATTCTTAGATACAGAATCAGACATAAAATGTTGAACATCAAAAAGGATGATAGAGTGATTAACTACGAAGGAGTGGATAGTTTGTCTGTGCAAGAATTGCAGCTTGCTTGCGCATCAAGAGGCTTCAAAGTTCACACTGTCCCTCCCGAAGACTTGCGAAACTCTCTGTCATTGTGGTTAAAAATGCGTCTTGAAGATAAGATTCCGTCTACTTTGCTCATTTTATCTTGTGCTTACGATTATGGAAACGCTTCCACTAGTAATGAAAATCTCTATAAAAATTTGCAAACAATTTTAGGCAGTCTTCCTGAGGAGATTTATCATGTTACTGAACTGGATATGGATGATGACACTGTGACTCATAAACAAAGGCTAAATGTTCTGAAGGAACAAGAGCAATTGATTAAAAGTGAAGTCCATCAAGAGAAAGACCATATTGTCCTAGTTAGAGATGGGCTAAGTCTAGATGATGTAGATGAGCATATGGACGAACAGAAGAAACAGAATGAAAAAACTTAGATTTCTGATAGAATTTTCTTATCTTTCGACACTTCATCCATAATATAGTCCAACGGTCCTACCCAGAGAGCTTGTAAAGATTTTGAACAATTCAAATTTGACAAAGTTCTGGAACAGCTGTTTATCCATTGTGAGATATTACTTGTATATTGTGTTTGACTTTAGCAGTCATTGACGCATCCTTGGCATAATTAAGTGTTGTAGCTGAAAAAGCATAAAGCTCTATTTGAGAGAAAAATCATAGATAATATAAACTCGACCCAAAGACTTTACTTGTAGTTTTAATGATCTGGCTTTTTCTTTTGATCAGTTCCAATGTTGGCCTGGAGCTCTTCAAACAAGAATTAATAGATAAGTAAAAAAGAAATGATTCTGCCCAGGATCGAACTGGGGACGTTATGCGTGTTAAGCATATGCCATAACCAACTAGACCACAGAACCATTATTTGGTTGAAAATATTTATAGTTCTATAAGTGTCAAGCGCAGTTCAGTGTATCATTATCTTTATGAGTTTGAGTTTTGATTGTCAGTTACCAAGTTGGTTTCGTGTTTATTCTGTAGCAGAAAAAACTAAGAAACCAAATTCACCATAAACTAAGAGTAACGCTGTCGTCAATTTGAAGAAATCATATATCTACGTAGTTTATTCATGTCGTAAACGTGTACTTAATGTATGATACCTATGTTACAGAAAAACAGAAGAGTAGTCTCTTCTCATCTGCTATACTTGCAAAGCATTTTCTCGTTAAGTGAACCAGTTTTCCCTGGTTAATACGGAGAATAAACTCAATTACATAATAGTCGTGTTTCACTCAACATGATTTTTGGATTTATTGAAGGGCCTGTTGATGTTCAAGTTCTAATCCATACTGACTATTATACTTTTCTCTCGTTATATTTATTCAAGTTCTCATCATAGTCTTAGAGAATTGAAGCTGATCTATGACAATTAATCTGAAAGTTCTATAAATATGGATTCAAGGAGAAAGTCTACGAATGAGGAGTTGATAGCTGCCTCAGAGGCTGTCCACAACGAAATGAATTCTGTAGCGGCATTGAAACGTTTGTCAATTGGGAACTCTTTAACTTATGATCCAGATCTTCCATACACAGAGAAGAACGAGTTTTCATTGGAAAAATCAGGTTATGAGGATATTACGGAGGACTTTGACGCGTCAATGTCTAGTTCTGAATCAGGAGTGATTAAATATGGAGAAACAGTCATTGATACCAACGACCTTCTATGGGTGCCAGCACAGTATCACCCAAATATTTCACCTGAGAAGTTTAGAAAACATATTCAGAGCTCTGTTGACCAGATGACAGAAAAATTGAATCAAATATCTGAGATCAAAGCTGGTATTGAAAACCCACAATCTACCAATTTAAACACTTTCATGGATAGCCGCGGAGTATCCAAAGACTCTAACTCGAGTATGAGTCGAGGGTTGAGCAGGTCCCCTTCTTCCAGGAGGCGTTCCAGGTCGATCTCGAGCAGCTTGTCGGAGAACCAAGAACAACCTACAATTGTTCAACTCACCCAAGAGCTACAAAAGCTTTCAGAAATTGCTGGCCTGAACTCTACAGATGCTGCCTCTCTGGCTCGCAGTCTGAGTTCTTCAAGTCTGGGATTCACATCTTTTGAGAAAAGCGCCTATGGGTTTACGTCTCCTGATGAAAGCACAACTAGTGAACCTTCGTTTACTATGCAAGGCGGATCTCAGTTGAAACGAAGCAGGTGGACGACATACAGAAAAAATGGGTCATCAGTGAGAAAGGGAAGATCTTATACAGCAAACAGTTCTAAGGACAATAATACACCACAACCAGAGAATTCTAAAAATAAACTTTCAAAGGAAAGTTTAACTGCACAAGTTGCACCTAGCAGTCAAGATCCTCTATTGGCTGAGCAAGAAGAATTGTCTACAAAGCATGAATTACTGAGGGAATCGTCATCTCAGAGCACCAATAGCATAGAATCTCCCCAGCATCTGCAATTCAATGAATCAGCTGCGCACCTTCAACAGCAAGTACAACCTGTTTCAAATACGAAAACCCAAGAGCCGACTCAAGCTGATTCTAAAATAGAAAGGGTCGAACCAAAAAACCTTCCTTTCTCGTCAGGCAGGTCTATATCGTTGAAACTCGCCCCGTCAGATAAAAAGACTAAAAAATCAAGCTGGACATCATTCAAAGATAGACTATCCTTGAATAATGAGCCCATTTCCAATGACAATGAGAAAAAGGCAGACCTGTCCACCTTTCCCGCTAGACATACCAGGAATAGGCACGGAAGTGTGATAAATGCCCCGATATCGCAGCAACTAGATAGCTCAGTTGAAGAGTATGCATATGAACCAGACAATAAAGAGAATGAGTTACGGGAAAAGGGAACTATATCAAAATTTTTTGGCCTTAAATCTAAGTCGAGAATACAGTCAGGCCCCAGCTTTAGAACAGGAAAAGGAAAGCACAAGAAGAATGACCATGCTAATACATCGATCGGTGGTTCGGATAGCGATGGAAGTGTTGACTCAGAGGACAAGATTACAGAAAAACTATCCAAAGTTGGTCTACACAAGAAAGATAGGAAAAGCCAACATCAAACAAGCAACATTGACCGAGATGCTATTGACTCGTTCAGTAAAACTTCATTCTCTGGCAAAACACCTTCTGCGAGTCAACATTTTGTAGAAAGATCGCAAGAAGAGAACGGTAGAACTTTGTCACAGCAGGCCAGTGCAAATATAAAGGCAACGATCAAAGCCAATGATCAAGCTACAAGACCAAATGGTCCGATGCAATACACAGATTCGGCATTTGGTTTCCCGTTACCACCGCCCTCTAAATCTACATTGGTTATGTTAGACTACAGATTCCCTATTCACATTGAACGTGCAATTTATAGGTTGTCTCATCTCAAGTTGGCTGACCCAAGAAGACCCTTGCGGCAGCAGGTATTGTTGAGTAACTTCATGTATGCATACCTCAACTTGGTAAATCATACTTTATACCTACAACAAGTGGATGAGGGTAACGCTGGATTAACGAGTGAGATTGAACTATAGAAGAGTATGGTCGGATTCTGTTAGAAAGTAAAGGAGCTTTTTAAAAAGGACGGAGCCCAGGGCAAGCAACACATAGTAACATACTTTCCAATCTCTTGCCTCTCCTCTTTCAAATGTAAACCGGGGAAATCCCATCAAGTTGCAAAATGAGTGGACAATCACGGCGGACCATATAGTTCCCGTTCGTAAGTATAAGAAACTTGCGTACATTCCGAATAAGGTCGTATACGACCATTGGAAAACTGTTGATATGAGGATGGTAGTAATTGAGTGCCTTCTACTTTGGTACAGTTCCACAGCATGATGAAAATGTGCTATACCAAAGTAGAGTGATGATACCATTATCAACCAGTAATGGTTGAACAGAACTTTATCAGCGTAATCGTTAACGACGAGCATCAACGAAATGGAACATGATCTATATAAAAGTTCCTCAGTTAAGGGTCCCACAAGTAAATCCCTCAGGCCCTTGAGGGTAACCACATACTTTAAATCTTGCTTGATAACTTCTGTTGAACTTGAGTAGTAAAAGTAGTCTACAATAGGACCAGAGAAAAGAAGGGTGGTCAATAACAGAGCTTTAAAGACGCTGATAACATCATTCTGGAATTGAAAGGAAGACCACCTGTGGTTTTGATACCCTGTCACTATGCCGAGCTTCGTCACAGTTTCCCCAATGTCTGAAATTCCTAGCAGTTTTAAAATTATAGGCAATAATATTACATGTGTGGCGGTCAAATAACTGACCCGCTTGCACCTTTCTTTGATCGTGAGGGGATTGTTTCGATCTATAGGTTGACTTGGAAGAGATCTGGTTGGTTTCAAACGAATGACTAGAACATAAGATGCAGAACAGAGTATATCATAAACAATAACAACCAATTTTAGTTGACTCTCAGAAGCCATGGCTACACATGAGCTGATATTAAGCTGGATATTTCAACTTTACCTGTCCGGACTAATTGAATCTTAAAAGTGCTGTCCTATTTGGTTCGCTAAGACAAATATTAGTCTAGTCTCGAATTCCTTAACGAAAACGTTTGATGAGGGGCATGTTCTTCTCTTTGCACTGTTAACGAGCATTCAATGAAATACAGTGACCAATTGATAGAAGAGTACAAAGATTTATGGTTAACAGCTACATCGAATGAGCTTACCAGAGAATGGTGCCAAGGAACTCTACATCTGAGCAAGCTTTATGTTTATTTGACGCAAGATTTGAAATATTTTGGTGATGGGTTTCGACTTTTGGGTAAGACAATTTCGCTATGCCATCGAAGACAATCGCTTGTATCGTTGGGCAAACATGTGGGGATGCTCAGTAATAGTGAAAATACGTATTTTGTTGATTGTATTAACGACCTTACCGAACAGTTGCTGAGAGATGGGATGTATAATGCTGAAGAACTCGAAGAAATCAGTGGTTTGACGTTACCTGCTGTGGAACGATACCTTCTGTTCATGAGATCAATGGTAGAGTCTTCTACAATAACTTATGCGGAAATGATTACCGTGATGTTTGTAATGGAACAGGTCTATTTAGATTGGTCTAATAGTGGGCTGAGGAATAAACCCGACAACTTGCATTGGTGGTTCAATGAATGGATTGATATCCATAGTGGGGAGAAGTTTGAAAATTGGTGCCAGTTTTTGAAGGATGAGGTAGATCGCTGTATTCAGGAGTTAACAGACGCTAATCGAGATGATCTAGTAGCAAGGGTTGAAGAGATTTTTAGAGAAACGCTGGAACTTGAAGTGGAATTTTTCAAAAGTTGCTACGATATCACAGACGATGAATAATGTATGAATAGAAATTAATTGATTGATGGCCATGTATTTATGATTTCCTGAAAGCCACTGTGATAATTCAAGCCATGCTTGACTCATCTTTTGGTTCAGCATCAAATCCAAACTTAGATCTTTTTCTTAAAGTCTCGCCATAGTATTCAAATATCCATGGAACAGGCACTAGGGCCAAAGCAATAAATGCGAAAAGAGATGTAGCCCAGTCAATTCCAAGTTTATCATACATTTGTACTGTAAACAGAGGGAATGCTGCAGCAATTATATATCTGGCCAAATTGTTAGCCGCTAAAGCACTTGCCAGAGAAAGGGGTGGGTATGACATGCTGAAATAAGTAACAACGGTGAAGAAAATCAAAATTAATGAATATCCAAACGGCACACCAGCCAGTACTGGAACAATCCAGTGAACCGACTTACGGGATGTCCACGCAAGCCAGAAAAGAGATATTGGTAAAGCTACCGCTCCAAATTTTCCTGACAGCAATCTGCTTTCAGGCGTTATAGGCATTGGGTTACCATTCTTGTCTTTTATGCCGACAAATCCATCATCGTGTTTTTTGTAGAAATAAAGACCATTCAACAGTAAGTAAAAAATGGTTCCTAAGAATAGACCTACACCAATACCAATGAATGTAAGTCCTGATACCCCGAGTGACATTATATACACTCCTCTGAAAATTACTGGGTAGGCCTCAAAGAAACCAAACAAAATAGCAAAAACGAAGGCAATATAGATGGAAAAAACAATAACGATGGGTTCCACAATTAGCATTTGTAGAGGCTTGACAAGAGTGATAGTAAGCATAATCATCAAAAATTTCAATATACCAACTTTGGGTTTTTGCAATTTGACTTTTCTGGCCTTAGCTCTCCTCTTTAGCAAAACTGGTGCATATGTTTCTGGCAACATCAAGACGAAAGGCAATAGAACTCCTGCAAACATCAAATTAACCCAAAGAGTCCATTTCCAGCCTTTGTTTTCAGCAACGAATCCTCCTATAATTGGACCCAAAACAGGTCCCATAAATGGGGCAAGACAAAACAAAGCCATGGCTAATCCAATTTGATGGGGCAGGAAAACATCCACAATAGAACCTGAAGCCACAGCAAGACACGGAGAAGCAGAGGCACCTGAGAAAAATCTCAAGACTAAGATGCTTCCAATATTAGTTGACAACCCAACACCCATAGTGAACAGCATCGATAAGGGAAGCGTGATAATATATATTGGCCTCCTTCCTATCAATTCCGACAAGGGAGCAGCTATTATAGGACCAACCGACAAACCTAGCAAATACAACGACAGACCGGCAAACCCTAACTCTTGCGAAATTCCCATCGTCAACATCAAGTCTGGAACACCGCAAACATATAGCGAAGAACCCAAACTGACTACTAAACATAGAAATGCTACTGTCATTGTGGAGTACCATTTCTTAGCTGAGCTCCAATTCAAAGGATTATCTGGGTCGTCGGGAGAATCCCAATCTAGGCTGGACGGATCAATAATGTCTTCGTCTTCGTCAACTATCTTCTTTTGACTGGCAGAAGTGATGACTCTCGACAACTCGTCATGGAACCCTTGAGTTTCCGTTCTAGTCAATTGCAGGTTCGTTCTTGTTCTAGAACTAATTTGACTGAAGTCGTTAATGTTCCCGAAAAACCCTTTCTCCTCCGATCCATTGTACTGTAATTCCTCGTCGTTACTTCTTTTTGGCTGCAAGGGCTCTATTGTCCTCTTAGCCGACTCATCATCTTCTGTAGTTGTGTCAGAATCATTAGCACCTTCACGGTCGGTGTTAGATTCAGTATCGTCATTGGCAGCTTGGTCTCCTTGTAGTGTTTCAGTGCCATCGGCATCAGGGAGTTTGGGATTGCTGCCTTCCAAGGCATCCTCAAAGTCTGTTACAGAAGCAGTCCTCAAGGACTCTTCAGCAGAAACATAATCAGCAGAAGTGATTGACTGTGACTCTAACGTTCGCTGACCTGACATTGAGTCTTGTTATCTGAGTTCTACTATGTGTATGTATGAAGCAAACAAAGAAGTGATCCAAGAAACTGCTTTTTTGTCAACGGTAAATAAATAGAAGATTCCATAGAAAAAAAGAAACACTTCAGCCGAGGTTAAAAGGGTAAGTTCCGACAACAAAAATTTAGCCAAGACAGTCTATTGACGCTTTGAAATAGTCAAAGAAAATGTTCAAGTTATACAATTCAAAGGACCAGGTTGTCCTAAACACAGCTTTCAACCAAAGAAATTTTTTTTATCGCTTGTTTTGGACCAGTAGTGGTATTTTTCCCAAGTTTACTGTCAAACCTAAAGTGAGAAACGGGTGCCATTTGGGGTGTAACAATTAGTGGAACTGCAGTTCGGAGCCACTGCGCGCTTGCAATCTTCAAACCTCCTTTTAACTTGCAGGCGCTTTCCCGAGCGTCGTGGGTAGTATCATCGTAATTGATCCTTAGTGAATAAGTTCGAAGAAGTCTTGCTTGGCCTAGGATTTGTATTACTCTTATGGGAAATGACGGAGGATCCATACCAAAAAGAAGAGAGCTTCTCAGGCTAACAGATTCTGATTCTCAAACTGACAATCGCTCCAAGTCTTCCATCAAACTGGACTCCTGGTATTATTGTTCAATTTCAAAAGAGCCCCTAAGATATAGCGATGGAAAAATCCTTTCGGACTTCAAGGGTCGTCTATACAATAAGGAATCAGTGCTGACTCACTTGCTATCTAAGAGCAAAAGCCCAGTACACATTAAGTCGCTGAAGGATGTAGTAGAGCTCAAGGTCTGTTTCAAGGATGAGAAAATTTCGTGTCCTATTAATGGAGACATTGTCCTGGATTTGAATGGGAAGACTGAGTTACCAGCGTTCGTGTACCTGGTACCCTGCGGATGCGTTATTTCAGAAAAAATAATAAAAGAAGTTACGAAGTTGAAAAGCAAGCCCTTACTTTGCCCTGCTTGTAATCAGTCTTTTGAGCGTACTCATGTAATCCCAATAAACCCCAACAGCACGACAGATTTAGAATCCAGGATAGCCGCACTACAACGAGAAGGACGAAGCCATAATCTATCGAGGCGCCACAAGAAATCTCGTACTTACGAAGAATCTGGTGCTTCCGAAACCCCAAAGAAGAAAATCATGAAGGCAGAAAGAGGCACGAAGGAAATATGCTAAAACAGAGTAAACTACAGAAAAACAGATACAGTAACACTAATAAAATTAACTATGTACATTATGTCGCTTGAATAGAGAAAGCTCAGTTGGTAGCAGTTTGCTCTTCAGCGTTTGCCTGGGCTTTGGCAACCTCCATTTCTTTCTGAAGAGCTAATCTTCTCTCATTCTGTTTTCCGGTTTGATATATGGTCCAACCTACATTTCCAGTCATGTAGAGAGTGAATCCTACTAATCCTACTATTGTAAGTCTGTGAGCTATGTCTGTGGCTCTTGTGTACCATGGATAAGCTTTAGACATTTTTGAGATGGTACGAATGTATGTAAATCAAGTAGTCTGGAAATTAGATGGAATAAGATTCGGGGTCTTGATAATGGTTGCTACACTACAATATCAAGTCTTAGTAAAATAGGAGGGAAGTCGAAACAGGTGCAGCATTCTTGTCTTTATCCGCCGCAGAAACCATCCCTGGCAAATGATTGAAGCATATTAACGACACAAAGTTGTTATTCACGACTTTCAGGGTAAAAATTGTTAGAATCTTTGTTTTGTTCTATATGATATATTTGTTCCAATTTCCAGATAGTGGTTAGAACTTCAATTTCTTATAAAATTGTCTTCCCTACAATATCAAAATTGAATTTAGAAAGGCCTGAAAGATTCAAGGTATGAGCTGGCTGCTGCAATTGTGGCAGTAACCGCCCTATCTAGTAGTAGAATTTGAATTGTTAGAATGCAACCAGGTAGTTTTTGAACAAACTACCAATTCTCTTGTTTGCCTCTCTTAACCATTGTGTCCATATGAGATGAAACTTATAGTCCAATAGGCAAGATACCATTAGATTGTATATTACGAGATACCATTCCCGCCTTTTCTGCTGACACAACATAATCAAGGCTTGAATTCACACCAATGTCATAATTCTATTAAAGAAAGAAAACAACGACTAGATTTGCCAATGGCTTCAACAGATACGCTGTTGGCTACTGACAGTTCGAAGTCTAGATGCAGTGAATACTGATTTCCAACTTTGTGAATAGAGTGTTGCACCAATTTGGTTCAGGTGCGCATCACCTATTAAGATAAATCCTGATAACTGAGGTTTTCCAAACTTGCTCATTTTGGACAATTAGTGCGTAACCGGTTCTAACGAAAGCTTGGATTAAAGGGGGGTTCGAATGCGGTTGATTAGCGATATACACGGATGAACTTCGACTCTACATAACTACCCTCATTGACTGATATTACACTCTTTTTCATTTCTGTTATAGTTCGATGAACGGATATGTGCTGGTCACAGGTGGAGCAGGCTACATTGGATCGCATACTGTCGTTGAGTTGCTAAACAACGACTACTTTGTGATGGTGATTGATAATCTTTCCAATTCATCTTATCATGTTATAAGAAGAATCGAAACTCTGACAGGTAAAACGGTACCTTTCTTTAATATTGACCTCAGAGAAGAGAGCAAACTTAACAAGATATTCAGGGATTACTCGATCGATTCAGTATTACATTTTGCTGCACTAAAAGCAGTTGGAGAGTCTGCCAAATCGCCACTTGAATACTACGATAACAACGTCTCGGGAACAATTGCTCTTCTAAACGTGATGAAGCAAAATAATGTTAAAAAGCTCGTATATTCATCCAGCGCTACGGTATACGGTGATGCCACCAGATATGCTGACATGATTCCAATCCCCGAAGACTGCCCTACTCTGCCTACTAACCCTTACGGTATGTCCAAGCTTATCGTGGAGAACATAATACGAGACATTTTCGCATCAGATAAGGACTGGAAATCGGCTATCCTTAGATATTTCAATCCAATTGGAGCCCATCCTTCAGGCTCGATTGGGGAGGATCCTTTTGGGACGCCAAACAATTTGCTTCCTTACTTGGCACAGGTTGCTATCGGACGGAGAGATAAACTCTTTGTTTTTGGAAATGACTATTCCTCAAAGGACGGAACCCCGATTAGAGATTACATTCATGTAGTTGACCTGGCGCAAGGTCATATAGCGGCCCTCAAGTATTTAAGTCTTCGACAAGAAGGAATATGCAGAGAGTGGAATCTAGGAACAGGAAATGGATCCACTGTTCTTGAGGTTTATGATGCATTTTGTAGTGCTGTGGGTAGAAAGCTGCCTTACGAGATTGTGGGAAGACGAGAAGGCGATGTTCTGAATCTAACGGCAGTACCTACGAGGGCAAATGAAGAATTGGACTGGAAAACTAAACTTACCATTGAGGATGCTTGCGTAGATTTTTGGAAATGGACCACGAAAAATCCTCATGGTTACAGGCTTGAAGAACACAGGACAGACTGGATGGGAAAAAAGGGTTCTCTCTCTGGAAAATTATATCGGGTTGGAGAGGTTACAACATCTGAAGGGCCTATCTTACCAGCACGAAAGTTGGATGAATTTATGGAGATGATGTAATAGAGAACGAACGACAACTACCGTTATCTCGGAGAGTAAAAAAATAGAAGAGCAGTTTACTTAAACCAAAATATAAGAATAACTGCTTATCAATATCTTTGGCTCTAATCTGTTCAAGTAGGTTAGTAGACGATTATTACTTTAGGTGGCAACCTAAGCTAGTAAGCCATAATCAGTTACGAGGTAGGTGTTCTTTTCCCTCTACAATATCTACCAAACAAAAGATTCACATCACAAAGTTGGATACTGTAGAATATATGAACAAAGACTGGTATTCCTCTTATGTTTTCAAATATAGCATTTGATTGAAGATCAGAGCCCATTTTGCCAACTATCTTGAAAACTAATACCTTAGAACTAAGTTTACTAAAAGAAACAATCCAGAAAAAGTAGGGTCAAGGATTACAAAGAGATAGACGTGTGTAGTTTCTGAGCATTCCAATTTAGAAGCATGGAATACTTAACTATAATCAGGTACTCTTACAACATAAACATCTCTACACCATCTCTACACCACTGGAGCCAATAGTTTTTGATTACCAAATGCCATCCGTGCTTTGCACGACAGGTGCCGAATCCAGCATGGAGAGGCTTGCTGTCGCCTCTATGATGACATTGCTCCAATTGTTAGTTCTGGTATTTATATCGTTTAAAGTGTTTTCAATATACAGAAGATTTTTCAGTACGGGAACAATGGTGTCCGAACAGGTTGTAAACAAGACTAAAGCTTTGATTAAAGATCACAAGGTGTTTGTTGCATCTAAGTCCTATTGTCCTTATTGCTCACAGACGAAGAAATTGCTAGAGTCTTTGAATGCCGATGCATACGTAGTGGAACTTGATAATGAGCCAGATGGGTCTGATATTCAAGCTGCTCTTTTGGATCTAACTGGGCAGCGGACCGTACCTAATGTGTTCATCAATGGAGAACATATTGGTGGAAACAGCGATTTGCAAGCTTTGAACAGCGGAGGAAAGCTAAAAAGTCTTCTTAAGGTTTAGAGGCTACATTTCAGAGATACTAGTGTTTACTGATACTTTGAACTGATCAAGATTGAAGGATAGACTTGTTCTGTGTGTACTGATTCATGATTTTTCATAACGTCGTAACTATTGCTATTAATTTCAACGTAGATACTCAATTTAGGTAGCCAAACCTATACCAGTGGAGTCTGTGTGTTTTGCCGTATTTCAATGGCAGCAAACCAAAAGATTTGGGTAAAACTTCTTTTATTTTAGGTAGTTGATGATGCGATTTTCATGGCGGGATGCCGCTAATGATTTTGCCTCAAAACCTCACCTAGTATTTGTTTCCCTAATCAGCTATCTCGTCCTCTACTAGATAACTAACCTCTCTTACTTGTCTCTTTCAATATGGGTGTCTTTTCTGAACATCCTTACACTTCAATTACCACAACTTTGGATCAAATCACCTCTCTGCCCAAAGATCAAAGTGACAACGTGATAGAATCAACCATTGCTGAACTAATCAACTCAATTCTTATCTCCTCCACAGGTCAATACGAAGCAGCCAGGGCTATCCGGAAGAAACTCAAATATGGGACCTTGAACCAACACATAAATGCCCTGAAAGTGCTTGACCTTATTGTTGGAAATGGGGGACAGCGCTTGCGTCAGTTTTATAACGACCAAAAGCTTATTGACAGGTTACGTATCGATACTCGCAGCCCTAATAAGCAAGTTAAAAGGCTGGCCATTCGCCTGGTTATAGGATGGAAAGAACATTTTGAAGGTGATAAGGCTTACGAGCCTTTGGTGCAATTGTTCTACTCTTGCAAGCTGTCCAAATCGACAAGAACTGTACCTGATTTTATGAACGATCAAGTAGACCAGACACCATTCGAAGAATACTATGAAGATGAAGATGTCCAGTCTTTGATTACTACCGATTCAATTGCAGACGAACATATCAAAACCTATCGAAGTAATAAAGAACTTGATAGGGAGTTCAAGATTCCGAAAATTAACTATATCGTTGAAAAACCGAAGATTCAAAAATTAATAGCAGATGCTACGTCCAGTGCCATTATCTTGAAAAATTCTCTAGAAACATTGAAGGATGGGGAACTCTCTATAAACAACGACAAATGTGTCATTGAATTCAATAAATGTAGACAGATAAGGAGAAAGGTTCTGAGGTATTTGCAATTGGTTAATTTGGCGGATCTTGTTGGCCCACTAATCCATGCTAACGAAGAACTAGTTGCAGCACTATCAAAGTATGAAGAGAAGGCAACCGACTCTGATTCTCTAGACGAGTATGAAGAGTTTGATGAGGAGGAAGACTTAGAGGAAAGTAATGACGAGGTGAGTGAGCAAACAGATATTGACTCCTTGTCAAGGTTGGACATTTCTCATAAAAAGGCCCCTCCTCCAATTCCCTATAAGACACCTGATCCAGACCCTAACAATCCGTTCAGTGACCCATTCAGTGACGGAAATGGCATCAGCAGCACCGGTCACGATGTCCATCTTCCATGGAAGAAATAGAAGAATATTAGCGTTATGAGCTATAAGATATGTATGTACTAGAACTTTCTGGCTGAGAGCCTAACAAAATGAACCGTTTCAAATCCGCGATTATGTTATTTCACTCATTATATAGGAAGACTGGTCGTACCACTTGCGCAATCTAAACTGTTTTTCTTCTACCCCTCAGCTTACTACTAACATATCATGCCTGCCATTGTCGATTCTTCTTTTGAGACAAACCACTATTGCCTTCATGTAAGTGATGTGCAGAAGTCTATCAAATTTTACACCGAGAATTTTGGAATGACACTATTAGCACAAGAATCGGTGCCGGAAATCAAGAAAAAGGTATACTTACTAGCCTTTAATTCACCGTCTAGTGCTAACTATGGAAAACATTGGGCTGACAGAAGTGGTGTTCTTGAGCTCTGTGTTGATGAATCTCTTCCAAAGGACTATGTGTTTGCCAATGGAAACTCGCCTGAAGCTCAAGGTTTTGGTCACATTTGCATAGCTGTGGATAATCTTGCCAGCGCTTGTGAGGAATTGGAGAAAAATGGGGTTTCTTTCAAAAAGAGACCTAGCGAAGGCCGTCAAAAGGATATTGCTTTCGCCTTAGATCCCGACACCTATTGGATTGAGCTAATTGAACATAAAATTGGCAAAAAGGATGGCGTTTCAAACAAGAGCAATTGGGTTCTGAACCATGGTATGTATAGAGTCAGAGATCCTGCGATATCATTGAAATTCTACAGGGAAGTTTTAGGTATGAAACTTTATTCGACTAGAGAATTTCCGGACGCTAAGTTTACACTTTACTTTTTGGGCTATGAACATGACGATCAATACGTGGAGAATCAGGAAGATCGCCGCCAGCAGGCCGAAAGGGAGTCTATAATTGAACTAACCCACAACTGGGGAACTGAAAGTGATCCCAATTTCAGAGGTTATCATACCAACATGACCGAGCCCTATGGATACGGCCATACAGGTATCAAAACTAAGAACGTCGCTAAGCTTGCCAAAGAGATTGAGAATGATGTAGAGTGGGTCGTTAAGCTGGGACAGGTCGGTGACAAATATGCTTTCTTCAAGGATCCAGATGGGTATCTCTTGGAAATTATCCAGAGTGACGCCTTTGCTAAAGATCAGACAAACAAGTTGTAGCGATATATTATGAACAAAAATAGTTACCTTAACTGATATTCTTTTCTTTCTTTATTCTCCTTGAAATTTCAGGCTGATACTGTTTACACAATGTCTGGAATCTGTAGGCGTATCAAATCCTTCACCCTCAAAAACATGGCCAAGGTGTCCATCACAATTGGAGCACCTGATCTCAATTCTTTTCATCCCATTTGAATTATCTTCTATACGTTTCACTGCACCAGGCAAAGCTTCATAAAATGCAGGCCAGCCACAAGAGGAATCAAACTTGGTGCTACTTTTGTAAAGTGGAGTTTGACATCCACCGCATAAATAAGTCCCACTTTCCTTAAAATTCACATATTGTCCAGTAAATGGCCTTTCTGTGCCGCCTAGACGAAGGACATTATACTGGGCTGGTGTCAATATAGCTTTCCAGTTTGTCATTACGAAAGAACCTGGTAATTTGCTCTAGAAAATATCTACCACTAAGTCTAGCGCGAAGTATTTATAATATAATCATCAGTTTGCTATTCCTTAGACTAACCTATTTATAGAACACGGCAATACAGTAAACTGGGTATTTCTAAAGCTCATCGTGAGCATCAGCCTCACTTCCAGGAGCTGCCTCTTCTGCTACTTCTTCTTCTTCTTCTTCTTCTTCAGCTGGTTTGAGTGCTAAGGCGTCAACTTTGTATGTTCCTTTTTCCTTTACAAACTCAGCTAGTGATTCTAGGGTACGAGCGCCATCATATACCTGTGGGTTCGATTTATCACCGGCTGGATAGAGAATCAAAGTAGGATAACCCTGGATATCAACATCATCGACATCGTTCACAGTGTGGTCTATCTTTGCAATAAGAACCTTCGAAGAAGCATCCTCATCGTTGGCATAAAGAGTAGCCAGCTCCTCATAGGCGGGGGCCATTCTCTTACAGTGGCCACACCAAGGAGCGTAGTACTTGACCAGAACATCTTTAGATTCATCTAACACAACTTTATCGTGGACCTTTCCAACGAGCTTGAAAACTTTCTCCTCCTGAACTTCTGGAATTGGCTCTGATCTCACTATTGGTTCGGCCTTTCCTTCGACAAATTTCTCAATCAAATCAGTCATATCCTTGCTTGTCAATTCTTTGTCCTGAGGAACCCCAAATTTTTTGTTGCTCTCCAAATCATGAATAACAAACAAAGGAAGTTTTTCCTCATCCATATTCAGATTCTGTGCATGCTTACCGAATTTAGTGGCATCTAAACCAACAAAGTTCATTTTTCCACGTTGCTCTATAGCAAAAGGTAAAAGAACATCTGCTGCTGCTGCACGTTGTTCTTCATTCTCGTAGAAATAGTAAGCCAACGGAAGGTTAGATTCAGCATACGATTTGAAGGTAGAACCGTCGATGTCCCCAAATAATGGTTTTGACTCCGTGTCAATCCAGTGCACCAAATGAGTTTCATCAAACTCCTCACCAGAGTATAATGTTGGTTCCTCGCCAGGTCTAACAATCAAATAGGCAGGAGCAGAATTTTTGGTGTATTTCTTGGCATAATCAGAGGATTTGGTAGAAATGAAAGTGAACTTCTCTCTCAAAACGCTTGCAACTCCGTAGAACGTAGTGTTAGACTCCAAGTTGGAAGCACCTTCTGGCAGCACTTGTAAAATCAAAGGCTCTGGTGCCTCGCCAATTGTGTCGTCCAAGTCATTTGTCTCATTGATCTCAGTGACAGGAGGAAGGCTTTGCTTCAGCATATAGCTTACAATGCTCTGGCTCTGTCTTTGACCCTGGTAGTCACTTGGGGCCTCAACCTCACCATGGAATACCTTCAGAGTTGGATATCCTTTGATCTCGTAGCTTTGACACAAGTCTTTTTCTTCAGTACAATCGATCTGAGCAATCTTAACCTGTTCATTCTCCTTCAGAGCCTCGGCAGCAGTAACTAGTTCAGGTCCCAGCTTTTTACAATGACCACACCAAGGAGCAAAAAACTCAGCCAAAACGTGAGGATTACTGGTTATGAAGGACTCAAAAGTGGCCTCAGTCAATTTGACCACATGGGAGTCTTCTGGGGCAATAGCACCATCATCACTTGCCTGTACAAGTGTGAGAGCTGACAAAATACTTGCCACGGTTTTAATATTCAAATTGAACTGCATTCTTATGGATAACGAAGAAAGAAAGTATTAGAAATCAGAAGTCAGTACGTGTTCAATTACTGAAATTTAGGGGTGGTGATCGCGGTCTGGTGCTGGGGTGTCAATATCTTAGTTTTCGGAACGAAGGGGTGTGAGGTTACAAGATCGTCTACAATAGACCGGACTTAATACAGTCAGACGAGAGACAGAACACATAAAAAGAGCTTCTCCAAATTTTCCTTTGTTCTATTTACAGTATCTGTTTCCTATTCAACAGGGAGCGTCCTGGGTCTCCTCTTCAACCATTCCTTCTTACGTAAAGTTCGTTCATCAGGAAGTTCCTTTTTACCTGGATAAAGAATCTTTTCATCTAGAGGATTGACAAATTCTTCACGGAACGCCTCCTGCTTAGGAGAAGAGTCGATCCAATGCCTTCTGATTTGCCCTACACAGTGCATACAAAGAGTATGAGAACGTTTGTAGTTACCACAGGCAGGACATCTATTCAGGTTCTGCAAAAGAGAAAGTTGCTTCTTTCCTGGTCCGTACAATTTCTGGCGCCTTTTCATATGTGAAACCTTCTTTTTAGGCGCCGCCTTAAGGATACCATTATCAATGAAAAAAGGTGGGACTTCTGTATCTTGAAGCTGTTCTACCAACTCTAATAGGCGGAGGTCTTGAGTCTCTATAGATGCTTCAGTATTTCGCTGGAAAATTGCAGGAATGGCAATGTGAATCTCAGGAATACGGGGTAAAATACCCACAACCCGGACAGCTATCTGATTAAGATTTAAAGCCAGAGACATGTGAACACAAGGTTGTCAGTGCTTCAAGAGAAATTTGATGTTGAAAAACTTTAATGAGAAGGTGGTGTAACGATGTTTTATTGGGACAATTGTAAGTGTACTTCGATAAATTTCTTTTGAGCCGGAATTTGTTGCTGTCTGTCTACTATACTGCAACTGTGCAAAAAATTCTAAACTACGCCACTGAGCTTGAAGATTGAGAGAAAAGTAGACAACAAATTTTGCGGAAATTTGAATAACAGTTAAGTTATAGATCCTACAAGTTGAATCCTCATAATCCTCATAGTATGTTATGCGGCTCAAAATGCTCCCCTCGCGAATGTTGTCTCCTTCCTCCTCGATTTCTGTGTCCTATCTCTTTCCACGCGTTAGTTACAACTATCTCTCCTTCACTTTGCCCATCCAATAATATCAAGACTATGGCAAGCCAAGTGATTCAGCCTAAAAATTATGTGGGGTTTGACACTATTACCACCCAAATTGAAAACAGACTCCTGAAGCGTGGATTTGAGCTCAATGTAATGCTCGTAGGTCAGTCTGGACTTGGGAAGTCAACTTTGGTCAACACCCTGTTTGCCTCACATATTGTGGATTCTAATGGAAGAAAAAGCACTTTTGAGCCAGTGGAAAGAACTGTGGAGATTAAGACTACCTCTCAAATTTTGAATGAGAACAATGTTAACTTAAAACTCAATGTGATTGATACACCAGGTTTTGGTGATCAAATTAACAATAACAAATGTTGGGAACCAATAATGCAATACATTAAAGAACAAAACTCCACCTACTTACGAAAAGAATTGACGGCACAACGGGAAAGATATATTCCTGACACGAGAGTCCATTGTGTGCTTTACTTCATCCAACCTAACGGTAAGGGATTGAGAAACCTTGACATACAAGTGCTTTCAAAAATTACCAGCGTTGTAAACGTTATTCCTGTTATTGCCAAAGCTGATACTTTGACTACCGAAGAACGCACCAAGTTCAAAAGTATTCTGCATGCTCAATTTGAGAAATATGACCTAAACTTTTTTCCTTATGACCACGATGACTTAACTGAAGAAGAGCTCACCTTAAATCAAGATATCCGAAGTCTCCTTCCGTTTGCAGTTATTGGCTCAGAAAATGAGATTTCCACAAGTGAGGGAGGTGTGATTAGAGGTCGTCGAACCCGATGGGGTGTCATCAATGTCGAAGATGTGACGCAATGCGAATTTGTATATCTTCGGGACTTTTTGACACGTACTCATCTCCATGATTTGATAGAGACAACCTCGGTTGTGCATTATGAGACCTACCGTTCGAAACAGTTAATAGCACTCAAAGAGAAGAACGGGCAACGTGTATCAAACGCTACCATGCAGTAGAGAATTGACTAAATACCAGCTAAATACGAAAAATGGTGCTATAGAAGTCTTTTAGTTTATATAGCTGAAGTTTTACCTGTAGTCATGAAAAACTCGAGTTGGCTTCTCATTGTAAGCTTCCCAGGGGAAAATTTTAGGCGTTTGTTGTTCAGGTAAAACAATATCTGGAAGCTGCACCTCCACTTCGTCTTGACTTTCCTCCTCTTCTGCGCTTGGTTTATCTTCATCATTAGCGTGTGCTTCAGAAGAGGCGTCCACGTCCCACTGATTGGTCAATTGTTCTTCATTCAGTTTCCAAGCTTCTCCTTCAGTGGAATAATCGAGAATTGGTGTAGGTTCTGCAAACGTATGATGACCAAATTGGTATTGAATATCAACAGTTCCATCAGTAGTTTCTGGGTTAGAGACCTCATCGTCCACTGTTTCCTCCCTCTCCTGGGGCTCATCTTGAGTCTTCTCGCTTTCATTGTCTTTGATAACTAAATGCAGAAACTCCCCGTTCTCAAAGGAGCTAAACTGATCCCACCATTGGGCAACAAAACTATCAAGGCTTCCATTAGAAAAGTTGTTCACAGGTAATGGTTTGAGCATCCAGGGCTTAATGATTCCTATGAAGTGAACAATTTTGATGTCTGTGAAGTTTCGAAGTATCGAAGGAAGGCTCTCGTAATTGCTGGAAAGTGTCATATTGAACGCAAAACTAAGATTGTACCATACACCGCAACGCTTTTCGTCATCACCAGTACGCAACCAATTGTTTTGGAATACATAGTTAATCAGGCCTTGATCCCCTCCATCGTAAGAGACACCCGGTACCTCAGTCAATAGAGCCAATAAATGCCTGAAAACATTAGCACTAGGTTTGAAAAGCATAAGGCCAGAGTTAAAATAGTCAGGCCATCCAATATCTGATACAGCATAGATCTCCCATTCCTTTACGTCTATATCAAATAGCCCTTTAATATCATCCAAAATCAAAACATCTAAGTCCACGTATAACAGCTTCTCGTACTGAGTTTGATGAAAGACATGAATCTTGTTCAGGACGTTCTCTAAATCTGGCCTGTTCAACAAATGTAGCTCTGGAGCATTGTAAGGGCTGGTTGAAATCTTAGTATCAGGTAGCAAAACTACCACTTTTGAGTAGAATCGTTCCAGTAGTCGATGTTCTTTGATGCTGATATCACTAACCAATATAACTAAATCCCTCACATCATCAAATTGGCGAATACGGTTGGCTAGGTACAAGGCGCCAGGCAAGTATCTGTGTCCTATAAGTAGGCAAATGTAAGCTTCTGTCATTGTTATGGAGGAAAATGTGGAGTAACATAATGTAGTGATGTTCAAAGAGAGTATCCAGAGCAGTCGGGTGTTAGGATGTGGCAACATTGAACGTGTGGCATGTTTTTTTTCCATCTCTACCACTCTTATCTGAACCTGCATTCTGTCCTGCAACATGCTCCAGGGCTTATTTGTTTACCAGTATCATAAGTGAAAATTCGAAAACGTTGTTTATTGGCATATTTTAGCAGCCGATAATAGAACCCAGCTTCCTTTTGAGAAATGAGGTATTCGCTTTACAGCAATACATTAGGATTCAATGCAAGGTGACTTGAACGGTATTCCATGGTGGAAACGAGTAATAATTTACAGAATAATTTAAAAGTTGAAGGGGAATGATCCGTACAAAATTAAATTTCTAACATACTTGACTGCTTAAAAACTGCACCACTGCCGATATACTCTTGAGGCTCACAATTTCCTCCGTGTGCCCTACCTGGCTCACCAAGTTGCCACGTAAACTCGCTTTAGTATGATGAGCAGAATGGACGTGTTATGGGTTATAGTTCTTGAACTCTCTTACTGTATATTTCATATGCCAAATAATTTTCCACAATTACATTGGCAAGGGCTCAATGAGGTAAAAGAAGCTAGGTCTGGTGATTCGAATGCACAATCTCGATCGTAGATAGAGTGCATGCATAATTATTCTAAAACATGTCTGTACAATACTACGCTGACCGTTGCCTAGTAAAGCAATAGGTTACATATAGCAGGGATGACAGGGATAACAGGAAACAGTAGATACTGTCTCAAACACATGAACAGAAAATAAGAATAAACCAAGGTAAGCAAAAAAAGGAACATTCTAGTGCGAAAGAAGTGAATATAAAGGACTAGATGCATGCACTTCAGTACGACAATCTGATATTGGCCTAAATATACTATCGGTAAAACATTGTGACCCAATACTGAGGTGCGCGTGAAGAATATTATCCAGCTTTAACGTATCATCCGAATGTTACTCAGCCACTGTCCATAATCGGACTGTTTTATCATCACCTGCTGAGGCAAAGCTACCATTACACCAATCAACACAATTAACCAAACCCAGATGTCCCGCAAGGGCAGTGACTAAATTTCCAAGATGAGAATTCCAAATGTACACTCGGCCATCTTCTGACCCGCTCAAAACCAACTGATCATTTAAGCCTCCAAAACAAGATCGGATAACATAATTGGGTTGCTGCTGCCCATAGAACTTATTCACTAATACAAGGCGTCGCGTGTCCCAAAGCTGTAGCTCGTCAGGAGCCATACTCAAAAGAAAATGATTTCCGTCTCTAGACACGGTGATTGAAGTTAAGCGCTTTCCGATTCGTATGCTATGCTCCAAGCGCCTACTAGCAACATCATATATGTGAACACGATGATCATGGGATATAGTCAATATCCTTGGGGGATCGCACGCAACGCAAAGGTCGCTGACTCGATATTGGGCCTGCCAACTATATACTGTATTGAAGTCTTGATCCAAAATTATGAGTTTTTTGTCTGGTGACCCTATGACAAACTGAAAATTATCTATCCATTCACATGTCCACACCTTTGTGCGGTTAGGAAATTCCATCGAATTGATGAGCTCGCCATCGCTTGGATTGTAGATTCGAATATGGCAATCCAGACTACAGGTAAGGATCTTGGTATCATCAGGACTCCAGGAGGCATACATTATGGCTTTGGTGGCACCTTTTAAAATGGTGCATAGTTCATAATTTTTGTCAACGTTGTACACTAAAACGGTTTGGTCAGAAGAAGTTGAACAAAGATATTGGCCTGAATGACTAAAACGAACAAACCAGACTTCATCCTTATGATCTTCAAGAATATGACTGCATTTATAATGCAGCTTGTGGTTGGAATAATCCGAAAGGATGGGATACGCATTAATGGCTGATTTCATTCCTATCTTTTCATCTCTACCGTTGGCGTCTCCACTTTCGATTACATCTATTTCACCCAGAGGGGCCACTGCTTGTTGGTGCAATTCAGCCTGCTTAATAAGTTGTAAAAGTCTCCCAGGAGGAAACAGCCTATTTGGATCCACCATTTTCGATACTTCTTGTATTAACTCTTCAACAGTAAGCCAACCGACCTCAAAACTTGACGCCGCATCTGGTGTGGCTTCCTTTTGCAAGACTAAGGCCATCTCTCTCAGCTCACCCTCAATCCAGCCTAGTTTATCCTGCAACGGACTGATTTCAGTGCGTAATAACTTGAGGGCCTCGTTTCTTTGTCCATTGTCAATAAGGTCGATAAAGTAACACTTTTTTAATAGAAAAGAAACCTTTAAAAAATCACTAGGCTCTAGTTTTAAGCACTCTGCCGCCTTCTCCGCGGCGGAAAACTCATGTTTAGCCAGCAGCGCGAGGAAGTCATCCACCTCCATAGCATTCAATGGTATGGAACTCTCTTGTTGTAACCTCTTGCTTAGTGAGTCATATCCAAGATCCTTCAGACTCTGTTCAAGGAGTCGCACTAATTGCGTACGATCTAGTCCTTTCAAAGAGTCCATGAGGATGGTTCTATCAGTTGGTTCGAGAGGTGATAGGCAAGCGAAGCAAAATAGCACTAACAAACTATGACATCTCAAGATAATAAATAATCTATACACGACGGTATACTTGGTTTACTACACGACTATTTATCGTAGTATTTTCGTTTTAACGGGAGGTCAGGTATTTAGGAGTAGGAAGCATGGATGTAGGTGTGGATAAAATATCCCAACTACTTCCCGACGTTCCACTTTACAAGATATGTAATGTTTTAAACGAAAAAAATGGTGATATCCAGTCAGCGCTGGATTGTCTCTTAGAATCGATCTCAGATGGAGAAACTGAACAGATCTCTGAATCCACGAATAAATCAACCCAAGCACACATCCGGAATGAGGAAACAGAAGTTTTGCAGCTTTATGAGATGTTTGAACATGTACCACCGGCTATTCTACGTTTGGTATATCGTAATCATACTGACCTAGACAGTGCATTAGAATATTTAGTGAACTCTGATACAGAAGATATCAACATGCTGAAGATTGTTATTGAGGCAGAAACTGAGTTGATGCAACACTCCCTTTGGCCTTTTGCTTCTAAATCTGCGAATATTACAAATGTGTGGGATCGGCGTGCCGAGACCGTAAAATTCTTGGTGGAACTGCTAGGATCTACGCAGAAACAAGTTTCTACCGTTGTTGCCAAGGAACGCGGCAGCCTTGAATTGAGTATTCGGCAGCTGCTGTTAATTGGAGGATCTATCAAGTCGGAATCAGCGTACTCCAATACTCTTGTAATAATAGAACTGTATCGCCAATTTCACCCAGAGTTGTATTTGGTCGAAGACACCATGCTGATGCTTCTAGTACAGCGATTGGCTCCTTCGGTAGTCAAAATACTGATTGCGCTTTATGCTCTCGTCAACGAACTGGATCAGGTTGATCCTTCACCGATTACCCCTTTTCCTAGTTTACATGCGGAACAACAAGGTGCAACTGAAGAGAAAAACATGATCCCAACCCTGCGGTACGCAAAAGCTGCGCATCAGAGAGTTGCTTGGGCGACCAATGCGAATGCTACAAAACCACATAAAATTAACGATAGGATTCGGTTACAGAGACACTGTGCATCGTTAGCGGGGCGAATTTCGACAACAAAGGATCCTCAAATTCGTCAGCACTACAATACAGAATACAATAACGCAAGAAAACAATTATGCCAGCATAGAGAACAATTGCACAAAAATTTGGTTTCACAAAGAACGCAAGCAGTAAGTCAGACTCTAGATCTTCACGGCTTGACCGTTCCAATGGCTACGAATGCAGCCCTAACAGCGCTCAACCGATGGTGGGATGAGGAAATTCATCTTCGCGAATGGGAAGGAGTGCATTACAAACTCACAGGACCGGTTCAACATATGGAGCCTTTGCGGCTTATCACTGGCCGTGGCATGCATAGTGCTGGAGGGTTTAGTCGGATTAGAAAGTGCCTCATAAAAGAACTAGAAGCATGTTGGATTCTTGAACGAGACAACCCAGGGGAACTAATAGTCATAGGACGAAAAAGTGGAACGGCGAACAGATAATACCTGGCGCTACATTTATGTTTACCTGCATTCGGAACCTCACTACCGGAATTGTTTTGCATTTGCTGCACTCATCGTTAATTTCATTAATTAATACATGCATATTCCTAAACAGATAATCCTAATAATTATGATGCAAATATGAGGAGAGATGCTCCGTGAAATTTTCTCTGTTAATCAACACCCTTTTATCAGCCCAATATCCAAGACGAAAACGAAGGTGTGATACGGTCCCTCTAAGCAAAGCTGGAACATCCTCCTTAGACAGTCCATGGTTCTGATGAATAAGGTCGTGTAAAAACAAACGGGGCTCGTTGTAAAAAAGAATCTCACTGTCGTCGCCAGCGCAACTGTTCGAATCTTGCGTGCCCTCATGTAGCATTACATGTATCTTCATATTTGCTTTGTATCGTGGGAAACACGCATGCTGTTTGAGCCACTCCATATTCTTCAAGTTACTGTGGAAACTAGGTTTATCAATAATTTCTAATTTTACTAGCTTCCCATTATAATCCCTGATTGTTTTCACGAATTTATACTTTCGGGATTGTACAATCTTGTCCATGTACTGCATAAACGACAAACTATTATTTTTGCAGTCATACTTCAATGCCCTAAAATTTGTGTTGGCAACCACATGTGAATCAAACAAACTTGTCGAACGACCTAGCAACCTTGATATACTTTCTAATAGCTGGTCTTGCTCCGTCGGTGGCTGTGGATTTGATGACAAATTGTCAACTGTAGGAGGTTTCCTCATATCATACTCATGGATGTCGTAAAGTGATTTATGAAGCGAAGAAAGTATAGATTGAAGATCGCTGTAAACCATAAGCCTAGCATTGATCACCAGAGAGTATGGGCGTCCTCTCTTACCATTCTGAGAACTAACCATGGCGCTAGATTTTGCTGTGTGTTTAGAAAGTTGGTGGCATTTGCGGGCTAAAACTAGTTTGGAAAAGTATGGAAGAGTCACCTCAAATGAGTATCTATAATCAGAAGCTGACTCAAGTTGTTCTGACCTTTCCGAGTCTGTATTATTTTCCTTTTCAACCTCAATGCTATCATGCGATCGGGCAGCATCTCCTTCGGTGCTTATGCTGTCTGTGTCTGTGTCTGTGTCTATACTATTAGTGGTATGAGGCGGACTAGGCACAACACAACTAGGATTATCGTAGTTCAAGATATCCTGAATGGCGATCCGTGGGAACACCATTATCTTATTTAAAGACACCGTGGTCATGGGATGACATTTTTAAAAAAAAAAAAAAAAAAAAAACAGAGAATAAGTCTCTTTTTATATTAAGGAGAGAAGAAATCCGGATGCTGCATCCTGTTGTCATGAGAAACATCAGGAATTGGGGCCGAAAATTTCATTATTGTTCCTCGCAGCTACATAGTGCATTAACGAATTATTGTGGTGATAGCATGCTTCTAGATGAGAAATCAGGCGAGGTGCAACAATCCCGGAATTAAGTTCCATTCTTTTAACCCCTCTGCATAGAAAAACTTCTTGGAGAAGTGTTCTTTCGTTAAATAAACGAGCTAGCCAGAATCGCAGTCGTATAAATTAGTCAAATTAATTTTGCAAACCGTATTGAATCATTAGTATTAGGATAAATAGCCATTTGGAGTGAGTTTAGCTTCCGGCAACTTTATGCCGGCCAGCAGAATTCTACGCTTGGTGCACCGAAGCGTTAGATTACTTGTTTCAGAAATTAAAAAAAAAAACAAAAACAAAACTGTGTACATGCTGTTTCATGAGAAAATGATTACGCCTCAACTATTTTGACGTCGTTCTTAGGCACAGAAGCTTCCTTACTAACATTGTGTGGATTAACGAGCTAATTTGAGTTTAGTCGATCGAGCCTTCTAATCCTCAAGTGACAACTACTTTCATCATGCTCTAGAAAAGACTTGCTGGGTTCGTTAGTCTTCCTAACTGTTTTCTTTTGGCTGCCCAATTTTCAAAAAAAGAATCCACTGCAGGGATGTTACTTTCATGCGATGTGATGTTCATATAATTAATAGCAGATTTTCATTTGTCTCTCTACATTCCATTAGAATAAACGAACCTCACGCATCCTGCATAAAACATCGTTTTTGGATTATTCGAGGTTTTGGAAATCCACTTTAACTGACAAATCAATGATGATGTAAGCATATTTGCATATTGGACAATTAACATCTTCATCTTCGCGCGTTTTGTATCCATCATAGCGAACTAGCTTCTGGTTACTTTCCACTCTGTTCTCAGAAATTCCCAATGGCTTCTTCAATTCATTTCCTCGATATCAAAGGCAAGCCTTTGCTCACCAAAGACTATAAAGGAGATATACCTGCAACTGCGCTGGAGCGCTTTCCTATTTTAGTACTTCAAGGTTCTTCAGATGAGTATAACACAAAACCAGTTTTTCAGGATAGAGGTATTAGTTATGCGTACTTGATCCACAACGATTTGTATGTATTGGCACTTGCCCGTGGCAATGTCAATATATATTCTATCATGGTCTTTTTAAGACGCCTAATAGAGGTTCTTGAAAGTTATGTGAAGCGTTTGGTCGAGGAGAGTATACGAGACAACTTCAGTATTATATACGAACTGCTGGACGAGATGGTTGACTTTGGAACACCACAAATCTCGGATGTCCAAATGCTTAAGCAGTATATCAAATTGAAACATTTCAAGCTAGAAGAACTGATCAATCCTATCAAGGCGCTTAATAATGATCAAAAAGTAAAAGTTCCCGTGGCCCTGACCAACAGTATTAGCTGGAGAAGTGAAGGGATATCTTACAAGAAAAACGAGGCATTCCTAGATGTGATTGAATCTATAAACATGACACTAACCACCACTGGTCAAGTGATTACAAGTGAGATTCTGGGGAAAATCAGGATCCGCTCACAATTATCCGGAATGCCTGACCTGAGATTAGGAATCAATGAAAAGTTTTTAAATGCCGGGTTGGACCGTCTCAACGGTGGAGCAGAGAACATGACGAACGATTTTGGATTAGAGGATATAAAATTCCACCAGTGCGTCCGCTTAGCAAAATTTGAAAACGATAAGATCATAACCTTTATCCCACCTGATGGTGAGTTTGAGCTTATGAATTACCGTATACTCTCACCTCCCAATCTTGTGCCACTAATAATCGTGGACTATAAGCTGCAGAATCATTCGAACACAAGACTAGAGTTGTTCGTGCGTCTTAAAACTAACTTCAAACGTCGTCTCACATGCGCAAACTTGGAGCTGTTAATTCCCTGCCCCGATGATATTGATTCCCCCTCATTTCAAACCTCGGCCACTACGTCAAAATGTAAAATCAAATACGTGCCTGAAAAATCTGCTATTCTTTGGCGATTTAAGTCCATTCCTGGGGGCAAAGATTATTCAATGATTGCCGAATTAAATCTTCCTTCGGTGAAGCTTCAGGAAAATGTAGATCAACTGAAGAAAATTACTAAGAAGCCCATAAAGGTAAATTTCCAGATCCCTTATTTTACGACTTCAGGGCTACAGGTTCGTTATCTTCGTATCAACGAGCCCAAACTTCAATATAAATCGTATCCATGGGTACGGTACGTAACACAGAGTGGTGATGATTACATTATCAGAATGAAGTAAACGAAGTTCCAAGAAAACAGGACTGAAATTTCCAATTCTTCATTCGAGTAGGTAGGCAATGTAATCAGAAGTTAAGTAAACAAAACAGACGAAGACAGAAGTCTCTTAAAAGGACACGAATTTTATTTATCAGCTAAGACTACAGAAAAGAACATTCAACGAGAGTTCTTCCATCTGCGAGCGAGCTCTTTTATGGCGTCGGTGGCACTGCCTGTCTGTAGATAAGCATCTTCGAAGCCTTCCTTGACAAACTGGGCATATTTCGAAGCAGGTCTTTTGGGGTACTTTTTGTAAAACGCCTCTTTGGCAGTTTCATAGTCTTTTAAGTTGGCCTCGTATTGAGCTTTGTATTTACTCTTGGCACTTTCATCAATTGATCGCCATTCTTCAGAGAACTTCTTGCTGAGGCCCACAAGATCAAGCTTTTCACTAGAACTAGTCTTTGCAGCAGCAAATCTGTCTTTCAAAAACAGCGCGTAGCTAGTAACCGGGAGCTTGGGTTTCTCCAATCTCTTTTGTTGAAGCAAACTGAGAGGTTTGTCCTTCCCTTGTTTGGATTTCTTTGCGGACGCTGATGTCTTAGCTGTTTGTGAGGTTCCCTTCTTTACTGTAGAGACAGCGAATATTGCCGAAGTTGTTGTGAATAGCCGGCAACGTGGGACGTTGTCAATGAAGGCCGTTCTGGATAATTGAGCGATTGCTTGCATTGTTTATATGGAGAAGAATGGAAGATGTTTTAAAAAACAACAATAAATACCATATCTTTCGCGAATAAAGTGACAACTAGCTACTCAACGTTGACTTTCAGGCTAACAGTAAGTAATAGTAAACCTTGGAAAGATCACAGATCTTAAAAAGTAACTCAATTTCCATGCTGTATAAATGATATGAACCAAGAAACTTTCAACAAAATTCAAACTGTTTATCTTAGCCATAAGAAGGGACAAGTACTAGAATTGAAATCGAATTTTCAGAAATTGAAAAACCCAAAGAAGAAAGCTGTTTTGAAGTTGCTTTCAAGCCACGCGCATCATATCAAACGCTACCAGGATGCTATAGTCAAGGTTGTTGATTTAGCCGTCGAGGATAAGCCTATTCCTGAGTATTCTGATTTGTGTAGTGGCAAATTAAAGGCAGAGAACTTTCTTCGAAAAAACATACTGCTAAATGCTGAAAAACGAAACCGTTTGCGAATGCTTCTCAAGAGGCAAAAAGATTTCGAAAGATCGTGCTACCAAGAGAGAAGAAGTCGCCATTCTGAATTACGAAAGGAAATTGCCAATGATGAAAAGCAAATTTACCACCTACTGCGTAAGTTAGATATTGAAATCCACAAGAAACAGTCCAAGTTTGCGAAAGAAATCGAAGCTGAATTGTCAAAGTTACACGTTCCCTTTTTCTTTGGGCAGCGAGAAAGTTCAGAAGAGCAATTGGCTTCTGGCAAGAGTTATATACTGGACATTATCGTAGACCACATAGAGGGAGAGGGGATAAGTTCTAGCACCACAAGCCAAACCGCTACCCAGGCAGAGACCCAATAGAATGGCTCGTGAGTCGAGCAAAGCAATATGTATTACTTGCTGCTACATAGTTGATGTATGTGCCGCTGGAAACATTGGACTAGTTGCGCTGACCAACTCAATGCACTGTTTTTTCTACACTTACTTTCTAATTTATTATACGATTGAGCAGTTGCTTCCCTCCATACTGACTACCGAAAAGATCAGAGAAGTATGCACATAACTAATAGGGACTACGGTTCCCATTTCTGCATCGTCATGACTTAGTCACTGACTGGTATATATATAAAACACCAGAAAACTTTTTTGTCGTGTGCCGGCCAATGATATCAAGTTCGGATACTAAACCACTTTGTTCGTTCATATAGACAGCCAACTGTGTTCTGAAGAAATTCACTGCTATGGGGTACACAACTGTCAAGTTTTAGCCACAGTTCGTATGTTATTGAAAATAGATTTCCTCCATGCAATGTTTCACACAATTCGGAGATTTCTTTCAACCTAAGGTTGGATGCGCAGTTGCTTAAATAAAATATGGACTACTATATTCGGGGCAGTATTTGTGAAAGTCTGTGTGACTTAGCTTGCATTGAGATCATTAACCTCCTGCCGAACATCAGACTCTCTTCCACCCACTCGTACTTCATGCTCTTCGATCAAGAGTAGTCACCGTGGAACACACCTACATCGTGATTATGTAAGCGCGTTTGACACACGCAAGCTAATTTGCCGGGTAATACAGCACAAGTTTTCAAAAAAAAAAAAAATTGAACATTGTTGGAAAGACATAAATAAGGTCTGCACTGTAAACGGCGAGTAGCATAAGTCAGCACGATCCGGGCAAGAAGATGGCCTCATTTCAACAGAAAACTGACCCAGTCAACATAAGCAATAGCTCCGGCTCAGGTGCAAACATACATCGTCGATCCTCAGTAACCACGGCCCCATATTCTATTCCTACAAAGACCAGCCATAGTTCGGAAACATATCAACGGAAAGGAGGACCAGTTCACACTCACCACCACCATCATCATCATCACCCACATGGAAACGCTCAAGGACAGCATTTACACAGCAATAACAGTAACAACAGTAGCGGCCAACTTTCGTCGTCGGTTCCGTTACTTTCCCGAGAGTTTGTTGTACGTAGGATATCTGAAGGTGAAACAGGTCGACTTAAGGAAGAATTAAAGTGCGAAGCTTGTGGAAAGGGCTATAAGCACATTTCGTCGTTGGCCAAACACCTATGGGAGCATACGCCTGAGTGGAATGTTACTAAGAAGTTGCTAATTTCCAAACATCAGCAAGTTCAACTATTAGAGGCTGCTAGCATTTTGTGCAGTATGACAGACAAGGAAGAAAAGGAGAAAGAAAAAGAAAAAGAAAAAGAACGGGAAAGAGAACTACCTGGATTCAAAGCCAGTTATTTAGAATCTGGTTTTGGATCTATCTCTTCGCCGCCTTCATCTCTGCCGTCATCCATTCCTAGCAAACTGCGTACGCATTCAATTTCACAGTATCCACCATCGAGTTCCGCCTATACAGAAACCTTGCCCAAGCCTATGACCCAAGGAGGTTACCTCGATACGAATAGACAAAAAATTAAAGAAGAAAGCGTGAACGAAGAGGATCCTGTGTCCAACCGCCCCGATGACGTTCATACCGGTGCTCCTCGGTTTGTATCTAAGGATCCATCTTCGTCGCCGGTCGATGAGAATGATAATGATGACAGTGTTTTTGGAGCAATGGAGTGAGTGATGGTTCATGATACCAAGATACAAAACATGAAATTAGACTGAAGAATGAATATAGTTTTTAGATTACTGCACACTAAAAAGTTAAGCCCACCAGGTAGTAAAAGAATTTGTATATCAGCTGTTATATATGAGCTACTTTGCGCCTGTACAGGTAAACTGCAAGAGGGTTCGGTTTCTTCGCGAAGCTGTTATTATTGAATTCCATGTAACTATAAACCTCAAAAAATATACATAAATATCACTTTCTCTTTAGGACGCGTCTCAAATGGTCATTCCTGAAAGCAGATCTGAACTTTTAAGTTGGCTAAATGCAACATTAGATCTAAGCTATTCGAAAATTGAACAATGCGGTACAGGAGCGGCGTATTGCCAGATTCTCGATTCAATATATCATGATTTCCCAATGAATAAAGTCAACTTTCAAGGTAGCTCAGAGTATGATTATATGAAGAATTATAAGATTCTTCAGGCTGGCTTTACTCGACATAAAATAACTCGAAACATCCCTGTCGACCGTCTAGTCAAATGTCGTTTTCAAGACAATTTGGAATTCCTGCAGTGGATCAAGAAATATTGGATGGAGAACAAAGACGAAACAGATTATGATCCAATCGCTAGCCGCTCATCAAGTATGAACAGGAATGCTATGCCATCCACTACTATCGTCAACCGGACTTCTGCTACAGCTACCAAGAAGATTGAACCAAGGCCTGCACTCCCCTCAACAGAGAACAGTAGAAGGAAATCATCAAATTTACACAATCCTAGATTAAGAGGGACAAATTCAAATCCATCATCCGTTTTTAACAAAGAACTTTATGAACTGAAGTCTCAAATCGCATCCTTGTCAGAAGAGCTAGAGGAATATCAGATAGTTAATGAAGGACTAGAATCTGAGCGAAATTTCTACTTCAACAAACTCAGAGAAATAGAAATCCTTGCTCAATCTTCTATGGATGTACTAAATTCTAAGGAGCCTTCTGGAGCAGATGACATTGATGTCACATCACTTTTAAAGCAAGTTCAGGAGATATTGTATAGTACAGAGGAAGGCTTCAAAATTCCAGAGGATAATGATGAAAATGCTGAGAATATAGAGCCATCTACAGTGTTGGAAACACCTAGAAAAGAAGATATATCTATGCTTGATGAGGAGACGTTTTAATAATAAACATCTAGTGAGTGAGATTGAGAAATTGTGTAGAGCAAGTGTTCCTATTACGTGTAACACAACTGTTTAATGCATAGGAACACTCATCATGTTTATACACCAATGTTTATTGCTTCTGTTTGGTGTGATCATGACATATGTGAGTTGTGGTACAGTAGTGCGCCGTGGTCAATGAAAGGTCTCATAACGAGATAATAATAATATTCTTATGGCGCTCCTTGGAATCGAGGTCTACTTTGCGTAGCCCACCTAAATCCTCGCTTCTCAAAATCCTCGCTGAATCTTCTTCTTTACAGTGGCAAGGTAATGTTCAAATCCAAACTCCATTTTGTTTCGTTTGGTGGTCCACCGATCAGGAGTCTGACTAGGTCGGGTGTATCTTTGGGATTAACGAAGAACTCTACTTCAAAGATTTATTTGAAGAATTCGCATCGGCCATTCTCTGTCCAAAGCCGTTTACAGTTTCAAAATTCAAAGTTTACTTTTCAAGATCGGGATCCAAAGAAAAAGGAGAATGAGGATCACAAAAGCAAAAACAAAAAGGATGATGGCAAACCTAGTTTCAATTTTGCCGAATACGTGAAGACTAAAGAATTTAGAAATACAATGATCCTGTCCTTTCTACTAACTTTGACTTTGAGTTTGATAAGTCCCACAGATACCTCCAATCAGCTCACTTTCCAAGACTTCAAAACCAAGTATTTGGAGAAAGGATTAGTGAAGAAGCTTTATGTAATTAACCGTAATTTTGTCGAAGCTGAGTTGGTCACTTCTGGAAGTTCTCATTCTATGGGAATGAACTCTAACACTTTGAACGTTTTCGGCAAACAAGTTGTGGGCTTCACTATTGGATCAGTCGAGTATTTTGAGGAGCAATTGGAAATAATCCAGGACAAATTAAGCATTCCAGCGGATGAGAGAATCCCAGTACAATATATTGAACGAACTGGCATTTTAAGCTATATCCTTCCTTTCGTACCAACTGCTCTTCTTCTTGGAGGTTTGTATTATCTGACGTTCAAAATGAAGGCGGGGAAAGGTGGTCCTGGAGGGCCAGGTGGAGGCATTTTCAATGTAGGAAAATCAAAAGCTAAGCTCTTTAATCAAGAGAAAGACATAAAGGTAAAATTCAAAGACGTGGCAGGTTGCGATGAAGCTAAAGAAGAAATTATGGAATTTGTGCAATTTTTAAAAAATCCCAAGAAGTATGAGAAACTTGGAGCCAAAATCCCCAGAGGTGCAATTCTTTCGGGCCCTCCGGGTACTGGTAAGACATTGTTGGCTAAAGCGACTGCTGGAGAGGCTGGTGTTCCATTTTTGTCTGTTTCAGGTTCTGAGTTTGTGGAAATGTTTGTGGGTGTGGGTGCTTCTCGAGTCCGTGACTTGTTCCAGCAAGCTAGAAAAATGGCGCCATCTATCATATTTGTTGATGAAATTGATGCAATTGGTAGGGAGCGTAGTAAAAGTGGCTCTATGGGTGGTAATGATGAAAAAGAGGCTACCTTAAATCAGTTACTGGTTGAAATGGATGGTTTTGAGAGTTCCGACCATGTCGTTGTGCTCGCTGGTACTAACAGAGCTGACGTGTTGGACAAAGCTTTATTGAGACCTGGCCGTTTTGACAGACACATCAGTATTGATAGACCTGATATTGAGGGAAGAAAAGACATTTATAAAGTTCACTTACGCCATATCAAATTGGCAAAAACTTTAACGGATGAATTTGCCGGAAAATTGGCTGCCCTAACCCCTGGGTTTGCCGGTGCTGATATTGCAAACTGTTGTAACGAGGCAGCATTGATCGCCGCCCGAACTGATTCTGATTCTGTAGAATTCAAACATTTCGAAATGGCTATTGAAAGAGTAATTGCTGGATTAGAAAGAAAGTCTAGAATTCTTTCCCCAGATGAAAAGAAGACGGTCGCCTACCATGAAGCCGGACATGCTATTTGTGGATGGTATTTGGAACACGCAGACCCATTGTTGAAAGTTTCGATTATTCCTAGAGGTCAGGGCGCTTTAGGCTATGCCCAGTATCTCCCACCAGATCAATTTTTGATAACAGAGATCCAATTATTGCATCGGATGATAATGGCTCTAGGAGGCAGAGTATCAGAAGAATTACACTTCCCGTCTGTGACAACAGGAGGTTCAGATGACTTTAGCAAAGTGACCAGTATGGCCACTCAAATGATCAAGAGGTTAGGTATGTCCAAAAAGTTGGGTACGATTACCTTCGAGGCTAACAACAACTCGAATGGATTTCAAGTACACAAACCGTTCAGTGAATTTACCGCCGAGCAAATTGATGATGAACTGCGATCCATGATCAACTATGCTCATGAGCAATGTAAAAAGTTGCTGACTGAAAAATTACATGAGGTTGACTTGGTTGCAAAGGAACTTTTGCAAAAGGAGGTGATCACCAGGCACGACATGATCAGATTGTTGGGTAAACGTCCCTTCGAAGAAAAGAATGAGGCCTTCAAGAAGTATATTGATGTTGAACTTGGCTCCAAAAGCGCTCCTCCTCCTCCTCCAGAGGAAACTGCAGCAGCCTAAGATACTTTCTTAATGTGTAAATAGTGAAATATTATGTTAGCGTAGTTATTTTCAATCAAACAACCAAAACTGAATGTCATTTCTGCAGGTACGTGTACGAGAAAAAAAAGAGCTCGCACCCAGGTTCGAACTGGGGACCAACAGATTTGCAATCTGGCGCGCTACCACTGTGCCATACGAGCATCTATTTAATGATTTAAGTCTAAACGTAGTGTCTAGTACTATTAGAGCGGATTGCCGACCAAGATAGCGTGCCTACAACCATGAGTCTATTCGAAAACCAAAAAGGATGGTATAAGCATTGTCCAAGACAATTCACATGATTGGCAATTAAAATTAAATTTGGTAATCTCCGATGGTTCACTTTTCACACTTTTCGAAGTATCCGTGTTTGTTTAACATCGTGTCTTGTACTCTGATTCAATTCATTCTATTAAGAATTTATTATTATACCCTACTCAATTGGACCAGTTTGGTGAATGAATCTAAAGCTAGGTGGGACATATGTAGAGGATCGATGTAATTAACTTGTTCTTCTGTCAAATTTGTGTATGGGCTCAAAGAATCGGTCATAGTTTCATTATAGTGAGGTTGAGGTGATGAAATGGGGCTCTTGGCAAGACTCAATGAAAAACAGCGAGATACTTCGTCAAGTTCAAACTTAGAAACTTGTAGCTGCTCCAGCTGGTAATTGATATCAGCAGCCGTTGAAGTCTTAAAAATATGACTAATCTCACCTAATGCAAAGCATTGACTATCAATTACGTTAAAAGGGTTGAATTCAGATTCCAAGGAATTAAACCATTTTGAGAAACTAGAAAAGTCCAAAAATAGTTGCCCCAAAATCGTAAGCTGATTGCAACTCCAGTATTGAATGTATTGCTTCAATTTGTGGATATATTTGGAATCGTCAACAAATCTTAATAGTTCAGCGTTCTGAGAAAATAATAGAAATGATTCCATCTTCAATTGTTTCAGAGCGCTAATGAATAGCGGATGATGACAGTATTTCACGAACAGACAACAAACCAGTTTGCTATACTCGACAAGAAGCCATGGTTTAAGATACAACGAGTTGGAATATTCTTCGGATATTTTTTGCATTTTCCACACAGAGCAAAGGTTCTTCATGAGATCAGCAAGTAAGTAGACAAAAAGTCGCATATGCTCCATGGATAATGACGTCGCTTTACAATTTGACAAAAATGCCGCTTTGAGGTAGTCTGTGAAAAGAATAATGTAGTGATTTGTCTTCTCACCGCCTTTGTCCATAAGGTTTAGCAAACTCGAAGATTGAAGATCGTCTAGCGCATATTCAAACTCCAGGCTAGATTGAAATTTTTTCACCTTGGATGTGAGGTCATAATATCCCAGGTGGAATTGAAATAGTGGATCCTCATTTAAAAAATATTCCAATGGAGTGGACAAAGGATTTATACTAGATTTGAAATAAAAATTAACGAAGAAAGCTTTGAAGTATCTTACGAGTCTATCATTGTTGGCCTCATCGGATTCTTCAACTCTTTCTAACCATTTGAAATCTACCAAAGATAGTAGTAGGCATACAACTGTAGGTATGTTATCCTGAGCTTCTATATGCGCATAAATAGCACGCTGTGTATCATTTCGGGGAGTCTCTCCCAACTCTGCTCGGGCTCGTGAATCTCGGCTCAAAACATAAATGGTCAGGAATAATAAATAATTTTCATGGTATATATTGTCAGTTAGAGATACACCAAATAAATGCAAAGGTACCATAAAATAGTAAAAGCTTTTTCGAAACCAGCCCAGCATCTCGGCAAACTGATAATAATTCATACAAGAGGTTTCACCAGGAAGTTTGTATTCGTAACCATTGGTGAGTGCGATTAATTTATTTATTTGAACCTTCAGCTCACCAACTTCCACATTTAGATTTTTAATCATGTTGCTCCTTTTCATGGGTATGACGATCTCCAATTCACATTGTACATTTTTCCTAGAACACATGGAGCAAGCATTTGGTTTTCTATCTTGAAAGTCACATTTGATTTTATGTTTTCGACACCTGGTACAAGATTTGAGTTTCCGTGGCTTTGGGTAATCCGATTCACTTTTATCATTTTTGTTAACAATCTTAGTGACCACTGGTGGGGTACCCATCATAATTCGAAGAAAAACAGACTTTGAACGAAGTGTTTTGTAGCAGGAAAAACCATCCTTTGGTTTTTGATCTGTTTCTCGGAGCCCAGAATAAGATGCATGAGGAGCTTTCCCGCATTTCGGAAATTTGGCCAATCCCGCGCGTTTACAATGTCATGAGAATGGTTGCGTAATCAACAAACAAAAACTCCGTCGGAGTTTTGAATTTTGCACTGGAGTGAACCATTCGTCTGCGAAAATAGCCGAAGTATCGTATGTAGGGAACTGTCTATCTCTCCTTGATTCAGGTACAAGTCATATTTCAATACATCCTTTAAAATTTGTGATACTATTGCGAGCTTTTAGGGTTACGATTCTAACGGTCCAGATTATCGCTTTGCGTGTTATATAGTTCAGTTTATTTTCCCTCACGCATTACAGGAGGGTGCGAACCGACAGTTTTATTTCCGTTCTATCCCTAGGATCTAAATCTACTGCATGGAACGCTCCAGGGTCTTCTCGGATCAAGGGAGCTACTGTACTGGGGTCCTTACAACTCTCTAAGGAGAATGCATTCAATCTGTTAAGCTCTCTATCTGCTAGCTACAAATTCGTTTATCAGTTCGAGGAGCTCTTTCTTCATCTGTGTAATATTTGATGTTTCTGGGTAATCTAGCTTTTCATCTAGTGCTGAATTGTTCACTTTGTTGAGGCATAGATGGAAATTAAACCCATCTGTTTGGGCGTCTTTGTTTTGAGACCAGGTTATTAGTTGAGAAAGATTTTGGTCTACAATTTCAAAAGGCGTAGCCTTGTTTGTGAGAAGACCCGATTCTTGTGTGTTGTGCTGTGCCATGAATTCTTGAATAACTCCATCTTCCTGAAAATCAACCTTGTCAAGTAAATATGCGATCATATGGTGGACATCGTTTGCAACAATACCGAATATTACTTTATGCATGATTTTTCCTTCGTTTCCATCATTAGAGTTTTTCTCGTCGATTAGAAAGGAGAAAATCTTTAGCAAAGTGTAATAAGTATCTTTTAACATCTCCTGTTCTTTTTCATGTTCCAATCGGGACAAACGGATTTGAATTTCTTTGCAATTAGCCAAGAATGGAAGAATCGTTAAGATGAGGAATGGCTGCACTATGAGTTCCAAAGCGTTGTTAATATGATCATCAAAGTTGATCAGCTTGTAGTGTACACAAGTGATGCTTTCTTTTAAAATTTGAGGGCAGATTCTTAGCATGCGAGCAATGCTTGTCCGTCTAATCAAACTATCTGAGATTCCAGTTTCTGCTTGCCCCAAAGGTGGGTTTCTCAAGAACAAGCAGTTGACCCATTCGTTAATTAAATCATCATCAAAGGGGACTTTCGCATAGCTTGGCTGTAAAGAGGAAATGAACTTTAGCACAAATGAAAGAGTATATGGCTTGCTTACAGCATTGATTGACTGTACCACCAGATTCATTTTTAGTTCGAAATGGTGGTATATATAGGTCATGGTTAATAGCAAAATATTGAACTCAAAATAAAAATATTGCAGGTTATCATCATCATCCATTATATTGTTAGCGTAGTTGGTGTTGTCTGCAGCACTATTATTAGTGTTGTTAAAAGTCAGAGAGTCTATGTCCCAGTTGCTAGCGTACGCCATCAATTTCCCTAAGACAGCATACGGAGAATGGTACAGTAGGAAGGATTCCATCACATGCTCATTACCCAAACAACTGATTAATAAACGATTTAATTTGGAGGTATCATTAGTCGATATGAACTTTTCCATTAACTTACCAAAATCTTCCAGAAATTGTAACTTATTTTCAAAATTACGATGGTGCTCATATAAGGGAAAGCTCTTCTCCAAATTCACTAGAATTTCGCTTTCTTCCACGGAAACAAACTCAGGATTAGTACTACTAAGGGCCTCTAAGATGAATGATAAGTTGCTCTTATCATTCAATATTTCTAGTTGAGAGTTACTGAGTTTTTCAGCTTTAATAAGATCCATGGACACACATGAAATCAAGAAATGGTTCTTGACTAGTACAGAATCGGCATCAAACGAGTTTACAATTGTCCACAGAGTTTCTTGGTTAAACTGGAACACTTTCTGCACCAATAAAGGTAATTTGACAACAATGAACTGGTACCAGACATCGTATGCGAGTTTTTGTTCTTTTTTTTTTGGATTGAGCATATCAATGCTCTCAAAACAGCCACTTAAAAGCTCATATAAGATACTGCTGCTGACTTTAACATTTTTGAGGTCACTCTCTGAAACGTTCAGTATTCTTGTGAATCCACTTAAAAAACGAAACATTTGCTCTACAGCTTTCAGGCAAGTATAGTTGACAGTAACATGGTAGTCAAGCCACATTAGTTTTTTCAGTCTCACCATTCTCAAAGTATTGAGCCTGGTCTTCTTGATTTCCTTTCTGCTAGTGAATTTGGCAGTAAATCTTTTTGCTATCGCCCGAACCTGGTTTCGAACAGTTTCAAATCCTTGACGCTCACTACTACAATTCTCGATAGCATCTAATATTTCCTTTATTATATCAAATTCTTTGGTATCCCCGGCAGTATCACATTTGTCAATCAAATTATCAATCAGATTCAGAAAAGAGTTATAAACTCTAATCAGCACGTATTCATCAACCTTGACCCCCTCTAAATATTTAGTGTACACATTCAATGCTCCCATCACTTTATTCCAATATTCATGCTGGTAAAAGTTCTTGAATTTCCCCTTGTTAATCGACTTGCTAATCTTGTTGACTACAATGTATTGATCATTTAGCCTCAACAGTGGTAAATACTTTGCAAACAACTTTGGCATGGTAATCAATCCCATATCCGATTCAGACTCAGCCTCTTCATTCTGATTATTGCCATTATCGCCCTCTACTAATAATTCTACCAAATAATTAAGCTTGAGATCGCTAGAATTGTCATTTTGGTCAATTCCGCTGAGTAGGTTGTTGATTACTTCTGTTTCTGTCACTTCACCATAGGAATCAATATCATGAACTAGTTGTTTGAATAAAGAGTTAAATAGAGGGGGGTGACTTCGTCTTGCTAAGCACACTTGAATCACAGTGCCCAAATTGATCTTCTCCATTGAGAAAGCTGCAAGTAGAAAGTTATGCTCGGATAAGGAGATTTGGAAAGTTAACGTTAACGCAACTTCATATTGGATCCACACACGACAGCTTTCATAAATCCTACCACATTCTCTCCCAAGCGAAGAATCTGTACAATTTAATCCTTAGCTACAAAAGAGTCATATCTATCACGTCGTATCATCATTTATATATGTTCACTACTTCGAAGAAGCTTATTAAGCTCACTGTCAGTTCTATTCAAAAGAACTGATACATTGCCTCTCTCAATGACTTCGCCTTTTCCATTAAACACAATGCATTCCTCAGCCATACGAATCGTGCTTACTCTATGAGCAATGGAAATGGTGGTTTTTCCTTGAGCAGAACGCTCATTGAAAATTTTGTGTATTGCTGCTTCAGAAGATGAATCTAAAGCAGAGGTGGCTTCATCGAGTACCAGAATATCTGGGTTATTCATGATAGCTCTCGCAAATGCTATCCTTTGTTTCTGCCCGCCTGACAAAGTAGTATTGCTACTACTATCAACAAGTGTTTCTAGCCTATCAGAAAGATTGTACACAAATGAACAATTAGTTATTTCAATAATATGGTGCAGGTGCTCCTCTGATATTTTCGATACTCCCTCTTCGTCAAGCCCGTAAAGAAGATTCTGCTTTATTGTTCCCGCTATAAGTACAGGCTCTTGTTGTACAAACCCAATATGACCTCGTAATTGTTCAAGAGGGATCTGAGAAATATCTTGCCCGTTGATGATAATTCTACTGAATTTGGGAATATCATAGAACCTCAATAAGAGTGAAGCAATCGAAGATTTACCGCATCCACTTGGACCAACCAAACAAACATGAGAATTTTTAGCAATCTTCAAGTTTAAGTTATTGAAAATTGTGACTTGAGGCCGACTAGGATATTGAAAACTAAGGTTCTCGAAGTAGATCTCACCGTTCAAGTCGATTGGATTAGTTTTCAGTCTTTCTTTAGCAGACACTACTGTTGACTCACTAAGCAAACCCAATACCCTCTCTGAAGCTCCAACACCCTTCATCAATTCAGTGTAAAAATTCGATAACTGAAAAACTGATGACCCGGTATATATCCCATACATAAGAAAAGAAGACAAGTCACCTAACGTTAGCTGCCCTGATTTGACCATGTTAACTCCCAAGATCAGTAACAAAATTATAGTGGAGTTGCCTATGAAGCCAGTTGTAGCGTAAAAATACCCAGATACACGAGCTTCCTCCATAGACAAATTGTAAAGTTTTGTCGCTTGAGTAGTAAATGAGCCTATCTCTCTGTGTTCTTTATTAAAAGATTGAATAGTTTTTACTGAATGGAACTGTTGCTCAATTACTTTGGTGAGGCTACCCAGCTGCTGTTGTATCTTTTTTGATACAGACTTTAAGCGTTTTCCTAGAACCAAAGCAACCAGGGCCAAGGGAGGAATTACCAAAATCATGTAACCGGTGAGTGTACTGGAGATGAGGAACATCATGGTTAATCCTACTATACCACTGATCGTTGATCTTAGTCCATCGTTCAAATTTTGCGATATGGATCGACTAATAATTGCTACATCATTAACGATCCGAGAAATCAAATCGCCTGATTTGTGCACATCCCAAAACACCATTTTCTGGCGGAGTAAATTAGCTACCAAATCGATTCTTAGTCTCTTGATAACATTTTCAGCGATCCTTCTGAGAAGCAATATTCTTCCATAATTGGCAATTGATCCGATGACGAAAATACATCCCAAACCAATGTAGAATGTAGAAGGGGTCACTTCAATACCGTTGATCAAATTTATCGTGTCACTATGAATGTCGTTAGTGCAACTGTCTATAATTTTGCCAATCACTGAGGGAAACATCATGCTCACGCCAGACGTTATAATTAAACAGCCCAATGCGGCACCAAAAAGCCTTGTCTCTGGTTTGGCTAGCCTAATCAAATTAAGAATATCTTTTGGATCAGATTGTTTTAATGACTTGGTTTGTGACTTGTCTTTAGGGGAAAACTTATCGGATGAAGAAGGCGAAAATGAAGTAAATCTCTTGCCAGTCAGTAGATGGTTATACTGAGGTGTGTTTGATTTAAAACCATGCCATAATCCACTATATGCTGGAAGATATTTCTTGCGAGCTGTTCTATCAAGGAATATGACTCGACGGTACATCAAAGTGCGCCCGGCTTTAGAAACCGAGATCATCTATCTTGGTGATCTTTTTTTACTGGTGAAAATAAGGTTGACTACAGCGCGAAGTGAACATAGTACAATTGTTCTGGTGTAGGGACCGCACAACACACTAATGTGGGCTTGTAAGGATGCATGATGCTCTTATTATTGCATTATGACCTAAATGTCTTCAGTTTGTATTTTCAGTGAAAATATGATGGGGACCACCTAATATAAATATATGGAACTATAATCTTACCCTAGCTCTCATTATAATAAGCTTATCTTGTTCTGTTTATCAATGTAAAGCACCTTTTTTCGGCCTCAAGAAAAAATTGCTGTATCAACGAACTATGCAGTATTCGTATTTTGCGCGCGATAAATGCATTACAGATAGAGAAAGGCGCAAAACGATAACAGTTTTAATAAGCTTATTGATGTACTACTCCTGTTTTGTAAACAAATAAACAAAAAATTTTAACAGTGTTTAAGAAGGGAAAAAGAAAAGGGATCAATCTGTCCGTTTAGTTTTGTATTTTTTTAAACGAGTACATAATAGTAGATTTCGTTAGTAATGCATAATCGGTTGCCGTGCCAATGTATCTTTAGTGCGCAGGTGCTTCAACGCATAATCTTAATTTGGCAATAATAAATATGATCTGAGAGAAATGATGTAACATGCGAATATTTCTATTATTAATACCTGACTTGTCAAGTGCCGTTTCGACGTTAATAAGAAAGAAAAAACCTGACATTTCTTTCTATCTAATTTAATTTAATCTCAAAGACCAAAAGATTATTTTATAAGCTCACAGGCCTGCTCCAATAAATACTATCCCCATGCCCATTCCAGATGTCAACTACAATTATTTGCTGTTAAGGGAACACCAACTGTACAATAGTTTGCGCCAGCATGATCAAATACCTCTTGAGTCACCAAGGTTGGGATTCAAGCCAAGTCACATATATGGTCTTGGTTTATTCAACTACGAGCTTGTTGAGAATGAAGGGCAGCATTTAAACTGTTCTGAAGTCCGCAAGCTGTCTCAGTATCTGTTGGTTGCATGTATCTTCATAGCCATTCTATGCTCTACCTTATATTTTGGTATGCGATTATTCAAATCTGGAACGATAAAAGGGTACAAAGGACTCCAACATCAACCTCAAGTCGTTAAAAATATTACTTCATGGGTCAACGAAAACTCTAATCGTTTAATTTCCCCGAGTGATGTGCTACCCTCACTCTCTAATACGCCGTCGACAGTGGCTGATAGCTCCCCGAAAGGCTCTCCTGCGTTGTCTCCAATTATGATTCCTCAAGTCAATCAAGGGAGGAAGCATAGTGACCTCTATTTATACGACTTTGCTGCTCAGAGAGTATAATGTAAAGGAACAATCAAACTTTTTTGATTTTTCTTGCTTCATTTCATTTTTCTGTGGCGTCTATCACTGTGGGCTCTGAATAAAAAAAATATTGGTTATTTTATCTTCGATCATCAATGGTTTCGCACAACAGCCATAATGCATACTTATTTATCTACTTAGGGTATAGCACATACATACTTCTAAAATTTTACATAAACAACTTTCAGAAAGTGAACAAAAGTTTTCTATGATCACCCTCTATAATATTGTACTGTTGCGCGATTATTCATTATTCACGCCTATCTTCCCCTTATCGCTCACTTTTCTTGGGCTTGATATCATCAGTATGTTGTGTTTACCTGATGACATTATAATCTTCATGTTGAACAATCAACTGCTGGACAGAAAAGACTTAATTAATATATCCATGTTGAATAAAGATCATCGGAATCGAATTGAACCGATACTGTTCGATAGAATAAAGATGACTTGGAGCCAACTAAATTCTGCCGCCAACGACACGAATGCTAAGCAAAAACTATCATTGCAAACACGCCATAAAAGCTTCGAATCGTTTAGGTACAAGAATTTCGTATCGTTTATTCGAGTCCACAGTGATATGGGCAACTTCAAACAAACCTCATACGGCGAATGGAATGCTGACCTGTCACCACTGAATGATTGCAGGTTCCTCAAAAGTCTCGCTATAGAGGTCTTAACATCCTCTCGATGCCTCAAATATCAATCTGCATTGGAGAGGAGTCAGATTGTCTCCTTGAGAATTTGCAGCCACTCAATTACCGATGATAGTGCATCGCTTTTTCAGCTTACTCATATCAGTACACATTTCCCAAATGTATCTAAGCTGACACTTGAAGGTTTTCTAATAGATAAGGACCAGTATTTCATGCCTTCAGTAAACAACAGTGGAAGACTGCCTAAGCTTAGAGAAATCACTCTAATAAACTGTCAGTGGGAATACCCCTTATCATTATTTGATATTTTCTGTCCTTTTTACAACCATAGTTGTCTGTACACAAGTTCAAAAGTACCAGAGATCATACAACCTACAAGCTTATGTCTCAAATACACTAACTGTTATTCTTCTTTCGTTTTAAGAGAACGTTTCAAAACTTTTATAAATACATCAGTGGATAAAGTGGGGTCTTTTAAAAATAGTTTTGCCTTTTATTCAAACTTAAAGCACTTAGAGATATCAATTCTTAACGAGGAGTATCATGCACACACATCGGAATATTACTACCCAAACTTGAGCTGGCTAGACCTTACTGGTCGTTTCGCAGATTCATCTACTTCTCTCATTAACAACTTAAGATCACTAAAGTTGGTAGGGTGGAGGGTAAACAATCTGCAACTAATAAAGCAGCTTTTTGGATCTGGATTTAAGCCTGGGACAATAGAATCTTTCACCCTATTCAGAGTTGACGACACAAATTACCCCGAGAACTGGGAAATATACTCCTTGATAGATTCCTTAGTGAACAGGTCGTTTCCAAATCGGTGCAAAATATCGGTTAGATATGTCAATGACTTGTTGTAAATCCTTTTTTACATAATAATGCAATCCTGTAATGTCAGTCCATAAATGACTTTGTCCACGTATTTTTTAATCTTTTCCCAATCTGCTCTCCTGGTGACAAACTCATATACTTCCTCCTGAGTAAACATTCCATTATCTTTTCCAATCCTTACTACCAATTTCCCGATTTCTTTTGAGTTTTCGCTGTCAATTAAGTAGAGCTGTGAAATCTGTCGTAGTGCTATAAAATAGTTTACAATCGGTTTCAGTTTCAAAGCTGCGAAGAAGTTGTACATAAAGTTCAAGTCATTTATGAGGAACATTGCTCCAATTGTGCTTATCGTCAGCTTTTTATTGATGAGTTTGACCAAATCATTCACAAATCTTTCTCCTATCTCCTGCCTGAACACTTCAATAATAGATATATCAATGCTCCCCACAAGCATACTTACATGAACTTTGAGCACTTGAATGGCTTTTTGTGCAAACTTTGTAGGAACTCCTGGATCTAGATTTTTCTTCAAAAGCTCCTGTTCGTTTTTAATATTATAGACTTCCTCGTCCAATTCCACCATTGTGATATAACTTACCTCATTCATCAAAACTTCGATACCTGTATTCAGTCCGTCAGCGACATATGTGTCCAGAAGAGTTTCCAGTTTGTTCATGGACTTTTCACAATTGTTAACCATGAGAAAATCCTTTTTGTTCTTATCTTTCAATATCACTAATCGTCTATCAATGAGCTCTTCTTGGTAGAATATTTTCAGCATTTCGTTAACCAAATCTGCATTATTTACCAGTTCGACGAACATTTTCAACGGTTCCACAGTAATATGGGAGCCTTGGTCAATTGGATTGAACACTTTTAGCCTATCGATTGCCTCATCAAATCCGACTTTTATGTGCTTAGTTGTTAATGTTTGTACACTATCAGTGAAAACTTCCTGGCAAGTCACTGCAATCTTCTTTTCTGTTTCTGTGTTGAGATACAAACCGTCACCTAAAGAAAATAGTAGCAAAAATGTGCTTTTGACATGTTGTAAAACCAAAATTGTCAAGTCAACGCTAACTAGAGACTTAATGTTGTCCAAATTATGAGATAGAATTTCCAATTTTGCGGCAAACCTAGTCAAACGCTTTTGTTGAGCATTCTGATCATGACTTGGGGAATCTATTCTCTCAGATACCCTATGTGTCTCTTCTTTCTGGGTGCTCTTGAAAATGCTCGTGAATCCAGTTAATATATCTTTACCTGAGGTAAGAAGGAAACCTTTCTTCCCTTTAGGATCTTGCTCCTCATCTACAAACTGCATTATTTCATTCTCTTGTGACTTTTCTTGTTTCTTAAGTTCATCTTGCCAGCTTTCTATTAATCTGACTAGTGAGAAATGACACTGCCGAGGAAGCAAATCAATAAACTCCGAAGAATACTGGTCATAGTAGAAGTTGATCAATTTCGAAATCAGTTTAGGATAGTCAATATCCTTTGAGCCAGTCGGATAAAAAATCCTGGAAAAGGCGAGCGACAATTTGTTATACAGATAAGGTACCAATTGAAAATACAGAGAAGATTCATTCATCACATTGAGATATGGAGTTTCATTAGCAAACTTTTCGGCAGCAGTACTAACTTCTTCCCCTGTATGTTGTATGGCCGAGTTTGAATCATCAGGAACATCCTGAGCCCAGGGATTTTGGAAGCTTCCATTTGACGCATTTTCTGATATGTTCTTTGGTAGAATTGGCTGAGAAGGTTCAATGAGTTCATTTTCATCTATTTCTTTGGCCCGCGTTACTAGCTCATCAACAAATCTTCCTACCAAATAGTTATTCAAAAATGTTTCTACTAGTTTCAAAACTATGGGTACTTCACTAATTCCACCATCGGTGTCAGGTCTGAAAATGCGCTCAAGAAGAGAAAACTCCCTATTAAAAATAGCTATTAGCTTCTCAAAAAGCTCATCTATTTTCAAAAACTGTAACTGATAGCCATTGACAATACCTCTTTCATTTTGTCGATTTGTACCAACAACGTTGAGAAAAATCTCCTCTTCTTTTACTTCGTACAGGATTGAGTAATCATCGGCAAATTTGTTTATAAAGAATTCCAAAATTAGTTCCATATTGTCAACATGATCATCGTTCCTAGTGGTTAAGTCAAGTGCAGACTCTCCTAAAAGATGAAGAGATTCTATCAGGGTGTAGCATTCTTCGTAAGTCTCCTTAGAGAAGTGGTGATCGATTTCTCTCAAGAGGCTATTCGTAAACATTTCCACGATTGAGTTAAGCCGTATTTGTAGCTTTTGGTATAGCTGAAAATTAACATTCTTAAAATATACAACAAATTTGCGAAGTCCATTGAACAATAATGCTTGATCTTTTGGAGAAGTAATTTTTTGCAAAATAACAGAATTCTGGATATCATCATAATGTGTCACTAAAAGGTCTTGAACTATAGGCTTATACATAGTATAGCATAATTTGAACTGTTTATAAGCCAAAGATGGTTCACCAATAGATATCCTCATACTAAGAAGTAAATCGTCCGCAACTTTGGAAACTTCAATCTTACCATTCTTCCAGATCCCTATTCGCTTCAAAAAGCCTATCCATAAAACTTCGTCTTTCATTACCAAGTTACGAACCTGTCTGTTCATCACACTGAAGTTGAGAACATCTTTGATATCTGGCAAGTTTCTAGAAACCAATTTAATTACTATCAATGGAGCCATTTTGAGAGCCCCTTTAGATTCCGGCACTAAAACGTCAGAGCTTCCAATTAAGGGATCCGATAAAAGATCAATCATTGAACTAAATTATACCTCAAGTGTAAAACGCTGAAGTGAAGTGATTAAAGCAGTAGTTTAACTCATGGAAGTTGTTTTCTCGCTAATATCCAAGATATACCATACCTGCCAATACTGTTCCTAGTATTTATCGCGGGAATTGTATACAAGTTTAATCTATCACATCAAACATTATAAGCAGGGACACATTGACTATGGCGGTAGATGTTACCCGTATATTTTATGGTACAAGTCTTATTGACGGTGTTGATGGTGCTTCCATTTATGCTTTTGACTCTACATTAATTCCTAAACCTCTTCTTGATAATTGGATAGCAGGCGACAAGGATAAAGAAACAAGTGCCTTACTTTCCCAATTGGTGGCATACATACCTGAATCTCTTCCTTTCTCTCTTGTAGTATTTAGTGCTGGATTACATCAATCATACAATGACCTAATACAAATGGAATATGAAAGTCATGTGAATGATAAATTTAAACTGTACAAAAGGAAACTTAGTCTCATATTACCCGTTAGGCTCTTCAAGTTGTTTAAATTAGTCCCGGAAGCTCAAAAGAACAATCTAAAAAGAATATACATTGTTCATGAAACATGGCTGACCAAGAGCATTTTTGACCTATGGAAAACTGATCTAGAAGTTGTTCATGTTGAAAATCTTAGTCAATTGGCTCAGTATAATATAGACATTTCGAAGATAGCTATATCTTTGCCCAATTATATCATTGACAGGCATATAACTGAGCAATCAAAAATTGATACTTTGAACAAATTTGAAAGTAATGCCTTTGGTACCCCGTTAATTGCCGATGAAAATCAGTCTATAACATATTTTTCCAGAATTTACAATAATATGATAGCATTTTTGACAAACCCAGAACTTACTATACCCCTGACCAATGATGATTGGGCAGAGATTGTTAATCCGGAGGAGCTTTTGCCGAAAACTTTTGTGAACATTGAGGTTCTATATCAGGCTATTTGCCGTAACCAATGCCTTGATCTTAGAGATTGGTCATTCGTGGAGCATTATCTGATATTGAGCAATTTCATTATTCAATTATCTAAAAAGAGGCATCCATTGCTACCTGTTGATGTTTTACTCGAATATAAATCATTTGATACCCCAGAAGAATTGAATAGTGTTCTTCACAGAGTACTCATTTATAGATACAAAAGCCCTACGTCTGGAAATTTTTACAACAACAAATATTTACTAATCAAGGTCCTCAATCTGCTGCATCATTTGGCATTAAAGCTTAAAAAGGATTTTAAAGATACTGAACCTTCTCTTTTTAAGAAAACTCAACTTAGATTATTGCTTTCCTTTACTAAGGTATTTTACAATGAAAAGGGATGTGAAACTGAAGATGACGTCGATAAGGCATTTGATAATATGTTTAAGTTTATGAGTAATCTCTTAAACAATTGGAACTCAATATCAATTAATATCAATGGACAACTGAAGGTTCCATTTAGTCAAATAACCAAGTTAATTGACATCCAAGAAATGAGAGAGTTCAATACGTATATGAATGAACAAGGTGTTGTTCCAGAAGAAAGCAGCCCGATCTTAAGCAAAGCAAGTTCAAAGTTACGTGATCCCAAGCTTCGAAAAACCTCTACTGCAAACTTGCCATCACCTCAAAAAGATAAGCATGAAATTATTGATGACTTGATTTTGCCCTTACAGAAACCATTGGTAGACTTCGAAAAAAATTCAGTACGAGTACCTGATTCTTCCGATCCCCACAGAGAAAAAACTTCTCCGTGTGAATTCTCCCACTATTCAATCGATAAGCTTGATGAGCTGCATCTCCAACCCGTACACTTGAGGCCCGAAGCTAAGGTAGTGCATAAAAGAGAAACTGTTGCCGTTACCAAACCGTCACAACTTAATGATGCGACCAAGATCAAAAAAACTGGCAAGGATGCTGAAGTTTTGCGGCAAATAGAACTAGAGAATAATTCAAAGCTACTTACTATTACCAATGGCAGAAAACCCAGAGGAGAAAGAGTTTCCAAACTTACTGGAATATATGAAAGGAAATATCTAGAACTTATGGGATACCAAAGCAATGAGGCATGAAATACTTTCATATATACAAGTAAAAATAAGAATATCTTTGTTGTAATTCAGACTTTGCTCAACAGGTTGATATTTACCAAACTTTCCTTTCTGCTTTTTCTATGAATACTTTTTGCCATGTCTGTCCTGATACTGTTGGTGGTTCGACCGATAACATGTAGGTAATCTTCGCACCATTTCTTTGTGCTTTTGAGAAATTCAGTATTGCCAACCTTTTCTGTATTTTGACTATATTTAAGTTTGACCATTATACTATGAAGCACTGATTCCACAACAAAACTATCTAATGAGCTGGGAATGTATAATATGACCTCGTGTATTGGTAGCATATAGGGATTTTGCCAGCTTTCGTAATAGTGAACAGTATTTCCGTTTAATTGGGTCAGGCTTTTAGCCAGCACCAATTGCGTATATTCTAAAGGGAACTTTTTGAGAATATATTTCATGTATGCAGTTGTATAATAGGCCCAAAATTCATCGTCCCTTGATAGAATTGGTTGCATCAAGTTGAAAATCTGGTTAATCCACCCAAAGTTTATGCTATGTGAGTCTATCATGCGATTAATGATCGCTAAATAGGTGCTTTTTGCAACTAATGGAGAGACAGAAGTAGCCATGGACCAGATATTATTTAAATCATTATTAGTTTTCAGTAGGTTGCAGGTAATTTGATTGAATTCACTGTGATTGAGGCCTCCAAAGTAAGTAAAAAGCATAGAAACAACCCTTTGAACTCCTTCATTATCATTCAGTAGAAGATACAGCGACAAAATAGATGATAACTGTCCTCTACTGAGTGCTTCGATAGACTGAAACTGCTCTAGTTCATCAAGCAATACTTGGGCTAATTGATAGTTACTGTGTCTAGTTGAATGAAACATTAGTGATTCTAACAGGTTGGGATTCCGTAAACAGGCTGATACTGGAAGGTCCTCGATTAACTCATCGACTAAGTATTTGTACTTTTTAGACTTTGAAAAGGAACGAATGGATCTGGCAAGAACTTCAAAAAACTCTCCCGAGAACGTAACTGGTGAAGTGTTTTGTTGTATTTCATGCAACTTTTTGGTATAGTATGTTTTTATTGTGCTCCAACCCAAATATACGGAAAAAAGATTATTATTTTTTAGGTTTGATGAAATGTATCGCAAAGAGTACTTTAGCAGAAAATTGTCTTGTTGTGTAGAAGATTTGAGTCTGTGATGTTGCGTGATTGACTTCACAAGGAAACTAAATACTTCGGATTTCACTCGCGTAGATCTGGCAGAATCGCTCAGTTGTGTTAGCTTCTCTAGTATTCTATTGAGCTGCGTGTCAGAGAAATAAAACCGCTTCAGGCTGAAAACTGGTGGGTTGTCCAACTCTTTCATCCAAGGAAGCTCATTGATTTTCAATGAGATTTTATCAACTATGGAATTATGCAGAGAAGCTGCCTTAATGACCTTCGATAAGTTATCCAAATCAAACTTTGGATTGTTAACCAATAAAGAGTTGACCAGCATATGCAGCCATATGTCATTCGCCAGTAGTTTGTCTACCAATGGGTTGTTATTTTGCAACAATCTCCTTACAGCCTTGAGAGCTGCTATATATATATCATAGGCAATTCTAGGCTTATTGAAGACAATACAGCTTGTGATTAAAATTTCGAATGCCTTGTAGGTATCTAACTGTTGCAAGTTAAAAAGCCTAGGAGACATAAATGATTCAATCTTTTTCAAAGACATTATTTTTTGGCATCTTAACTTGATATACATCATATCTGGCTCAGCATTCGTTATCATTTTGCCTAGTTGAATGAGCTGTTTTCGATTGAAAAAAGATCTTTCTTGCGAATAGAATCTTGATAGCATTGGATACTTTAGAGATCTCATTCGAACTCGGTGATGCACTAGACGCCATGTGCAATCACAAAGTCTCATGCTGATATGACCTTCCAGAGATGTTACTATTCGTTAGTTGGCTTTGATTATCTGAAAGTTTTATCGCGAGGGTTCGAATTAGACTCAGCTTTGGCGCGCTCAGAAACAGAAGATATACATACAACTTACTTACTCCAGTAGTTTTTCCTAGTCAACTGCTACAGGTATATGTTCTGGGGTAAAGCAAAGGAGACAACAGTTGCAAAGCCAACTACGTCAACGCCAAGCTCTTTATCATCTCCCATAAGTGCTGCCCCAATTGATCCTTCGTTGGTGAAACCTACCGATTTTTTCAAGTACGGTTTTCCTGGTCCAACCCATGATTTACAAACCAGATCAGAATTTGTTTCAGTATACAATCGTCAAACTCGAAATCCATACTATGTCGTAGAGCATTTGACGCCAGAATCTTTAGCTTGCCACAATGCTGATAGGAAAAATTCTTTCTTCAAAGAAGATGAGCAAATTCCAGGTATATTTAGGGCTAAACTAAAGGACTATTTTCGTTCTGGTTACGATAGAGGACATCAAGCACCAGCCGCAAATGCTAAATACTCTCAGAATGCAATGGATGAAACTTTTTATTTGACCAACATGTCACCTCAAGTTGGCGATGGTTTCAACAGAGATTATTGGGCCCATTTGGAATATTTCACCCGTACCCTAACTCAATATTTTCGATCAGTTCGCATTGTTACGGGTCCTCTCTTTTTGCCTAAGCAAGATCCCTTGGACGGTAAATGGAAGGTAACTTATGAAGTTATTGGAAACCCGCCGTCAGTGGCTGTGCCGACTCATTTCTTTAAACTGGTTGTAGCTGAGGAACCGAAGAATAGGAGAGGTACTGGCGATGTTGCATTGGCGGCTTTTGTTCTCCCAAACGAGCCCATACCAAATTCAATTAAACTTACAGATTTTGAAGTACCATTGGAAGCATTAGAGAGAGCTACAGGATTAGAGTTTATGAGAAAACTGGAACCTCAAAAACAGAAGCCGCTCTGTAAAGAGGTCAAATGCGAACTGACTATTAGAGAATTTAATAACATGAAGCAGTTATCCTTGCCACAGAAATAGCTCACATAAACTACCAGTGAATTACTTTCATACTTTTCATCCTTAGTACACCTTTTCCTTATAATTGCTAGAGATGGTAGATATTAGAGTTGACAGAAACTTCCCTTCGTGGGTTGGCGCTCAATCAACCAATTCAAGAAAACCAGTTTAAGCATTTCGCTATGGTTTCATTTGAGTTTATTACTTAATAAATAAAATTTCATGGCCAAAATCCCCAAAGAGCTAGCAAAGATATGCTCCATAAACTAGCAGACCACATAACCTCACTGCAACTAGGCTAGAGCCTCGGCCTTTAATCATAAAGCTAAGAGATTTAAGATAAAAGAGCAGTATTACCTGAATCCAATTCTTTTCTCCACAGATCGACATCTCACGTGATCGACATCTAATCTCTTCCCATTACATTCTAAGTTCGCTTCCTTTTCATTTCAATAAAGTAGTCACTTATGAGATACCAGAAGGTTCCTCAACCCGAAAACCCTTTCTCAGCTCTGGTAAAAGGTCAGACAATAGTGGAAATACCTCAAGTGGAATTAGAGAGCGGAGAAACATTACGCCATGTACCAGTAGCTTTTAAAACCTGGGGGAAGCTTAATGAGAGTGGCACTAATTGCATGGTGATCTGCCATGCTTTAACTGGTTCCAGTGATGTGGTTGATTGGTGGGGACCGTTATTAGGAAAGGGTAAAGCATTTGATCCTACCAAATTTTTTATTGTATGTTTGAACTCTTTAGGTAGCCCTTATGGGTCCTGTTCTCCTGTTACCAGAGATCCGGCAGTTAATGAGCTATATGGACCTGAATTCCCTCTGGTATCAGTCAGGGATGACGTAAATATACACAGAATGATTTTGAATGATCTTGGTGTCAGGGAGATTGCAATAGTGATAGGTGGATCCATGGGAGGAATGCATGCTTTGGAATGGTGTTATTTTGGTTCGTCTTATGTTCGCAATTGTGTCGTTTTGGCCACCAGTGCTAAACACAGTGCTTGGTGTATATCTTGGGGAGAAGCTCAACGACAAAGTATATACAGTGATCCCAAGTATGATGATGGTTACTACCCGTTGGAAGATCCACCCATTCAAGGATTAGGAGCTGCTAGAATGAGCGCTTTGCTAACCTATCGATCTCGCAACTCTTTCGAAGAACGCTTTGGACGTGGAGTGCCAACACAGATTATGAGAGAAAAGTCTCTTGGAACTTCTGTTACCGTTGATGTCAAAGAGTCACATGCTATTAGCGAAGATAACTGTGCCGTGCATAACGATGGGCATCACTCATACTCTTCATCTACAAAGATTAGATCACGATCTTCTTCTTCAAGCAATTTCAACCTTTTAGGTGTGAAAGATAACACAAATACAATCATTAATCAATATGGTATTGGCCAACGCACTCGCCGTCGCCCTCAACACTACTTCTCTGCTCAAAGTTATTTAAGATATCAGGCATCCAAGTTTACTCAAAGGTTTGACGCCAACTGTTATATTTCGATTACCAGGAAGCTGGATACACATGATGTAGGAAGAAACAGACCTGAATTTCATAATTCTACCATAGAGGCCCTTCAATCCTTGCAACAGAATTTTCTTGTGGTAGGTATAGAGTCTGATGCTTTGTTCACATATTCAGAACAAGTTTTCATAGCAAAACATGTCAAAAATTCCAGACTGTGCAAAATTGATTCCCCGGAGGGGCATGATGCATTCCTGCTAGAGTTTGAAGCAATTAATAAGCTGATCTTAGAATTTGAAACCGAACATCTTCCTGAACTGTTGACACAAACATCAGATAATTCCTGGTCTGATTCTGAATTAGAAAATACTAAAGAGAGTGTTTTCGGAGAAGTTGAAGACCCGACGTCGTGGTAATGTACAAAGACAAAAGTTTAGACATCCTGTTGTTTTTTTTTAGATAAGTAATTATAAAGACCATGTATAGAAAATTAACATTGACAAAGTCTTAATTATCGTTTGACAAGCCTCAACCTATCTACGACTTCCTGTCGCACTTCAATTATATTCCGTCGTTCTGAAGGTAGAAAAAGTGCAACAATGTAAAAGTTTGTAACAGCAAGCACAGTTATTAAGGTTGTCGTGAAAAGAAACAGAACGCTTGACCACGGGGCTATGAAGGCAACCAAAGTTATGCAAACATGCAATCCAATAACGGCTACGATGGAAATAAAGACATGAAAACATCTCCATTTCATCTGACGTCGCCAGGTTTTTTGATAAGCATCTAAGACAGAGATGATATCACGATATAATTCTGATTCATCTCCAATAGAAGAAGGGGACAATCGAGTAGGTTTAGTTAAAGCGTCCACTTTGATTATTTCAAGCGTTGTTGCGTATGCAAAATGATCTGAATAAGATCCAACGTTAGGAATTTGGGTTGTGAATACAACCTTAGCAGATATGGGCTTAATACGATCTGCATTCACCAAAGCATAATCAAGCCTTGAAGCACTCTCAGGGGAGCATTTCAGTCTCCAAGTATTAAGCAAGGAGTCGCAAGTAGTGCCGGCAATAACAACTTGTTCTTTTGGCGAGAGCTTTGCTACCTCTTTTGGATCTATGATGCCATGAACCAACTCCCAAGAATCTGCTAGTAACCCTATTTGCTGAAAAATACGGTATGGGATAGTTCCTGGTCGTGAATTCAAGTCACCAACTACGACAACAGCATAGCCACTGGCATATAATTCTTCGGCAAGATGAGCAAAATCCCATGCTTGGCATGTTCGATGACACAAGTAGCTAGCGTCACCTTCTAGGGCATACGGAGCATGCATATGAGAATTTAGCAAAGCAATGGGCCTGTCACCCTCTCTCAAGGGAGCCAATTTGATTACGCCAACACTTTTACCGACGTACCAATCGCCTCTAAAAAATGCGGATGGTCTTCCATTAATCGGAAACCTGTACAAAAATGTCGACTCTATGGGAATACGAGATAAAACACACAAACCTGGACCAGATATTATACCAGCATAGAATCTGCGGGAATATGCGTACCTCTTGCTACACTTTGCCTTAAAATATTCCCAGTCTTCTTCACACCAAACTTCTTGTAGAGCAACAATGTCATAATCGGCTTTTGTATTAGCTAGTTCTTCAGCAATTGCCCTTAATCTCTTTCGTCGGTGATGTGATACATATTTCAGCCCCCAAGTATTGAACGTTAGGAGTTTGAAGGACCCCATCAAATTTGTGATGAAGATATACACAGGACAAAAAGAACCTGAATGGTAGTTATACTAAAAAAAAGGAAGCGCGCAAAGATTAGAAAAAAGAAGCTAGAGGGGAACAGACTCCAGGTTAGATTTCATCCCACATCTAACAATTAATTTAAACTCGGTTAGATTCCTATATCGGCATCAGATTTAAAGTTGAAAAGTAGAACAAAGTATACTATTTGATTTCAACCAACTAACCTAACCTGCTGGTCCATACAAAAACGAAAACAAAACATAAGGACGCGAACAGACTCAAAATCGCTTTTCGTAAACGAAACAAACATTCACGTATTTGATCACAAATTCTTTAAGCTCCCGATAATTATAACTTGACTCTGAGGAAATTCAAACTTCATGTATCGTCAATGTCCTCCGATCCATTTTTAGATTTTTCTTCTATGAAGAGCAAGCTGAGTAAGTTTCAGGATGATTTTGGATCTTCATCACAGCAATTGCATAATCAACTTTTAAATGCAAGGCATGATTTTCAAGAATATATAACGCAATTAAGGTCTGAGTGTTCAAAAATAGAGTCAGAGATAGATTCTCTCAAAGAACGCGAGGAAGAAATTGAAATTTCCAAGGAAAAAGAAGTGACGAGTTTTGAAGATTCTAAGATTAAGTACAAGGAGCTCCAACTGAAAGAGGAGAACTTGATACTACATAAAAAAGCACTTAAAGAAGAGATCTCCGCATTGCAAGACCAGGTTGACACCAAGCAAAAACAAGTGCATTTACATAGACAACAGATAGTCCAGAACAGTGGGCTTAATATGCAAGAAATGCTGAAGTTTGAAAAATACCTGGGGTTAAGCATTGAGAGCATCGCTGACGATGTTCTAAAATTCTATTTTGTGAACATTGATCCTAAGGATTACCAGAAAGAAGTCACGTTCGTATTGGAAATTGGGGATTATTATGCTATCAAAGATTCCTGGCCGTCATTAGAGTCTTGCAAGGTTAAAGAAATCGAAGATGTTTTCAATCGCCGAAAAGATTTAAAAAATTTCTTAAAAGATATGAGAAATGCCTTAAGAGATCAACTGATTGGGTCTTAATCTCGATCGCACTGCTTATCCCAATAGTTACCTTAAAATTTTCTGAAGAGAATGTCCTGATATAGCCTTAGTATGATACCGGGGGAGGTGATGATGGTGTAGGTATTGGGACTGTATTAGTGTAAACTATGTTGTTTGGACTTTCCTTTTGTTCACCAAGGTACTCTGTCAAATCAACTTTTTGCCTATGTCTTTTCTTACGGGCATGGTAGGGGGTAGGGGTCAAATGGCTTGAAACAGTTGGTATGAGAGAGTCGAGCTGCGTTTTTGAAGAAACATTTGATATTGAGGGAGGCAGCGGAATACTTTCTTGTTTATTGAATCCCCCTATGTCGAACAGTTCTCCTGTTGTATTGTTACGATCTTCTGGAACTTCATGAAAACTTGCGTCTGTGATTGTGGGTGAACTCTCAGAAGGATCAATTTTTTTGCAAGAGTTGTGAGTTTTTTGCTCAATTGGTTGGCTATATTCCTTTCTTTCAGTATCTTTACCATCCCCAATAAAAGCGGTTTTGATTGATTTGGTATCCGTGCGCAGTTTGGCATTTTCAGGATCAACGTCTGGTATTCGATGTAGAAATCCATATCCCACATCACAACCTAACAATCCAATACCACCCCAATTGCGATTAGGATAAATAGTGACAGGCCTTACCACATTGTGAGTATGGTTGTAAACATAGAGAACAAGGGACGCACTTTCGCGTTTACTGTTGTAAACAGTGTGAAGAATTTGTCCCAAAAGGTCTTCTCCTCCCATAGCTAGAAGCCCGTCTTGGGCACCTATGATGTAATCACTACCAGGTAGTAAATTGGCGGAATGACCTGGACTATTAGGCAAGGTTTGTAGCACATGCCAAACATACGTTGCGGTTTCTAGTGAAGTCATTTGAACACTAATCCCTAGTTTTTTATATTTGGATAGCTTAAGAACATTAGGAGTTCCATCCAATCTGATTTCATCAAGACCATCTGTCTCTACACTGGAGAACTTTGTTGAGGGAACAGATATATTTCGAATGGTACCACCCTTGGCGCTCCAAACTGCAAATACTAGATCCCTTTCATTGTCAATATTTGTGACTACCATTTCTACAAATTTTGAAAAGTCCTTACCAACTAATTGCGTGACATCGAACCCATTTACTGACAGAATATAATCAAACCATGATTCCAGTCCCATTTGGTATCCAATGCTTTCCTTATCGACATTTACTATGCGCAGACCTTCATGTATATTTCCGGCAGAACTGAAGTATTGATCTGCAGCTAGTGATGAAGTGAATAGTCGTTTTGCAAGACTGAACATGGTGACTTTAGCTCTAGAAGACAGAAAAAGACGTTCAAAAGCGAGTTAATATATTCTCTTACCTACGCGAATTAGTGTAAAAATGAACCAAGTCCTTCACAGCATTTTACAAAACCTTCGCTTTGCTCTTTGACGTAAATAGGTTGTTACCATGGGAAATCAAGATGATCTGAGTGATGTCATTAACTTATTTAACGACGCAGCATCCGTCGATACCGAACTGTATCAACAAAAGAGAGAACGTAAAGCTGACGAGATTGCGCACACATCTCTAAGTAAATTTCCTAAGGAGATGTCTTGTGTTACTGCGATGGATGAACTTTTTCAGTGTTTCTCGTTGGGAGGACAAATAAGAAACTTCTATCGGTACGGGGATTTTACAATGTGTGAAAAACAGAGCTCAAAGCTGAAATTTTGTCTCACGATGACTGGGAAGACCAGTGAAGAGAAAGAAAAACTGATTCAACGCTTCTACCGTGATCGGTTGGTAGATGATAAAAGACGTGGAAGTAGTGAAGATATTTGGGACCAGAGGTGAATCGTTGATCGTGATTTTTTTAATATAAAAGATCTCTTTATTCTCTTGCTACTCTTTTAAGGTGGATTAGTCATAACTACAATCCAACTTCAAAGGGGTTTTGAAACTATCTAGAGGGGAGTAACTCAGGAGGTTCATTCATTACTAAATAATATACGTCAACATAATGATACGTAACTGAACTCAATCAGCTATAAACACCAGATGTGAGTCAATGCAAATCTCAGCCATCTTCAGGACTGAGATAACGAGTTATTAAAGTTCTTCTTGAATTCATCACAACTACAAATTTTAAGTTGTTGAACATTGGATTCTCCGACGGTCGATCACTAAGTGAAGTGATTAGCTATGGCAAAAGTGCTGTCAATTTGTCTTACTAGCTACTTTGCAAACATTTTTAGACATTTTCTGATGCTTGGACAAGCTATTCTTCGATGACTCATAAATTGAAGAACGGCAAAAACTGGACTAAGGGGACCAATTTTCCAATTAAAACAAAAAAAAAAAATAGAAAAAGAACACTTTGATGTTCGTAAGGAACATACTTGGTCAGACTGCAAAGCCTGCAATAAGCTATTCTTCTGCGGTGAATCAATAACATCACTTTGCAAGCATAGAGATTTCAGTTTACTACATCAACAAATCATCGACTAGAATCATTAGCTAGCTGAAATTTCCAAGATGCTTCTTGGATATTTATGACCCTAAGTACCATTAGCTTGGGTTTGAAGCTCCTTATTGAAATAGCAAAGGCGTCAACAACACTGTGCTGGATTTCTCTTAACCGTGAGTAAGAATTGAAATCTTTGCAAGTCAGAAAACATCGGATAGGAGAGAATTATTGCTTTTATTGACAGCACTTGAATCTGGAAAATTAACACTCATAGATATTGGATGTTTATAAAGCTGCGGTTATGATTCGTGTGAAATTTTCCATTCCTCTACACTTATGCTTCAGCTAACAAACCCGACTCCTCTTCTAATTGGAGTCTTGTTATAAACGAAAGACAAATTAGAGTGGCCTAGGAGCACTAGATGAATGGTTGCCTACTTCTCTCAAACGCTGTGGAACTAAAAATTTCGCAACTAAATATGATAATTGAAGAACGAGAATAAAAACATTGTATGAAGTCTCATGCTATCCTGTGGCAGTGGTCGGAAACCACCAACTTGGAGCGTACCAACTAGCCTTGTTCATAATATGAAGCACGAAGCTACTTTTGATATAGTTCCAGAACCAGGACCAATCTCAGCGTCAACCACATTGTTGCCAATCTTTTTCTCGACATGCGCCAACTGTGGGTGACAACAAAGAGCCGAGAAACAGAGATGATTGTTTGCTCTTCAATAAATATTGATATAAAAACACATTTCTGTTGATAAAAATTTACTAAAGATCAAAGAATACAATTTTGACTGCAATTGTGAACCCCAGATGTAACAAAATGACAATAGAGATTAAAATGAAAATAGTTCGCTGGTCCTCAATTAGGGCAATTTCTTTCAAGTATTGATAGCACTTAGTTGTTAAGTTTAGACCACTAATGATGCCACCTAAGAAAACGGCAAACCACTCTAGAATCATACCTAACTCAGGATGACCTGAAAAGGCTGCTCTAAAAACAGCAAGGAGCGAAGCGGGTCCCCAAATTGTATTAGCATAACCGTATATTGTTAGTAATCGACTATAGCAAATACTTTGTGAGCTCTTGTACCCAAAATGTATCACAAGTACCAGCATTAATGGCACAAGCAGGATATAACCATATAGCAAATTAATAGCTCTCCACAATAGACCAGCATAGTCGGTGTTATCTCTGTGCGTCATAGATACATTTAATATGTCTAATAAAGTTTTGCTAAAATAAAAGCAGAAAACGATTGTGGCAGTTATCCATACCGGTCCATATAATTCTCCGATACTATCCATTGTATCTGAGAGCTTTCCAATAGGATTCAACGCAGCAGCACACTGAGACAAAAATTCGTTTGTAGTCAACCGAAAATATTTGCGGCAAACATATAAGCCAAATGAGTTTGACGAGCCATTATCTACTGGAGATTGAGCAATATGTTGCTGCCCTGTCATCTTGTACAACTAACTGAGTTCGACAGAGAATCAAGAAGAATCCAGTTTCGCGTTTTTACCGATTTTGCCAGACACTGAAAGCCTATCTATCTGTACGTATTGGTAGGTGTTTTCAACTTGCCCCTTTTCAAAGATGGCAACCAGTTACTGGCTCCGCCGTAGACTTCACTCTAGCATGGTAGCGAATCAGATTCTTTCTCTAAATGCAATAAAAGAGGTGACGCAAAATTTGGAGAAGCATCGTTTTTGCTCTATAACCCGAAGACAATTATTCAGTGGTGGAGAATGGGAAGATGTTAGGCGTGTCAGGGAGCCTGATTCAATGCCGTTTGATGAAAACGACGAAGAAATACTATTAGAGATGACAGAAGGAATTGACCAGGCAATTGGAAGTTACTCAAACAAGCCATCCAAGATAGCCTCGAGTGAGAATAGTTCTTTTGATCTAATTCAAACTACCATCATCATTCACTACACAAGTATAATGATTGGATTCCAAACGTTTCAATTTGAAATTCCTATTTTAAGATCAGATGTACTAACATCTCCAGATGGCCAAGGTGATGTGTTGGTTATCTGCCTGAAAAATCTTCAACTGCTCTTAGTCAAAGTGCTTTTACAACTAGATGGCAAATTCAAGTTGAATATACTTACTAGAATATACCTGGAAAACCCTGAAGTAGTGCAAAATTCCAACAAGTTAGAATCACTAGGTCATCATATAGCATGCCACTCTAATGGCAAAGTGATTGCTATCACCAGCATGATCAATAAAGTTAGGTTCTTAAACTTGTATCCCTCTCCCCGGTCAGTTAATTGTTTCATCGAGGGACCGATTTTACATCAATGCTTTCTTGAACCTTTTACCTCTGAAAAATTGTCGACACATGTAGTATATTTTATTCTATCACAAAACGCTGACAGAATTCTAACCATTGCATTATTGGAGTTTGACCTCCTGAGTTCGACGGACAATTTTATACGCCATAGCCCATTATTACTTCCACGAGATTTCCCGCTCCCAAAGTTTGTTGTACCGATGAAGCGAACACATGGTGTATTATTATGTGCAGAAGGACTTATTTGTTTCAAAGGTATTAATTCCATATTAAGCCAAACGGGATTAGACGACGTCACACTTCGTTTAGCTCTATTTAATCCTATTAGCTACTATGTTCTGGACAGTTTGATGCCTACAAAGAATTCACAGAAAGACTCATTGGATCAAGTGATAGTAAACGATGCCTTGGGAAACCTTTGGTTAATTGAGTCATATCAGCAAAATAAGCATACTTGGAATTTGGAGTGTGATAAAGTTTGTGCATTCCTTCCGATGTCATCGTTCATACTACGACCCGTAAGGTCCTCATGTTTTTCAATCTTCTTTACTAGAGATTTTGGTGATATATCAGAAGGTCTTCTTGATTTGAATTCAAACAATATTTACACAATAACCGAGCTACAAACGAAGGCGTTCAACACAATCCCTCTTGTCGACTACCAGCTCATTCCGTCTCCAAAGGGAGTACTGGACCGGTCCTCGTCTTCTCAGCAACTATGGTGTATTGGAGGAATCGCTAGTTTGGGAAATCACCCCGCCATTTGGAATATTCACAAAGGTATTTCTGCAAGAATAATTTATCCTTCAATACCATTCAAATTTGCGGACAAATTATACCACTATGGTACAATGGATGGTGCAACCTACTTTGTTATCAGCTTTCCAAAGCACTCACAATTGCATTGTTTGAATATCAACTTCACTCTAGCTTTGGTAGAAGATTTTGCGATTGACAGTAGAACAATTTTGTTTGAGCGTATTGGAAGTGATTGCGACTATATCCTAGTTACCGAGAGTTTTCTAAGAATCGGAAACTTACTGGATTTGGATTCGTCTTTACAGGTTGACTTACCCCAGGAAACCCTCTTAGCTAGTTTTCAAGATGGGTATCTAGTTTTGTCAAGTTCAACAAGATCAGAGACCAACTTGATGGTTTACAAAATAAACTTAGAAGACCATAAGTTAAAGTCTACAGAGGAAATTTTGAGACCAGTTCCGCTCCATATTCTGCAGGATATGGAGCCATCAATTTTGAAACTATTTCCCTACTTGAATGAAATCTTTTTGCTGGTGGGTACCTTTGACAATACGTTGTGTCTGTACAAACTGAAAGATGAGCAGTTCCAAATAGTAGGGACTGTGGCATTAGATATTGTTGATGGCTTTCAAGTACCCCATGACTGTATTATGATTCATGACGATTCTGATCCAGCATTTCTGATTACCTCTAAAAATGGATACTATCTTATTTGTTCATTACAGGTTGCACTATCATCAGTGACCTTGAAAGTTTTCCGCTCTGTGCGAATAGGTGATACATATGTTGACATATCTTGTACTGAAGAGAGATCATACTATTTGACTTGCCGGATCATATGGAAGCTGAATCTTTCCCAATCTATGTACCCAGAAAAGCTATTCATAGGCGAGAAGACGGACAAGGGTATTTATTTTACGATGCCACTCCCAAAGAGAGGTTATAAAGCTTGTGACAGCTTGTTGGTTGTTAGAAATGATAAATTAGTGTTTCTAGAAGTGGATACACATTCAAGCAGTATCATATCCAAATTCAAACTTCGCAATCTTCCCTTGAAAATGGCATATATCGAACACCTGTATTCTTTCGTAATTATCTCAACAGACCTATCCCAGAAGTTATCGATATTCAATGTTAAAAGCCGAAAAGAACTTCCAATGATTATTACTGCAGGTATTTTTGAGTTGGAAGAAACACCGTCTTGTTTATGCAAATGGGAGTTTGCTAGGGAATCAAGAAAACACGTTCATTTAATCGTGGGAACAAAAAATGGTACACGTGGGTCGATGAAGCTACTAGCCGTTTCTCAAACCAGTGACGGATCAACCAAGGTAACTGAAACTTACTCATGGAACGCACCAAGTCAGATTCTGAGTGTGCTAACATTGGAAGACTCTTCTATTCTGTTTTCATCTGGGAAAACTCTCTATTTCACGTACTATGATGAATCTAAACGAAAACTTTCAGCACCAAACTTAGTGTACTCTGGAAATTCCAATATTATTACATTAAACAAAAAAGACGACATAGTTATTGCAACGACCTTCACTAACTCATTCAAGATATTTTATTATAATTCAAGTACCCGGTCTTTCATTCAAGGCCCATGTGACAAAATGTCTCAGAATTTAATTGGGAGATGTTTGTACACTCGAAATTTAGGATCAAATATTAATGGAATTAAAACTACATCTAGCAGTGAACAGGACATAAATGATGATGGATCTGTCATAGTGAGCGATAAGATCAACTGCAAGTTACTTGAAGTGCTCAAAAATGCATCTTTAGATACTAATGATAGTCGTCTTTTTGAGGATTCACTTCCTATAGTGGCAAGGCTGTCCCCAAGTTCTTTACGCTCTATGTGGCGTGAACCATCGCAGGCGCAAAATTTGCAACAGTTCGTAGCTGGTGGAGTTAATGGTGAATTCTACGTTTATGAAAGGGTAGACATGGCCCATTTCAGTTATTTGACGAGTCACCTGAATTATCGTAAACAAACCACACTGGAAAAATATTCGGCAGATCTGATAAATTGTCCTTTTGAGGTTTCTTTGCCATCACTATTCGAAAGCAAAGAAACCAATGTTATTAATGGGGACCTTTTAAGTAGACAAGATCCATTTATAGATGATGTTTTAAGTCGGTACACTCTATAAAATACCATCATGTAGTTTCTTGATCGTTCTTAATCTTTTCCAATAGATTATTTATTCTAGGACCCATCATAGGTTGTCCGGTGCGGGTTTTTTTTGAAAACCGCTCCTTACGGGATTCTCTGCGCAATTTCTTCTGTTTTATTTGGTCAAGTTGAAGTTTAGTTTGCTCAATTTTCTGTAATCTCTTTTGCTCTTTTCTTTCTTTAGCAATCTGGAGTCTTTCTTGATAAGATGTTCGATCAGAATGCTTTGCATTAAAACTGCTTGAACCTTCTCCAGGTTCATACCTGTTCTCTTGCTTTATATCAGCATGTGGGACATTCATCGTCACTTCATTACTGGTAATTCCTAATCTTCCGATCTGTTCTTCTTCCTGTTGCAAAATTTTGAAGTATTTCTTTCGTAAACGTGCTCTATGAACCAGTGACCGTTTGATATCCTCTGATTTTTTTTTCCTCAAATCTCTCCAGTCTGAGCTTTTTGCTCTTCCACTCATTTCGACAGACTTGGTGCTATTGAATATGGAGTACAATAGATGGTAAAATTACTTTCACCTTGAACAATAAGAATTCGCGCCGCCATTGCCTTGAATCTTTTTCATTTTCACTCCTACTATTTCTACAATACTCATCTTGTAATCGACCAATACTCAGGCATTGTATAACAATCTTGTGGTTTCCCGGGATAACACTCTTTTATCGCAGGTGTCTTGTGCCCATATCACAATGATTTTCCGACAGATAAGGAGACAAAACCCCCGGCTTGAAGCATCCTTTTATGTAAGGACAATTTATAGGGCAAGGCTTGAGTGGAACATTCCTAAAGTCTCCATTAAACGTTCTTTTCAAATTTGGAATATTTTGAAAAAAAATGAGTGCAATGTTGATCATGATTTAGCCTCGTATCCTAACTCGATTATACCCAGGAAGTCACTCTCTACTCAAGAGAAAGCTCTGCTGACACAATTTATGGCTATTATGGATATGCGATCAGATGATAAAATCAATAGAGCAGAACACAAGCAACAGATATTAGAGGAGTTGTACAACCTGGTGCAATCAAGCTCCCAATACTCCAGCAAATATGCGAATCTAATTAAAAATTACAGCGCCTCTGTTGCCAGAATCTTTTATCGCAATGCACAGTATGAAAAATGCTATCAATGTTTAAGACTGAACAGGAACAATAACTTAAATCCAGCAATATATGCAGGTACACTTCTAATGCTCGGGAAAGAGCTAGAGTTTGAGTTGTTTATCTCTAGCAAGAATTCCGTCAAACAGTGGTCTAGTGGCCAAGCTGGTCAGCTAATTGGAACCGTGATTCAATTCTACTCTAAGGACAAACGCAATTGGGGACAATCTTTGAGGTATTGGGCATTGATATGTTATCGCATGTATGGTCATCTTGAGCTACTCGACAAACGTGTTTACAGACAAAGTTTGATGGCTCTTGACACTATATTAGATGGCTATTTTCTAAGTTGCAGGGTCACAGCAAACGTTCAAAAAAGAACCAAATACATCAAACTAGATGAAAGCAAGCTTTCCAGCTTAGTTCGTGATCTTGATTCAGTTATTTTTTCTCAGTTACTAACGACATTAATGAAGCACTGCGTTTACAATGGGGATAGGCCCAAAAGACTGGAGTTTGCCTTGAAACTCTGGCGATTCAAAAAAGATGAAAGATTGCATCTAGTTCCACAAGATTTAACGTCTAGCATGAGAGCGTTAGTTGAGCTCAGTCAATTCGAAGCCGCAATTCGACTCTATGATTCACATCCAGAACTACATGAAGATAGCCAATTTGACAGTCTTTTAAGATGTCATGGCTCTCTGAACAGATGGAATCAAATGCAACAGCAGTTTGAAGATCTTTTTGGTAAAGGAGAATTGCCTAGCATTTATCATTACGGGATTGTCATGAATGCCCTTGGAAATCGTGGTGAAATAAAAGCTGTTGAGATGCTATATGAGCAGCTCTTGACCAGAGGTATGATTCCAAACGCTCATATACTAGCAGCTTTAATGAAATGCAAAATCAATTATGGTGATTTTGATGGAGCAATTCAGATTTTTAACGAAACTTTTGAGCACTTTAATATTCAGAAAAGTGGCTACATTTATTGGTTAGCCTTTCAAGCTTATAAAGGTCTCGGTAACATACATGAGCCATTTGCAATTGTTAAGCAACTTGCTAGATCAGATAGTATACAAGACCTTTCTCACAAAGATTTCCTTCCCTTAATGGGAATATGCAGAAAACTAGGTGATCATTTGAACGCTTCTTTTCTGTATTTTCGATTCTTACCCTCAATTGGGATACAGCCCGATCTCAAAATGACTATACAGTTTATTGAAACTTGTCTAAAAGCACGAAAATTAGGATTAGCTGATTTTCTGATCAAGAAGATTTCGAAGGATGTTCATAGTAGTGATCGTTTTTCAGCTAACTTTCATAATTGCGTCATAAACTTTTATTTGACAACTAAAAATTACCAGAGAGCTATAATACACTTCAATGAAAATATGATCCAGAGTACAAAAATTAGGCCTAATGCTAGAACGTTTGGCCTGCTGATTGAAATTTTGGTGTTAGCAAAGCGATTCAAGCAAGTTAGTGAGCTGTTTGCAACAATGCGGAAATGGGTACAGCCGTCCGAATATCACTATGTTATAGCAATGAGGTCCGCTTTGAAACTTGGAAATGGGAAACTTGCTTTGAACTATTACAATCAAATGCTTTCAAAACAAATTTCGCCTAGTCTTTCTTCCTATGTTTATCTAATCCGTGCGCTTACGAGTGACAGTCCAGATAACAGACATACAACCATCAACTCGAAAACGCAACCAGTCATTACAAATATATTAGATGATTTAATTGAACAAAAGAAGAAAGAGACTTTGGCGCAACCTGTCAAGTCTCTGCCCATAGAGCTGGTGGTGCCTTTTATCAAAAAGTTGGCCTCTGTGGAAAGAACAGATGAGGCAAAAAAATTGGCTGAAAAGTTCATGAAGATACTACCCTCTGATAGCATTTCCAGCTATTTATTTTTAGAAAGTCTGCTAGCAATATACACGGAGGAGGCCAACTGGCAAATTTTTGAGCTAATTTTTGATTTGTATGTCAAAAGCTTAATGAAACAGTTGAATCGCCCCATTGACAAGGATTCTAAGTTGTCAGAGCACGCAACTTATCTGGTAGCGAATAGATTGTCTACTGTGTGGGGTTTTAAATTGAGGCATATGATACAAGTTAAGAACTACAAATCTATTATTCCTCTTCTACGTCATTTGGAGTCAGTAGGCTTCAAGCTTTCTAACCATGCTATGAATGAAACAGCTAGATCCCTTTTGATACATCACACCACTCTCGAAGATGCATTAGAGTTCATCGAACGTCGTTTAATCAAGGGCTACCTTTTCCTGAAATCTAAAAGAAAGATGGTAAGAGAGAAACAACCTGAGTTGGACAGATCAGCTCTGCAAGTTATGTTGCGTCTTAGACCACAGACTTCCTATTATTTGAGTGGAGCAACATACTTTCAAACACTGCGTGCAGTAGAGAAATACATCTCCCAACGTGTTCAAGGCAAAGAGAGAGCTCAGGTAATGATGAAGTTTAAACAGTTATATCCCATGACCATGGGCCGGTACGATGATAATGTACCACAACTCGATGAATGGGAACGGATAACGCAGGAGACCAAGATTCTTGATTTTAATATAAAGAAGAAAAACTCTGCTGTTAGGCCAGAACGATTAGTGCCACATGTGTTGCTGCCTAAGGAAGGACCTAAGGAAGGTTACTTTAAATGAGGAAAATCCTGTTTCACACCTGTACATATAGAGAATAGTCGTAATTGCAAGCGCTAAACAAGAAAGAATTTTAACGCCGCTTATGTAGTGGGGTAGGTGACCTCAATTTCTCCCCTACTTTCTCCAAATAACAGTAACCCAACGTAAGGCTGTAAGTTCCATTTTAACTTTATAGAGGCATTGCGACTTTGAAAGGAATCCGACACGTCCCAAACGGAGTACTTTCCTCTCTGATTATTCAGTTGCAATCTTGCGTATTTTTTTTCGGTGATTATGTGATCCCAGTAGGTCACCTTGGCACCATCACTGGCAACAGAAGTTGGATACTCTGCCACTAACTGCACGAATAATTGTTTGGTGTTCCAGTTGAATAGCGAAGACAGGTCGGCATCAACGTCAAATACAACCTTAGAATTTTCTTTAGGCTTACCACCAATAGCACCAAACGATCTACTATATTTTATGTTCGTTGATAGTACAACATTACTCACTTGGGCCGGAATAATCAAGTTCTTGTAAAAGGATAAACTAATCATTGAGACTGCAGTTGTCAAAATGCATAGAGCAATGGATACCGTTAGATAAAAATTGCTTAAATTCTGCGTTCGCTGTATAATGTTGAACATCGTCTAGCTAATATGAACCGATACTTTACTAAACGTAGGTAGTATGTAGTAGATTATTCAATGTTAGAGACACTGTCTGGATCATCACCTAAAATATAGGTTGCCACACGACCATCATTATAACCAACAAATACGTACCATTGTGCTAATACACGCTTCTCCGACCTACGCAGGATCATTTTGCTTTGACCATCTCTTCTCTTTAATGAGGCATCATTCAATCCACTTTGAGTTCTAGAAAGTTTGATAATTCTGCCCTTCATATCGGGCGGGTCAATTGGTTGGTGATCTGAGCTACCTTTGAGGTTAGGAAAAACATTTGGGGAAACTCTTTTTAATTTCGTCCAGGGTATAAAAACAGCGCCCAGGGCGTTCGTGGTAGATTGCAAATTCTCAGCATACCTATAAATCCTAGAGAAGCCATCCCAAGTGGTCAGAGCAACGAGACAAATGTTGTTCTTAATAATCACATCTAGATTAGAAATACCTTTGTGATTGATCTTAAAACTCGCCACAGTGTGCCCAGTATTCAGGTCAATAACAACAATTCTATCACTTACAGAGCAAGTGAAACATCTGTCTAAATTTGTAGCTATTCCCAAAATGGGGTACTTGAGATGAGATTCATTTATCCATGCAATCTTAATATCTCCTTCGCTTAGCTGGATGCAAATAACATGCCCACTTTCGTAACCTACAACTAACCGAAAGTCGCCCGACCAGATCATTTTCATGATAGCTCCAAATTTTCGGGTATTGTCAATTTTGATTGAGTGATGTTTTTGCTGTGAAAGTTCCCATGTATTTATATTCGAATGCAAGCGAACCAACCTCTGACCATTTACGATATAGATATCAAAATTTTCTGATGCTAGAGATGCTGGAGTTGCAATCATTTCAGCTTTAGCAGCAACATTGCAAAAATTCATAGCATTGACCGGAATTTCATATACGTCTGGATTTTGAGCACTGTCTGGAGTTTTATGAAGTACTTTACATAGGTTCCACTCCATGCTACTGAAGCTAATCACCTTGAACAAGTCCCAAATACGCAAACAATTATCTCTTCCATGAGTCAATAGTTTACCAAATGACCTTTGATTCAATTGAGGAACATTTTCTTCCCATCGTATACCCATCTGTTGTACTGTTACTATTGTCGACTCGTGGGCTTTCCACATTCCTAGTGGGCGCTTGGATCCTAAATCCCACCATACGACCCATCCATCTTCATCAGCTGATACTAATGATGCTTGAAGGACAAACTCTCCATTAGCAATAAAAGGGGATGGCAAATAAAAGGGTTCCAACGAACAAACCGGTGATTTATGGAGTCTTAGTATTGCATCTGTTTTAATAGCGTGTAAATTATGTGTTTGCATAGCAATCATTTCATTATGTTCGATTCTTACAGCCCATACATATGTAACAATCCTCACGCAAAAACTCTCAGTTCGCTGGAAGTCGATGTCTCAGATCGAAACATACAGAACGCAAAATATAAAACAAAGTAAACCAGTACTGCCAACTATTAACGTCAAAGGCAATGCTGAAAAGGTCGGAAGCATTATGCGGACTGACCAATACAGAAAACTACCTATGGATAATGTCAAATGTCTGTACGACTGTATCTTAAGCGCCTGATAATATATCATGGGCGTCACTAAAGTTGACATAGCGGTTCGGAACATCCAAATTGATAATGGAATTGAACTTTTCAATGGACTATTTTCCAAATGCTCTGGAAAAATGAAGAAGCACATTAAAAAGACATTGCAGAAGATTATGACAGCTCCTACGTAACTCAACGCTAACCTTGAGGTGGTGCGTATAAACAAAATAGGTAGCATCGAGAAGAGAGGTATTATGATTGATACTGTGATATTTAACAGCATAGCTTGAGCTGATGGTGGAGTAATGAAATATTCAAATAACTTAGGCGTTTGGCAAATTGTGATACCAGTATTTGATATCGAAGCCCACGATAAAAGAACAGCGGTTTTAAAATCGCCCTTTGTATTGCCCTTTGAATTGACACATCCTTCATTCTTAGAAATTTTGAAACTTGATTTCGATTCATCGTTCGGTGGCGGAAGACAACAACACCTTAATAATGCTGCTGCTATTGGAATAATAAAAGAAGCTAACGCAAGTGATTTCTTAGCAACTGGCAAATACAACAACAAATTGTGGCCAAGAAGATAGACACTTAGTAGTACTCCTTTTTTTTTCTGTGTAACGATATAAAGTGGCACCAACAATGACAAAATCCCTAGAGATGCTCCACCAAAAATATCAACAGCAACAACAATAATATAATACCCAGAAAACATGCACCAGATCACTAAGGCAATGAAGTAAGCACACAGGCAAATGATCATCATCGAACACACCCTGGGTACTGATGCTACTAGCTGCAATCGTAGTAGCAGTAACATTAAAAACCATAATAAATGAACTGTCAAAACCATACCAATAAACATAATTGACATACTGCTGCTGCTGCTGGTACTAGTCTGCTGGAAATGAATTTGAGCATACTCATAATCTGTTATTGATCCAATGCCCAAAATGAATCCACAACTAAAAACAATCACACTTGAAACAGAGAAAAGGAATGATGAATCATTGACGACCCTGCTCTTCATCTTCGTCGTGGTTGTTGTTGTTGTATAGATACCGTGTATATGTATACCACTTGGTGGTTGCGTGAAAGTATCTATTTTCTGCTTTGATTGTTTTTGAACAATGTTGTCCTACTCCTACTCACTCTCTCTCTAGCTTTACGTGTGTGTGTTTCTTTTCGTTCGTTAAAGAAAGAAAGTAAGTAAGTTAATGAAGTTAATGAAGAATAAATATTATTAGAGCATACATGTATAGATGCTTACTAGATTCTTCAGAAGATAAATGTTGCTTTGATGGCAGGAAGTAATTAAATGAAATGTTGTAGTTGTAGTAATTACTATCTATAACACTAGAAGACCGCCCAGATCGATATCGGGTTCTTCTTCTTCTTCTCCTCCTCTTCCTTTCTTGCTACTTTTCTAACAAACAAACCAAACACGTACAAACACGTACAACTGCTAGCGCCGTACGCTCAAATGTTACTAGTTAATTGGCAGCAACAGCGCCGCACACGCGCCGTTTTTTTTTTTTTTTTTTGTTGAGTGGGTGTCGTCGTGTCGTGTTTCAAAAATTCATACATACATTACTTTATTTTTATTCATTTTTTATTCATATAATACGAACTTTACTGCCCTCGGCCATTCGTTCAGTCGTACTCCTCCGACCGGTGAGATCGACTAAAAAAAAAACTATTATTTATTCATTTCCGACTTCTTCCTCCTCCTATTTATTTTTCCCCTTAAGCGCTGAAAATTACGATCAACCAATGACTCTAATAAATAGAGAGTCAAATGATGATAGCACATTGGAATGCGAAAGATCCCTTCCATTAAAGGGAGTAGTATTCCCCTTTTGGTATGGAGGTGCCGCTTCCATGTTTGCTTGTCTATTCACTCATCCTTTAGATCTTGCCAAGGTCAGATTACAAACAGCTAGCCAACCAGGACAGAATCTGGTAACAATCGCCATCCGTATCATAAGTTCAGAAGGCATATTTGGTGCCTATAGTGGACTCAGTGCATCCCTTTTACGACAAGCTACCTACTCTACCACTCGCTTTGGTATATATGAAGCTCTCAAGAATCAATTTACAACGGATAATAATCGTGATTTGAGTACAGCTACACTACTACCATGCTCAATGCTTGCTGGCGGTATAGGAGGTCTTGTGGGAAATCCATCTGATGTGGTCAACATACGAATGCAAAATGATTCCAGTCTACCCGAACACGCAAGACGAAACTATCGCAATGCTCTTCATGGATTAGCGAGAATGGCGAAAGAGGAGGGGTTTGGTTCCTGGTTTCGTGGATTGTTACCAAATCTTACTCGGGGTGTATTGATGACTGCTTCTCAAGTGGTTTCTTACGATGTAGCTAAGAAATTTCTAGTAAAACAGCTTTATTTTGATGAAACTACAAGAGCTACTCATTTTTCGGCATCTTTAATGGCAGGATTGGTTGCCACCACAGTATGTTCTCCTGCTGATGTAGTGAAAACTCGGATTATGAATTCGGCCGATAAGCATCAATCGATCATAACTGTGCTAAACACTGCAATAAAAAAGGAAGGCCCGGGTTTTCTTTTTCGTGGATGGTTTCCTTCCTTTATACGACTGGGTCCTCATACAATTTTGACTTTTGTAGCTTTGGAACAACTGAGAGCATGGCGGATTGCCATGTAGATCTCGAAAATTGGTGAGTCGATTGGCTTTCTAATAGGTATTTCATTCATAGATTGATAGATGCTCGCTAGACGATTGATGACTCCGGCTTAACAAACATGCATTAAATATTCGGTAATTAATGCTACAGAGGGACAGAAAGGCATTTCTGAATATATTTAAACGTTTTCGTCTGAAACGAATATGTCTTGTGTAATTATACCTGTCAGAGGGGAATGAAACTGTTGACTGTACACTCTTCTACTGATGGGTTTCAAAATCTTGAGATTAACGGCTCTTCTTTTACGCTTTGAATTCAATGGAAACCTAAAGTTAAACTGTGTTTTCATAGGTTCGGACGAAACTGTTTTGAATGCCAGTCGGTCAATTTTGGACATCATGGAATTAGTAAATTTGCTCTCTTCGATTTGAAGGTACTCATAATATGTATCAAAACAATTTATTCTCTCTTTCCAAAGATAAGAAGCTATCTTCGAATTCTCTTCAAAGGATAAATCTGGGTAATATCTCTGAATAACTTTTGAGAAAATGCTTTTAGATATAATGAACTTATTTCTCGGTCGGTGTGTTGATACATTGAACTTCTTTTCCGATGAGCTTCTTCCTGGAATCTTTTTGCAGTCTTTATCATGAACATAGTTCATTACAAAAGTCACCGTATCAAAGGGTGGCGATAAATATTTCACACCCGACATGCTTCTGTCAATCTTTTTCCAAGAGTTCGTTCCTGTATGATCAATCTAAAGTAGGTGTATACGTTTTGTTATATTAGGAGAGAGATAAATATAGTTATAGGCCTTCTTCTAAGGTCAATTTCGTTGTTCGTACTTAGTATGCGCTCTGTATGTACATCAGTTTATGTGACGTGCATACAAATAAAAAAAAAAAAAAAAGAAGATAATAAAACTTAGGTAACGAGTTAGAGACTGTTTATATTGCAAGCCTGGTGACGCCTTAATTCAGTATCACCAAGACGGATCTAAGATACTACATATTCGAAGAGCTTAAGAACTCACTTTCAAACTTGTGTCTTTAACGTCAAACCTCGTTTTATGGAGAAAGTTCATAACTCGGATTCAGTCAATCAAAAAATTAATATGTTTCAGATGATGTTCCAGAAGTGCAGGCACAATCGCAGTTTGAAAACCTAATAATTTTAGCCTATTTAGGCAAATAAGTTTTGAGCGAATCTGTAAATTTCATGTTACTGTGTAAGAAAATAGCTTTAATCGATCTCAAATCAAGAATAAAGAAAGAACCTCTATACTACTTGTCGCGTACAAATTTATCTCAAAATTTCAAACGCGGCTCTTACAATCGACAAGCATGCAGTTCTTTGCATAAAAGTTTTGACACATACAGGGAGACTAGATAACATACAACAGAGCAGGAAAAAGTATAAAGGCAGATTTCAGTCTCACTTCTCTAACGCTATTGCTATGTCTGGGGAAACCTATAGAGAAATTACAGCCGCATGTCTATTGTCTATGATTCTTTCCACGGACGACTATGCAAAACTAGCAACTAGTACTTATCCACACTTGTTGAACCCAGACTTGACCAATTATTCCCTGCTAGATGCATTGTATGTCACGTGTGATAAAGCGAGTCATTACCAGGCTCTTGCTTATCGTTTACAAGCGTCGATGGAGGAAACGATGAAGATAGTAGAATGTGCTAGATCTCATACCAGTGAGTTACCAACTTTGGATAGTATTTTCCAAACATTTCATCATACACTGTTGAGAACAATTGAAAACATGGGAGCGGCAGGCTCATCCATTTACCTTAGAGATCTCAGCCCTCCGACTTCACTATTTAACATTGATCCATCAGTCATTTCACTGTCAGATGAAACAAAGGAATGTGCCTACTCTTTCTTCAGTGATAGTCTTCACCACCATCCAGTGAAACGAACAAGAAGAACTATTTCGAAGGAAACAAAAAATATACTTGAAGAGGCATTCAAGGCAAAGGCTGCCCCAAACACCAAAGAGAGATTACTAATAGCAGAAAAATGTGGCCTAACTCCGTTACAAGTTCGCATGTGGTTCACAAACAAACGAACAAGAAACAAGATTAAAAAGCGTGTTCCATCCTAGTATCTGGTAAAGTACCAGTCATCATATCCAGCTTACTAATTTTCGCCCTCCTCATGGTACCCAAAGCGTCGAATTTCCCCTAGACGCCTCCGAGCGTTCTGCAAAGCTGTTTCCAACTTTAGTATTTCAACTTGTTGCTCCATTTGCATCGTCTTGTTTTCGTGTACCGATAATTTACTGTAATCAATTTCTGTTGACTGATCTTTATCCTTTTGTGACAATATCTCCTGGACTTGATGAACCAGAGACCTACAAGCAGAAGTGACCGATTTGCTAGCAAGTTCCAACTTGTCTTGTGTCTTACTCATAAAAGTAGCCTTCACTCTAGATGCCGCAACCAATTGAGCTGTAGATGACGCTACATCATTACAAGCAACAATTAACTGCTCAGGCGAATTTTTAGAAGATAAAACTCCATCAGCAATTTGAATCAAAGTATTGGTTGAGTATGCTACTGACTTGGATGCAGAAATGAGCCCTTCAGTCCATTTATTGTGCTTCTTGTAGAAAGAAGTACGACTACTTGAGCCACGACCATGATTAACAATTTCGTTCTGACATTCAGTAGCCGTCTTGATTAATAGAATAATAGCATTGGTCACAGCAATGGCAGCTGACAAAATGGATTTATTGATCTTCATTTCGACAGACGAAGCCTCTTGTTTGGTATTTGTCAATAAGTCAGCTAGATAATCGGACGCCTTAGCAATAGTATCTGCTGCATGTGCCATCTCCCTATCAACTAATTCTCCAACATTTTCGTTGACATTGATGTTAACTTGAGATGATATCAATTGCTCTACTTGGGAAGAGAGAATCTGTAATTCCTGTTGGATGTCCAAATTTCCCTCGATAGCCTTATCTGTCTTCGCTTGATCGCTAAGTCCTTTTAGTGAAGAAGAATATAATGAAACGATAAAAGCTTCAGATTCTTCTGCTACATCACGAGCAGAATTGAGAAGCTCCTCTACTTCCTGCTCATTGGAAGCTAATCTTACAACACCTTTACAATTTAGTAATAAATCTACAATGGATGTCGTAAATTCGGTTATTGTCTGAATAACCGATACATGGTCTCCGTTCGGGCCATCTGCAATGAAACCATTGAAACTAGACGTAAATTCTGTCGCCAAATTTGACGATTTTTCAATGATAGATGAAACGTACTCTGGCGATGAATTCTGATTTCCTGCTTGCATCGGAGAATCCAATTCAAAAAGACCATCCTGAATTCTTTGTACCCCACTTGTTAAGATTGCATCTATAACTTCTGTTAGCTTATCGATATGTTCCAGTAGTACGGCGTCTATTTGCTCATCTATGGCAGAATTTTGAATCACTTGTTGCCCTGTCAATTCCTTGATTGTTGCATCCATGGTTTGATGTACAATTGCTAGCTCATCATCTTTTTCTTGTAACCGTGATTCTAATGCTTTCAGACGTTCATCTCCGGATTCAGACAACGAAGAGGCTTCAAGTTGTCTTTGGAGTTCTTCTATCTCTTTGCTATGTTGCGTGAAAACAGACTTGAGATTAGAGGAGTGTGATTTCTCTATGTCGGCCAGCTTACTTTCTTGATCGCGGAGTTGAGACTCTAGCTTTTCGATTTCTCTACTCTTCTCATTTTTAGATCTTTCAAGGTCCAACCTGGCACGATCTCTTTCACGAATCAGGTCTGCCAACTCTATGTTCTTTGCTTTAAGATCTCTCTCAATTTTTTCTCTCTTCTCGATTGCTTCTCGAGCAGATGAAGCCTTTAATTGAGCCGTTTTAAATTTTGAAAGAAGATTCAGGTGCTCTTCCCTTAATTGAGAATACAGTTTTGCTAAGGAGTCATATTTAGCTTTCCACTGACCAGCTTGCTCTTGTAAGTTGGCTAATAATTCCTCTTTCGCTAGTAGTTGCTGCTGTGCATTTTGTGTAGTGCTAGAAACCTCTGTCTCAAGAGCTTTAACCCTCTCATCATATTGCTGCAGCATTAGCTGATCCCTGTCAAACTGACCTCTTAAAACAAGTAAATCTCGTTCGAGTTCACCAACACGTCCCTGAACTTGTCTTTGAAGTTGATCATTTTCCAGCTGTTTTTGCGCATGCATTTGTTGTTGTTCTTGAAGATCTTTTTGTTTCTCCCAATACTCAATCTGCTGCTGCTGCTGAAGCTGCTGCTCGAGACGCTGTTGCTGACGCTTCTGCTCCAGAAGTTGTTGTTCTTGCTCATATTGCTGGTTCTGAGCATTAGATTGAGTCCAGAAATCTACACCCGCGGTCGGTTCGGAGTAGATCATTTCTTTCGGTGTTCGAAAGTCATGCTCTTCTGTTGGTATCGTACTGGAAGGTTGTTGAGATATGTTCTCCTCTGGCAGACGAGGCTTCAATTCGTCAGTTTCATCCCAATTGAACAAGTCGGGAGCGTCAATAGGCAACTTAGGAATATTCACTAAACTTGTAAGGTATTTGATGTAGGAGCATTCTGCATAGAAGTCGTATAAGTCAGAATATTGGCTAATGAAACGTTCAATCAAAGGTTGCAAGGCTTCATCATCGTGACCTAGTGAATGACACATTCCTCTCAACATTGAAGTAATAAACTTGAATATGCCGTAGCTTTCAGCAACTAGGGGTACTAAAGCACTGATTTTTAGTTCTGAGTGACTGGAATTGTCGATAGAGGCAAACAAAAGTCGTTGAAGATCGTTTATCGAATCCTGCAATACCATTAGGTCCATGATTGCATCGTAACCTTCATTAGGATCACTTACAGTCTTTAAAGATACATACTCCTCATATTCAAATGTACCGTTGAAGCCTTTATGATTATTGTGAAAATCAATCTTTCGTATAAGATATCTATCATACTCCCGAATTAATCGGCCATACCTCTTCATTCCGTCACCAGGAAATACATGCCCCAGACCTTGAATCCAATCTCTATTCTTGATTCCCTCTTTGATCGCAGAAGTGTGGCCTTCCTGAAGCACTTTGTGAATTGTGATTAATGATTTGAACAAAGGTATTTCGTCATTCTGGATGGGCAGTAACCGCAGTGAGTTGTAGAATGCTTTACTAGATCGATGGTCCCAAGTGAAGACAATACATGCTCTAACATGTTTTCGTTTTGGGGCAGCTTCTTCGGTTGAACAAGCTTTCTTGATGCTAACCTTAAGATCTGCCTCTTGTCGATTCATTATCCAGTTGAAATTATAGGTGGCGAGCGTTTTTTTTTTTGTTTTTTTTTGACATACAAGGAGCTTGAAAGATGATCTTGATACATTGAGCGTCAGGTAGACAAATAAGTCACCAATTCTCATCCTATATCAACTACCTCACATGTGCTACCTCCAAAACAACAAGTGAAATGACCTGTTCACTTCACCCAATTTCAACCACTAAATCAACCCTACCATTCCAGGTTTCTCCTCTCCTTCCCCATGCCTCGCCTAACCTCCAACTACTTCGCGAATCTATGGGCGAGCGTTTTTTTTGCAACAGTTTTTTTGCCTTCTTGCTACAAACAAAGTACACCTTCGTTCTCTTTTTCTTCAGACAAATCTAATCTCCAGTGATCGACATCTTGTCTAGTTTTTATGACATCAATCGAGAACTTAAAGTCTTTTGATCCGTTTGCCGATACAGGTGATGATGACACACAGCCTACTAACTATATTCATATCCGAATTCAGCAGAGAAATGGTAGGAAGACACTGACCACTGTTCAGGGTCTACCAGAAGAATACGACCTTAAGAAAATTCTCAAGGTCTTGAAAAAAGATTTTGCATGTAATGGAAATATTGTAAAGGATGATGAACTTGGTCAGGTTATCCAGTTGCAAGGAGATCAGAGAGTGAAAGTCATGGAGTTTTTGACCTCGCAGTTAGCCCTTCAAAAGAAGAATATCAAAATTCATGGATTCTGATTTTACTGCGACCTATTTTGCTTTCTGGTGAGTCTCATTTTGAATCCATCTATATGTTTGCAAGAATCAGCTGTGTTCAAGAGTTTTAATTCTTACTTTGTTGTCTGCTACTTACTTACCTTGTTGGCAGCAGTGGCACTTGTATGCTTCTTTTGGCTTCTTTTTGTGACATATTTATGGAGCTTCGGTTTGTCTTGCGACTTATGTCCAAACACAAGAACGTATTTGAATAAATATATACCATCATTGAGATATCATCTTTTTTTTTTCTTTCTTTCTTTACTATTTCAAAGTCTGTTCTAAGCAGCTTGCTATGGATCAATGTCTGAATTATCCGTATTGCTTCTCTCTTGTGTTGCTTTGACATTCAACCAGCCGGTCAGCGCTCCGATCAATTGCTTTATCTACAGTCTCTTCAATGACAGCAACTTCATCCTGGACTGCAATGTCACCTCTGAGTTTAGTTGAAACCTGTCTCTTGCTATTTTGTGATTTTCCTACTTTTTTACATTTCCTTCGTTTTCCCAACAAAAATTCCTTACGTTGTCCTACAGTCCGGCTTTCAACAACATCCTTAGTTCCATTTGGTAAATCTTTATTTACTTTGAAGCTTTGTTTGTCGTACATCCACTCAATACGCATCTCTGATTGACAGATTTTGTCTGGTTGATTGGGATATTGTAGCTTTAGCCTTTCACTTTTTTCTCTCTCTCTGCATATCTCTTCTATCCGTTGTTGAATTTTTTGATGTTCCCCAAGTGCATGCTGCTCTTTCTTCCAAACCTTTTCCTGATTCTTCAAAAGCTTAGGATTCTACGACTTTTTTAAATTCAAATCTCCAACCATTATCGATTCTAAATTTCAAATACCATCTCATATATGAAGCGATTTTTGTGTAGCTTACTTAGTGCAGGAAATATATTACAAATACCCTCTGTGTATAGTATGACATATTTTACTAGATGTGCGTGCGACCATGATAAATTATTGCAAATTTGCAAATTGATACAATCTGACTTTTTTTGTATTGTTCCGTGAATGGAACAGGCAGCATTTTTTTTCTGCCCACTCATTTTTTCAGTCTAGTTCTTTATCCTATGAGGTAAACAGTGCTTTAAAATGATAATGGAAGTAGGACTACGGGTCAAGAAAAATAACGGCACCAGTGTACTGTATAAGTAGTAATCTCACTACGTTGGTTCTAACATAGTAGTGTCCCCACTAATGATGTGGTAGTTTATGGTTTCAAAATTGTTGATTCAGAAGTCTAAAAACCTAACTCTCCAACCTACGTTTCGTTAGACTCAAAAGATTCCGGATAGTGTTATTATTCGTTTCTGTTTCACGCATCTTCAATTGAATACTAAACATAAGTTTGAAGTCTTCCTTTTTTTAATTTATAAAGTTCTAAAATTGCCTGCTTGAGCAAGGCAAGAGAAATTTCCGAATGAACGAATCGTCTTTAGACATATTTCTTGCGAACCTTCCGTACGATGATGCCCATAACCAGGAAGGAGAGCACGAAGATTTGAATTGTAATAGCAACGACGATGTTCTTGACGAGTTTTTGGATGCTAACATATACGACAATATTTCTCATTTTAAGCATGATGAGGCGATAGACGTCACCCATCAAATGCCTCCAGTGGGATTAGTAGAAACGAGAGAAAACAAAATTGATTCCAATACATCCTATTACGTGAACAACGACATATGTATCAATCCTGTTACACCTCCGGGTTCTCATCTAGGTGAATCTAATATGGATCGAAAATATGTGCGCTTGGACTCCTTTTTGCAAAGTGAACCATCAGTTAAAACTGATGATTCACAATTTCACGAGTACGAGAGATCTCGAGAAGAGTTGATTAGATTAAAGTTTGGCCTCACTAGAGATACATCTACTAGCCCCAAGTGTACAGGACAAATGGGTACTGAAAATGAAGTGGGCTACGTACTTCCAACTTCTAAAAACAATTTTGCAATTCCTCCGATATACCTTTCTTCAGATCCAGAAAATTTACCTTACTCATTGAAAATAGGTGGATTACCTGTTTCATCTAGAGTAGAAACACAGATCAAGCTTGAACTGTCCATCTCTCCTGCGCCACCCCAGTTTTTACTTCACCTACCAAACGACACTATTGCGAAATCGAAACTTTGTTTGAATGGTGATATTCCTGAAAGTATTCAGCCTCATTTACTTTATCTCGATACGTTTGTGGTTACAAGTGATTCTATCGGTAATGCTCAGTCATGCAACGTTTGCAGCAAGTGTGTCCGTAGAGAACTCAAGAGAGCCTCCAGACGAAAGAATGGCTCTATGGAAGATGGTGCAAGCTGGAGTTTAAGCTCACCAAGAAGAGCTATCATTTTTAACTGTAAAGAGATAGTGTCTTTCCCTGCACCTTCAGGAACTATGATAGAAAAAAAGATTGACTTACTCTCTCGAATAGTATGCTATTGTAGACATCATCAAGAGTCTAAGGGTTTTAAGCTAATGTTTGTTCTGAGAAATTTTAAAGGTGAGATTTTAGGAAAGTGCTTCTCGGGTAACATCATGATCATGGATAGAAAGAAGAATGTGCAATCAAACGGCATCTCTCTCAAAGGCAACCATCCACTTTCTCCAACATCCATTGATGAATCTTCGACAGATTGTACCCAGTCTCAGAACGAGACTTTAGTTCAAGGTCAGATCGGATTTCAAAGAGGCTCAAAACGTCAGAAGAGGCCTTGGAGTGATGTCAATACTACCTCAGACTCTCTTAGAAAAGAGCTTACATCTCCAACTAATGCTGATGTTGCTAGATCTCCTTCAAGTAGGATTGGCTCCATTGCGAGTGCTTCCGGAAGCAGCACAACACCGGATCGCAATACGAACTACTGTTCGTCGACATCTATAACTAGCAATTCATCGCAGGGAGCGAAAGGAACGCAAGGCATGCAGATAACTCCAATCATATCCACTGCTGCCATTTCAAGTAAGCCCACAATTCAAAGGATAATACCTGCCCAGGGACCAGTCAGAGGAGGAATAGAAGTGACCCTACTTGGTTCTAACTTTCGTCCTGGACTTGCTGTCAAGTTCGGTTCTAACTTGGCATTGGCTACCCATTGCTGGTCAGAATCTACAATTGTTACCTACTTGCCACCGTCTTCGCAGCCTGGTCAGGTGTTAGTAACTTTTGAGGATACGACCTCAGGAGATCAAGATTTGAGCCTGCCTGCTACACAGGTATTCACATATCTGGACGATTCTGACAGGCAATTAATCGAACTCGCTTTACAGATTGTAGGTTTGAAGATGAATGGAAAATTAGAGGATGCAAAAAATATAGCTAAACGTATCGTTGGTCATACGGGAGACAGCTCAGTTACCCAGAGTGTCCAAAACTCGCCAGAGATGTTAAACAATATTGAAAATGTAGTCCAGCAGGAATGGCTCTCAACAGCAACATCTACCGTGAAGGAACTAACGAAAGAAAACTGGGAACAGGAAATCTTGCTTTTGAAGGTGATGGAGCTAATGGAACTCCCAAATTGTCCTATATCGAAGCCAAATTTTTCCTTGTGTACTCCTGAGGGACACACATTATTACATTTGGCTGCAATCAAAGGTTATGTGAATCTAGTACTATTTTTAGTAGCAAGGGGGTGCAAAATCGACCGCAAGGATGTCAATGAATTGACTCCTTTACATCTAGCCCTAGTGAACGGGCAGAGAGAGGTGTCTGAACTATTAATTCGGTGTAGAGCCTCTTTATGCATGAAAATAAATAGTCACGTCAACATTGAAGATATTACTGATTCCAATGTGTTGGACCTCATTGGAGTTGGTGTGAAGGCTGACCAGTCGTTAGACAAAAGACTCTCCTCAGACTCGCTTACCTCGATATTCAGTAACATGGATGACAATGCACTAGAATACAAAGTTTCACGCATGGCATACGAAGCCAACGACAATATAGAGCCGCGGCGATCAAGTAGTTTAGCAGAATTTGATTTCTACAATCAAGAAGAGGAAGATGCCGATGATGAAAATATGAGCAGTGATAGTGAAGCACCTTTTATCTCGGCTGATTCTGTGTCTACAGTTTCAGAGTCTGAAGAAACAGATAATGCTCCAATTATCGATTCAGAGACGGACACCATTACATCTGATTGTGAAACAAGTGGACAAACTAAACTCAAATTATGGAGGAAGGTTCAAAATGTCTTTCAACCCACTAATAAATGCTCTGCTTCCTCAGTGGATAGTTTTGTCGAAGAGAACTTACCCAGCTATGATGATCTCTTTCCCAATGACTCATCCATTAAATCTTTAATGAAGTTTACTACGTCTCCTTTCACTAAAGATGTTCAAGAACATCAAATTGCTGATACGCCCACAGCATTAGTAGATGCTAACGTTGCAATTGTGGCAGATCTGAGTTCTGAGGAAGCAACCAAAACTTTTCAATACAATTTTGCTAGTCAAAATAGCCGGAAGTCTGTGTCAAATGATAAAAGATTGTTTCTTATCTGGTTACCTATGCTATTGATGATGCTACCTATCCTTTTTATTAGTAAATTTGAAATGGCAAAGCAAACAGACTATAAGCAATCGTATGATCACTTTGTACAATTACTACGATCTGTTTTGGTCTCCTTGATGCTGGGCAAAGAACAAGTAAGCACTATGTTAAGGGGACAGTTAAACAGTCTGAATACGGTAATGTCATGAAAATCTATCTGCTTAGCTCCATATTTTGCTCATTCGAAAAGAAATACAGAAACAATTTGTCGTTACAGTATTGATCCAAAGAAGAGAGTTGCGAAATTCTAGGGTCAAAAATCAACTTGCATTATCAGAGAACAAAAAGCTATACTCAAATTTGTAGTTGCACATTTCTTTGAGACTCCATGAAGAAGCGTCAAACACTTTAAAATCAGCAATTTCAAATCCCTCTCCAACAGCTTTAGGTTGACCAAAACGTTGGAACCATAGCTTCTGGTTGTGATGCAGCTTCCAATGCCTTGAGTTTACAAGAACATCTTTAGACACGGACCTTTCATAAGGTGTCAATGCAAAGTAAAATGCGTAAAATAAGGTTGCAGTATCCACTCGTTGTACTAATGAATGTAAATCAAAACTTCCTCGAATTGAATTCCAAATCATTGAAACTCTCTGAGATTCCAACCAAGAAGGAGCGGCAGCCCCTGATGAAGGATAGAGAGAAGTAAAAGATTTCCATGTTTCCGGAGTACAACTTGCATACATTTTGATCACTTGGTTGGAGTTATTCCTTGACTTTAAAAAACTAAGAACTATGTTCTGGATACCCGGGGGCATTGAAGATATCGTATTATCTTTTATCGGTATTTGTTCTTGATGTAATTGCTGTTCGCCAAAAGAAGTCAGGGCAATCTGGGAAGGAGCTTTCTCCGAAAAGCTGGAGATATATTTTGCCTGAAATGGTTCGTCTGTTTTACCGATGGCAGTAGCCCACCTCACTTCCGATGATGGTTTTACAGGTACTGAAGCTGGTCTTAAAGAGGTAGTTAATAGCTTGGAATTCTGTGGAACATTATCCATAAGAGCCTGGGTTCTTAGCGGACTTGAGGTGTTGCTTGAAGGAGCTTGAGAAACAAAAGGGCCATTTTTGGGTTCTTCTTTGAGTTTTTTAGGTACTGTGGAAGTACTATTCGATGATAAAAGGGGTGGACTCAAGAAAATATCATGTTCGTCTGCTTTACAAAATGAAGTAGTGACCTCGTGTACCAAAGTTTCGTTAACATCTAAATTGAGGTCATCATAAATAGTATCGTCCTCTATAAAATCGTGTTCCTGATTGCTTTCCAGGTAGTAATCCAAATCATCTTTGATTTGCATCAGCTTTTCAGCGTCTAAAATACCATTCTCTAGCAAACGAAGTGCGATCTCTAATTTTTCTTGGTGCCAGTGATGTCGCTTAAGCGCACTCTCTAGATTCTCTTGTTGTAGATCAATGCCAGAATAAATCTTTCGACCTCTTTTAGAGGAATTGGCCTTGTCAATTTCAGCTTCAAGCCCCTCTACCTGCCTTTCAATTTCATCAAGAGATATCTGAAGAAACTCTATAGCAGCAATTTTTGCAGCTTCTTCTGGTTCCAAGCTCTCAGAGAACCCCATTAGTACCTCATCTGAATAGGCCTTCTGTTTAGATCCCCTTTCCACTATTTTGTACTTTTCCATGGCTACTTCAACAAGTTTTCTATTCTCTACTAACCTACTCTTATCTTTGACTTCATTTGTCACCTGCCAGCCCTTAACTTGCTCTCTAAATCGTTGTAGCTTTTTAATTTCCTTTTTAAGATCTGCCTCCAGTTTGTCCCTCTGCGATGGATTTGCACAGTTCTCATGCCGTTGGTATAAAGTGTTGAAGATATCTAGACCTTCTCCAATTCGTTTGAACACTCGGTCCATTTCTCTGAAAAGTAGTCAGTAATTTTTTTTATTTCTCTTTTTATCGAATTTTAACAAAGTTATTGACATACTGTTGCAGTTTTCTGTGAGCCATGCTATCATGTACTTTCAGTTTTACTAGTCTCAACTTTTTTTTTCAATCAACTGATATCCTCATCTCATAAGGTGGTAGTGCATTGTATAATTTTAAGATGGTTCCAAGGTCTCATACTCTCTCGTACTCACTAATAGACTGGCTTTAGGTTTGATTGGACTCTTTTGAACAAGAAATAGTAATTCCAGTGTGCAACTATGGAGTAAGATTTTCTTTCTTCCAAGGTATATTGATGTAGGCATTATGTACAGCTTTTTTATTAATCAAGCTTAAATAACCCAGGTCGAGTAGTATTCTTGATTCTAACTGCACCCTATGGATCTAACATAGTTAGGGATTTCAAAATGGGACTTCGGGTGTAAACGTTTGGTGGATCCATAGAAATGATATAAAACGTATTATACCTCACGGTATTTCTACATCACACTTGAATAGCTGAAAATACTGTAACTCGTGTTCGGACTATTTTTGCTGCTTTAGCATCCAACTACTGCTGTTACAATTAGTCTATCACAGGCATGTTTTATATGTTAACTTAGTAGACAGCACTACTAGCATAAAATGCAATGCTTATATATGGTGTTCCAATTGATTGGTTTTATTAGTTGAAAAATCCCTCACGGTTGTATTTCGGGCTACTACTCCTCATTCGTGTGCCAGATGGCAGTATCACCAATTCAAATCTGGCGCGAGAGTAACATTGGAACTCTAAGTATACAAAGTAAAATCATTGATGAATATCTAATCATCTCCGTCTATGTATAATGCAGCATAGTTTATGAGCCATCGAGGCATGTCATATGAAATTTTCAGTAATGATCTAAATATAATGAACTACGACAATTTATTTACCCTCTTCACAATCAAAAGGTGGAATAATAAAGCAACTAAAACAAATGCAACTGGAATATTATTATGACTTTGTTCAAAACTACTAAAACTACATTCATAAGGACCACTTTTTTCTAACGAGCCACCAAATTCTATTTGTTATCTCCGAAAATACAACCGCTTATTTTCTCCCGGGAATAAGTGTATCATGGCGAAATCATTGGAATTTCATTTGATGATAGTTTGATTCATTATTCTATTTCTTGCTTGTGACTTGATATTACGTTTTGACTAATGCTGGGGTACGACCAAAAAGCCGAATTTTATGAGAAGGAACCTTTTCACATATGTTATGATGCTAGCCGGACTTTGAATAAGATGCTTTGTTATGCTGCAACTCGCGATGTAAGTGTAGACTCTCTCTGGTTTGATAATATTACGCCCCTTAGATTGTTATGTATGTTGATAGAGAGGTATCACCTTTTGGATTCAATTTTCTCTGATCTGTTTCTTGATACTATCCATAGACAAGATCTAGAACCCAACACCCCCAACCTCCCCAGGTGATCGTTTGAACAGAGCTCTTGAAAATTCCAGACCTGATACTTTTAAAGATATTTCCACAGCCGTTATTCCCTTCACTTTCTATGCCTTGCCCCATTTTGGGATAAACCCGTGTGTTACACCCATTCCAAAAATTCCACCACTTAGTCCTTTGACATGGACTCAGGCGACCCAAGTTTTTAGAAAGTGGACCCGTTGGTCCAGCAATGTATTTCCACTCAAAGGGTGACCATTTTTGCCTTTTATCTGAGCTTGGAAGCTTATTATCACCCCATCTTCCCTCAAAATATAACCAATCTCCATATCCTTGTTCTCGTTCTGGATGAGATCCATTAGCATAAGTAATTCGTCCATCACTATAAGTGTATGCCAGGTAATTTTTTGTAGGATCCCACAATGGACCTCTATCTGTGAAGTCTGACAGCATTGCCCAAGGAAGATCATGGTTCTGCTGCCCCACTGACGCGTAGTTTGCATGAGTCCCCCTGGCCGAGAAAATAACAGGCCGTTTTTCATCATTGTGGTACTTTTCAAGATTTTTGTAAAAATAAGAACCTCCTCCTCCATGTGCTGACATCCACACAATTATTGGACTGCCATTGTAGAAACGAACCAAGGAATGTTCCCAATCTCCTACATGGTTACCAAATGGGCCAGTTCCCATAACAAAAGGGCCCAGATTAAATCCATAGAAATAAAACCAATAGGCATCTACCCATCCGTTGCCTTTATCGACAACAATCAACACTGCGGGAGCCTTTTCGATCTCTCCATTAATGTATTTTGGTTTATTGTGTTTTCCCGTTATGAAATCAGGATTTTTATCAAAATCTGTATTGGCCTTCAGAAAAACATCCGCCTTTCCTTTCTCAACCGTTGAAGGCTGATTTAATTTCGACAATGCAGCAATATTCAGTTCTTCACCTCCGGGAACAACGCTACCATTATCAAAAACGGCGCGGAAGTGACTAACATACTCTGCAATGTCGCAGGGAAAATATTTTTCCTCTGAGTACAGGTGAACAAGAGGCGCATATTCGACAACGTAGTTGGGTATTTGACCATCTTGAATTATTCTTTCATGGATGGAAGGTCTTCTTGATAGTGGAGGATATCCTGACAGTCTTTTGCTACTTCGTAAGATATTAGAGAAATGCACCCCGCCATCTTCACATGCCTTTGAAGGACAGCAATCACCTCTAAATATGAGAAGCAACAATAGTACCAATATCGGAAGCATAGTTTATTCGGGAATAACTATTACAAATAATAATATTAGTTAATACAGCTTACACAACAATTATGTCACGTGGTTCAATATGGGAAAAGAACAAACTTATCTTGGTTGGAACTCAAGCACGCAAAGCATATTGAAAGTCGAATAAATGTTCTTGAAATAACGACAAAAAATTACTATTATGCTTCTTCCGTCATTAGAAATCAATTTCAGCTATAGATACAATATTGACCACCTTACCTTATACACGTTACAGCTCACTCGGTTAATTGTTCTTATTTTTGTTCTGGTTCATCAGTGAACAATTGAATCGTTCCGATAAACATACATAATATGTTTATTGGTATATTTCATCACACTAATTAAACTAAATCAATCAATGAGAAGAAGTAAAACTTAAATATCTTTTTCACTAAATATATATTTTGGGTTAACATGCATTGATTCTTACAGATTTCGGACGATTTGGTAGCCATTGGCAAAATGAAAGCCTGGAAGTTCAGAGTAGAATAGTAAGTTTTCATGTAAAAGAATTGTTTCTTTAGTAGATGAGGAGGATACATAATCAATAACAGTCTTAGTTCTCTCATTCGACCATGAGGTTACTGTGAGTCACTTCCTATAATCCGATTTAAAAATTGAAACAGCATTGGATGAATACTACAATTTTCGTCATCTACCTAATAACAACACGCGAGAAAGCTGACGCATTGGAGACGTGCAAAAGGAGACAAAATCTACTCATAAGTAAACAAGCCTTTGATCGCCTCTTTGCTGAGAAAGAATGAATCGTTGAATTATCACGAATTTTGACCGTATCATCTTGTATTTGGAATAGACTTGAATTCTATTTGAGCGCAATCAACTACTCTAGTTAACCTGAAAAAACTGTAATAAAGGACATGAGTGTTGATGAATCCGAACTCACAACAACGGCAAAACTAGGCTTTATTTGCTAAGGAGTTTTTTACTTAAATATAGTTTTCCCGAAAATTGTAGCAAACGTAGGATATTTCTTCTCCCAGGATTGAATTCGTCGTCGGAAGCGATAGCAAGAATAATTTCACTCTCTGTGAAATCTACATATCCGAAATAATATCGACCTCAAAAATACTGATCCATTCAGTAATTTCAAACGCCAGAAGTTGCAATCGAAAAAATGCTAGATAAACTGTAGACTTTTGTAGCTGTTAATGATGCACACACAAAAAGACTCGCTGCTGTTCTATGCTAATGTAGACTATGTGATTTCATAGAGCCTGCAAATCCCAATGGTAGCAAAGGGTACCAACATCCGTGCTCTTTTGGGTTCAAAAACTTTTTGGAATATTTTAGGTATTGGCGTATTGGGTTAAATATGATTTCAAATGTTCTAGTTTTTTCTCATTCTTGATTATTCTCTATCCAATGACAGATATCCATGAAAAAGTGCCAAATACTAAAAGTACAGGGTAAACAGAGAGAAATAATTTATTTTCACCTCCCTGTTGCATGAAGTTTAGCAGAAAGTACACACAATAGATGGACCAACATAGCATTGTTGACTGTATTAACATACGAAATGGTATCAAAGAAACAAAGAAAGAGAGTAGACTACCCAAGACCACTGGGGCAAAACAATAGCCTAAAATGCTTAATCTCTGAAAAAATGATAAAGTCAGTCGCCTTTCCGAGAATTCAATATCTGAGGGTGCCAATAGTTGGTTATTTAGTGCTAGAACACATAACGCCAAACAAAGCAAAGTGAACACGCCAGTAAATATTTCGGGTGTTTCATCCGACTTCTGAAGCAGCCTCCTGCTTTGAGAAAGCGCCTGAAGTAAACTGTACCCTAGCACAAGAACAAGAGGCCCCCATAAATCCCATTCTAAGATCATTCGAATAGACCTGTGGGGGGAAATCAAGTTGTCGCTATTGTCATTGTCATCATTAACATAAGTCCAATCTTCGTTAATAGAGGTATTGGAGGCCGTTCTCAAATCAATAGGCCACAATATGTGTGACAATTTATTTCCCACCGTGTTGAGGTCCCTCCTCATTGTGGCTAGGACGCTTTCGTCTATCGTAGCCACTTGCATAAACTGGCGCTCCTGGTCTGAAGTATACACACCAACTTGAGATGTACTTTCGGACTGTAGCTGGAGCAGAGTCAAAAAATTTCTAAACTTATTCACAGCGGAGAAACGGTCAATCTCAAGCAAACTTCCGCTGTTGATATGTGACCCATCATGTGATATGTCACTTGCTGGCAGTAGTATTGGTGACAAATTATCCTGGTTCGGGTTATCTGGTTCAATGGCTGCATCGCCATTGCTTTGAAATTTTTGCGAGTTAAAATGTCTCTCCGTAATGGACATTATGTTAAGAAAGCCTTATTCCCAAATTTGAGTTAGTCAGTTTTTAGTGAATCTTTTCAAAAGATACACTACAAGCTACAAGAGATCGAAATCGCGCTATAGTAGCAGTCGTGCTGTGCTCTCTTGTCATAGTACTAACAGTGTGCGCTTCAAAAGCAAATTTGACACATCAACTTAGCAGGCCAATCCAATCAAAGGCTACGAGACAAAATATCAGTAGGAAGGCAACGTTTTTTCCTCAAGGTACTCGTTTGAGACACTAAGAGATTGTTCACATCCGTTTAAATCATCATATTAGAGGTGCTCCAACTGATAAGTTAAGGCACCACTTGGACTCGAACCCCCAACTGAGGCATTTTAGTGAACAAACTACCACCTGGAGGCATGTCCTCTACACCAAGTAGAGGTAAAACCTCAAAATTCCTATTTCTATACTATTTCAGTAAGAAAAAACATTCTTTATCATCCTTCACTAACGTAATCGAAAACGTTGACTAGTTCCTGATATAAATATCTATTCCTATAAGGTTTGATTGTACAAACCATAGCTACGTAGTTGCCTTCAGTTTATTTCATAAACAAATTATTAATAAAGAGCATTCAAACGTTTCAAGAACGTCGTATCATGCGTCCAGGCAGTATTCCGGTTTACCTAATGTTACTGTAGGTGCTAATATCATTCCCAGTACCCTCAAAATCCCAAATTGTGAATCCTTTTACAAAGACGAATAAATATTTACGAAGTCTATTCCAAATATTTGAGATCACTCATTTACTCTTTTTAACCCTAACGAAACAAATCTAGTCACAATTTAGCTATTCGATGGCTTTTACCACCTTTAGACATGCATTCCCAAACAACTCGGCTCCGTCGCTTGGGGTTGAAGAAATGCTACGGGGTATCACCCTCTCTTGAACTCGTTCCAGCCCACTCGTGCAGGGCTCCTCCCAGCCACATCACTACCACAAAGGGTGTCTTTTGCTGCGTTGGTCACCGTTACTGAGGCAATCCCTGTTGGTATCTTATCCTCCGCTTGTTGATATCCTAAGTGCAGAGGTAATTTGGGAAGGTGGAGGAGAAAATTTAGGAGCGACGAAGTTACCAACAAGCCTTTGAATTTTAAGCAACAAGGTGTGACAATAGACTCACCCCTTAAATGCTTGGAATGAAATTTTTCACTATTAAGTCTTCAAAAAGTTCAGATTAGATTGGAATAAAGTTATAAGGGGAGAAAACTTCGTCCTCTTTGAGTAAATCCTACTGGACATAAGGTTTTGAAACTTGATAAGGGTATTGGATTTTGCCAACGCCTGGAAAGAAAATATCACAAACTTAGGCAAACTGAAACTTCTCAACTTAATACCGTAATGCGACAAAGGACTCGTAGCGCAGCATTATGAGACTCTGGCATTAGTTTGTCTAATGTTGTCTTACGTGTTAATACATCAAATGTTGCTCTTCGCAGGTACCATGTGCAGAGAGTACTTCAGAAACCATTCACTACCGTGTTCGCAAGAAGTAGCAACTTTCAACTTGATCCTCTTCTTCTAGTCCCAGCCATTCTTCAGTTGCAATTTTTGATTTGCACTAAATGAAATCATTACGGAAACTAAGTATTAAATGATGGCTTTTTGCAAATATTGCTAATCTGAAATTGTGATACTGAGCCTTCATAGTCATGCATCTTGTTGCAACTGCTGTAGCATTAGCGTCATTAAGAGGATAATTTGGTAAAATATGGCAGTTCACTCACCATTCAAGATTGATAGCCCAAGTTACACACTTTTTTATTCCACCCTTGTTCTGCTTCAGATTTAACAATTTGAGGTCCTTTATCTTAACCAAGCGTTCTCTGTTACTCATATTTTCCTTGTTATCGAAATTTGTTTCAAATTTGGAAATAAAATTTTCATCTAAACCTTTTTCTCTTAGGTAGTCTTGAAACTGATGAACAGTGTAGAAGCCGTGAGTCTGCCCTTGCGTCTGTGGTGACGTTGTGGAGAACCTTATGGGGTGAGCTGCTCGAACAATAGCTCCTTTCTTTTCATGGGGAGCTGCATGAGCAGCTGGAATAGTCACGGTTTCATTAACATTTTCTGGAAGAGGGATACATTCGGCATTCAACGAGTTAATCTCAGTTGCATATTTTGTTGCTTCGTCCAATTTGCCATCCGCTGAATCCACAAACAAATTCAGCGAATTTGCAGAGACTTTCAGCGCTGGTTTAATTAACTTTGAGAATATCTTCTCTTTAGAAGGAGGTTTGCATACTCTTCTAGGAGAAATTGATACAGTATGTTCTTTTCCTATTGAGCAAGATACCGATACAGTCTCCTCGTCTTCGCTCAAAAATCCATTCCGTTGATCAGAGAGAAAATCGAGAGATTGTTCATCTGAATGAATTAGAAAACTTCGATCTCGTGACTCGTGCGAGAGAGCACGTAATGGACTATCGAACGAATTGAAACAAGTTTTAACTTTGAGATTAGATTTCTTTTGAGTATTGGAATCACGAAGTATAATCCGTTTCTCACGCAATGAACTGTTAATACCTACTGAAGCTGCTTTTGAATCATGAGAAGCATCGACATCACTTTGTATGCCTCGAAGTTTGCAGTCGATTTCGATGTCGTCCAGCGACATCTGTTCAATCTCACTATCCAAGTTTGAAAATTGGATTTGTTTGACGGTACGACGAAAGTCTAGTATGTTACCAAATGAAGACAAGACACAAGTAGTTGTCGCATTTTTAGAATCCATCTGCATGAACGAGCTATTACATTCGTCGACACAATTATAGTCTGGTCCAAAATCAGAGTCAGTAAGAAATTGCTCTAATTCATGACAAACTGTCCCATACTCGTATTGTTGGCGAAACATGTAGGAGTAGAATATCAATTTAGCAAACTATGAATAGGTGAGCAAACTATGAATAGGAATGGTTATGATGGATTATTTTCGGTAAAGATTTGAACAATTCGAATTTGGAGCCAAACTTATAATTCAGGTTTCCATATCTAGACTTTTGTAAACAAACGGGCCAGATTCTTGTTAATAAGAGTTATTGAAATTCGCGCGAACGGAATTGATGTGTTTCCAATTGTACTTTTGAGCTCGGTTTTAAAGATACACAAAGTTCTCCCTCGATCTCCAGAATTTGAATCAAACTGGCTAGTTTTGTACTCCATTCCATCTTGAAAACTGTAGGCAACTAAACACCCCTTCTCAGTTTGTAGTGACTAATCATTTACAAATGACGAGAACTCCTATTGTTGAATCTTTGGTTCGAAGCTTTAGGTCCGCCCCACCAGACACAGAGGTCAAAACACAGAGAGATTCAACTTTAACTACGACTGAGAATATCCAGAAAAATTTCAAAAAGGAAGTTCACGCTGAAATTGAAAGTGACCAACTTACCACAAAAGTTTATCAGCACTTGCAAGATTATCCTATTGCAAGATCATACTTTCATAATGTGAACCGACTACCACAACCTCATTTTGTGAGAAGAGCGATACATGATGCTCTGTTCTCTGATCGCCTGGTGCCATATACAGTGCGATTGGACACATATTTGAATAATCTGCTGGATCAATTGGACCAACAGGTGCCTCAAGTTAAAACTCTTCGTATGAGAGACATACGTGATGCCTTCACTGGACCTCTTACCAAATCTTATACTTCTCTAACCCGTTATTCTTCAAAGCTGTCATCATCTACTGATCGAGAGGTATCCAGGGTAATTGTGAAGCCTACCAGGACAATAGCTAATCACGTTATTGACGTCTATAACCACGAGAAGGCAACTCGTCCTGGTGACACATTGTCCAATACTTTTTCGAGCTCCATCGCTACGTCGCGTAAACTTTCAAGTGATGTAAAGAATAGTTTTCAAAAGATATAACTTGTATTACTCCTAGCCAAGGTCTGTCTATAATCTGTCACCCAGAAGTTGTAAGTGAAACATCCGCAGAATAAAAGGACTAAGCAATTGCACAATTCGAGGATTTGAAGCAAGTATCTGTAAAGAGGGAATTGAATTTTTTTTTGTGTTACTGTAGATTTATTTAGCTCGACTTTATAGCGCATCGGTTGCATTTGAATTCTTCTCCATTACACTTCATCGGCATTAGGAAGAATACTTGATTCGGTGATAGTTCGAGAACCCTCGAGAAGTTCAAGAGATTGTCGCATCTCCAAAATTTGGCTATGAATAACCTCAATGCTCTGATTAAACTCTGATTGTTTGTCAAACAAATGGCGTTTCCACCCTTTGAATTTCGCATCCTGTTGTTGAATAAAATGGGAAAACTGTTTTTTGAAGATTCGAACAGATTCCTTATAGATTAGGTTATGTTTAAGCATTTGATCATCTTGCTTATCCGGTTCAATTTGATTTTTGCATAGGTATTTTAATGTTTCGACAGGATTTTCATTCTCAAGCCTCTGTTCAGCCAACGCCTCAATCTCAGATCTTAAGCTTATATCTTCTCGTGCTTCAATTGTTGAGGCTTCTCTATCTCGCTTGATTATACTCATGATCTGTTTTTTCATTAGCCTGGATCTATACTTTTCGTAATATTTTTCGGTGGATTTGATTAAATCCAGCATGTTATTGCTTAACAACATCGAACGGAGTTTAATAAAGTCGCAGTGGTCGTCATTTTCCACTTCCACAGTCCCCCATTTATAGGTTCTACCTCTTACGAGAATCCCTAGAGAGTTAGTTACTCGAGAAGTGGAGCCAATCACAGACAACGGTAGAGTGTCCAATACAGAATTTTCCATTCCTTCATCAGCCAGAAGTTTGCATAGATTTATTCCCTCGCTGCATAAAGTATTTCTTATCGACTGCTTGAAGCGCTTCATCTCATTATCATTGAATGCGTCTGCCTTCGAAATTATTGGAATAAGGTTAACTCGTGATGATAATTCTTTCATTACTTTGATATCTAAATCGGACAATCCCCTTAAGTTTGGTTTGATGAAGTACAAACAAGCGTGTATTTGAGTGTTTTCCATTTTTTCTCTTTGTGGCTGACTTTCTTGAGAAATGTATCTCCGAAACTGTTCATCAATGAAATTTGAGATTGGCACCCAGCAGTAATTGTTATTGATATAATCACTGAAGCCTGGAGTATCAATGACAGTAAAATCTAGAATGAATCCATCTTCGTCAAGGCGCATCTTATGATACTCAATATTTGTTGTCTTCATCACGTTCCCCATTTGGGGGACATTGTAATTCCTGATAGGTAAGATATCAGAATCGAACAAAGTGTTGAGAAAAGTTGTCTTTCCGAGTCCACTCTCGCCCACAAGCATAACCGTAAAATTTACTCCATTTCTTTCGGCACGTCTCCTTTTCTGATAAGGAAGCTTTGCCAGTCCTATGATACTAGTAAGATTATCTTCTAAGAGAGGTGTCGTTATATCTCCAACCATTTCCATCGGCACTTTTGCGGATGAATCCTCACGACCTGTCAACTTGAATGTATCGTCATTTTCAGCATCAGCAGCGATAAGTTTGCAATTTGAAGTTGCTGTTGGTTTGGAATAAAAACAAGGAATCTGAACAGGAGATGAGACACTATTAGTCGGGGGGTTGGTAGCGTCGGTTGCAACACCATTTAATTTAATATTGGAATTGAGATGATTATCAGAGGTGGAAGAATGCTCATATACGTCAAAATTCAAAACATCCAACGACTCAGAGCTTGACTTATGGTTCATGGCAATGTCTTTTGGTATAGGAATCTCTATGGTGCCACAAAAGACGACCGCAAAGACGCTCAGCAAAGCACACCTTAAGATTGTTTCTACTTGCATATATGTGCATATATGCAACATTTCAAAGGTGGACACCATAATTATGGGGGCTGGCTAGCATTCTTCATAGACAGAAAGCAGTTCCATAATACTCCAACAGAAGAGCTAAACACAACCTGGAATTTCTTTGGCATTATTAAAAAATTAATAAATTGTACCGGAAACCACAAACAAAAGTTGACAGCTAAGGTACTAATGTACAATCTCATCAGTTTGTTGTGGAGGTCTCGTTGTGAGCCTCTTTCCAAAATCAATGTTGTATAAGCATAAAATGAGTAAAGAGAAATAGGAGAGAAAACCAATTGATCTGTCAAAACCCTCTCTAGAACTGTTACAACTACTGGCTCATCTATATACATCTGGTTTAGGAAAGAATACCACGCCACTTGAACAAAAGCCATGACAAACCCCCAAAAAACAAACCCAATGAACCTTGGAAACTGAAAGCCTGGCTGATCATCATTTAAACAATCAAACCGTGAAGGTGTATCAGTATGAGAGTTCAAGAACTGAGCCCGAACTGCTACTGGTACCATTTGTTCCTCCTCTCCATAATCAACGAATACAGAGAGTTCGTCATCAATTTCATTGAAAGCAGTGCTGTTATTTATGTCTAGCTGAATAATATCGTTCAGTCGTATAGCGCCCAATTGAGGCGCATTAAAACAATCAATGGATTGAGCGAGTGTATCAGAAATACCATAGAGCACTATATTTGTAGCAATTGTAGCAGCCAATGAACTCTTAGTGTAGAGCTTATGATAATGGAAGGATAATCTCAACAATAAAAATGATAGAGATACTAACAATAGAATATTGAAGAGTGGAACTTTCGCAATCTTGACAGTCCTAAAAGCCTTCAATAAATAATTCAAGATCTTTTTTGCTAGTTTACGGGTTCCGCCAAGATATATGGAATTATCCATGGAACTAGACCTTTCCAATTCATTGTGAATTCTATTGGTTGCAATTCTATTGGTTTCAACGTTGGTCATATGCTAGCAGCATCTGAGGATCTTTATAGTCCTAAAACTAACCTTACCGCGCCATATCGAGAGATGCCAATTACTAAACTGTAAAGTAATGTCATGTGATTAGAGGAAGGGTTGAAAAACAATGGTGTAGGGATAATATGAGAAATACGACGGATTTTTTTGTTTTTGTTACCAGTAGCCTATCATTCGCGCTTCTCGATACAGACAGAAGTAGTATTAAACTTTCATTTTAAAAAGTTTTCCAAAACATATTAAACAAGATGCTTATTCCAAAGGAAGACCGTAAGAAGATTCACCAGCACTTATTCCAGGGTATGTACCGTTTGTCCCCTTTTCAGTATTAGACATTGGTTAAGTGATTTTGAATGTTAAGTAATTGCAAGAAGCTTACCCTTTTTCAATTAGCATTCACTATGGAATTTTTTATTGTTAGTTCTGTGACCAAGATTTGTACTTTAAAATTTATTAGTTCTTGTGTTGTCGTCCGTTGGATTGGTACTAACTTTTCTTAGAGGGTGTTGTTGTTGCAAAGAAGGATTTTGAAATTGAACATGAGGAGATCGGTACCAAGAATCTCTACGTTATCAAAGCTTTGCAATCTTTGACTTCCAAAGGATATGTCAAGACACAGTTTTCGTGGCAGTACTACTACTATTCCTTGACTGATGACGGTCTTGAGTATTTACGTGAGTACCTCAACATTCCAGAGGGTATTGTCCCAAAGACATTGTTGCAGGAGCCTGTCCCTGAGCGTCTTCCCAGACGTGGAGGTGAGAGAAGATTTGCTCGTAACTAAGGTGTGTAAGGAATAGAAAGTTTACAGATATGAATGAGGACTTAGTTTCATTTTAGTCAACCAATAACGAAGAGCTTAAAACTAAATAGCTTCACGAGCGTGATTTGCGTATGTGAGCTATTCTAAAACCTTCAGCTAAACTCGAGTAAATGCATTTATGTCACGTGACTCTATACAGGTCATAGACATGGATTGACAAGATCCGCGCGATTGTCAAATTTTTTCATACCAAAATCCTTATTATTGAAAGCGGCTATCTCAATCTTGTGTAGGTATTCAGGATGAAATTGAACATTGCTTTCCCAGCCAATGGGACTCAGAAATGTATCGAGATTGATGATGAACACAAGTTACAAGCTTTTTATGAGAAACGCATGGGGCAAGAAGTTGATGGCGATTCTGTGTCTGATGAGTTCAAAGGTTACGTCTTCAAAATCACTGGTGGTAACGACAAGCAGGGTTTTCCTATGAAGCAGGGAGTCATGCATCCAACTAGAGTTAGATTGTTGTTGTCAAAGGGTCATTCCTGTTATAGGCCAAGAAGGGATGGGGAGCGTAAGAGAAAGTCGGTAAGAGGGTGCATTGTTGCCGCTGATTTATCCGTTCTATCTTTGGTAGTTGTTAAGCAAGGGGAGCAAGAGATCGAAGGTCTAACAGATGCTCAAATTCCGAAGAAACTTGGTCCTAAGAGAGCTAATAACATTAGAAAGTTTTTTGGTTTAACCAAGGAGGATGATGTGAGACAGTTCGTCATTAGACGTGAGATCGTGAAAGGAGACAAAATTTACACTAAAGCTCCCAAGATTCAAAGATTAATTACCCCAGAACGAATCCAAAGGAAACAACACTTGAGAGAGTTGAAATATGAGAATGCTAGAAAACAGAAGGATGCTGCTGCCGAGTATGCCAAGTTGTTAGCTGAGAAAATTCACCAACGTAATGCCGAGAAAGCTGAGATCAAGAAAAGAAGAGCCTCCTCCCTAAGAGCCGAAGCTTGAACGTCAATACCAGAATAATAGTTAGGGAATGCTATACAGTGATGTAAAAGTAAATGGTATAAGTTTGTCGTGAATACTAGTTTGGTAGTAATCCTAAAACTGTCGTGCACTAACAAAGGTCGACATTTAGTGTTTCGTAACATTTTTGTGCTTTTAGTTTCCTTCTTCCACTTTTTTCTTCGTCTTTCTAACGTTGTGTTCGATCCTTTATCCAACAGTTGTTGTATTTAGAATGGAAAAATAGTAATCGTTACACTTTCACCTTATCAACTTATTGTCAAGCCATATAAACTTTGAACGTGGATCAGGTGATGAATATCTGATATATGTTTTTCTGGCATCTCTAATGTTAGGACTCCTACGGGTCCAATGAATAGAACCTAAGTCAAGTTTCTGATTGGTCCACTAGTATGTTTTTTTTTATGGTTGCAATGAACTAGTTAGGGAGAACTTAAATTTCATTTGATAAGTATTTATTTACTCCTATACCTCTTCATTTGGTAATTATTTATTCTAATTTCTATTTTCTTGGCTATCCTAGTCTTCCCTGTGTCAGAACTCTTCTTCTACAAACTCCAACTTAATATCGGGTTTGAAAGGCCATAAACTGAATTGCTCAACGATCTCCAACATATCATTTGGTGTTAAATCAACTGTGCTTTTGTTCCTAATCAACCTAGATAAACGGGGAAGAATAAAATCACCAGCTCCAGCAGCCAACATTGGCACATTGTATTCCATCGTTAGTCTCGGTTGAACAAACAATTGTTTGACGACGTATTCCCAATTATCCAAGTCCAATCTTTCCGTCTCTATTCCTTCTGTTGACATAAGGTTGTTACATGGCTGTATATCTATTAGTGCCAGCTCGCTATTATGTGAAACGGACCGACACACAAATTTGTCGTCAAAAACTAATGGATCATGCCTGCTCAGTATGCTCTTACCTATAACATCCCTAGAACTTTCGGAAATAGCTACCAAACTAGAATTAGTAAATGCTTCCATGTTGAGTGCATTCCTTCTACGTTTCGATGAACCGATCTGCGTAAGCAGATGACTAGCAGTAGATGCAGTCACCCAAGCTAGTATTCTCACGTTTCCATACTTTTGAAGCCAATTTCGACGAGCGCAACATCCAAGCCATTGTACAAGTAGCCCATATCCCAGATCATTGGTCAGATTAGCATGTACCAGTAAACTTTTGTTAACGGAATTCTTTCCTTTTTCAACCCTGGGAGATATCACTCGTTCACTATCAATCAGCTCCAGGTAGGACTCCCATGAGAAAGGGTCTTTCTTGTAAATGATCATTGAATTTCCACGACAATATGCTTCTTTTAGAGATCTTAGTAATTCCTGATATTTTTTGTGATTATCCATTAGTACATGTCTGATAGGAAATAAGGTCTGGTTAAGACTGAGAGACATCATTCCCCTAGTCGGATACAAGTCCAATAAGTAGAAATTATTAGGGACGTATGTGTCAGTCAGACGCAATGCTTTGATAATCTCTGAGTTCAGGCTTTCACTGTAAGCTAAATACTTAAAGCCATAATAGTAATTTAGAGTTTGATCTTTGAAGAACTTGGTCCATTTAGACATTGTATAGAGAATTTGAAAAAAGATCAAGATCAGGACACCCAAGGGTAAATCCATAAACACTGGAATGAGGATATTCAAAAATCCAAAGCGCGATTCCTTTGCATTTCTTCAAAAGTTCCTTGACTAAACAGATTGATTGTTTTAGCACAAAGTATAGTTTATGATCAAACTCAAGCTGCATGCCGATAAGAGTACCCCGAAAGACAGGAGACCAAAGATCAAATTAAAGCCCCCAAGGAATAAACCCAAACCCACGGTTATTCCACGCATCAGGGTTAAGCCAACCAGAATTGCGGGAGACGGATACGACTCTGAAGATCCAGATAAGGAAGATGATCCTACCACTGAAGAGGCCATAGTGATGCGTGTAATTCCTAATGACTGGTCTTTAGAATATATAAAAAAGTGTGTGGAACACGGAGATTTCAGTGAGATCAATATTCAGTGGAAAGATAGAAGAAGGGCTGTCGTAAGACTGAGAGACCGACTATATGGCGCCAAGTTAGTGGACTTGCCAACTATGGTAGAAATTCACAAGACGATTGATCGAAAGAATATATTCAAGACCTTGGATGTCTCGCAGATTCTACTCGTTATCAAAGAGTTGAAGAACGAATCTGAATACTTAGATATCCAATTGGGAGCTAGTGAGACATTTGATGATGGTTTGACCCCTCCTTTGCGAGGTGTAAAGAAACGCTTTGACAAAAGAATGACTAGTAAAGTTTTTCAGATTATTGAAGAGCAGGTGGATGAACTGTTCCGTCTAGACGAGGAAGCTGAAGCAAGCAAGTATGAACTAGTAGATATGGAAACGAGCACAGCTCCTTCTTTTGACGTAGAAGAAAATACTCTGAGTCCAAAGGAGTTTTTTATGTCAAGCAATCTGGAAATAGAAGACAACGAAGATTTGGAACTAGAGCTGGAACAAGCTTTTCAACAGCATTCGGATGCACCAGTCGCTGCCCAAGAACGGTTGGGGGTAGACCAGAGGAGGACAGGTTGTCGCGATGGCAGTGTTCACTTTTATGAGGGAGAAGAAGAAGATGAGGAAGAGACATACGTGCTTAACCAGGTCTACTCTGCAGAGGAAGAAGAAGAAGAAGAAGGGGACGAAGGAGAAGAAGAGGAAGACGACGAGGAAGAGGAAGAGGAAGAGGATGATGATGACGAAGAGCGAGTTGCAGGCAAGAATTCCATTTCTAGCCAGAGACCTGAAATCAGCGATGAAAGAACTACACACAGGCAGATAATTAAAGAAGAAATTGAAGAGCTACAGACTACGATTGCCTTGAAACAGAATGATTTCAACAAAGCAAGCAATCCAATTATGAAGAACAGGATTTCTGATGTCATTAGTCGACTGAAGACAGAATTGGAAACTAAATTGAGACAATTTGAGATGGAGCAAAAAGATCAACAGAATGCCAGCAATGTTACATCCCACAACATTCATCAACAAAGAGGACAGGAGGATGACGATGATGATGAGGATGTAGAAGGAGAAGATGAAGGCATGGAAGATTTATTCTAAGAACTACAAAGGAAGCCGTTAGAAATCGAAAAGTTTGAGTGTTCATAGCATCTTCAATTTTATGCATGGTTTCATAATTTCACCAAACCGTACATGTACACCAGCCAGTTGTTGTTAATTCCACACTTCGCGGGGAGACCTAATTACACTTATATTCAATCAATAGCTGTGATATTTTAATCAGAAATAATTCATTTATAAATTTAAGGATATTTCAATTTTATTAGCACTGTTCTATTATTCTCTTTTTAATACTGAATATTCTGAACAGCTACTTTTAGATGCATGAATGATGTCTCTGAACTGTGTCATACTTAGTGATAGCATAACATCTGACACAACAGCTCATAACACTTTGCCATTTATCCCGCTTCCAAATGAGTCTGTAGCTTACCATTCGCCAGATAATACTAGCCTTCAGATCACACTTCCCCACTCGTTGATGAGACGAGATTATCTTAAATCCTCAGGGAATATATATGTTACTAACAAACGAATTTTAATGATAACAAGTGCTGTACGAGGTGGCGACTTCCAGAGTTTTAACTTGCCCTACAACACTATTGTCAAGACTGAACTAGTGACTCCATGGATCGGGGCTACTAGATGGAGGTGTAACTTTGTAGTAGTCAATTCTTTGAAATGCGGCTTACCTTTAGCTCCTAATCAGACCCATCATTGTTCGTTGGAGATTACATTTAGCGAGGGGGGATTCATTGAATTTGTCAAACATTTTCAAACTTTTTTTCTTAAAGCAAGAGATTCAGCATCTATCGAAGCAGAATCATTACCCGCCTACCATGAAGTGTGACATATGTTACAGTTACTAGTTCTTAAATTTATATATGAGCTAAAATCATTCGGCGTATTAAATAGTCTAGCATGTAGTGCGCTAACAATTTGTCTACTCAAAATAGACAATCTTAAAAAACGGGATGTCTTCTTATCAAATGGACGGTGAACAACTACCTACGCCAACAGATGTAAATCAGGCTTACAATGTTCGTATTTCTTTTTTATCTACATTGCTTTAGCCGTTCATATACTAACAACTGGACTTTAGCGTTGGCTTCAAATGAATCAACAGTTTGGCCAGCAGGCAACAAATTATCCAGAATATATACAGTTAACGAAGTTCTTAACTTTTGCAGCCAAGAACAAGGACAGTACAAAAATTCAGCAAGCCCGACCTCAGTTTGATTTATCACATGAAGAGAATACACATTGGTTTCAAGAGGAGCAACAAGAGCACGAGCAAGATCAAGGGCTAACACAAGGAAACGAACAAATGGACCCATCTGAACGGCCGAATCAACCGGAGGAGTTAGGGCAAACGATAAAACCAGTCCCCCCAAATAAAGGAGAACAGCAAATCCAAAAAGGTTTGCATTGGCCACAGCATGAGCCAACTATTTCAAATGAGTTCTCTGACTTCCACGAACCACAGGAAAAGCGCTTCCCAAGCACTGTGTCTTCTGACATGCATTCTATTGCCTACGAACAATCCCAAGGTATCTCGTCTGTTCCAAACTCTTTCCAGGCGTATTCGCCTGCTAATCAAGTTCCTCAGGAGGGCTTTTCTGATCAAAATTACAATGTGATACAACAAGAACAAGACCATCGCCAACAGAAGCAACCACAATCAGTTGCTAGCCCAATGAATACAACTAATATCTTTAATTCGCAGCAGTCACTTCTTCTGAAGGCGCAACTTACTGCATTCCGGGGCTTAGCAAAGAACCAACAGCTGTCTACTGAGGTACGGCAATTCATTTCGACTGCCTATAATCAAGTTAAGCAACGGACCAGTACTCCTATGGAAAATACAAAGTCTCTAAGTTTGAAAGAACCGGATCACGCGCAAGATGCCTTTCAGGAGCATGGTTTCAACCAGAAAATGGGACAATCAACGCCCCAGAACTTACCACAGAATGTTAACCGATTAACAACCAATTCCCAGGTACCAGCTAATAATTTACCAGCAGCTTTAAAAGTTTCTCAGGGAGGGAAGAACTTGGGACACAAAGGAAAAAGGGATACGCTGCTTACGACTGGCAAAACTCCTAAGCAACAATACTTCTTGCAACAAAAACACATGCAGACGCAATCTAATTTATCTTCTTCACAATTACCCAGTTCTCAAATGACTCCCCAGATTGCTTCACAACTACCGCATCAGGCTACTCAAGGGACAAGTGTCTCGACACCCGTGGTTTTGAAAATGTTCCCCCCAGATACTCCACCCGTATCTTTATCGGACGTCACAAAACGAATGCCAACAGTTTTGAATATTGTGCAAGTGCATGATCCCAACGTGAGAGTGGACAGTTTTACCGTGCCATTACCTCCTCCGAAGGGTTCAGTTCCGTTTGAATCACTCTCAAATCACAGATCAAGTATGCTGCTACCAAGTGTTCATCCTTCTGTTATCAGCACATCTTCAGCGAGAGAAACGTATGATCTTCTTCGTAACTTAAGCATTGACAATTATAAAGAGACGCTAGAGAAACTGCGAATTGGATTGAAATCCCATGACGCGGCTTCGTTGTTAGATTTGGAGCTTGAACTAGATGCCGTTATGCTTCTTCCTTTACAAAGAGCCTTAAGAGGCCACATTCTATCCATCACTCATCACCAAAACTCTTTGTTGATCAACAATCATCCCAATTTTCTTTCTAAAACTCGAAAAGTATCAATAGATGATGCCGTGGTTACCAACAACTTGTATGTTCAACAACAGTCACTAGCCGTCCAGATGGAGCAAACCAAACAGATCAAAAAGCTAGATAATATCATTGAATCATCCAAAATTTTGAAAGATTGTAGAATGTCAATGAAGGAAAGACGCTGCAAGATGGGAAAACTTGTGTATCAATTTCATTCGTTAGTCGAACGAGATGAACAAAAGAGAATAGAAAAGAATGCTAGACAACGTTTGCAGGCACTAAAAGCCAATGATGAGGAAACCTACATCAAGCTGTTAGATCAGACGAAGGATGCAAGAATTACGCATCTTCTGAAGCAGACAAACAGTTTCTTGGACTCGTTGGCCCAAGCAGTGAAAGACCAGCAACAAGAATCTAAGCTCTTTTATGGGGGGAAGTCTGGTTTTTCGAATAGCAACATTGAATCACAAGATAGCAATGACTCAAGCACAGATTACTATAGCATTGCTCATAAGATTAAAGAAGATATTACAAAGCAGCCAACGATATTAGTGGGAGGAGTTTTGAAAGAATACCAAATAAAGGGTTTGCAATGGATGGTATCCCTTTTCAATAACAAGTTGAATGGTATTTTAGCTGATGAAATGGGTTTAGGCAAAACGATTCAGACAATTTCCTTACTCACGTATTTAGTAGAGAAAAAAAACATACCAGGTCCTTTTCTAGTTATTGTTCCCCTTTCGACATTGACCAACTGGAATTCTGAGTTTGAAAAATGGGCCCCTTCATTGCAGAAAATAACTTACAAGGGTAACCCTCAGTTTCGGAAAACTGTTCAGGCTGACATTAAAGCAAAAAGGTTTCAAGTTCTGCTAACTACCTATGAATACATCATTAAGGACAGGCCTTTATTGAGCAAAGTAAAATGGGTACATATGATAATTGATGAAGGTCACAGAATGAAGAATGCCAATAGCAAACTATCTTCAACTTTAACTCAGTACTATCACTCTGATTACAGGTTGATACTTACTGGGACGCCACTTCAAAACAGTCTTCCCGAACTTTGGGCACTTTTGAACTTTGTTCTTCCTAAAATTTTCAACTCTGTGAAATCATTTGATGAGTGGTTCAACACACCTTTTGCAAATACTGGTTCTCATGATAAGATAGCTTTATCAGAAGAAGAAACTCTTTTGGTAATCAGACGGTTGCATAAGGTTTTGAGACCGTTTTTACTAAGACGGTTAAAAAAGGATGTCGAAAAAGATCTGCCTGAAAAGATTGAGAAGGTTGTCAAATGTAGATCTTCAGCTTTACAGATCAAACTCTATGAGCAAATGCTTAAGTATAATCAACTCTTTGTTGGCGACGAGTCAAAAAAACCCATTGGAGTAAAGGGTTTGAATAACAAGCTAATGCAATTGAGAAAGATCTGTAATCATCCTTTTGTCTTTGAAGAAGTTGAAAACTTGATTAATCCAACTAGAGAGACCAACAATAACATTTGGCGTGTTAGTGGAAAGTTTGAACTGCTTGACAGAATTTTGCCCAAATTCAAAGCAACTGGACACAGAGTACTGATTTTTTTCCAAATGACTCAGATTATGGACATCATGGAAGACTTTTTGAGACTCAGGGATATGAAATATCTAAGATTGGATGGAGCAACCAAGTCTGATGACAGGCAGGACATGTTGAGACTGTTCAACGCTGAAGGTTCCGATTACTTTGCGTTTCTGTTATCCACTAGAGCAGGTGGCTTGGGTTTGAACTTGCAGACGGCGGATACTGTCATTATCTTTGATAGCGACTGGAATCCGCATCAGGATCTACAAGCTCAAGATAGAGCGCATCGGATTGGTCAAAAAAATGAGGTCCGAATTCTTCGGCTAATAACAGAAGACTCTATAGAAGAAGTCATTTTGAGTAAGGCATATGAAAAGTTGGATATTGATGGTAAAGTTATTCAAGCAGGTCGTTTTGACAACAAATCTACAGCAGAGGAACAAGAGGCTATTTTGAGACAATTACTAGAGGCAGGAGAGGGTAAAAGATCAGACTCTGAGTTTGATGACGATATGGATGATGATGAACTCAATCAATTATTGGCCAGAGATGATACTGAATTGAGACAATTTCAACAGCTGGACAAAGACAGGTTAGAAGAGACGAAGCTCGTCCCCAGGCTCTTTACTGAGGCTGAGCTACCTGAAGTCTATAAGCAGGATCCCGAAGTATTCATGCAAAAGAATGAGGATATTGATATATATGGTAGAGGAACAAGGGAACGCAAGATGATGCAGTATGATGATAACATGACTGAGGAGCAATGGTTACGTCAGCTGGAGGATTCTGAAGATGATGACAACGGATCACAACCGAGAAGGAAGATTACGAGAAAGGTACCAGATAGTGATTCTAATTCCGCAGAAGGGGGTACAAAGCGTGAATTGAATGATTTTGACAACGGAAGCAGTCTATCGGACACTCGTAAGAAGTCAAAGAATGAACGGGAACACAAGTCATCAAAAGTCGCTCCAAAAATAAGAACTTCTAAGTCAAAAGACATTGGACGTACAAAGGGAAAATCGAAACCTGGTTTCAACGTACCACTTTCGAGAAGTTTGCTTTCTCCACCGTCCGTTTTGAATGATGATGAAAGGCAGCGATTGCAGAATGATATCACTGCAATCAATAACCATCTTTTACAATACAGGCTGCCAGATGGCCGCAATTTGAGCTTAATTTTTCTCACCAAACCCCCTAAGCGACTTTATCCCGACTATTATCTTTTAATCAAGTACCCGATGGCTTTTGATATCATCAAGAAGCGAATCAGTGGATTGGTTTACATTAGTTTGGAAGAATATATGGGAGATATTCACTTGATGTTTAATAATGCCCGTAGTTACAATGAAGAGGGCTCAATAGTCTACAATGACGCAAAATTGTTGGAAGGAGAAGCTATTTCGAAGTATAGGCAGATGACCGGGAACTCCACCATTAATTTTACTGAACTGGATTCAATGATTGGCATCAATAAGCTAAATGACACTCCAAAATTTACAAGCGAAGTTGAAGATAAGTTCACCGATGACAGTCAGACATTAGAAAAACTCTCTAGACCAGAAAGCAGGGAAGCAGCTTTTTTGCAAAATTCTTTTGCCAAGGGTGGTTCAAAGTTCAATGATAACGAAGGACTCTCTGATTCAAATTTATTAAGTGACACTGCAACTATAGATTTCTAGTCAACTAACTTGTTTTGAATTTATAGCCTTGGCTATAATTAGACTTTCCACACAGAATGGTATAGGTATTCATGCTGAAGAGATAAGTCTTGGAAGAGTTGAACTAGTCAAAGTAGATAAGAGATTTTAACGCTATGCTTATCAATCAATCTACAGTTCAAGTAGCTATACCTATACGTTTCCATTCTACCTGATCGAAGCTGTTGTCTAAAGCCAGCAGAAACTACAAACTGTTATTAGAGGGCTACACTAATTCAAAGAATGTGATTGTTAAATAGGTAATTTAAGTATACCCTTTTTTTATTTTTGATTTTAGTTACCAAAATACAAGAAGGAGATAGTTTCATGCTGGATATGGGAATATGCCGACTACTCTAGATATGGGTGTTAGGATGTCAGACCAAATTGACAATCCTCGATTCATATTATCAAGAACTTACTTATATCATGTCCTGGAACAAGACGCTAAAGCAAACTACTCACAAATTTGTTGAAGTCTCAGCAAAATGCCCGCTAGAGGCACAAGCTTATGGGAATTGCATCACGAAGCACTATCAAAATATGAACAAGGATGCCTGTATGAGACAATATCTCGCTTACAAAAGTTGTGTCGAGCGCTTCTTACGAAGAAAGTGGTAAAACTAAACAGAATATATATTATTCTTAATTCATTGTCATAGTTATACTTGGAAGTTTGTGAGCTCTTTCTCCAAAAGCTTAAATTTTTTTGACCTCTTCCCCTTTCTAAAATATCTTTTATACCACTGCGAAATGTTTGGGAAAATTCTCTTGTTGGCAATGTATAATACGACGAAATTAAGACCAGCCACAATAGCCATAAAAAGGGCAAAAGAGACAGGAATGTCGGTCAATTGTAAAAGATTCCCCAAACGTGAATCTGAAGGGATACACATGATGAATGTTGAACAAATTGTAGCAAGTATAACATTCCAAATATAAGGCTTGTTCCCCGTCACTGGCTCCCTATAAGGAGGACCTGCAGTTAAAACAACAGAAACCAAGATGTATTGATAATTGGAAAATTCAAATAAAACAGAATTTTCTGACGATTGCACACTATCATCGTTTCCGGGGACGGGTTCAATGTACCAAGGCTGTAATTGAACAACACGCCAAACAGTGAGTTGGAATACTAGTAATAGAATAATGTTTCCCAAAAGACTAATCAATATTTTTGGTGAAACTAAATTGGCTGATGGTCTCTTTTTTGCAATCAAATGGTATGGCTCTGACCAGGACATAAATATCGCTAAAGGAAGAATTAGCAGTAAGTCAATATAAAGGAATTGAAAATCTCCCAAGTTAGTCCCACGCCGATACATAATCGAAACCGTGATGAATTGAATTGCGGAATATAATGACATGAACTGAAAACATGAAAAACTGGTAACCAATGACGCTCTCCCTTCTTTGATTACATCTAGTACACATGAGATTTCAAAGTTTTGGGAAGTGAAAGGTGCAGCTACCGACGCTTCTGCTTCACTTAATGAGATTCCTATATCAGCAGCTTTCAAAGCACCGCAATCATTAGCCCCATCTCCACAAAAACCAACACTGTAGTCTAACTTTTGCAATTGTTCCACTAGTTCGTGCTTCTCATCAGGAGACATTCTAGCAAAAACTGCTGCTTTAATTAACATTTTTTCCAGGGTAGCTCCAGCTATGGACTCAGTAGTCAAAAGAAACTTAAAAACGTCACCAGTAATAGCTAATTGGTAATTTTTGCAAGTTCTTTCAAGAGGATCCAGCGTTGTTGAGTCCAGAATGCTCTCTGGATCATTGATATCTTTCCATATCAAATCAAGCTCGTCATTGCCCTCCCCAGAGTCAAATAACTGTGGAACAAATGTTTTACAGTCTGAACGAAGAATCCCACATTCTCGACCAACACTAATGGCAGTTAGAACATTATCACCAGTGCACATTACGGTCCGCAGGTTGGCTTCATGTAACACTTTTAAAGTGGCGGCAGTGGATGACTTTAGTTTATTTTCAAACACAATGAATCCCAAAAAATCTAAATCAGACTCAACAACATTTCTTCTTTTCAAAAACTTTTTGCTTAAAAGTTCATCCACGGAAACACACAAACTTTTCGCAGCGATGGCAATAACTCTGTATCCGCTATGAGTATAATGGTCAAGTAGCTCTTCATAGTTTGATGGTAGTGATTCCTGTCGGCATAAATCGATAATAATCTCAGGTGCCCCTTTGACAAGAGAAAAACATTCTTCTGTCTCTGAGAGCATTACAATCACCGACATTCTTCTTAGTTCAGAAATGAAGTCGAATTGCTTTACGACTATGGCGTCTTTTTTATTGTCTATTTTGCACAAAGTAATGTTTTCTTCCAATTGGTTGCGAAACCTTTTTAGTGAGGGATCATGAATATCATCAACAAGCTCGCAACCAGTAAACTCAAACATTTTAGAATCTAGCGGATCTCCCACCAGTTCTCCATCAACACTATTCAAAGAATGGCATGTGGCCATTGATGCTAAAAGCAAAAATTCTCTTTTGGCACCTGTGGTTATCATTCGGTGCAATTCGTTCCCAGACTTAATCATTGCTCCAAAACTGTACTTTGAAGAAGCCACATGAACACCTAAAATACCAAGACCATCCTCGGTAAGGGTCCCTGTTTTGTCAAAGCAAAGAATGTTTAGCTGACCAGCAATATTAATTCTTGCTGGCGAAATACAGAACACTCTTCTCTTTTGCAAACGGTTCAATGATATAGAAATACCGATGGTCAAGGTTGCAGGCAAAGCAGGAGGCACCACTATTGTGATTATATCCAGCGCCCTTAGAATGATGACGCTATTGTTCAGTTCCAATCGGAGAAAATTGAAAATTGAGTACATGAAACCAAACATAGCTGTTAATGCCATAAATCCAATGTACTTAAAAGAGTCTTTGTATAGCTTGAATCCAATAGGTTTTGGAAAAAGCATTGATCGAACTAGTGAGCCCTTGGTGGTATTAAATCCAATCCTAACAACCAAGGCCATAACTGGTTGATCCAATTTCAGTCTAGATGATTTGACTATTCTAGTCCCCGAATACAAAAAAGATCTGGCCAGTGAGTTGGATATTTTTAGCTTTTTTAATTCTTGAACTAGAGTTTGCATGCAATCTAGAGGAATCGGTTTTTTGCTAATAGGTACTGATTCCCCAGTCAACATGGATTCATTGACAATCACGCTACCAGAAATCAAAATACCATCGCAAGGAAACGAACTTAGCTGGTTGACTTCCAAGATATCTCCTGGAACCAGATTAGTTGAGTTAATTTCCTTCCAGAACCCGTTTCTCCAAACTCTAACTTCACATTCACTCTGAGACATGTCTCGCAGCCGCTTCATTGTTTTCTTAGTTTCTATCAGAGTCTGAATTATACTCAAAGTTGAAATGATGAATATACAAGTTGCATAATAGAAATAGTCATCTAAAAGCCATAAAACGATCGAAAAAAGCTGGAAAATATAAAAGGGGTGCAATACTTCATCCACTAATAATCCTGCGACTGATTTTTCTTGAATATCGAGACTATTAAGTCCAAAAATTGTCTGTCTTTCCGTAACCACATCGTATGATAAGCCATTCTCCACCAAATCAATACTTTTCCAACATTCATCTGACCAATTTTGATTTGTCCTAAATAAATCTTCTAGTGGAGAATAGATCAGAGTGAGATATCTGTAATTCAGCGTGATCAATATTGGCACAATCGGATCATGCTCCGAACCAACAAATTCATCTAGTGCGTCTTGCGAACTATTAGTTTGTTCATCATTTTCATCGTCTTTTAAATTCAAAAATGTTGATAGAGGCTTATTGTACCAAATGCGCTTAGGTGTTAGAATCTCCAATTCGCCATACTCTGTCTCCACAACGTACCAATCAGACTTGGCTAAAGGGCACACATTTCCTAAAAACCTAACTTGATATTTGGGGAACCATCGAAGGATAAGGTACCCTAAGCCTAGAGTTATAACATAGAAAAGGTAACAAGCTAAAACCTTGAATATATTCGACCGGTATCCCGCAATCCCCACAACTAAATCTTGCTCGGCAATGTAAAAACGCTGAAATAAGTTTATAGCAGGGAACCCGTTAAAGTAAAGGTCATGATTTCTTGTATTTGTTTTATTTTCAGGTAGATTGGCACTATGAGTTTCAAAGGAGCCCGATCCGTAATCGGAGGTTATATCATTATTTGCTAGTAGCCGTACCCTTTCCTCTACTGTTGTTCTTGATTCTGCTCGATTGAACCGTCTTTGGCCTTCAGTGCTACCTCTGTCATCATTATCATTCCAATATAGATCATAATCCAACCCTGATTCACTATCATCCAACGTACTGGTTCCCTGGGCTTTTTGTACATCATCCACATTAAAAAAGCGGAACTTGGCTCTATCTTGAAGATCAACAGAGGAACTTCTCCGGCTACTTATTCCAATGCTGGAACGTCTTCTAGCATTTCCATTGATAGTTTGGAGTGGGACATCGGTCTCTTCATGGTTTACATAGGGATGATGAAAACTTGAAATCGATGACGGAATCGACTCACTTCCAACCCCACCAAAGACAGCATAGTTATTTTCATTGACAAGTTGGTCACGAATGGATGATGCTGAGGAATCTTCAGAAACCATAGAGTTCACACGATTTCTTGCAAAATGCCCACTATTCTTCATGAAGTAGTCTAGATGATGAAATCCGGTTGTTAAGATTCTATTAAAGAGTTCCTTTTCAAACAGGAAACGAGTCGATAACACAATAGGGACTGGCCTTGCGCGTCAACTCTCTATTCATTATGTAATTATAATTTTGGCATCAGAAACTAACAACCTGGCGTACTTCCCAATATATTCTCCTAGGTAAAGGCAATTAAATCTCATCAACCAATAGTAGCTAAACACAAGGCTCCATTCAAGTGGGTAACAAGACCAAAAGATATAACAAAAAAGCATTTAGTTAAAATATAATTAATTCCCTATAGAAAGCTCGGTTTCGGTAAGGAGACCGCAGACGGAGACTGATGAAAAGATGATCCTGCATATTTAGTTGTTTTAGCGGCAACTCTCGGAGTCTTACTATGCTTGTTTGCTTGATTTTGGCTCTGGCCCAAAGCACTCGCTCTCGTGGTGGGACTTAAGTCTTTATTCGCCTTGGAAGTGGCTCGGTTCTTCCCCCCACGAGATACTGATGTAGGCTGCAATAAAGATTGATCTGACCTTTCCTTTGCCTGTTGCTGACGTGAGTCCGAAGAGAAGGCTCCATCATTAAACGACTGCTTATGATTTATCGGCTTTTTGCGAGTGGATTTTTTATTCCCTACAACATGGCTGGAATTAGTGGACTTCCCTACTGGACCATTACCAAAATTTACGGTTGATCCATTAGGTAGAAGTCGTTGAGGTGGAATAGATACTCCATGGCATTTTTCTGAGTTAGTAGTGCCTTCTGAAATGTTGTTCTTTTGCTTGGTGCCTTTTGCTGCTTCTGTTTGCATTGCTTTTTCTTCGTAAAAGTTTAGTCAATTGTAAATTATTTTCAATTAGGAGATAATCAATCATATAAGAGTTGGAAAGTAAACTTTAGTTGGAACTATAGGCTTCTCAATATAACAAAAACTAAACTATATTTATTTACCCGGATAATAATAAAAAGAAAAAGGATCAAAAAAAGGTCGTGCGCCACTATAGTTTAAGATATAATCGAACTGCGCTTAGGCCTTTTGTTAAGGACAAGTCTCTCGTTTTTGATATCTATGGATTAGCTACTATATTAGAATGTTAATTGATGAGACATGCTCCAACTCTAGCTCTCTTTTTAAAGAATGTAATGTTTCTACAATCAAACAGGTGGCTGCTCAACTGGAAAATAAAATCAAGCAACAAGAGTCGCATTTAAAGTATTTAGTTGCTGAAAAGTATAGAGATTTAATCACCATTTCGAACGAAATAGTCGAATTAAACAAAAGTACTATCTCTTTAGACCATAATATTGCAGGAGTTTGTTTTGAAGCAACTAATTATACCTTCAAAGGACTGTACAGACCTATTGAACAAGTCAAAAAGAAGAGCAAAGCTGTTAGAACTAGGAATCTGCATTTGAAGAATTTATTGTACCAGTTAGATTACATGCTATTAGCTTCAGATAGAGCCGAAAACGTATTGGAACTTTGCGAAATGTACTATGTTACAATGAATGCTTACGACACAGAGCTAGATTCTTGTAAAGTTCTAAATGTTCATCGGGAAGTAATATTTGCCTCATTACACTATTTACTATTAAACCGCATCGTTAAGGAAAATAACACCATCAAGGAGTTGGAGGTTGGACTAGTTTCAGTCGTTTTCTTGAACAGATTTACGAATTATTCCTCGTTGATGCAATGGTTTTTTCATCATAGGCTAAGCCATTTGAGAACCATCTCTGATATTACACACAAATTCTTATACGTCCACCTCACAATCCAGGCCTGTAGTATGGTACAAGACCAAACTCTCAATTACAAGTTATTCTCGATCTTCGCAAATATTAAGGAACGTCATGGACTTTCAGCGGATGCCAAGTTTTCATTCAACACGGACATGAGTGATGTGAACACTTTATATGACATTTGGTTGCAGGATGTCTCTGAGGATATTTTGAAATCCTATACTAATCAATCTTCCAAGTTAGATATTCATGATTTGCTTTCGCTCTTTAAAAAGATCTTATTTCAGTTTCAGGAATCTTTGTTAGTCAGTCCTCGTTTACTTGCTGGGCCCAATTCATTATTGGTTAATATCAGTGAGCTGTTTTTTGATAACTACCTGAAGTTGGTGACTCAAAATATTAACCACGTTGAACTATCACTGTCAGAATCTCCCAAAAAATTATTTGATCCTTTTACTGATACAACTGTGGAATCTCTTGTTAAGCTACCGACGATGGAACTTTTGAGAAATCAGCTAGTTGCAAATTTTTTACAGCTGATAAACATTTCGGAAAAGGAGATTAATCCATTGATGGATCTGAAGGCTTTTGTGCAAAAATCAAAAGAGTTTAAGCACTGCAAATTTGATACCCTTTTGTTCAGCCATATTTCACGATGCCAGAGTACACTCAGTAAACTTCTGGAAAGGGTTCAGTGTTCAATGTTGGAATCCTTGAATAACTTATCTTCTGATCAGCCAATCGATAACATTTGCACCGTGGTCTCACTTTCATCTCTACCGGGTGTAAATATACTGTCAGTGTCCACTAAAAGCTACTCGTCCCTAGTCAACAAGTGGCTTTGGACTTATCTCTTACATCAACTTGAGACCTTGAGGCCCAAACTTATGGACCTTCCTGAGGGTGATCTTGACTGCTTTGTTGACATTTTTTTCGAATATTGCTGTCTCTTATTACCCAATGTTATGTTCCATGAAGTTTATCAACATTCTTGTTTTGCTGTCTTGAGGGAACATATAGTGATAGAAATAGCAAGGATCTTATCTTCGAGAGGGTGCTATTACTTAGAGAAACACTTTCTATCCCACTTTTTACTAGAGGGCTCTCCGACGAGAGTAGAATTGAGACAAAACTGCGGGACGAATGATGCTAAACTGTCTAATAGAGCCTACAAACAAAAAATGTTTTTATTCGCCCCCCTACTGCTCATACCTGACCCTTAATATCCACTTTCGATAACTGCCGTGCTTCCATCTGAAGTAGTTGAGGTTTTGCACTCATGCAGTTGAATATACCATCTTCAACGAAGTGAGATAAGTGATACTTTTCCAGAAACGGCAAATCCATCAGTAGGGTTTTTAAGTATCGTAGAGATATCTGTCGATATGACTTGCTTATAGTTATTAAAGACTTTAACTGTTCTCTCAAGAATATCTTCTGGTATAGTATTTTATAATAAAACCAGTCTTCTTGATTCAGAGTCATACGTTCATCGTCAAACACCGATTTTGAATCTAAATCTTTTGAATCAATATTCGCGAAGCCTGAGAACTCGTCCATAATGTGAATGTAATCCATTGTCGTTATAAGATCCGAAAGTCTGAACGACTTTGAAAGATATTTGTTGTGTCCAGCTGCATATTTTTGACCACGGCTAAATAAATACTGCTTTATTTTCAGTACTTCCCATGGTGTATCTATGAGAAGAAAGTACAAAATTCTATAACTTGTAAACTTGAACATATTGATGTGGTTTTCATCATCACATTGATCCTCCAAAACAAAACAGTTATGCTCCTTTTCGTATTTGTCCGCGTCAGAGTAATAATAACTACGGTCCATATTTGATACGTTATACAGCTGAGCAAGTTGGGTCAAACATTGATTAAGTTCACCAAAGTCTCCATTTTGGATCGCCAATTGAGTGTTAAATTCATATACTTTAACAGTAAACTGGTTTTGAATATCTTGCACTGTAAGATCTTGCCTCAGGGATTTTAGTTGATTCAAAAAATATCCGTATTGCGTTTTGCTGAGAGCTTCCATACCTTTTAGACTTCTATATTTTGAGTAGAGATGTTGCAGTGATTTCTTGAGGATAGGCAGAGGTCTAACCATTGATGGATCTGGCTGAGATGTAAGTCTAAAATAATCCTTTTCGATGGAGGAATTAGTTCCCACAAGCTTACAGTCCAGATTGTCAACATTCTGTAACCTATGTGTAGGTGGAATACGGTTTTGCTTATTGATCTTGAATCGTAATTCTCTGCACTTTCTTCTCTGTTGATCTTCAGAAGAGAAATAAGATTGAGATGATGGAATCTCCTTAGAATGTAATAAATTGCTTCTGCCATTAACGGTAGTATTCAAATAACTAATTCTAATGTTTTGCTCCAATTCTAGCTCCCTAGTTTCTCCAAATATTGGCAACTTTTGCTTAGACCAATTATTGGAATCGAGTTTGTTCTCAAGAATAGCCAAATTGATAAGCTCCGTCAACTGTGTTTGAAGTTCTTTCTTTTTGCTGAGCGAAAAATTCTCAGTATTTGCCTTCTGAAAGCAATGACTGACATACCTTTCCAACGTTAAGGGCCACTCTGACATGATGTTAAAAGTAACGAATGATGACGCTGTTTTGCTAGATTGAGAAGTATGAATCGAGTCTACATTGAGTCTACAGTGGTTCTTTACATAACGAGATTTTTTTATTTCGCTCATAGTAGAATTTGGTTAAAACTACTACTAGAACCATACTTAGATTCTAGTATGCGTAACTCAAATCTCCATTACAACGACAAAAACTTATGGGAATTTGAATCTGTTATTTGCGTGTATCGAAAGCTACATGAATTGCCTCCGTCGTTGTCATCTACGCTGCCGATGCACGTTGAAAAATCGCTTAAAAAAGTAAGCTGCACACAGCGCAACTTTGAGATCCGTTTTGATAGAGAAACTTGTCACAATACAGAAATAACTCCTAATCTTCCAGTTATGTTGTCACCAGCATTACCAGATCGCTATGGTGGTTTGAGTTCTTTACTTGTACCGTTGTTGTCTCCCAGTTTACCGCCGAGACTGGAATCAAAAGTTGCCTCTTATAACCTTAGTGTTAGATCAGATAAATTAGAGACCAAGACCAAAGGCAAAACATCGGCCCAGAATGTTGCAGCTAGCAGGTCATCAAATCCAAGAACTAGCTTGGGGAGGGTGTTGAGTGTTTGTTCCAAGCACCATAAACCGACATGCAAGGACAAAAGAGAGCCCATAGTTTCCCAAAGGCAAAGAAGCAATCCCATTTCCGTTCTGCGATGCACAATCCGTATTAATTTCATAAAACTTGCTCAATATTGTCAGCATCGAAGTTACCTAGAGTTACAAAAAGGCGCACCTGAATCTCTGGATGGTGTTTTGAGTGGTCTTGATGCGTTACTACTATTTACCCGAGCTTACTCAGATGATATAGCAATAAAGAATTGGCAAAATACACTGGACTATGCTCAATATTTGCAAAGGAAGACAGATGACCAACTAATAAATGGTGTCCTGCTTTTGCTACAAAGTTTAATTTTGAGGCATGTTAACAAGCTTTTCGTTTTGAATAAGGAGTATAAATCATTCGGAGAACAGTATATAACGAATGACATTAAGGCCGAAGATCTATTTCGCAGAGCAATAAAGCTTGTTCCAAATTATCGATTGTCACAAATTACTAGAGGTAATTTTCTGATATTAGCACCATTGGAGTTGAACAACGTCCAAAAATTGTTGATTAGAGTATGGGAGTTGAAGACTAAAAACAAAAGGTTGAGCTGGTGCGCTGTTGAGTAGTATCGACACAATCTCGGCCATTTGGATGTATGTAAAATTTAGCAGAATGCTACTATCAGTAAATTAACGGCTGGAAGTTAACAAGACCAAATCATAAAAGACATAGATTTATGTCCTAGAACCTGTCCTGTACCATCCTGACGCTATGGCCACATGCCAGCTTAGTTAGTTAACCAGTTAACTTCAGATGTACAATAATAAACTGATAATCAATTATGGATACAGTCCAGATAACAGCGTTCATTCAGCAATAGACCAAACCCCGTGATCTTACAAAAGCTATAAAAAAAAGAAGCTTTCGTGAGGTAAAATTCACACGTAAAAAATCCTTGAACCTTACCAATCTATTCGAGCATATCTTTCTTTCTTTCCGTCAACAAGTTCCAATGGTTTACAGTCAATCTGAAAATGAAGCTTTATTACAGCCGTCACTGACACCAAGATCAACATTGAAAAGAGTCTTATTTTGTTCACCTTTGAACATCTTACTTCTTCTTTTTCCATTTGGATTGCTTGTCGACTATTTGGGATGGTCTGCGTTGTGGGTATTCTCTATCAATTTCTTAGTGATCATTCCCTTGGCCGCCATTCTTTCCTATGCAACTGAAGAACTGAGTGAACGAGTCGGACAAACTCTGGGAGGGTTGCTAAATGCTACTTTTGGCAACGCCATAGAACTTATCGTATCCCTTATTGCTATTCGCCAGAATCAAATTCGAGTTGTCCAGGCATCTATGCTTGGAAGTATCTTATCGAATCTTCTTTTGGTTCTTGGATGTTGCTTTGTTGCTGGTGGTTACAATCGTGAGCAACAAACGTTCAACCAAACAGTAGCTCAAACAATGTCATCTTTGCTTGCTCTTTCGATGATTGGACTGTTGCTGCCAGCTGCCTTCCATGCCTCACTACCGAAAACAGCCTACAGTGAAGATCAAATTTTAAAATTATCCCGTGGTTCAGCCTTGATTTTGCTTTTGATGTATGTATTTTTCCTTATATTTCAGCTCAAAACTCACAAACGATTGTTCCAAGAGGCAGAAGGTAGAGAGGAGCAAGCACTTGGTGATACTGCTGTTCACGAAAACCCATTGGAGGTTAAATGGGCCTTGACAACATTGTTGATAGCAACCCTATTGGTGAGCATATCAGCCGATAAACTAGTCGGGTCTATTGATGAAATCGTGGACTCCACGGGAATTTCCAAAACATTTATTGGTCTGATTGTCATACCTATCGTTGGAAATGCTGCAGAACACTTCACTGCTGTTGTAGTAGCCTATAAGGATAAAATGGACCTGGCAGTTGGAGTAGCAGTGGGCTCGTCGCTTCAAATCTCATTGTTTGTCACACCGTTCATGGTTTTAGTTGGCTGGGTAAGTGGCACACAAATGTCATTGTTTTTTTCCACCTTTGAAACTGCTGTCATGTTTGTGGCGGTATTAATAACCAATTACCTGATTCTTGATGGTGAATCCAATTGGCTTGAAGGTGCTATGTTGTTGAGCACTTACTTGATAATTGCGTTAGCATTTGTGTACTATCCAGATACCCTGGGCTCCTAATTAATTCTGTCAACTCTTTTTGAAGTCCCTTTGTTGTGTCATACTCAAGTATGGGAGATCTTTTGATACTGATTTTTTATATTCGCGTTTAGGTTGAGATCGAATGTAATCTAATAAATTCTATCGTCCCACATTCCAAGCTTAACATTTACGTTACCATGATTCATGAGTGGTTTTCCAGTCATCATAAGATGTCGATTATAATCACGGCTCAAATATTTGTCATTTTACTTTTAGTGTGGGATATTCAGTCACAAACGATGTTCTCTGATATGCAGGACCATTCAGTTTCTTTTTCAACTTACCCACTGAAAAGTGCAGTCGAGATGGACTTGGCTAATGCTTCTATAATTTTCAATATGATTCACGACCTGTTTGATGTTAAAGGCTCTAGCATTCACCCAAATGGTATGTCCATAGTACTCTCGTCCTTGCCTAAAGGTACTACGCTGTATCATACCAGCTGTGACACTACTGAGCTTGCTTCTCCTGAGTATTATGCATTCAATTATGAAGTCTCATATAACTTCCGACCCCTCAAAGGAACTGACAAGGTGGTCAGAGATATTGGTTTGGGATTTGACGCTACGTTCAATTCAGTGATACCGTTATGTTTTGGAGAGAGACGATTGCTTTCTTTGAAGCTGACGAGGGATCTTAATCGCCTGCTGCTTCTAGATGGTAATTCTGCTGCAAAAACTACAGCTGGTAATATGGATTCTCAGTTACTACTAGCTGGGCGCAACCTGTCTGAAATTGTTAGCGAGGACGTCTTAGCTCGTGAGATTTGCGAAACCTACAACGTTGATGGGATCATTCGAATGGAGGCTGACTTCGAGATTATTCTTTGCAACTTACAGGAATACCATATTTATAGCAACGTCTCTCTTCAGTATATTTCTGATACACCAAGCCTCTCAGTTTCGGACTTCTCTAAGCTTTTAAAACTCAAGAATTTTCAACACCTGGAGGTAGCCACCAGAGATCACTCGTTCATACCTCTCGAAATAAACATTAATTCATTGATAACTCCTATCAGCAGACAGAATTTCCCGATAGATCCTTACAAGCGTCGTTTGCTGGAATCCTCTCCCAATTTGATTAGAACTATGAGGGAAGAAGTCCACGAGGCATTGTCAATGCCAAAACAGAATAGCCAGACTTCAATGAACAACTGGAAGGCAATTATAGGTCGTGTCATGGACAAGTATACACCCTTTCTTTTATTGTTAGAAAGCTATACTGATGCTGGAGCAAACACAACAGAACTTGCAAACCGTGCTTTTCTATTGTTGTCCAACCACGTAATGCGGTATTTGGATATATCTGTAACAGATCTTGACATTAGATATAAGCTAGCGATAAAATATGCCATTGATGATGTTACCATCCCAACCTTCCCTATAAATTCAGATACAGAGTCTCTAGTGCATACCGCTGTGATGGTTGTTGTGAAACATATTGTGACGTTGTTATTCGATACACACCGCGATCTTGCTACTCATAAAAAGACCGATCTAAAATCGTACAATCTAGCTGCTTTGAATGACAGTATTTCAAAAACGATTGCTATGTTAGATTGGGCTTCATTTTATAGGTGTCAAGAATGTCCGGCAGGGCATGTATGCATGACCCCGAACTGGGGACCTTTTCCTTCTTATAGTACTTTACAAAATTCGTTTTACACCGATGAGGAGAAAATAAGAAGGATATCACGCGATCTAGCATGCGTGAGTATTGACGATGTTTGGTGAGTAACTGAGAACGGTTCTGCAGTTTACAGGAGTACTTGCTCTTGCCAAAGTTGTCTTCATCTCTGAAATATCGTTATGCGTGTTCTGGTTATAGCACTGTAAGAGTAAGTAATTATTTCTTTGGATGTACCAGCACGTAGTTGATTCACGTACATCCCTGCACCAGACGCGTCTTGACTCCTGTGAAATATTCGACCTTCCCAAATATAATTCACTTATTCACTACATATATTGCTCCTAGACTCCAATTTAGAGCACTTACCGTGTTTTGCTATCATAAATGACTAACAGAGAAGCTCTTAGTATATTTCTTCGAGGGCCGGTATCAACACCGATGGTGGATTACCTAGTTGTGACTGCAGAAAGCGTAATTCGGCTTCGTCAGGAAACGTCGTACTTTTTAAAAGAGTCGGCTACCATCCCTTTGAAAAAATTTATCAATTCATTAATTCTTCATTCTAATGTCCAGACCAACACACTGATGTCCACATTATATTTTCTGGTGAAACTAAGAGGCATCCTTCCTCCAAGTGCTACAGGAATTCATGCTAGTACCCACCATAGAGTATTCTTAGGATGCCTTATTCTAGCAGCCAAGACCTTAAACGATAGTTCACCTTTGAATCATCATTGGGCCTCCTATACTAATGGATTGCTATCGCTAGACGATGTCAACACTTTAGAGAGGGAATTGCTAGGATATTTCAACTGGGATCTTCGAATCCACACCAATGATCTTCTAAACATTTTAGCACCCTTTTTGAGCCCCATAGCATACAGTTTGAGGAAATCTAAAAATTTAAGGATTGCGAAATCAGTGCCAACCTTGGCGTTAGACAACGAGTCTTCTTTCAGAAACTCTGGAAAGTTCAATACAGCGTATTGTTCTGTCAACTCCATTCCTTCTCTGGTCTCTTCCACATCTACCAATTCAATGAGCTCTACATCTACTTCTGACATTCAAGATTGCTCTCATGAGTTTAACCTTAGACCGCTTAAGTTATCGGCCAAAACGACTTTCCCAAATGCTGAAAATATAGAAGGCATCACTTATAAAACGGAAAATGGATTAAATGGGGAACCCATGCTTTCTAGAGGTCTCACTACGTGAAACAGTGTAGCGTAATCAAGCAATACATGTACTTCTTATATTTACCTATCTAACGAGTTAATGGTACCAGTTTAGTTCGAAATGATCGAGCAGAGCATCAACTGTAAAGGTCGTCATCATCAGGCTCAACGTTTCCGAAGGCGGGTCCATTCGCTTCAACAGCACTAGAGCCACCATTACCAGCAGATTCTCCTAAGTCATTGAACTTAAAGTCTGTAAATTGGCCCCGTGATGACTGAAGCTGTTGAGCATACGCTTCGTATCTTCTAAGCTCAGCGTCGCTAACCGATCTCTTGGCAGTTTTCATGGCTTCTTGGAAATGGATATGCGATATAAAGGGCACAGGGTCATCTGCCTCTTCTCCCTCCTGCTTAGCTTCAGTCATCTCAATATCCTCGTTAGATTCTGGTTTAAGAACAGCCTTCTCTTCAAGGAGGCGCTTCTGAGCGTCAATTGAGTCCTTAATTGCGAATTTGGCAGCTCTTTGGGCGATATAAGAAAGATCAGCCCCCGAGAATCCTTTGGTGATTTTTGCAATCTCCTTTAGATCCAGTCCGGGTTCGATTGGCGACTTTCGCAACTGTGCCTGGAGAATTGATAGTCGAGCAGGTTCGTCTGGTAATGGTACATATATTAGTTGGTCCAATCTACCAGGTCTTAAAATGGCAGGGTCTATCTGGTCAGGTCTATTAGTAGCCCCAATGATGAAGACGTTCTTCTTCGCATTCATACCATCCATCTCCGTCAACAGTTGATTGACAACGCGATCAGATGCTCCACCAGCATCTCCTAATGAATTGCCTCTGGCTTTGGCTATAGAATCTAATTCGTCAAGAAAAACAACAGTTGGCGCAGCAGCACGTGCCTTATCAAAGATGTCACGAATGTTCGATTCAGATTCACCAAAGTACATGCTCAAAAGTTCTGGTCCTTTAACAGAGATGAAATTTGCAGAGACCTCTGTTGCTACAGCTTTAGCCAACAAGGTTTTACCAGTACCAGGAGGACCAAAAAATAATACACCCTTGGAAGGTGACAGTCCAAACTTAGCAAATTGATCAGGGTGTAGAACCGGATATTCCACAGTCTCCTTGAGCTCATTTTTGATACTATCCAATCCTCCGATGTCGTCCCATGTTACGTTAACACTTTCTACAACTGTTTCACGAAGTGCTGACGGGTTGGAGTTACCAAGGGCAAATCTAAAGTTTTCCATAGTAACACCCAAAGAATCTAACACCTCTGCATCAATCGTGTCCTCGTCAAGATCAATCAAATCCATCTTCTCTCGAATCTGCTGCATAGCGGCTTCTGAACAAAGCGATGCAATATCTGCGCCAACATAGCCATGAGTCTCTTGAGCGATGGATTCGAGATCAATATCCTCCGCAAGTTTCATATTCTTTGTATGAATTCTCAAACATTCCAGTCGACCAGTAACATCCGGTATACCAATGTCGACCTCTCGATCGAATCTACCAAATCTCCGTAAAGCTGGATCAATTGAGTTTGGCCTGTTAGTGGCAGCAATGACAACAATGTTGGAGCGAGCCTTCATACCATCCATCAGCGTCAATAATTGCGAAACAACTCTACGCTCTACCTCCCCATTAGTCTTGTCTCTCTTGGGGGCGATAGAATCGATTTCGTCAATAAAAATTATTGAGGGCGCATTCTTCTCAGCCTCTTCAAAAGCAGAACGCAAGTTAGACTCTGATTCTCCAGCCATTTTTGACATGATTTCAGGTCCATTGATAAGAAAAAAGAAAGCACCTGTCTCATTAGCTACTGCACGCGCCATTAATGTCTTACCTGTACCAGGGGGGCCATACATTAAAATCCCCTTTGGAGGCTTTATTCCAATTGCCTTGAATAATTGAGGATGGCGTAAAGGTAGCTCTACCAGTTCACGTATTTGCGCCATCTGTTTGCGGCAACCTCCAATGTCATCGTATCCAACTTCATTTATGTTATTTTCCTCGTCTTCTCTGTTCAATGGCTCGCCTTCAGAGTGAATGACAGTATCCTGTGCAACGATCGCATATTGGTCAGGCTCTACGTCCATGACCTTGAATTCAACTTGGCGCATACCTCCCCGAACAGTAAAAGTGTCCCCTTTTCGTACAGGCCTATAAGCTTCAACAAAATATGGCTTCAGGTAGACATCAAATAATGAACCAGTAAGGCCTTCAATAGTGTCAGCAATTGGCAAAACAGATATTCTAGAGGCATACTTGATATCAGGACAAGGGTGGACGGTAACAATGTCACCTAATCTAACACGTAGATTATTTCTCACGACTCGGTTCACACGACAAGCACCATCTTCAATGTCATCATCTGCTAAAACAATTAGCACAGTATCTTTACGTTTCTTGCCTTTAACTAGAACCGTGTCGCCTCGGAATAGCTGCAAAAGTTCCATGGTGTTGCTAGACATGCCAATTACGGAGTTGTCATCGCTGATAGCATCGTCTACTATCAAAGCATTGTCTTTCTTCTTTTTACGAAGAATAGCAGTGGCGGTAAGATCTTCAGGACCATTTTCTGCGCCTGAGGCGTCTAATAAGGGTTTCTTTTCGTTGACCATAAAAGCAATTAGAAACTGGGTTTAAGGTATCTGGAGTGATTTATATACATACCATGGGACTTTATTTGAGTGGCAATATTAATCTACACACGACTAATTTGGATATCAAAGATTGAAACGGTTGGTACCCTTTAATAAATGGTAATGGAAGCACAATACAGTAATATCAATCTCATAAGAAATCTGGATAACATTCATACATAGAAATTAGCAGGTTTATAATAATAGTACTAGTTACAGTAGCTAATCTACAAAGCCATTTCATCGAAGTAAAACGAAAACTTTTAAATTACAGCCATGGGTATATGACCCAATTAATGCCTCATTCTTGACAATTGTAGCTGTCCAGTCGGTAGACCAAAACTTATATAATGGAAAAAAATTGTTGTATATCTGTAAAATCAACTACATATCATTTAACTTTCGAACTAACTCTTCGTGTAATGCAGCAAGATCTTTCATATCAGCTTGCTTGGAGGGCCATCCAACTCCCAATCCGGAGATGGTATCACGTTTAGGAATCAAGTGAAAATGAACATGATCTACCTCCTGGTGGGCGATGCGACCATTGTTTTGGAGGACGTTGTAGCCATCCCCCATAGGAGAATCAATATCAAGACCTAAACTAAGTGCTAATTTTTTTGTCACAGGAAGAATATCCTTTAAGTACTCATCTGGTACATTGTGCAGCTTAGCGCCATGGTATTTGGGAATAATCAACAAGTGACCAGTAGTAGTAGGCTGGATATCAAGGAATGAAAAGACCGTTTCAGTTTCAATCAATTTAAAAGATGGAATTTCATTCTTAATTATCTTGCAAAAAATACAGGAAGCTTCTGTAGCCATTTGGTTCATAAGTTAATGTAACTAAAATTTTGGAGGTTAGGTCACTAACTAAACTTTTTACTCGGATGAAGTTTCTGTATCCTCCATACGAGGACAATATGTGCATTTATCATTCTATTCTGATGGAGAAGGCGGGGAGTAATTTCGCGCATGATACCAGTGCTGTGGAAATATGGATGTCGTCATTAAACGCGAAGTATTCGAGTAATATAGTAATTTTTTCGTAATTTATTGAAGAAAAGCTTAGGGGCATATGATGGAGATAGCAAAAAGTATTTGTTTCCGTCTGAACAATAGGATCGATAATATTATTAATGTTCCCAAAACCTAACTAATTCAGTCAAACCTTTTTATATGGGATAAGGAGAGTGAGTGATCTTTGAAAAAAAAATTGACCATGTAAAACTTGAGTAAATAATACGACCTCAGCCATACGAATACAGAAACTTAAATTTAGCGCCCTTTATTCAACTGCCACGGTAAATTAAAGTCCACAATGTGGTACCTAGAAGTGCTATAGTAGTTGATCCACGTTTTTAAGCCAAAGAGTGGTAGATGAAAGCGCAAGGACCCTATAATATAGTAAAGCTGTAACAACTTACGCTACATAATAAAAAAACCTCCGCAACCTAAAAGAGTGATCGAACTAACAAAAACCGATAAGGAAGTAGAGTATTGAGAGGGACTGCGGTTCCAACGCCAGCCTTATGCGACATGAAGTTGTCTAAGGTCATTCGTGGGAGAGGATACTATTAAGGTAAATCGTTATTATTAAACGTTTCCACACTTTGGTGGGATTAAAGTATGGTCCTCAGACCAAATCATAAATGATACCCTCGTTCGTTGGAGTCTGAATATCTCATGTTGGTAAATTTTCAATTGCAGTAAATTATTGTCGGATATATAGAAACAAGTATTTTTTATTCTTTCAATTTCAAAACTGATGAATAAACTGTTCCCCCAAAGAATAATTAATTATTAAAGCAAAAAAAAAAAAAAAAAAAAAAAAACATCATTGAACGAGAAAAAACTAAGCAAAGTAACCACGCACATATATGCTCTCAGTACGGAGTTGCTACCAACTAGGAAATGCATCTCTTACATCACTTTAATTCGGAACATTAAGATAATTCGTATCAGTATTTTCATAAGAATCAATACATTCACGAAGGTGCTTGAGACGGATGTCTTGAGAAGCTTTAATTTCACTCAGCTTTTCAATATATTGAAGGGTTTTGCTCAAAATGACACTTTTGTTCGCCTTCAGTTCCTTGTTCGAGCCAGCCCGGTCATACAGAAAGGGTGGCGGAATTAGTGATCCTAGCTCTTTGATTTTCTCCTTGATAAGATCCCGCCGCCGACGTTCCACAGCATTGTGGAACTCTCTCCTTCGCCTCATTTTTTCCTCTCTACTTAGAGCACTTTTAGAGCTAAGAGAACCCGGAGCAGTTCCAGGTGATCCCAAGCTTCCCTTCAATGATGGGGACTTTATGTAAGAGTTATCCAAGCTATTGTAGGACTCTCCTCCAAACGAGGTGCCAAAAGGAGTACCAAAAGAAGTACCTGCATCAGAACCTAAATCGTATGGAGGTGATGCAATTTTTATAGCTTCACTTGTACTAGACCCATGGCCTACAGATGTGTAACCTGCTGTTGTCTGACCAACCTGAGATGCCGACAAATTTCCAGTGATAGGCGAAATTGCAACACCAACACCAGGTCTACCTACTGCTGGTTTGATTCGTGGTGAAAAATACTGCGAGTTTAGGAGGCCAGCATTGTAGCTTCCGGATGAGGCTGCAATAGAAGTATCTATTTCGAAATTAGCAGCTTGAAAACCAAACTGGGGATCTTGTCGTTGATATCTTTGATTTACAGAAGAATCAAAAGATTCTAAATCCTGATGCAAATTCTGCTGAGATTGAAAGTCAAAGGGCTCCTCAAATGCCTCTCCTGAAATTATTTTGCTCAAATGGGTATCGGTGGGGTCTTCTTGCAGCGGGCTCATGCTGTCAATCTGTTCAAAATTTAAAAACTTATCAAAATCATCATCGTTATAGCTAATAGAAGATTTTCTTTCTTGGGATTCATTGTTAGTATCAGTGAAAGAATTAAAGGCGGCGTCTTGTGCCATTTCAGTGTTCTAGTAATTTTTTGTAAGTTACCAAGGAATGAACTTGAGAATTGCGGACTCTACGTAATTCTTGGTTCGCGCTTAAAATATACCTACATATTAGATTACCGATTACTGATTCACGACGAGCTTCGTTCGATCACTAATAAGTTGAAGATATACAATATAAATCCAATAAAACTTTTTCTAAATATTAGGACAGACTCTGGTAGATCATAATACTGACTTTTTCAACTAGCCTTATCACATCTTCAAATATGGGTGTCAGCAACAATATTTCCATACTATCCCCTTATATTCGGCTATTATATATTAGTTGGTTATAGGATTTGGATCAAGTAGCAGTCAGTTATATCTTGGCCCTATAACTAATATCTCCTGCATTGTTTTAATAAAAATCAATTCTCCACACCTTGACCACTGCGAACAACCCAGCAATCACTTAGAGAAGCTATACCTCCAAAGCTTGAGTTAAAAAATTACTGCCTGATTCTTTTATCATAGTTTGATTACCATTGGCTGGTTTCCAATATAAATTCATACCGTTATTGCGTTAACTAGAAGATGGTGGTAGATTGATGCCATTCTTTATAATCGGTATTTTAGATGCGCGATGCCTAAAAAGTATATTTTTAGTACATCCAGTAATTTGTGAACCATAGTAGTAAATGCAATGGTATACAATATTGAGAACCCGAGAGAAGAGTCAGATTTCAAAGAATTTTATCCTGATCTAGATGACCAAACGCCCCTCCGAATAATCGTGGCGAAAATGTCCGACCAGAATCCACCACGATCAACTAGACACAGTCTTTCTTTGAACACGTCTTCAATTGAATCGCCTTCATTTAGAAGTACGCGGCATAAACCTAGACTGTTAAACTACTCTGCGATTTGTAAAGCTGATTTTCGAACCCCAGCATATGTACAGAAACAAGCCAAGCTTACTGAGCTGTATGGGAGGGGAGGGATCAAGACAAACGGTCTCGTTAAAGGTGTTTCTAACTATGGAGATTATTTTGAAGTCCTTTATGATATTGACGAACAAGATTATTGTTATCTAAGAGCTCTTAATGAACAACGAGATGTACGGAAACTTTCAGGCATATCCTTGGAAATTTTGGAAGCTGCTATGACTTACTTTGAGTATCAGTGGTTTTTTTTGGAAAGGTTTCTTCCCCCCAATCAAACCTCAGATATGCTTAATGACGGTAAATATGGATCAGATGATGGAATTGGAATCCATGTAGAGGATCAACCGTGTGCAGTATGCAATGAGACTGACTGCGACGCCAACAATGTGATTATATTTTGTGATTGGTGTAACATAGCTGTGCATCAGGAATGCTACGGAATTACCTTTATTCCTGAAGGGCCCTGGTTTTGTAGGCGATGCGTTATAGCTAAGGGCGCTCCCAAGAGATGTCAGTTCTGCCCATCTGTTACTGGTGCCTTCAAGCAGACAGATACAGGTTCATGGAGTCATATAATATGTGGGTTATGGATCAACGAGTTGTATTTTGCCAATCCTATATATATGGAACCTATTGAAGGTACCCAGTTAATTCCCCGAAGTCGTTGGAAGCTTAATTGTTTTATTTGCAGATTGAAGATAGGTGCATGCATTCAATGTTCTAACAAAAATTGTTTTACTGCGTACCATGTGACATGTGCCAAGCGTGCAGGCCTGTTCCTAGACTTAAGCAAAGGACTTCAAGCTTGCCTAAATAATCCTCGCTTCTTGGTTAGCTACTGCAATAAGCACTCTCCTAGATTTTCAGATTGCAAGTTAGAATTGGAACAGAGAATTTCTCGAACAAGACAATACTACAGGCGTAAAACCAGCCCACTGAACTCACAGTCAGGTTATGACATAGACAGCGCATTTTCATGGAGGACATTATCAGGAACACATATAGCACCAAAAATATTCGCAGATAAGTTGATTCAATTTTTGGATGACTTCAATGTTCATATTGACTCTCCTATAGCCACCATCTACGAACTCTGTGGTTACTGGGCACTCAAACGCCAAGCAAAATGTGGAATACCCTTGATTAAACGATTGGATCCAATACATTACTATGGTCAAATGTCCTGTAAGGAAATTTTAGAACGTCTGGAATCGTTGAGTGTTTTGAAAAGGGACGTCAAAGAGCTGAAAAAGCTTTCCATGGGAATAGTTTTAAGATCTGAAGCACGACTGAGAATCGTTGATTCTAGAATCGACAGCATGGAGCTACTAAAATTTCCTGCCACATATATCATTCGGAACCATATTTTGAACAACCTCAATTCGTCTGAGAGCTATGTTCTTTCACAAAACCAGCAGTTTAATGACCTCATTTATCATCTCGATTGTTATCATTTCAAAACCGTATCAGACTTTACCAAGGAGTTTACTTTTTTTGTGCGAAGATTTAATCGATGGAGGAGATGTGCTTCCTCTATTTATCTAAAGGCTTCTAACCTAGAATACCAGCTTCTTGGAGACAAACAATTTTTCAAATCAAATTATCTGGATACTAATGGTACAACAGATGTCAGTTTTATACCGTGGATCGGGAAAGAAGTTTTGGCAGAAGAAAATTTGAGTGACGTAAATTGACGTAAATTGAACTAGAGCACTTGTATGCAGACTAATTTGATAGCATAATGTATTTGAAACTTTTTTTGAGTTTAGAATAGACCGCGATTTCAAGCGGGATTTCATTCTCTTAATACTTCGACTTTTGAGATGTCAGGAATTGTTCTTAGAGCTACAACATGGAATGATGGTCCTGTCAACTCTTTTCTTTGTGTTCACCCTAATGGTGAGGAAATTTCGATTCATGAGACAGCAGATTCGGATATCAGGAGACTATCAACACGAACTCATTTTGAGAACATTCAGACTGCAACTTATTCTCGAGCAGATTTTGGGATAGTCGCTGTAGGTCAACTTGATGGCGTCGCACATATCATTGATATGATCGACGGAGCCTCTGGTTCAGCACTTTCGTTTAAGCCCAAACATCTGCGACCTTGTAACAGTGTTGCTATAAGCTCCACAGGTAGTTTACTGAGCGTCGGTTATGACAAGGCCAGACAAGATCATGGTGTTCAGATTTGGGACATTCGGCATGCTAGTAGTCGTGGAACTTCAGCACAGCCTATGTCACAGTTTTTCCCCAATGAAGGAGTTGCTAGCACAGAGTTTATACAAAATGAGCAGGAAACATTATTAGTTGGCGGGAATAAATTTTTGAGAGAATTGGACTTACGTACCGAAACGGCAGCTTTTCAAGTGGCTACAAGATGTACTTCAGATATACAGACAGATCCTTACAATCCAAACATATTTACATCTAGTAGTGAAGATGGTAACTTAGCCTTCTGGGATCGAAGAAAGTTACGCACTGCTGGAGCGGGATCAACAACACCAGAAAGTCCTTTACTATCATTTTCCAGGCTGATTCCTTCTGGCTCATCTTGTTTGAGGTTGAGTTCTGTCCGACCTGGTGAATTTTCAATGCTTTTTAGTGGGGAGCTTATTCGAAGATGGCAGACCGGCTCTCGTTTGTGTTCCAGATTAGTAGAACGGTATGAGGATAATGAGCTCTTTATAGCATCAGTGGTAGATATTACTACTACATACGATCGTGTTGTATCTTATGATTACACTCCAAGACAAGGCACCGATTTTGGCGTGGATTTCTTATGCATGCGACAATCCGGTACAATCTTTCGAATGGCTATACATGAACCAGCACACGCTATGAAATGGAGCTGTTTCAATGATATTACATTAGCAAGCAGTGAAGGTATGTACACACGAATTGGAGCTAATGAAAATAGTACATCAACTCATTCGCAGGGTTCAATCCTAGATGGGGCTGCCGATAAAGCCTCAGAATTGGAGGATATCTCTGGTAATTCAAGACAACTTCTTGAACAGGCTTCAGATTCCGCAACTGATGCTTTGATCCTTGATGATGCGTGTACTTTGATGCATTATAGGACAACCAGAGGTTATTCTACAGATGCCCTTGCCAATATTGCTATTCTGGAAGAATTAAAGGGAAACGATTCGGCTCTGCGAAATGTTTGGAAATGGTTGGCAATAAATAATTCAAATGTTCTTAACGGCGCTATGAAAACGGAAGCCGTAGATTTGGCATACGAAGGCGTTCGTGGTCTTTGGGTTGGCATTGATGCCTTAAAATCTCAACATAGACTAAATCCAGCTTTCCTAAAACAGGAATATTTCATAGAAGCCGCCCGCACTATTGTTTCGAAAAGGGAACCGGGCATTGGTGTCTCAGTAAAAACTGCTAAGGAAACTCAACGCCGCCTGTGCCTAGTTGTTGCTGGTTGGGATTTTGGGATTGAAGAACTGCATCGAAAACTGGAACGGCTGGTGGAACTAGACCTACATGAGAAAGCCGCAGGCTGGGCAGTATTTCACGGTGATGTTGCCAGAGCAGTAGAGATTCTGGCGAGTTCGCCATCTCAAGAAACTCGAGTGATAGGCGCTGCTGTAGCTGGATATCTTCAATCAGACTCTTTGAATACCACTTCGGTTTGGAGGGATCAGTGTCGTAGGATGGCTACTGAACTTCAGAATCCATATCTGCGGGTGATTTTTGCATTTGTTGCTGATAATGACTGGTGGGACGTATTGAGCGAGACGGCGCTGCCACTAAGAGAGAGGCTAGGTGTTGCCCTAAGGTTCCTTTCGGATCATGACCTAGATATGTTTCTTGAGAGAGTTTCCAAAACAGTGGTTAGTCGTGGAGAAATAGAAGGGCTTGTGTTGACTGGAATTACACCAACCGGAATGGATCTGCTTCAATCTTATGTGGATCGTACAGCTGATGTCCAAACAGCATCCTTGTTGTGTTCGTATGGTTGTCCTCGTTTCTTTGTCGACAAAAGAGCTAACGCATGGATCGATGCTTACCGAACTGTTCTGAATAGTTGGGGCGCCTTCTCGGTACGTGCACAGTTTGACGTTGCTCGGACCAAACTATCAAGATCGATATTCCCTTCCAATTCACCAAAAGGGCCGGTAGCACGCCAAGTTTATCTACAATGTACTCGGTGTCACCGTCCAATAGCAAATGGCACCCGCTGTTTGCATTGTCATGCTCAATTTCCCCATTGTTCCATATGCCTGTTATCTTTGGGAGCCGCAGCTCCTGAAGATGAATCTTTTGCAGTAGCGCTCCAGACCTCAGACATAAACAAGAGCCATTCCGAGTTCAATAATTGGCTTAGTTATTGTTTGGCGTGTAATCATGGAATGCATGCGGGACATGCAGAACACTGGTTTTCCAAACATTTCGTTTGTGCTATTCCTGACTGTAGTTGTAGATGTAATAGCAAGTAGGATCAATAAAGGTTGACAGACAATCAAACAATAAATTAAATATGAGCTTTTTTATGTTCGCGCGAGGTTTTTCTCTTGCCTACTTGTTCCCTTGGTTGTTACCAATATTTGATAGGTAACAAAATGGACTTCAAACATTCAATATTCAGATTACCAGAAGATCCTAGGTCTAGTTTTATACCGCAAAATCTTCTTGAGGAAGGTCGCTTAAATTTTGACCTGCTTTGTTCCAGAAACGAAGACGAGTTATTCCTTGTAACTCAAAGGTCCATCAGAGCTTGCAATATCCATTCTTCTAGATACAAACTACTTCAGTTATCAAAGCCCATTGAATTTGAACCGGTTAAAGCATTTTTAAACAGTTCTGGAACTTTGATGGCACTTCATGGAGCAAAGAATTTAATGCTAGTATCACTACCCTCTAGTAAAGCTGTTTCATATGTTTCTGATGCTATGTTGCCGGCCAAATCACATGTAGTTGGCGATTTTGAAGCTTCAATTATTCTCAAAGTTTTGTTTAATGAGGTAAGCAAGTCTGAATCAACTGTCACTGTGTTGACCTCGGATGGTTATGTACGGTCATTCGATGTAAATGTCTCGCCGGAGATTCCGTTCCATGTCTTACATTTAAACGAAAAGGCTAAGCCGAATAGACTAGGTTACCGAGACTTAATTGATGCGACATCGATTAGTTTTGGCTCCTCCATGAACGCTGTGGGATCTCTATCCTTGTATATCAACACTGAGATGGGTGATGTGTATACTATTTTTCCATTCTTCCCCAGTACATTGTCTGTTCCTCTTTCATTCTTGGAGCAGCTGATAAGACATACTGTTAAGCTTGCTAAGAGTCGTCCAGAAAGTGTTGAATCTCTTGCGCAACTCAAACTTGTTTCACAAATGTTGAGAAATAAGGAAAAATTTCCTGTTGAGTTTAAGATGAACTTAAGAACCCGCCTGGTCGAAAAGCACTACGTAATACGGGTAAATCCTGATCTCATTAACTCTATGGAGCTACAAGGACCGTTAATTGTTTCGAAATTTCCTGAAGAACTGTACAAAGATGATGGACTTGATATCTGCTATGTCAATTCTCAAGATAGGATAGTTTTGGCTAGCACTTGGAGTTCTGGAAGCATTTTAATCATGGAACAGCAAGAAGATCTCTCTATGAAATGGAGCAAGGAGAACAATAAGGATGGTAGAGTTCCCGGGGATCGTTCAGTGTTGACTGTCATCGCTCAATTTAAAACCCTAGGTAAATGTCGAATGTTTCCATTCTATGATTCAGTGTTGGTCCAGGGTAGTAGCACGCAATTGTTAACTGTAAATGAAAAGGAGCCTAAGCTAATAGAATTGTACAGCGATCACAGGTCTGATCTTTCAGATACTATTCTTGGTGTCGCACGGTTAACTGGATTTAATGATGGTAATAAAGCTATTGTGCTGAAACCTCAAACTGTGGAATGTATCACTCTTCCAACCACAATTTCCATTGCACCCACTATAAGCGATTTGGGTCAAGATGGCTTTCAGCCTACTGAAGGGTTCATAGGAATGGTGCACAATGAGAATTTTCTCTTGAACACACCGTTTCAGGAAGTGCAACTTTTTTTGGAATCTGTGAAGCAACGAAATTTCAAGCGTTTACAAACCACTGCTGTTGGCTCATTTACATTTGACAAGGCCACTCTTATTGAAATGCAGGAACTTGGCAATAAAGCGTTGCACCGAATTTTAGCTCTAAAGAAGCTATCCCTGATGCTGTTACGTAGACTTGCACTACAACGGAAAGAGTTCAAAAATCAGATAAGAAAATTCGTCCAAATAAAAGAAAGACAAAGACTAAGCTCGGACTCTAATCCAATACGAGGCATACTTTTTCAGTACTCCGATAGACTGGAAAGAATACAATCGAAATGCTCTGATATTGGATCATCTCTAGCAGCACTTTTATATACCTTAGAAGAAACCAAGAGGAAGTCACTACCAGTATCAGCAGCTGAGAAATCCTACTTCAGAGAATTAAATATAGTCAAGGCGAAAGTTGTCGGAAAAGGAGACGGAATTCAATCACAAATAGAGTTCCTGGTAAATCAAGCAGAGTATCTACGACGAAAAGCAAATCCTCACAACAACAAAACTAACTCATCATCCATTTTGATTCCAACTTTTAAAGGAACGCTCACCAACAACCATCGATTGGACTTGGAATGTTGGAAAAATATAAAGGAACGGTTAGCCAGAAATGAGCTGAAATCACGCGAGGCTCGACAACTGCTATCTAAACAGTTACAATTAGTCAATGAAAAGCTGACTGTACTGGACTTACAAAAATCAATTTGAACGTTTGATCTGATGAGGAGGTTATATCGCTGGTCTCAAAGACAGATAACCATTAAACACACAACATAACATGTTCAAAAATCTATAGTTCGCCCATTGTATGTCCATTCAGACGATCTTTTAAGAGGGTCTTGTTTTGGGCCTCCCACCTCTCCTGTTTCTGGATTTTTTTCACCTTCAAACTCTGGGACAGTTCTAAAATACTCTGGAGAAAAAGTTCCAACATCGGCTTTTAAATTTGGAGGACGTTGCTCTACAAATGCTCGTCCTTCGGAGAAAGCCTGAATGTTAGATGGGTGAGCTTTCAATGAATCATTGTACTGGTCAATAGCCGATTGAGAGTTAGCAATCTTTTGCAATTTCTCAAATTCCTCTTGTTCTTTCTTAGGCAGTTTTGGAGGCCCTGGTACAAATTCTTGTTTGAAAGAAGATGAGTGATTTAGTCTTATAGACTTCTTTAAAAGCAAACTTCTAAAGCGGTTACGTAGCATTTTAGAAAGATATTATATTGTGTCCAATTGAATAAACTTACCCCCTACTTTCGCAAAGGTGGATCCTGCGCGAATTCTGTCTGACAGTATCCTGGAGGGTTACTTTCTTACCGTTTGTTTCGAACTTGAAGGGACTACCTATTCCTTGTTTCGTAATGAAAATTTATATGCTTATGGTCCTATATCTAGTCCAATGTATTGGGTATATTTGGTTTTTAAAGGGGTTTTTCCCCATGAAAGCTGTCTTACAAGGGGATGGTGAATCATATTATATAAAAGGCTATGAATTGCCTGACCCCAAATTTGATAAACTCATATTTATGGTCATTGATGCATTAAGAAGTGACTTCGTTTTCTCTGATCATTCTTCGATGGCGTTTGTTCATAGCCTTTTAAATAGAGGTAAGGCTCTAGGATATACAGCCTATTCGAACCCACCCACAGTGACTCTCCCTAGATTAAAGGGGATAACTACCGGTTCCACGCCAAATTTTCTGGATGCTATCTTAAATATAGCAGAAGACGATAGATCATCCTCACTTACTAAGCAAGACAGCTGGGTCAAACAACTGTGGAAATCGGGAGCAAAAGTAAACCTGTTTGGTGATGACACTTGGGTTAAGCTGTTCCCCGAATATCTCAACAAGGTGGACGGCACATCAAGTTTCTATGTTGCAGATTTCACAGAAGTGGATAATAATGTTACTAGACATTTGAATTATGAACTAACAAACTCAAATGACTGGGATTGTATGATCCTACACTATTTAGGTTTGGACCATATTGGCCATAAGGGCGGTCCGAAATCTTTACATATGCCCTTTAAGCAGCAAGAAATGGATGAAGTGGTAAGAGGTATATACAGCAAGCACTTGTTGAACAATCCTAATACACTAATGGTACTCTTAGGGGATCATGGCATGAATGATGCTGGTAATCACGGAGGCTCTTCCACAGGAGAAACCTCCGCTGGTCTAGTTTTCATCAGCGAGAAATTCTCTTTCCCGCCTAATCATATTGTTCCTCAAAAAGATGTTTCGAAAACTTACCAATTTTTGGACACCATCCAACAAATCGACCTTGTTCCTACGCTTTCAGCTCTGTTGGGTATTCCAATTCCAAAGAACAACATTGGGAAGCTGATCCCCGGACTTCTGAGTCTTTACTGTGAAAATGAAAGGGCGTCTTTGCTTCTCCAAAACGCTTATCAGCTGAAAAGTATTCTCGAGCAAACATTTGGAAGAGAGTTGGATGAAACAGAGAGCGGCGATTCTGACTTTCATTTGTTGTCTGATCTCTTTGCTCAAAGCATGAGACTTAAAGAAGAAGAATCGATTCACGCTTTTATCAATACTGCGCAAGATTTTCTGACGAGCTTGTATTCTGATTACAATTATTTTGATATCTGTTTCGGTTTCACTCTTTTTTTTCTATGTTCACTGGTCATACTCGCCGAATTCATTTTCAGCTTCAAAAGCAAAACAAAGTTTGATAAGCTTATACCATTATTCGTTATCACATATTCGATTACGATGCATGGGTCATCTCTGGTAGAAGAGGAGCACCAAGTTTGGTGGGGGTTGCTTGTTCTCTTCTGCTTGTTTAGCTACTTTTTGTTGGCCGACGTCAGAGTGCACCAGAAGTATTGGAATTTTTTTGCCATCATGGTATTTCTCCGACTAATGAGGGCATGGAATACTAGTGGGCAAAAATTCAATATCCTAAGTGTTGTAAAAGTATCCTCTCTTTTGCAAGACTCATCGTTACTTACTTGGTCTGTTAGTATCCTAGCATACTGTGTGGTTCTCAACGACATCCGGTTATCACTCAACGATCTTTCGGTCCCATTTCAAACGTTCGTGCTCACAGTTTCATGTTTTGAGGCGCTTTCTAGTGTACTAGTTAAACTTATTATCTTTCACTCAGCGACTGAAGCTATCAAATTTCCTAGAATAGTGTGCTTCATCTTAGACTATGTGACAGATTTCTACAGGCTGGTTGAATGGAAAGACTGCGTAATTCCACTTCTACGATTGTCGTTCGCAATCTATACTATAATGAACGCACTAACTGTGCTTGGGTCTATGATGAAAAGAAGGCGAAAGCACCTCCCTTTCGGATTGATGTCTTTATTCAATCTATTTGTTTTGAATCAAACAAAACTAGAAAACATGGGCTTGCTAGTATGCGTCATATTGGTTCAGAAGCTGATATCTCGTCTTCTGAGGCACTCAAGTTCCCCTTCTATTTTGTTAACTTATAACCTTCTCCTACAAAATTTTTCGTTCTTTTGTATGGGAAACACCAATGCTCTATCATCAATTGACCTTTCCAACTCTTTCAATGGGTTGCGAAAGTATGATGTTACTCTTGTAGGGATGCTAACATTTATCTCTAATTGGTCACTACCAATAGTTGTATCGTTGGGATCTTTACAATTGATGAAGCTCTCCGCCTCTGATAGATCTCCAATTGAATATCTGATTCGTTTAAGGATATTATTCAACATGTTTTTTTACTCGGTGGTGGGATCCAGTCTAATTTTGTCCTGTTTCAATTTGAGGTTTCATCTGTTTATTTGGACTGTGTTCAGTCCCAAATTGCTATACTTTTTGACTTGGTTTGGGCTTCACAACCTTTTGATTGATTCTTTGGTCAGCATTATAATGCTGATAACTATTTAAGACATAAATCACTGTAAATAACTAATTTTACGCCCTGTTAATCAAAACTACTAATCATATATATATATATATATATATATATATATATATACCAATTTATTGAACGGGCGAAGGTATTATTTGGGCTTGGTGTTAGGTTCTATCTTTCAAACTTGGATTGCCACCTTGTAGACTACGTGAACCTATCTAAATACATAAATATACACGAACACCGTGTTTCTTTTCTTATTGACCGTTGTTCCTATTCAAATAACCTAATGTCTCATTTGAAGGGTTAGTATATTTTCCTCAAAAATGATTATAGGATGCGGAAACAAGGACTTATTAATGCCTTTTTCTTTGCCTGTCCTATAACTCGAGAAGTTCAGTTCCCAATACTAATTATTTAGTGACAATAAAAAATGCTGGAAAATCTTACCCTCTGGAGATTGACCTCAAGGAGCCTGGTATTACATTAAAGCTGCAAATTTACTCGTTGACTAACATTCCCCCCGAACGACAGAAAATTTTACTCAAAGGTGGTCAGGTTAAGGATGAAAGTGATCTTTCCCAGTTTTCTCTGAGGGAAGGACAATCTATCATGGTTTTGGGGACTCCAGAGAAAGAAAATGTTACAGATAATAAAATTCCTACTCTCAGATTTATTGAAGACATCGAAGAAGATAAGCACTTTATTGGATATCACAATGAACCTTCAGGGCTTGTAAATTTGGGAAACACATGTTACCTTAATAGCTCCCTACAGGCAATGTTTGGGATTGAAGAAATCAAGGAGAGGTTAGACTCTGAAACTCGTAGCGAGCCCATTGTAAATCATCTTTATCAACTATTTCAAAGAATGACTAGCAAGGAGGTAGGGATACGCCCTCTTAATTTGTTGGCTACTCTCAGAACTCAATTTCCACAATTCAACGAAAGAAACGATCAGGGTTTTTTTAAGCAGCAAGATGCAGAAGAGGTTTACTCACAGCTCCTAGCTGTTTTATTGCGGAAATATCCGGACCTTGGTAATTTTTTCAGAGTGGAGTTTAAAACCTCTACGAAATGTCTTGAAACGGACGAACCTCCCGTTGTTGGATACGAAGAATCTCTGAAGTTGAATTGTCATATAACTATAAATACAAATTTTCTCAAAGACGGTCTGATTAACAATTTAAGGGAAATGCTTGAGAAGAATAACCAAAGCTTGGGAAGAAACGCAAAATATGAGATCTCTAGGAAGATTACGAGACTGCCCAAATATTTAACAGTTCACTTTGTGAGATTTTTTTGGAGAAGGGATACCAACAAAAAATCCAAAATTTTACGAAAAGTACAGTTCCCCTTCCAACTTGACCTCGCGGATTTGCTAGACGAAGATGTTAGAGATAGTAAAATAAAGTTGCGTGACGAACTCTACAAAATGGAGAAAAGAAATGAAGAAGAAGGTCGTGAATTGAAGAAAAAAAGATTGAACAATTCCATTGGTCAAGCATATAGCAGGGATAACGCTGAGAAGAATCAGCAGGAATCATATTCTTTCAACGAGAAATGGGCAACCAATTTTAAGAAAGTACTTCCAGATGATTACGATTCTTCGAAGGGGGAAAATCCATCATCTCTATATGAACTGGTGGCAGTTGTTACCCATCAGGGCTCTTCAGCGGACTCTGGACACTATCAAGCATTTGTGAAAGATTCTGAGGACAGTATGGGAGAGCGGTGGTGGAAATTCAATGATAGCGAAGTTTCTACTGTAGGTAAAGACAGGATTGAACAACTTTCGGGTGGGGGCGAAAGTGATAGTGCGATGATTTTGTTATACAAAGCTTTTGGACTATGATAACTACTCGTATACTAAATAAAGTAACTATTGAGAATACATATCAAAAATGATCAACCAAATTGTTGAATGCTTGAACCTCGTTCCAACAGTTTAAAGGCTTACCGGTATTGTTCTTCAGGCAAGAAGATAGCTTTTTCTCAGCTAAAGTTAATTTTTCCAGCTTCTTGGGACTGTCAAGTTTAATATCATCCAACCCTTGAGAGACTTGACTCAATTTAGCATTTATGGACTCAACATTCGATAATTTGCTTTTGTCGTTACCAATGTCACTGCTGTGCAGTGAATTGTTAAGCTTACTATCCATATTGCTTAGTTTGTTTGATTCAAGCTTTTTTAACTCCTTATGGACCTGTTGCTGTATATAGGCCTCTGCATATTGCTCTCTAGTATAATTTGATTCAGTGGCAGCATCCAGCTGTGATAAAAGAGAGGAGGTAAACTCTACAGGTGTCTCGGGAATAAAAATCTTAAGCTGCTCGGACGACATCTTTAGCAAAACTGAAAGCAGTGATCTTCTCCGGAGCGTAGTTTCGTTCTTTCGTTCGTCGCACTTTGAAATAGGCATATACACCCTTACACCAAAATTTATTTATTGTGTATTGCGAAGTTACCCTTAATCAGGCACTCTTTTTGTTACTATATTTTAAGCTAAATGTTACGTACGGTATAAGGCTGGTGAAAACAGTCAAGACCACAAGTTTTAGCAAATTCATTTATAGATTTATAGTTCAATCATTACGCTGGAGACGCAAAAGCAATCTATAGCTATGACAAAATATTAAAACTTTTTGTTACTTCAAAGACCAACTTAAAGAATGGGATAGCTAAACAAATTCTATTCTTCTTATTCGAAGCGGTTGGTATAGATGGCTCATTTTGAGAATTTCTACACACTAAATTTAATCCTTACTTATGGTTATCTCCAATGTAACATCATCAGCATTTTAAATCTAACTACATATGGTAACGAACCCCATAACTTTTCATATAAACAGACTCAACATAGCCAATATACTACAATGAATCAAATCAAGCTGGCAGCAAGAAGTGCAGCAGAGCCAAGAATTCCAAAAGAGACTCCAACCATGCCCTGAGCGGCAACGTTGGCTGAAGAACTGCTTGCGGCTGTTGTTTGAGCTGCTGCAGTCTCTTCGTCATCTGGAGCATAGACTGAATAGGAGTAGTAGTCATTGTCAGAAATATTGAAACAAGTTCTTGCCATGCTTGTTGCTACAAAAACCGACTCCTCAACAAAAGAAATGTCAGAACAAGCATAGTGAGTGACATTGTTATCATCTTCTTCAAGAGCCATATACAATAACTGTATAGTGGCCACATCTCCACTGACTTTATCAGAGGGTTGATCAGGCAAATAGAAACAGGTGTGACCAATATCAATTTGGCTGGTAACGTTTCCAGAGGCCCAAGTATCAAAGTCACCATTCGAAGTAGGGTTCTCCATGTAAGAAATTTTTAGTTCCACTGACCAAGCGCTAGTTGACTGTGCAACAAGTGCGACAAAACCATCATCTAGAGGAAAATCTGTTCTATTACCTGGTTGGGCTGTAGTTCCGCAAGGTGCTTCCGTTTCAGTATCTTCGGACCACTCTCTGTCAGGTGGAAACATCATAGCTATCTCCCCCATGGTCTGAGCATATTCAGCTCCGTGAGATAAAGCGGCCAGAGCCTCGGCAAAGGCGAGAGGATTAGCGTGAGGAACGGCTTTAGCTGTTGTTAAAGCAGTGGTAGCAGCAATCGAGACTAATGATAACAATTTCATTGCACTTCTTTGGTTGGTTCCGGTCAGTTGTTAGCTGTTAGAAAAAAAACACTGGGGTCTAAGTACTTCTATATATACGGTTTTATCGGAAGTCCTGCTGTGACAAAAAAAATGTACTGCATATGGGGCCTAAATTAACACCTCGCACTTTTCGCTGGTATTTTGATCTAATCAATCTCATCGCTAGGTTTCCCACGAAGAATGTCTAGTTACATTATTGTAAACTGACTATTGGTTACTCTAGCTGCTACTTCTTTAGAAAAATTTAACTCACCAAAATCACTAGCTTTAAAACTTTTGCTCTCAAGAGAGGAGATTTTTCTTCCGTATTAGTATTTCTTATTTTAAATCTCAAAGTCTTGGTTTCCGCTTTTATCGGTGCAAATATCTTCTCGAAATCATTGGCCCCAATGGAAAGTCGTTTTTTTCTTATTCTTTTCCTGTTCTTCTTCATTATCACTTGAGTTATACCAACATAACCGTCAATGAGCCACAACTTTTATTGCAGATGAATACAGCGTCATCGCTGTAAATAAGCTGACTAGTAGGATCAAGCTTAATAGGGGTGCTATTATATGATGATTTCAACTCAAGTCTGTCTACCTCCTTTGTGTATTCGTACTGTAGCAATCTGTTATCGCTTGTGACAGCTACGACTTTGTGAAACTCATTTACTGCAAACAAAACTAACCCTGGTATATTAGTATGCTTTGTCTGTGTTGAAACTCCCGTATGAAAGTAGAGTAACTCAGAAGGGCCAGTTCTCACAACAACAAACTGATTTATCACCACCATACCACCGTTACTATTTCCCCCAAGAGGGAAGACTTCTTTTATGACTCTTTGGTTACCATTTGAAAGATCAAATATTACTAAATCTCGTTCCCGATCTGGAATTATAAGTTCGTTATTGTTTAGGAATTGTGCTTGACGCAATCCTGAGAATGTAGGAACTTCTATACCCTCTCTCGTACCATCTTTCAGTATCTGCCTTATATCTACGAGAGAAGTACATCCATCTGCCTGCAAAAGCAACTTTTCTCTGTATAAATCAATAACGTTTAAATTGGAATAGACGTTGACTAATGAGTAGTTCTTAAATACTGTCGTCTGCGATTCTCCAACAACCAAAACATATTCTGAATGGGCAAAAACATTACGGATTTCTCCAACAAAAGTCAATGTGACTTTTAGTTCACTTGTAGTATAATCCCATATTTGAAAGATGGACTTGGCATTGTGTGATGCAGATAACAAAACTAGATGCCCAAGAATCTTGACATGATTTAACCCAGACACTTGTTGGTTGAAAACTGTTCTCAAATCATGCTTACTTTTAAAGGAGACGTGATGATGATCTATCAGGCTGTTCGAATGCTCCATTTTAGGAGATTCCAATAGATACAGAATCTCACAAGTAGCAGTATTGAGAAAATTCTTGGATTCAATAAATTTGTTGATCCCTATATCATTTGGACCAACTGAAAGAAGGTCGCCATTACGTCTATTTTCACTTTCACGGTGACCTGTTTTAACAGTTTCGCCTTCCAGTTTCTGTACCTTTGTCAAAAGTTTTTCGTTCATGATCTTTAGTGCATTGCGTTGTCCCTCCAGTTCTAAAATTTTAGACTGTAAGGAGTTTATCTCCAAATCGTGTACTATACGATTGCGCTCCATTGCAGTAAATTGTTCTTGGAGGTATCTCATAATGCCTGGTAGGGAATATTTTGTATTATTGTCATTCATATCTAGTATAAGCAACAGTTGATATGAAATACATGTTAAATAAAAGATTACACAGAACAATACACGTGATACATTTAGAAGCTTATGTAATTGTTGTCTTGGATGGATTCATATATATAGCTCAAAGTTCAAGTTGGTCACTCACTCCTCTTTGATGCCTCCTTTGCCACTCACCTCTGCCTTTTCAATCGACTGTTTATCGGTTTTTACATCGCTAGTATTTTGCCCAAATAGTCCAGGAGCAGCCTTGAAAGGCCTTTTAAGGTCGCCTACAGCTTGCTTGTTTAGTAGATGGATCTGAACCAATTTGTTTTCAAATAGACTTTTCAAAGGGGAAATACTTTGCATTACCAACGGATTGGTGAACTTCATATAAAGGTGCATAAAACCCATCATTGCGACACCAGTAAAGACACTGCGAATGGCACTATTAGCCTGTTTCAAATCATAATCCTTTACGGTCGTGACTTGTAATTGTTCCTCGCTTTGTCCAGAGAGAGGGTTGGCAGGCTCGACGTACTTGAGAGTTGTCAAATCATTCTTTGAATTGATTTTCAGTCTTACCAACAAGTAGACTCCAAGGACAATCAAAGTTGTAGTCACATAGGCGGCCCGCACATAGAAAACAACATTATCGTTCTCAAAGTCCAACTGGCGAGAAACCTGCATCATAACAAGTGACAAAACGATATTGGAGACAGCAGGATTCATATTCGAATAATAATTTAGAAATAAATGAAAATACGGAATCAATTAGGTGGCATACTTGATTTTGATATTTTCTTTGTCCACCGGTATGGCAACATTTTTTCGCGATTCTATTTTCTGTTGGCACACGATCTCATTATATAATGAGTCCTGTACTGTAAAAGATTTTGATAATGTTAACTGAGATATTAATATTTGCAGCGTTATTCTGATCATGTCTTCATTCAGCAATGGGCTGGCTACAATGCTACAAACTGAGAGTGAGTTTGAATATTAATTTCTTTTCATCAAACCCTTCACTAGAGAGTGGACAATATGAAAACTACATAGTTGAATATATATCCTACTAAAACAAAACATTTCCAGAACCCACCCACTTTAATAAGTATGTAAGCCTTTTATTTCGTTGTACTATGACAATTTTGAGGAGAAAGGGAATATACCATTCCACTTCCGCTAATTCGTCGCTACATTTTTAAAATTCTGTAGTCCTTATTATCGGACCACATGAAATGAAGTAGTATAGGGTGTGTCAGTTGAAACGTGGTTTCAACGACAAGTACAAAGGAGGAGGGTAAAATAAAGGTTTCTTATTTAGTTCAGACCTTCTACACTTCGTTTCGTGCAGTGCTAGGCAAAATCACGGCTATTTAATTTTTTAAAAATACAATGAAACAATATTTTAGATGTCTGCACTTTAGTTCATCTTGCAGTACACGCGCTAACCTAAGAAAAGTTAAATAAAAAATAGAAAACGAGTGACCAACATTAGTGTAAATACCGCCGTTGATCTAGAATAGTCTTCCGAGACTTATGAGGAATGTTATTGAAGCAATTTCTACACTCATTTTTTTTTTAAGCAGAGCCAACGTATGAATGGAACCTGTTTGAGTCATCATCGAAATATTGTCGCAAAGAGGCAACAAGAAAGTCAACCATATATTCAATGCCCCAGAACAGCAAGTAAAGTATAGGCGTTATACCAAATGCCAATGATAACCTCTCACATAGTATGAATTCTCAGTAGGCTAATGATTGGCTGTCCTATTAACCAATGCTAGCACTTGCAAATCAATACACAGAAAGCAACACCGGAAGCATCTACTGGATAGTAATAGTACTTTGCTGAGCGCACATCCATACTTGACACAGTCTTTTGTTACTGCTCATTAGTCAGCAGATAGAATTCACGCTGAGACAAATTCTCAAAATCCAAACCAACTATCTAGTTTCATTAACATAGATGTTGTTTCCATTAGGTTCCAAACCAATTCTTTTTTATAAAGAACGGACAAGGCCCTTCAGAATATAAGATCAAGTGAAATTTTTAGGTGAGGTCCCTTGTACCCAAATATGCGACTCGGATTTTAGCTAAGTATACCCTACAAGCTTTACACATTCCATGACTGTTGGGGTAAATTCATTCTGAGCTCATGCCGACTTTTGGGAACGGTTTTCTAGTAAGCCGATTCACTCAGTCTTTATGTCATTCTGGTTGTGATCTCAATCAATATGTGAGGTTTGCAATTTACATATCCCACATTGATTGATTAAGCACTGCTGGTACAAGCCACGGAACGTCCCCAAGCTGAAATAGCTTCACGTGATATGTCAATACTATATTATGGTTACCTCACCTCGGTAACACTGCAAGAATACAACAGTAGCATTTGGTATTACTTTGGATATGAAGTACTTCCTTGAAAGTATGGATCTTATGATTAGGGTCGGTAATAGCATGCGATGAATAGGCTATCAGATATCGGAGCTAGCCAAGATTTGTCAAGCTGGCCATTCTCGTAGGATGTCCACCTGTTTCGACGTCGAAAGTGATTCGCAGTGCTTAACTCCAAAGAAAATGACTAAATATTTCGCATCTACATCTTCGCTGCTGGTTCAATTCTCTATCCAGTAATTCAATATAAAATCGACTAATGATCATAAGGCAGCTGTTGCTCTTCTTTACTAAAAGTATTCGTATTATATCAATTACTGAACAGAAAATCGTTTGCGTAAAAGCCCAATGAGTGAACAAGCAGAAGCGCGAAAAATGTGTAGTTGATAATCTAAAACAATGCATCATTTTTTTATCATTCATGGGAAATTATCTTGTCATTGAGTAAGTGAATAGGCCGCGCCTCGGGCAAGAGTTGTTGCTCGTGTTTCTGTGACACAGTATTGGATAATAGCGCAATTCAGATACTTGAAAGGAGTTGTATGCCTACAAAAACTTTAAAGTAAAAAAACAAATCATGCTGTATCAAATCCGTAGATAACCGGTCAACTGGCAAGCCAGCTGATCAGTTGGTAGATACGGGATTGCTTTCGCTGATTAAGACGTTATTTTGCTTAGGAACTAAACTAATTTAAACAGCCTGTCTTGCCGTTAGAGCCAATACATTGAAAACTAGCTACGAGTAGGGTTCCCATTCCCTTTGCTCCTAAGAACAGAAACTAATATATAAGGGGAAAATACATAGATACCCTCCGACACATGCTCACTTAAACTGATAAATTAGTTCAACAATAATAGTAAAATGTACCAGAGAAAAGTCCAGTTCGCCCGAAAAAATCATATCCATCAAATATCAACGATAAGGCTTCCGGTATTCCAAACCTAGATGAAGTTAATGCAAGAAACTCTATAAGTGAATGATACTAAACTGAAAACCTGGCTGCAAAGTAGCTTAAATTTACCACAAATAACAAAATACCTTGTTAAGTGCGCAAACAGTTCCACTTAGTTGAAAAATGAGATCGGCTTGATAATCGCCAACATCTCAGGCACATCTAATTGTCGCAGTACTACTATCTTGGCCTTAACCTGAACCGGACAAGGTTACCTGTGCCAAAAGAAAATATTTAGAAAAAACAAAAATCGACACCAAGGAAAACTCCTACCTAAACTTAGTGTACAAAGGCACCAATAAACCGCCATTCGAAATACTGAGCAAAAAATCTATGCAAGAACAGATACTCTAATACATCACGAAAGAAACAATTAAAAAGCCTAGATCAATACTCATATAGACAAGCCGAAAAACCAATACTAATATTAGACTCACAGAAAACAGTTACTACTTCGTGGACAAACTACAGATTTGACAAATCGATTGGTAATTCAATCTTGAGTTCATAAGCTACGAATCCAGATGAAAGGTCAATACACAATAGAAGTAAGTAGTTTTGACCTACTTCATCACTCCAATGTAATGTAATACCATGAAATGTATATTATCCAATGAGGCCATGAATCCTCCAACATTTACCTTTGGCTATACAGTGCACTGAAAAGAAAACAGGGTTCAATCAAATCAAAACCATAACATTCCAAAAAGGAATGATCAAATACAGACCGACAAATTAATGAGAAAGGACTTTCCTCCAGTATCAACATTAATCAAACGTAAATTAAATTAAACTATCCTTAACCTCACTACCGCTCTCGACGATACTTTCTAGAGTTAAAGATCCTATCTTGATAATATTGCTCTGGTTTCTAGCTGCGGTATAAACTAAACCGGAAAATAAACATGTTACCCATACGTAAAAATTACAAAAGAAAAATATCGCATTCACTTGCTACTTCATTGCCGAACAAACAGATTGCAATCCGCTGCTCTGCTATCAATACTTGCCTAAATCGTCACTTCAGCAGCTACCTAACCAACCAATACAACAAAACAAGTAAACATTTGGCACTGGATTGTTCCGACGGCAAACAAGAACAAACGATCAACGATTCAGAAAATCAATTGGAGCAATTGTCTCGGTTTGAAAATAATGAACCTACAACTATTCGGCTAGAAAGCCCAAACAAAATCAGAGCTAGTACCATGGTATGTGATATGACCTCTGATATGAATCGCGTAAAGGAGATCCGTTTCTACAAACCCATGGCAGCGTGTGACGAAACATAGCCTTAAATTGCAGAATGACCAACAACAAGAATGTCTTTCCCGTACATAGAGAAAACAGTCACTTCAAACGCACACCAGACATGGTGAATCCACAAGAAAAATCTGATGAAAAAAAAAAGAATTAAATACAACTGTCAAATATATCCTGCAAGTTAAAACTAAAAATTAGTGTCTACTCATTAGTTCTGGATCGGCAAAAACTTTACTTGGTCGAAATTCATATGAACACCAACTGCGTGAAATGCTACTACCTGACTATAAGCATTTCTAGGACCACGATTAGTAACATGATGTCAACGACTTCCCGATTTGAAAACATATATGTGCCCCTAATAAATGATTGCTTTACTTAGGATAAATAAAATTTTAGGTGACCTTAAAAAAAACGGTTCTGTATTGCAGAATTAGAAAGTTGAAAGTCATTTTTATACGTCTATGCACAACACGGTGCTTCAAACAGACCAAGTATTGAATACCTCGGAGACCAGCCAGCTTTATAAATGGAATGACGATAAATTTAAACGATGACTACTAGCACGATTATACCATTCATGCGAAAACTACAGAAGCTATTTTATCCATTAATACTCTGACCGAAAAAAATACTGGCCTCAGCTGAAGACAATATCCATACGTCGATTTAGGTTACAATGAAAACAAATGTGACTTGAAGCATTCGGCAAAAGATTACACTGGAGCGTCTCCTTCATTTTTTAAGGGAAAATTTGAGTATCTTAAGTGTAAGCTTTCGTATTCATGTTGGTGGCTGGCTTTGCATCTTTTTGTTAATGTTGTGACAATCGGCGAGGATGTAAACTAATCTTTCAAAGTCGCTCGTTCTGACTATCTACAAAACATTTTTGTGCTTACAGAGAATATAGAGGTGACACTACCAATGGCAACTTCGAGTATCTTATTGTCCGATCTTCAATAATAGATAAACTCTTAGCTGACTATCAACATGTCAATACTATAATAACACTACTGCGGTAGTGTCTACCTTTTTCTGTTTTTCTGATCGTTCCTAGGTCATCTGTTAGATATAGTTGGATTAGACTTATTGAGGTATAAAGTGGTAAGCTTTAGCGTGGGGTTAACTGTCATCTTGGGACAATGGAGTATCTAGTGAAAAGTATTCAAACCTAAATGTCACCCTACAAGAATATGCGGTCATTAAGGAACGGCAACTATATAGGCTAAAATTATTCTTTACGTATTGCAAAATAAAGTTTCTGGCCTTTAACCGTTGCTGGTTTAGTCCATTTTCCTGTCACCACGGTTGTTTCATAGCTATTACTACTTGTTTCCGGTGTATGTTAGAAGCGTTGGTTTGACATTTCGACCTGATTGCATGATCCTTTGAGTGAGTTTATTGTAGGGAAAGAGTATTCCCATTTCTTATATTTGTCACCATTTTCAATGTTTATGCTTTAGATTCTCGGATGAATTGTCAATTACGCAGCTGATCGTTTCGGTTGATTTGAGATGGGCGCTTTATCGCTCGATCGGTGTTGATTGTTGTGGTTTTTGAATTTTGTTTCTCGATACAGCAATAAGGATTATTGGTTCTAGACGTTCTGGCACTTATAGCAGCGCTACGAGTTGGTAGTGTCGCGTGCATATGATCCCATTTTGTTTTGCACTATTTTGTATATCCAATGCCGCTGTCCCTGTTTAGCATTTAGGCAGGAGTTTTTTCACCTAGCTCAATATTGCTGCGGGAAAAAGTAAGTGCCGTGAAGAATGTTATCGACTCCATTGGATACGTATTTGCTTTATCGATGGCGGGGGGAATATGCATTTTTTCTCAATTTTGGTTTTGGATCGTTTCTTATTGACATGTCGAAAACTTTGAGATTAACTTTGTATTTGGGATTTATGCTCAGATAGGCTTTGTAAGGGGTGGCAGCATGAGTGAGAATACTGTCTTTAAAGGATATGTAGATTCCGACGGGTATGGGTACTCATTTTCCTCGTGAGTTGTCATTATTAGTTTGCCTCCGTTAGTTTCTGAAGTATTATTTGTCATAGCGTTATTTTGGTTGAAGGAATCTAGAGTAAATGGTTCTGAGTGATTGAGAACGTTTGATTATGTTTTATTCTAGCCGTTCAAAGCTGTTGGTGGTCGCTCGGTCAACCTGATCCATGCGTCGTGTCTAAGTGGCTGGGATCTTTTGGTATTCGTGTTAGAATCTATTTGTATCACGTCTTTCGGAGCATCTCTGAGTTAGTGGCCAGGTTTAGCCACAATTGAAGGAGACTTTTGATTGTGACATAAAGCTGTAACTTCCTTTCTGTTATATTTGATTTTTCTATATAACGGTTGATTTCTCCCGTGTCGATGCCCGTTGAGTTGTTTTTAGTGGCTGGTTAGTACCTCTCTTGTAGTTTATTTCAGCATTTATTATGATTAGATTGGTAAGGTAGTGCGTTCTAATGTAACATAACATCTTAATCACTTTGAATTATTTTACAGTTATTGGCCTATTTATTTCCATCGACCTTTGTTCAGATTGCGATAGGTAGCACTCGCTTGCAGCTGGATGCTGGTAGTTAGTATATTTAGCTTCTTACTGATGTCGAAAGTTTATGATTTATGAGTTCAATCTTTATCAAGCTACGTTTTTCCGAAACTGTTTATTTTCTGCACATACTCAAATGTTATATAAAGATTTTAGTGTAGAACAGTTCTGTTGCTTAGCAAATTTATTTGTACCAGCATCTAATGTACCGAATAGAAACGCTGAATTTCTCACACCGTTAGTGTTAGGGAGAGTAAGATGGATGGAAACTGTAGCGTCGAGGTGTGGAATTTCTTAAGCTACCAAATGCTGTAATATTAATTGGGATTGTAGTTTGATACATTCTTCCAGCCGATTATTTTACGGTTTTCCTTTTTAAGTTGCCTGTGTATCGATTATCAGCCAACTTTCACCGCTACACTAATACAATGATACCTAGCGCAAGCAATCCAATCCGTCAACATGAGTACATGTTAAAGGTGTTTCTTTATGTCTGTAAATGTTCTTAGTTTCTGTTTTGTCTTGCATTAATAATTATTGGAGACTTTAGTTTTGAAGAACTAATGGTGTTTTGCATACCATATTATTGGAAATATCTGAACCTGACTAGTTTATTCTGGTTCTTGATTGTTTCGGTCGTTTAGGATAGGCTTCACCAAATTACTTCAAACAGAAACGTCCACAGAGCAGTGTAGACACTACGGAATGTGTCATAGCTTTTTTAGGGTATCTTTTTTTTCTTTATTGGATAGTATAACTAAGGTGAAGCTATTGTGCGAAAGTTTACTAAGGTGGTATAGCTGGTCGAGAATTATAGTGGTTCTATTGGGGGCTTCAGTTCGAATCTGTTGAGAAGGTATTTTTTTTTCTATTGAAGAGCGAGCGAGCATATTACCGCCATGTCATAATGTCGTAGAGGAGTCTATGTTCAAAAGAATATATTGTAAACTCAACTTCGAAATAGGTCATTTTGGCTTTTTGCTGATAATTTCAACATTTTTATCAATATCTGGAGGTTATTTGCTAAGAGATATCGCTGCTTTCTAGTTAGTCAGTGATTGATTTATCTTTGAAAATGTGAGGCAGGGTTCAATACCATTAGCGCGCACTCGTGTTTATGGTTAACTATAGCTACATTGTGATAAGTAGCAAAACATGGTTTCAAAAGAAATGTTACGAGAATTTGCCTAACTGATGAATCTTTAGACATTTGACGATTGTGAGATCGAATGAATGAGAAATTACAGGAAGACAATAGATGGCAGAAGACGGATAGAATGGTCGCAACATCTCGATGTTTTAGTGTCCCCAAGACCTTCTTTCAAACAGGGACACCTAGCGCAAAGCTGGCTGTAGGTGATGGTTTAAATAACGATGATAATAGTCTTTTATTACAGCATGTGAAAACTTTCGTGTTTGGGTTAAGTAGTGGAGCTCTCTACGAATTGGTAAATAGAATTTGGCGATAAATAGGTAATTTTGAATTTTGTTTTTCTTGGTCACTTTAACTGGTATTTTTTTACTATAACTCGTGATCTGAATATGAATATACTTCGCAACATCGTTGACTCTACCTTTCCTTACACTGGTTCGGATACTTCCTCCCAAACTAGAAAAAGGCTTACGTAATATTTCTCAGAATGAGATATCAGCCTCAGAGCAATACATCCCATTTTTTCCCCAAAATTTACAAAAGCTTTACCTTAGTATTTACTCCGTTTCGTGATATTTCATGATTCGAACTATCAGGCATTTTTGACGAAAGGTGTTACTTTGATTGATGTCAAGTATAGCTTTTAGAGAAGCACACTCTGCTTGCCGATTTTTTCGACCTAAAACTCCAAATGCCTTAAGGTTTCTTCGATATCATAACGCTAGAAACTTCACAAATTGTTTTCACTATGAACTTAAACATAATTATTCAACTGGTAGACAGATATTGAATAAGAGTCATCTATCGGTCTGTTCGGATAGAGCAGCAGTGAGGTATTACGGAAAACAGCGAGGGCACAACCAAAAAGATGTATATACTACTCTTCTGTCAAAGCTCAAGATTAGATTGAAGTGGTTTCTCATAAGGCAAAATAGACCTTATAATATCGACGAACTCTCAGCAATATTTTCTTGGGTCGTAATGGGTAATTTGATTTGGATTGTCATTGGAACTACGACATTTGTTGGCCTTTTACTTTACATATCGGAAACTGGTTTTAGTGACAGCACAATGAGCAAAAGAATATTGATAGATATTTTGAATCATGACACTAACCTGTTTATTCATTCTAGCGGTAATCTGCAGTCTCGATATGAGAATGGGCGGATAATTCTGGAAAATGTTTGTTTGTATAATTTGGATGAGACGAATGAGGATATTCGTTACGATGTTCAGGTCAATTCTCTGAGTTTAACCCTGTCTTTTACCAAGTGGTACTTGGGCAAAGGCTTGGTTGACAATGTAGATATAAAAGGTCTCAACGCAAAGGTCTACCTCGATTCTTCCTTTAACGGGAAGGTACTACCAGGGCTTTCAGTAGGTCGCAGCAGAGCCAAAAACTACTCATTTAACGTAGTTAAAATCCAGGATGCACGCATTGAACTTGTATTGACAAGGCCAGAGACGTCTTTGAATCTATCCATTTTTTCTTGCGAACTAAATCAATTGAGACCTCTTTGGATATTTTATGATTTATTAAATGCCAATCATTGCTCAGGCTCCATCAATGAGTCTTTGTTCAATATACACAAACGCCAGTTAAAGAACACTTTTGGAGATGGATATACTTCTGCGGCTAAAGATTATCCTTGGAAGCGAACGACAAGATTAAGAGTAGATCAACTGGAGTTGAATGGTATGCCAAAGTCAACGAAGCTCAATTGGGTTACTAGTGGAAAGGTTGAGCTAGTGATGGATGTGACATCACCCAGCAGCTCTCTTACTGGTGAACAGGAATTGTCTACTTTTTCACAACTGGTTGAACAGTTGTTCAGTGCAGACGAAGGCCTGAAAAGTAATGAACGTGAACCTCTGTACACTATGATTGACTTTAAAGTTTCATTTCAAGACTTGCAATGCACCATGCCCCAAGAGTTACCCCATGATTCCCTAGGGGTTCCATTGATATCGCATCAAGAACTGGGCAAGCTAGTAAGATTTATTAACGGCAAGAAGTTTGCCAGTCGAAAAAAAAATGAGGAGCTAGGGGACCCGGGCCTCTGTGATCAAGTGGATTTACCAATGGATAATTCTGGAGATCATTTTTTGGATACGGCTCACCTTCCTGTGATAACCTTCAGGATGGTAAAACAGCTAGACGAATTGGAGGGGGTCGATCCCTTACAATTGCTTACTCTATCTAGTGCTACTCAGAACCCCAACACGAACCATTTCATTGACGCCGTCCTTCACGAGATTTTGACTTCCATGGTCAGTTTTCGAAAGGAAATTCACACGGAATTGATTACAAATTATACAGAGAGGAGCAATTTTGAAATCTTCTTTAATAACTTTTTAATTAGCAATCTTATCATCGTTGGGCTGAGTGCATTAATAAGTTGATAGCTACTATGATATTCGTAATGTTTTAGATAAATAAAATCCTTCATTATCATCATGTGAGTTTCAGAAAGAGCCCAATCTCACGCAAGAATAAAATCACAAAAAAAAATTCGAGCAAGATAAGTTAATCGCTACTTTGATACTTCGCCCTATTTTGTTGTTTTTCGAAGAACAAAAAATATTTCAATGGTTGACTACAACAGCTGGCTCCAAGATATAAGCGATTTGGAGAATATCAGTCGAATTTCTATACCCGGAACCCACAATTCTGCGGCACACCACACTGCGTTACCTTCAGTCCAATGTCAAAATGCTTCCATACCTGACCAACTTCAAAATGGGGTCCGTTTTCTTGATATCCGGGTCTCTAAACCATTTATTGATAAAAGCAAAATGGAAAACAACGATCTAATAGTCATTCATGGCAAATTTCCTCTGAAACTGATAGGAAACGTAAAATTAGAAAAAGTTTTGCAGGAAGTTTATGAATTCCTCGGAAAAAATAATTCTGAATTTGTGATTATCTCCTTGAAGCAAGAAGGTACTGGAGAATGGGATCACGAAAATGATGAGTTTGGAAACGCTATCTGGAATCACTATATTAGTAAGAGTAGTGATAAATGGTACCTTGGTGATCAAATCCCAAATCTTCGAGATGTAAGGGGTAAAATTGTTTTATTTCGTCGCTTTGGAGTTAAAGATGAGAGGAGGAAAAGGGAATTTGGGATTGAGGCTTCTTGGTGGAAGTACAATTCTGAAAATGATGACAGAGGTTCCATTAATGTTCAGGATTGGTGTGAGTTATCTTCTGGAGATGACATCGAAAAGAAGGCCAGGTTCATCAAAGATCATGTGCATCGGGCTAAAGAGTATAACTCTAATCAGAATAAGCCTAAGTTATTTGTCAATTTTTGTTCTGGATCCAATTTTTTCGACCCTAACTGTTGGCCATCAAAAATTGCGGAGGGTTTAAGTAGAGCCAATATACAAGAGTCTTTTGGGAAAGGATCTGGAATCGTTATTTTGGATTATGCTGAACAGGATGACTGGAATCTGGTCCAAAATTTGGTCGATAGAAACTTTTGTTAACTTATAATAATTCTAACACTTCATTGTGATTACTATTAACTCTATAGCCCAATCATTCAAGGGTCTCTTTATCTTTTTCTCCGCATTTATGTTAGTTTTCAACTAGATTGCTCCCAGGAAATCTTCTTTAATGGATCCAATAGCATAGATTTCGTTGACATCCGTTCTAGTCCCCACCACCTTGAGTCTGACCTTACTTCCTTTCGTTATAAGCTCGTCGTTAGACATATACGCTGGTGGAGAGTTTGAAGGGTTATAGACAAGACTATCTGGAATCAACCTCGTACTCACAAAAACATTCAGAGGTCCCACATCAGCAAAAAACCCTATAGGTGAAACATTAGAAACGATCGCATCGACAACTTCGCCCTTAAAAGGTTTCCAAACAACAGCACGATACTTGACTTCAAACTCTGCAGAACCGGATCCTGGTATAATTCGACCTTTTCCGACATCAATATTCATCCCATCTAAGACTGTGACAATATAACCAAATTGTCCTGTACATGTACCCTCTACATCAGTCAGCAGCTTTTCTCGAAGATATTGATTCATCTGGGGTCCAAAGTATGATGGGTGAAGAGTCAAGATCAATGAAAGATCTTTTAGAAAGAACATTTTAACTTCTATACCGATGATGTACGGGATTTGCAGTTTTATCTATCACCAACTCAAAGGAAACCAATCGACAAATTCATATGATTGGTACACTACCAATGTTTTTTTTCTCAACTGAGAACATATATCGTGGTTGAATGGGAACCACTGGTATCAAAGAACTCAGGAGTCCGATTAACAAGATGTCCAACAAAATAGGCAAAACCGCTACGACACTTACACGATTATGGCATAATGTTGATTTGTCGGAAGATCCTCGCACATTAGGGCGGCTAGCGTCGCAGGTTGCTATCACTCTGATGGGAAAACATAAGCCTATTTATCATCCAACAACTGACGTGGGGGATTACGTGGTGGTTTCAAACTGCCAATATTTGAAGCTTTCTGGAACAAAGCTAAAGGATAAAAGCTATTGGAGTCATACGGGCCGACCGGGATCTGGGAAGTCGACACCTGTCTCAAAGATTATTGAGAACAAGGGATACGGTGAAATTCTTCGCAAGGCTGTTAGCAGAATGCTACCCAAAAATAAGCTCAGGAAGAAAAGGTTAGAACGATTGAAAGTTTTTGATAGCTCAGAACATCCTTACAGACAAAACCTCGTTGCTTTTGCAGATCAACAACATGACGTAAGAAATAAGATTAAACTTTTGGAACATTCAGACTAGCAAAGCGCCATAGACATCAAAAATAAGATCATGGTTTTTTTTTTTTGTAGATAGAAATGAATTAAGTATTGAAATATAAATTGGAAATTACCATGGGCCAGCTGAATACTTTGATCCCGATTGCTACGAAGCTAAACACAATGCGCATAAGCATTTATTATTCACAAGTAAGTATCACCTACCGCACGACAGAGGATGAAAACGACAGCTTCTGATAGGTTACCTCCACATGTGATGAATCTTAACTATTTGATCTTGGTAATAAAGTTATTCATTTTGATCTTTTTGATATTCATACTTCTGATATCTTTTTTGCGCTGCTTCATAGCGTCATTAGCTGAGCTCACTCTTTGATTATCAATATCAAGTACGGTCCACAACCAATCTGGGTATTCAGAATCTTTTAGCGCTACCGGTATTTTGCCGGATTTTTTTATTTTAAGATTGAGTTCGGTTCCAAGGGAGCATGAGGAGACGCTTCTTACAACAACTTGGGGAATATTTGATAAGATTGATGGCCTTGAGAGTCCTCTCATTGCTATTTGCTTCAACATTTTGAAACTAAAATTTTTCTCACTACGAGACGTGCGAAGTATATTGGGGTGGTGCGGTGCAGTTTGGAGTCTCGCTAAGCTCTTAAGCTAATTTTGTCTCCCATTTTGTCCCTGCTGGAACTCCTCTTGACATTTCTTTAACTGAATGTCATGTCTAAACCTCTTAAAGGTGAATTGTTTTGCCCCACTTGTGTTACACAGGACATAAAGGATGACTTAGCTGAGAAGATATCTGACATGGGAGGGCTCCTCATCAATCCTTTGACTTCTGATGTCAGATATTTAATAGTAGGTGACAGGGATAGCGAGAAGTTTCGATACTCTGTCAAATACCGCCCTGATATCATCTTTCTTCAGCCTCAAAGTATAAATGACGTCTATAAGGAGTGGCTGCAAGGAGCTAGAAAAGATGTGTCCTTTCGTGGCTTTGAGTTACCTGTCTTTGAAGGATTGAAGGTTTGCTTGACTAGAATAAAAAAGCCTTTCAAGAGGGAAGAACTTCAAAAGCTAATCGAGGATTGTGGTGGAAAAGTTAGTGAGGCTCTAACTATGGGCAAGTCTTGTGTGGTTACGTCAGAAAAATCTGGGAAAAGGTATGAAAAAGCACTGGAATGGAAGATACCTACATTGGATTTACGTTGGGTTACAGATTCCATTAAGCGAGGTGCTATGCTAGAGATGAATTTGTACGATATTAGTAAATTGTCAGCAAACCTTTTAGGAGAGGGGGCTTGCAATTGGAAGGAGTTCGACGAGTCTCTTAGGGAAGAAGATATGCGACGACAACTTACTGGCAGCATTAAAGCACAGGAGCGAAAAAGGAGCATTGAAGAAGAACATTTGAAAGTTGTGAAACGTAATCCCAAAATTTGGAGGTCTATAATGGAAAGCATTAAACCCCCAGAATTTGTAATTCAGGATAATAGTGTCTGGAATACTGATTCAACAAAAGTTCGAATTTCTGAAGTCAAACAGAATTTTGGAAACGCAAAGAATATGCCCTTGGCAAACGAAATTTCGAATATCGGTACTTTTGAAAATTTGGGTAGGTTCCCATTTGCGACATCTTCCTTGTTTCTGGGAATGTGTATTTTTTGTTACGGATTTGATGATGTCCAAGTCTCGATACTAAACAGAGTGATCAATTTATCCGGTGGAAAGTTTTATGACAGTGACAAGGGAGAATCCTTTGACTGTGTAACTCATCTGGTGGTTCCACATAGTTTTACTCGCTGTTCTATTTCTGAAAAACTTTTAGAACAACTCCCGAAAACTATCGAAGTATTTACTGACTGGTTTATGGAAAGGTCGCTGCATTATAAAAAAATAATGAACGACCAATGGGGCAAACCACTTCGCCACAGCGAGCTTGGCATTTGCCTCAAAGTCTGTATTACAGGATTTTGTGGAGTGGAGCTGTTGCATATTACTAAATTAATCAAAATACTGGGCTTTGAGTACTGTGGCACATTAACACGGGCGAGACATTTGCTGGTTATTAATCTCGCTGTACTCGGAATAGACAAAGATAGATCTTCTAGCCTCTTCAGCTATAAATTTCCTGAAATCATTGATACGCCTGCCGACAATAAATTGGGCGCTTCGACGAAGAATAAAATACTGGCCGCAAAAAAATGGTCAATACCAATAGTAACTGCTGCTTTTCTTTGGGAAGCCTCGGAGTTAGGTAAGCTGCCTAATCTATTAGATTACCGATGGTGTATATTTGCCCCAAAGGCTAATTACGATTCTAGTTCTCAAAGGCCCGAGAATGAAACTTTTGAGAATACAACTACAAATAGAAGTAAGCGCGTTGACCAAACAGGTAATGCTGAATCGACAGAACAATTACCTTCTCCGACAAAAGCGAGAAAGAAATGGGGTCGAATTATAGGTCAAGCTTCTGTGACCATTACAGAACCTGATGGAGCTCCAACTTCTCCCCTACCCGAACTAGATCCGAACAGTTGCATTGACTTACCTAAGATTTCATACGATACCAGATAAAGCGGGAATCACTACTATATATAGGTGATTGTATACAGATGCATAAAAGAGTGAAGGAGCAGGCTACATATTTTCCTCTCTAGTTCGCGAAGAAATGCAAATTGATCCTATTTTGCCTTCTACGATCTTCCAGTGTTTATGTCGTCGAGTAAATCCAGACAAGATTATATTGCTAAAGTTCGTTATCAAAACGACTTACCTGCTCCACCATGTCCTCCTAAGCTGCTAAAGTATTTAGTTGAAAAAGATGCTCATCAAAAAAACTTTCTGAAGAATTGTAAGTTGTTATCATCTCTGTTTAGGAAAGACAATTTTAGTTGCCTTATGAGTCAGACGAATAATGGATTAGAAGTTAACTATCTGCGAACCCCCGGGATCATCGAAAACGAAGATTCTTCAGGCAAGCTTTTTTCATCATATAAGAATTTTGCTATCGAGAATTTACATCCAGATGACAGACTACTACTGGTTGATCCGAACAAAAGTGCTGCTTTGAACGAAGAATCGCCCGTTTTTTTCTTACGTCGACCACAATATGTCAGTGACGGTGAGAGATTAAGTCAACAAAGTGTAAAAAATAAGAGAAAACACCAGGAGTTGGAGAGCACGGATCCAAGATCACAGTTGCACGCTGTTGAAAGAACATTTGACGAAGTTATTGACCCCCTGAACAAGGGTCACATTGAAGAATTGATCCATCCAAGAAAAAAAATAAAAGCAGCCAAAGCCTGGAACTTATATCCTGATACCTCTACTTTTGATCAGGTCTTTCACTCGTTGAAATTTGTGGGCTCGGCCTCTATCTCTAAGGATAGACCTCTCAATCAGCAATTGGGATCTATCTCTGATGTTGATTCCACTTGTACAAATACCTCTATTCTTACTTCTTTATTCAAGCCTGTACAAGTCAATTCTCATAATCAATGGATAGCACTCTATGCAGTAACCGACAAGATATCAGCTGAGGAGTTTGGCAAGAGCCTTAATTCGGTTAAGGATGATACCATTATGCATAGTCATGTCACTTATGATCATATCAAAGATTTTGACCAAACATTTCGGGAACACAAGAAGTTATTTGAGGAATTTGCCATTAGTTTTGATGATGCCTCCGATAGAGCTTTTTTTGTACCTGTAGTAGGTCGCCTGGAGCTAAAAAAGAAAAGGATTGCTCCTGGATTGGTTGAAATTGTAAGAAAAACGAATTATGCTCATATCGACGTAGATTTGAGAAATCCTAGCACCCAAGAGGCAGCGATAAGAGACTCTAAAAGGGAACAATATGATCCCGTTAATTATTCTTCTATCCAGACAGAGGAATAGGCCAACATTTGCAGGTGTTGTTTATTAAAGCTGTTTGCGGAAAAGAAGTGGGTCGCAAGACCAATATAAGTTTTTAGCTTTGTTGGTTCGTGAATAAGATTACATGTTAGCAGTTTTGAGAACCTATTTCTGCCCCTCAGAGGCACCCATTTTGAAATATGCAACTGCGGCAGTCGTGTTCTCTTGGACATGCCATTAGCGACCAAGATATTTTCGCTTGCTTCAATCTTGGGATCTGCTCTTTCGACTCAAACTATTAGAAAATTCTACTTTTCAAGGTCTTTGTCTAATAGGCCCATTGATAATCGGCCATTGTAAGACAAAATTTATCCATTAAGGGAGCAATATCTGATTTATGATTGAACGCTATATAGAGATTATGCGAGCTTCATTTGTACTAGTAGCAACGTAAACTGAACCCCAGTGAGAAAGAAACTTATGACTACTAGATCTTTTGCCATCAGACCCAGCTTCAAAATTGCATCGCGTCAGCTCAATGGGTCATACGGTGCGATTCAGGAAACTCTTCAACTCTTTTATTAAGCTAGGGGCAACCCTTTTTATATTATCGAGTTCCTTTGTTTCTGAAAGGTTCAAAAGAAAGAATGATTAGTTCCAATGGCATCCAAGTTTAACTTTTTTAAGCTACAGCAAAAACGAAAAATACGACTGCCAGCATGACTTGTGTTAGACTGTTACCATTTCAAGGTGAAAGTTAGCAGATTAAGACAAACCTAAACTTTTGACCAGATTTAATGCAATAGAAGTTGAATAAAGTATTACTTACCATGAATGTTGGGCCTAATAATGTAGATTATAGCAAAGCTCAAACACGGTATGCACTTCTTTTTTTTTAAGCAATAGCTTGAAGTTAACCCATTTTGATGACAAATCTGAGCTATGCGATTTCTAATGGTTGATGTACTGAAGTTTCTGATTCAGAAGGTTTGTTTTGGACGGCTATTGATTTTTTAGAGGAAGTATATTATTTTAATGAATTACACAGCTTTAGATTGCAAAGATAATCTTCCCCTCTCTGCTATAATATTTGAAATCATCACAAATTCTTTCTGGTATAGGTGTTGATGTTTGTATGCTCGTTATTTAAAGTATCCGCAATATAGTATCAGTTGTAACAAGACAAATACAACAAATTTCAGCTTCGATAAAATTAAAATATTTTCTTTTGAAAGCAACGGCTTCTACAAAAAGGATCTGACATTGAAAATTTTTATAAGTGGGTATTCTTTCCAGCCCTTTGAATCATATCCAAGAAGCTATCCTTAGAAACTTCTGTCGCTACCCTTTTCCGAGCATCATGACCTAAAACATCGGTTTTGGTGTCTTCCATTGTTTTGTAGGTTTTAACTTGCGTTGCTAATATGGCATTGAACAGTCTAATAGCTCCTTTTTGTGCAATCTTCTTAAATGCTCTTTCTCTTTCTAAAATGGTTCTTGCATTATCATCATTTGTTGGAAGTACATCCACGTTCCTTGAATGCCTTAATCTCTCTTTTTTCTCCTGCAAAAGTAATCTCATAGCTTTCCTCTCAAGTTTTTCTTCTTCAAGTTTCTTGATGCCTTTCTTAGACCTTGCTAAAATGGGATCTTTTCTATCATAAGCTTTCAATTTCGAATCCAGAATTGAATTAACGGCTTTACTGAACTGTTCTGAACCATCCAATGACTTTTTGTTTTTATCATTCAGTTTAGCCTGTTGGCCTAAGTCGAATTCTTCGCTCTCTTCTTCACTGGCTTCTGCCAAATCCATCTCCTCTTGAGACTCGTTTTCCTGAATATCATTTGATACTCCTTCCAAGCCATCATTGAAACAAAATCCTTTTTCCCCAACATTACTTAGATTATGAGTGGGAGTTACGGGACTATTCACTCTATTAATAATCCCCAGTGAAACATCTTTCCCAGAAACTGACTCGCTCATAATGGTGCTTGCTCCTCTATCATCGGTTAATTTGAGAGATACATTTGAGCCTTTCTCAAACCCTTGAACGCTTGAACCGTTTGGCATAATCTTTCACTTAGTCAGGAGGACAATAATAGTTTAATCTTAAACCATTAAACCAATCAAAAAAATTGCACCTGGTGTAAAGATGCATCTGTATTTACGTACTTTTTAATCATAATAGTTTTGTTGCAACAGTGTATCTTCATGGTTCCACCACACCTTGTGAATGATAAGAGTTATTTGCCAAAGGGAAGTAGTCATGAAGAGGGGAGAATCTATCTTGCTAAGGATATAGTAATGCGACTTATCAATGAAAGGGCTAAGTTAAGATACTGTTATGAGAAAACGAGAGACGAATTTGAACATTTATACGAAAGAACAACGTTTCAGGAAGATCAAATAACCAAGGTCCCCATTTATAGACGACAACTTAAGCATGAGATAAAACTCAACTTGCAATTACAAAAGAAAAATGCTTTTTTCCTTTTCATGAAGAAAGAAAAGAAGCTACAACAATCATTGAATAATCTCAGGAGTGAGATTATGAGTAAAAAGATGAACCAACTTGCAATCGATAAGGAAAAATGTCAGGAAATGCTGAACGCAAATAAATCAGTGTTGAGTATCATCACCACTATGTCTGAAGAGCGATTAAGACAACGAGTTCACAAATATGAAGTTAGTAGAAGTTTCCTTTTGAAATCTATTCAAAGGCAAGAGAAAACCTTAGAAATGCTGGTTGTCAATCATATGCTTAGGAAAAGAAAGGCAGAAGAGGAACTATCTCATATATCAGTTAAGCGCCCTTTTTTGATCTCGCAAAAGGAAAGCCTGGAATCTGATCATAGAGTTAAACACAAACAAAATAACAGCCTGGAAGAAGAAAAGTCAAAATCAATAATTTTGACTAGAAGCAGTCAAGAATCGTGGATAAAGGAAACCATGGAGGGTCAGACACTTGTCTCGTTCTTGCAGAATCTTAAAGCTTTGTCTATAAGAAATCAACATCTGCTACAAAATAAAGTAGTCAAGACCAGAAATCTTCTCAATAGGTTACAAGATTTGAAAGGGAACTTGAGGGTATTTTGTAGAATTAGACCATTGATTTTGAGTGAACAAGAATCAATAAATTTCAATATCTCTGAGTTGAAATGGACTTTAAAAGAAAGCATAACAGTGTACGAAGGAGCTACCGATAGAAACCTTGGAAAATCTGTTAAGAAAGACCGTAAAAAATTTACCTTTCATTTTGACAAAATTTTCTCTCCATTTAGTACCAATCCTGACATATTTCAGGAGATCAGCCAGATAATTCAATGCTCCTTAGAAGGCTCCAATGTTACTATTTTTGCCTACGGTCCAACTGGATCAGGGAAATCATTCACAATGTCAAAAGTCAATGATGGTTTGATCTCTCGATCCGTGGAATTGCTGTTCGATAAACGAAATAATGATATTCAGATTTTTGCCCAATTCATCGAGATCTACAACGACAAATTGTTCAATCTTCTTGAATATAAAAGAAGTAAGTCGTATGACATTCGGCATAATGAAGCGCATCGCACAACGGAAATATTAGGCATGGATGAAACATTTGTGGATTCAAAACGACAGATGGAGAAATTACTACTGAAGGCAGAACAGAATAAGCGAACTTCTTTTACCTGCATGAATGAAAGATCTTCCAGATCTCACACGGTCGTTCGATTTATTTTCAGAAGTCGTCAGAAAAACTGTGTGTTAAATACGTTACACCTGATCGATCTCGCTGGCTCCGAACGCATATCACAATCCAAAGTCACAGGGGATCGTCTCAAAGAGACACAAAGTATAAATAAATCACTCAGCTGTCTCAATAATGTTATTCACTCTATTCATCAAAACTACCATCATATACCGTATCGGAACTCCAAGCTAACATATCTACTTCAATACAGTTTGGAGCCAAGAAGTAAGACACTAATGTTTGTTAACGTTAGTCCCAATACAGTGTTTTTCAGAGAAACCTTGACCAGTTTAAGGTTTGCAGAGAAAGTGAATGATACTAAAGTTACTAATTACGATTTCTGAAATACAGATCCCCAAAGAAGTTCGAGTTTTTTTTATCTGAATTTCTTTAAGAAGATTTGAATCTGGTCTATTGAAGTGATAAGGAACATACCTTATACATTCCCATCCTAACCTTTATCCTTCATAGCAAAGAGTGTCAAAAAAAAGGACATTTGAGGTGCGCTTGAAAGACCTTTGTCAGGAAGCTACTCATTGCTTACACTGAAGCTAATTTAAACTCAAGAAGAACTGTCCTGCGTTTTTTATACACTAGACAAATTTAGCGAAATCTTTTCTTCTTCTTTTTGTTCTCGAGATTCATGTCTAATTTGGTTGGGTCAATAAGGTTAGAAGGCACTTTCTCAAAACATTGAGCCAGTTTGCATTTAGATCAAGCGCATACCAATATCATTTTGGTCTACCCTTTTCCAATCTCTTGAAGAAAAGACCACCACCAGAGCAGCGTCAATAGAAGTTGCCAACAAGGTGGTATATTCTTTAGTCGACATTTTCTCCCAAGAGATTAGCAAGAAGTCTGCAACTTCATCAAGAAATTCGGATACAAACGTAAGGCTGCCACAATGTCTCAATTTTGAATGAAACTCTGACAAATGAACGAGCTCTTCAGTAACGGTGCTGTACAAGGGATGGGAGAAGTCTGGCGAAGCTACAGAGGGTAATGTGAGACCTTGTTGTCGGTTATTGACCCCGTCAACCTACCATCCAGACCCACTGGTATTGTCCTTAATTGCATTTGCAGGGATAGATACAAGATTGGCGTATCAGGACTACACCTGTCGGTAGAGTTGGAGCAGGTGGCATCAATGCTGGTATCATTGTCACTACCGTAGTCAAGCCGGTGGGGAAATACCTTTAGCAATTAGAACAGGGTTTTCGGTTTTAAGTGATAACGGTGGATTCGACTCAAACGAGTCCGTCAAGGATATAAAAGGAAGTAACGTCTGTAGTGACCTAGAGAACCACCCACCAAAGAGTTCTGGGTCTTCCAACCCCAAAACGTTGCTGTTGGTTTAACTGAGTCGGTAGTTAAAGCCTACAAGGAGTTAATGAGGCCACCAGGGCTGCACAAAAGGCTTTCAAGAATTATTTTGTTCTACGTAGACTGCTGGAACAAGTTTGTTGAACCAGTGACGTGTATTAAACGAGGTAGATGTCTAATGTAATGATATATGCAATTCACTCGATTTTGGTATCAACGTCCGGCTGAAGATTTCAAAAATAGGGCCGTTTGTATCCTTATAGTGTTGAAGCTTTTCTAATCTTAGACAGGTGTTACTCATAATGTGTGGACACTAGTTCTATTGCGACTACACCAAACGATCCTTAGGCTCGAATTTTTAACTACCAACTAGGTGTAAGATGATAACATCTCCGTCTTTCTTCTTGACAAGCAACCATGTCTTCAAAGAAAAAGACTATTTTGAAAGTAATTATACTAGGTGACTCTGGTGTTGGAAAAACTTCATTAATGCAGCAGTTTGTCAACAGAAAATTTAGTCAACAATATAAAGCTACTATCGGAGCAGACTTCCTAACTAAGGAACTACTTATTGACAACAAAAATGTAACAATTCAGTTATGGGACACTGCAGGTCAGGAGCGGTTCCAGTCTTTAGGAGTTGCATTTTACAGAGGAGCAGATTGTTGTGTTCTAGTTTACGATGTTACCAACAATAAGTCTTTTGACAATGTCATATCTTGGAAAGATGAATTTCTAGTTCAGGCTAATATCAAAAATCCTGAGACTTTCCCTTTTATCTTAATCGGTAACAAAATTGACGTGGAGGAGAACAAACGACAAATCAATAACAAAAAAGCTCAACAACTTTGTACGCAATTGGGAAATATACCCTACTTTGAAACATCAGCAAAAGAAGCGGTCAACATTGACCAAGCCTTTGATGTCGTCGCACGAAATGCGCTCCAACAGGAAGAGAGTCTAGACTTTGGTGATGATTACACAGATGCGATCAACATTCACTTGGATGGTGAGAGCTCAACTTGTGGATGCTGAGCTAACTTGATACAAAGCAGAGCTTTAACCCAAGTCCTGCCACATCCCCTTAGCTAACGTCTAGCTTATGTAATATTTGAGAGCACGTGTTCACCTTAAGATTAGTGTAGATTCCCGTTTCGCTTACTTCTTCTTCCTTAACTTTTTTTTTGCTCTTGTTATCTTGTTGGTTATCTACTAATCGACATGATATGAGTTTTGTATGTTCACATTTTTATTTTTGAATGAGCCTGCATATTCAACAAAGTCCCAATGTGGATGGATCCGTGAGATTTGGTCCTGCGGGTAATTGGTCTTACAGTTTGTCCAAATCCAAATCTGAAACAAATATGTCCGAAGTCTCAAAAATTAGAAGGCTTGATTCAGGCAATGTTACTGCCAACGAACAATTGAAAATATTAGCGTTTGAAAGGTCTTCAAATCCTTTGAATGAGTCCGCCAAAAGTTCGAGTGCGACTGACGAGTGTGGTAATAGTGTTAATCCCGAGGCTGGTACTGGTTCTTCAGAGGTATTTTCAGTTTCGAAGCCCACTAATCTCTCTTCAAAAAGTGAAACCTTACCCATTATGTTACCGGTAGAATTTATTGATTGTCCTAGGGATCACCTAGTTGTCTTATTGGCACGTATTCTTCAGTCGTTAGTTGATATGAACGATAGTATGACAGAATCGAAGGAAATGCACACTCAGAAACTGACCAGGTTCCACTCTAGAGCACCCCCAAACATATCCATTGAACACTACTTAAAAAGACTGGCTCAATACTCATATCTCGAAAACTCCATTTTGTTAACAGCAGTATATTATATTGACCTGCTTACTTTGTCTTACCCAATTTTTTCGTTGAACTCTCTCACTGTCCATAGATTTCTACTTACAGCCACCACAATTGCAGCCAAGGGATTATGCGATAGTTTTTGTTCCAATACTCATTACGCTAAGGTAGGTGGCATTCATGTTAGTGAACTGAATATACTGGAGGTGGAATTTCTCAATAAGGTTAACTGGCGTATTGTACCAAGAGATTTTAGTCATGAGACTGTCTGCATTCGATCTGCGTCACCAGTTTCTGAAGTTAAGCTTTCAGTCAGTGCTACGAATGATGTTCTCGATATGTACTACTTCCGGACTGTCATGTTAGTCGGTAAGACTGGCGGAACAGCGTTGAATTATTGCCTCTCAGATAGATGTTCATCAGACACAAGCTCATTGAAACGTCCAGGAAATGAAATGGATTGTGCATCTGGTTCAATCAGCAGTAAACGGAATCGGTGACTCGGTTTCAAACACAAAGTATTTCCGCTTGTTTAAGCGTCGTGATGATCATTGAACTCTCTGCGGAACTTTATGGCATATTTCTGAGCAGCGAACTTAAACCATTTACAATGCAACCTAGGTACTCATTGAACTCCCATACGTAAATAGGCATTCTTTGACTCATGTAAATTCTCTCACATGTGAAATCTACTAGGTAGTGTATTTGGCTAACCGAATGATCGGCTTCGGTTTAAAAAGCAGAGCCCACCTGGCCATCACAAATTTAGGAATTGAATCTTTGTTTTGGCCTTGTAAACTACTTTAACTTTTTTTGAACATCCTGTGTATCAATTTTGGCTGCTGCTCAATTCTTGTTCCATTTTTCATTATATATACATATATATATACCCCACGGATTGCTTTAGATTATGGATCCCCACCACAAGATACTACAACATCCTTACTACACATACCTTCAAAATGATTCCCCGTTAACTCAAGTCTATCATGCACTACAGGTGGACGAAATCAAAAATAAGGTCTCGTTAACTGGAAACACACTTTCTGGTGAACACAAGATTGCAAAACATCCCGTAGTTTTTTCTATGGTGGAGCACTTAGAACATTCCAATGAATTGAATGAGAATAAGTTAATAGCAATATTCCACTTGGGTTCAGAGGTCTGTGGTCATCCAGGAATTGTCCATGGAGGAATGCTAGCAACGCTGCTTGATGAAAACTTATGTCGCTGTGCATTCCCTTTGTTTAGTAGCAAGAGAGGAGTTACTGCATCATTGAAAATCGACTACAGAAATCCAACACCAGCTGATAGTTTTGTGGTATTGAAAGCATGGACGACATCCAAAATGGGACGCAAGATACACGTTAGGGGTGTCATGGAGACATTGTCTATAAACTCAATTCCCCCCACATTGCTTGCGGAAGCCGAAATGCTTGTTATTGAGCCAAAGTGGGCTGACAAGTTATCTTGAAGCTGTTAAAAAGGATTCAAAACCCCTAAATTTGGTCGTATCTGTTGAATTTTAAAATATGTAGGACTAGGTTGTTCTTTTTTACTATTCTTTCCTCGTTGCGGATTCAAAGTCTACAATTGTTTCAGTACATCAATTCTTCAGCAAATTTCGTTTTGCTAATGCTAGCATACCATCCAATACGTAGTTTCGATCTTTATCTATTTGCCTGTTTCGATCTGTAGACATTTGCCTGCGTCACATCCAATCGTAGCGTCAACCATGCAATTACAATCTGGGTCAGAAGCTGAACTTTGCTGTTGTTGCTGAGATCCTTGGGCATTACTCATCGATATGATGTCATTGCTGTCTGGTTCAACGTTCGCCAAGTTCGAAGTCGAAGAAAATCTCTGAGGAAGCTTATTTTGTTGGGCATAATATTTCACAAACTCAGGTTGAATTGTCACAGAATGAATTCCAAACTCGTGAAGGGAGGATTTGATTTCTTTAGCAATGGAAAGAAATTCTTCTGGATTGCGATTAATCTCAACATGTAATGAGGCAATGTAGAGACGTTCAGTGAGATTCCAAATATGGAAGTCGTGCACGGATTCAACGCCTGGAACATTCAAGATCTGTTCTAACACTTCTTCAAACTCAATAGCCGTAGGTGTAGCTTGTAATAAAATCTTGGAAGCAGATTTGCACAAAGGCAGAGCGGATGAGAAGATAATTCCTGTGATTAACAAAGATACAATAGGATCTGCATAAAAACGCCACCAATAATCAGTTTTCCAAATTATTAACGCAGTAATAATCACACCGACGTTGCCTAGCGCATCACCTAACACATGCAAAAAAATTCCCTGGACATTCAAAGATTTTGAATGTTGCTGTTTCCTTTGTATATTTTGTTTATCTTTCAACCGTGACATACTTTGCTCTTGGTATGCAGCTCTTTCAATCTGAGAGACAACATTGTTAGGCAAGATGGAATCAATATTATCATCCTCCAATGAGTAGATAGAGCGACGGGCACGACTTGAATAGGGAGAAGATGTCGAAGCCAATAATTGGGTGCGTTCGTCATCTTGCACAATCCTCGTTTGCGATTCTTCGTCTTCGGGAACTACACTATGACTGTGTCCGTGTTGTAAATCTGCACTACCATTAGACTCATGACTATGACTATGGCCGTGTTCATGGAATAAAAGAAGCCCCACACCATTAGAAACGAGCCCTGCGAACCCTACGATGAGTATCAATTTAGCGTTCGAAATGTTTTGTGGCATAATAAACCTTTGAATTGCCTCGATAAAAATAGTGAAACATAAAGCAAGTAGAAATACAGCGTTTACTAAGGCGCCTAAAATTTCTGCCCGTTGCCATCCATATGTATACTTGGAGTTGGCAGCCTTGTTTTTCGCCACATTTACAGCCCACAATGCAACCAGCAATGAAATGATATCATTCAACATATGGAATGAATCTGCAATCAAAGCTAAAGAGTTAACAGCATAACCAATAACGACCTCAAGCAAAAAGAAGACAGTATCTAACGCCAATAGCGATAGTATTCGCACCTCTTTAGAAGAAGTCATAAACAGGAAATTTACTATAAAGATGATGCTCCATTGAATGCTTTTCAAGGAAATAAACACTCAGTCGCGGAATCACGTGCCCTTGGATCAAATACTTGAGAAATGGTAATGCGGATTCTGCCATAACATTAACTATTATCAGTCGCATTGATTGTCTGGATGCCCGACGAGTTAGTATCTCGAAGAGAAGCCAAAAGCTATCCGTGTGTTAGCAACATACTAATGCCTTCTCTGGGGTAGAAAAAGTTCCGAATCACGAAATCAGTCTAAAACTTTTTGCTAATTGTATCGTACCGTACAAGGAGAAAGTAGCAGATAAAATAGATACATTCAAATCGTAGAGCTATTAGACCTAATTCAGCAGTTTCAATGAGCTGCATACAAAATCAGGGACTACACTGTATTTTTACTAAGACGAAAAGAAGATGGACGGAGTTTTCTCAGTGGGAGTTGCACTGTACTGTAACTTGAGACCTTGCCTTTCAACAGCTTTTCGTATACCTTGGGAAATACGGCAACACTGTCTATTCAACCCACAAGCTGAGTTTACTTTTTTTTCTTATCATACAAGTGAATTATTTTCAGTTCTGTGCCGGAGATATTCATTTCAACTCGTTTCAATTTTTGTCTACTTAAGCATGTAAGTTTCTTCATTTGTCAGATGAAATTTCATAAACTAAGACAAAAAGTCCATTAACAAGTGCATGATCCTAGTTTTTTGAGATGTTTCAAGCCAATTCCAGTAATTTTGTTGATTAGTATTCAGGACGTCAACATCACTTAGTAGGAGGGAACAAAATGTATCAGCAATAGGAAAAATCCAAACAATAAAAAATCACATTCTTAAACCATTCTCATAACTGTCAGCATTTTTGTGAGATTTCTGAATTCCCTGGGGTTAATAAGTTTATTTACTGAGTATAGATGGATCTAGTACTTAGTACAAATTTATGGTTACGACCAATCTAAATGAGGTCGTAGAAGATTTGAAGGCTTCACTTGTCAACTTGGATACCCTACGATAACACTGACCTAGAATCAAAAGCAGCAAGAATAAAGTTTTCTGTAGTGAAGTGTTGTGGCATCTTCAAAATGGAATTGTGATATACGAAACTGGTCTTATGCGTATACCTAACCTTGATCCTATGTGAATTCATCACCCACTTCGCACTAATACAGTTTCATCGTTAACACATCAAAAAATAGATCCCTTTGCTAGCTAGTTTGAAATATGGGACGGCAGCGTCGGGGTCTTTTAGTAGTTCCTATTATGTAAGCTTCTGGACCCTAAAAGTACTCAGTCTTGGTTACGTAATCACGCTATGGATTTCGTAAAATTTTCTCTCACTAGCCTTCGACAATTAGATGTCGCTTGGAACGGGAGTGTGGAGCAATTTTTCAAAGAGGTCTACCTCTTTGGCTGTCAGTAGCAAAAAGATTAGGCAAAGTTTACTGAATGCACGTTTACCCTTTGGTCCGTCCACTCTTCACAAACGGTCCTCCAAGATCAAATACTCGTCTCCCCTTGGTCTCTCTGACGTTTATCCTCTGGCCTATGAGATTTTAGAGCTGGAAAGTGCTGGCATCTATTCAGTGTTGTCAGAGCAGGAAGAATTATCCGTTGGACAGAGAGAAGATCTTTTGGTTCAAGCAGAGTATCATAATCCTGAGGTGGTATTCAAATCTCACTTCCAAACAAACTCTTTAGACCGAACACAGCCCGTTTATCGGAAATATCTAAAGGAGAAATGGGAAAGCCATGACAAAATGCTTTTGATGCAACGATTAGAGTCCTTGCATGCTATCCCAGATACTCTCCCTACATTAGATCCTAAATGCGACGTTATCTTGAGTTTTCCTCACAATAATGTCCATACTACGGTAGAGCCTGGGCAGTTACTTTCTTCGAATGTTACAAGCAAACCTCCGAGCTTGGAAATTGTTGAGTTTGATCTTGTCCCTGGTGATCTCTACACCGTTTTGATTGTCAATCCTGACACACCTGACCTAAAAAATGATACATTTTCGACTACCCTGCATTGGGCGTTGAAAAATGTACCATTATCTAATTCTGACCCTTTTATTGATGCTTTCATGATCCAAGAACGTCCGGAAAGAGAATTGGTTAGCTATCTTCCACCAGTACCTGATAAAAATGCACCTATTAATCGACTCGTAGTTTGGGTATTCAGGCAGAACCAAAAGGAGTTGACTGATTCTACTGTTACCCGAGAGTTCTTTGATATACGTGGCTTTGTTGCTCGAAATAGCCTTAATGCAGTTGGTGCTCATATTTGGAGATCGGGATGGGACAGGAACGTATCGAATGTACGGGAGATGTATGGACTTCCAAAAGGCAAGGTATTTCATAGGGTCCGGAGATAACCTGGGGTATAATAACGAAGCTGTTGTAAATAGAGGTTTGTCGTAAGATAATGGAGGAGATATACGTAAGTAAAGAAAAATTCTTATCACTTCTTTATTGGCATTTTGTAAGCTTGCAGATTGATATTCTCGAATTATACGGTCCTAAAATAAAACTTAAATGACTAAAATGCATCATTCATTCATTTAAGTAAAATATCTTTATAGTATTTCAGGTGAAAAATGGACCTGAGTCACAGAGAACAGCTTTATGACTTTAACAGAAAAGCATGGAATGGTCAGTACCAACTAACTTTGAGCTCCAATTTAGACTCATCTTTGAAGAAGAATAGTGCTTTTGTACGAAAATTGAAAGCACCATTTCAAGATGGTGAGAAAATGGCAAATGAGGTCAAGTTTTTATCTTTGGAAAGGTATTTATCTGAAATCGTAGATAACTTGATTGAAGGCTTTTCTTCAACAGTTAGGGCATCAGATGTATATGCTACCGTTGAGGTGGTTTCTGTGCTTCATCAAAGATTCCAAGCACCTTTCACCGTGGCGTTGTTAGCAAGACTTCTTATCTGTGTCTATGATCAAGGTACGATAAGCCCTGATGCTAAGGCAGAAATAATTCAGAATAAACTTACTGTACTGAGAAGACTCACTCGTATTTTCACAGAATTTTATTTGGTTGGACTAATCCCTGACGAGTTGTTTTTAAAGAATGGGGAAAATCCTTTTTTTCTCCCTGAATCTCCAGGTATTAATTCGAATGACTTACTGGAACAAGTATTAACTTTCTTTTTCAATGAAAATATAATCAAGCATAACCTCTCTTTTGTAACTGCTTATTGTAAGCGGTTTTCTTGGGTCTTCTTTGAACCAAATTCTTTCACAAGCAGTGTCATTCAAACAAGGCTCAAAGATAAAATTGTTGGGTATACTATGAAAGCCATCTCTTCATGCGAAGAATTAGACAGATCACTGATTACACTTTCGGTAACAATCGACCGCACAGCCATGAGGACTGGCCGTGAAAACCAACGTGATAAGAGTTCTATATCTGATCAAATTGATACTTTAAGACAAATGAGGTCCAGCTTAGAAGATCTCACTAGCATAATGGGGCTCGATATGCCTCCATGTAATGCTTTGGAAGCTAATAATAAATCTTCCGCATCTGGAATCGTATTAAGTGGTTCACATCATGGTTCCATCTTTGACGATGAATCCGACAGACAATTTTACGAGATATTTCCTGAACCCCTAGAGAGTTCATATCCAAGTCATGACTCACTGTGCAATTCTGAAAGGGCTATACACTCGAGTCTGGAGAGCAGGTCAGAACGAATGGAGAATCTTTTGGAGAAGTTGGATGGTTGCAAATCTGCTACAGATGTTGATTCTTTAGCAATTGTTTACTTTAAGGAAGGATTACACTGCAAAGCCTCAGGTAAACATTTGATGAGATATATCCTAGCCACATCTAATCAAACACCTGTTAAATATTATGCCCGTTTTCTTAAAATTTCTCAACCCTCCTTAGAACCAATAAAGGACGAAATAGTAGCCTCCTTGGACAAAAAATTGCGAATACAGCTAAAATCTGCTAGATTCGATTTGAAAGATATCATATTATTTTGTGAGTTAATAAAGTTTAAACTCGTTCCAACATTTATTGTATTTCACAAAATTCGAACATTGATTATATCTCTTGAGACCAAATCAAAGTATTTTGAAATTCTCTCTATTATATTTGATACTTGTGGAAAAACACTAACTAGAGAAGATGAATACCAAAGCAGGATGGATGAAATGGTGGAATTAATACATCAGCTGCGCTCTTCCGGTTCAAGATCTTTCCGACTAAAAAGTCAAATAAATGATCTTTTGATGATACTATATCCACCTAAAGCTTTGCAAAAAGGTAAATTTGTGAAGGAGAGTATCCATAGTAGCTTTTTAAAGCACCTGCTAAGGGTAGAGCTGAGACCCAGTAATCTTTCACTAATAAAAGATATGCTGGAAAGCATGATGCGCAAGAGTTCAGAGTGTTTTCCAACCCTAGAACAACTTTTTACACAGCCAGACTATTTGCCTTCTGATTCTTTACAGTTGATTGCAGAATTATTACATGATGCTTGTCCTAGGTGGTTTGTTGTTTCTACCATAGACAAAATTATGGAAAGGGTAAGTACGGGGCTTGAAATGAACGACTACAAAATGAGTCATAAGAGATTGGCAGATATGCGTTATCTTGGAGAATTATGCAATGTTGGAATATTCAATGATCATTTAGTTCATTTCGTTGAAACTTTGTTAAGCTATGTTCTGTTCTATGGATATTCGGACTTGACGTTGAAAAGCTTAGGCAATTCTAGTTGGGATCCTTCAAATAACTATATCAGAGTACTTATGGTTACAACTTTTTTGAAATATTGTATGAAAGATAGTCAAAGTGTGAGACAAGAGTATCCACATCTTGATTATTTTCTTTGTCATTTTGACTACTATTGTTTCAACAAAGGGCCCCTTCCTCAAGATGTTAGAATTGCCGTATTGGATGTATACGATATTTTGGGTTTCACAGGGTGTCTGACTTCGGAGTATAGCTTAAATAAACTAGAAAGTGTCAGGGGTTCCACGTTGAAAACTGTTTATTCGCAACAAATATTAGAAACCGAAAAAAAACAGGTAGAACTCAATTCAAGCTTTGTTGAGGATCCAAGAGTAATGCCAGAGCAGTGTGGATTCTTGGAAGAAGAACAACTGACTAATGAATTTGAACAACGATTCAGGGAAACAATTGAGCAAAGGAACCATGATCGCTCATTACACAAGACTGGTTCACCGGTCACTTTACCACGAGTAAGTGGAGCTTCTGAGATACCTAATTTAGCAAGAAATAACTCAAATGTTAGGTTCAAGATTCTTACTCGAAAGGAGAATAAGACCACTTCACGTGAAATACATGTACCACACGATGCGATGTTTGCGTCTGAGGCTCTCAAGTTCGTTTGTGAGCGGCGGCATGAGGATGCCAAAATCAGAAACTATATTTTAAATCGAATGAAAGATACTAGTATAGCATAATCAAATGGTCAATAAGGTCAAAATTGTCAGTCCACATACACAAGCACACAAGTTATATCATCGTATTTACCACCCATGTACCTCATTCGGGTGAGGTGACTGAGTCTTTGTGCAAACACACTAGGGTATGCTTCATCCAGGCTCAACTTGTTTACTTTTGAGGTTAACTCCATACCCATAGCTAGAAGGGTTTTGGAATCTATAGCAAGGAGTTTTGATGCTCCTTTTCGAAATTCCGTCACCTTGTCTGTTAAAAAAAGACTCAGGTCGTCCACTGAAACATTGTCAGTGACGCCATCTGTTGCAAATAAAATTATGTCTCCTTGTTCTAACTTGCAATGGTACAAATCTGCATCGTTCGGAGAGTCTACAATATACTTTGCATTTCTATTTTTGCCATCCTCCAATATCTTGTCTGGAATCAAAGCTAGCTGAAAAGGAGCGTTGAAAAAATGCTGCTGTTCTAACGACTGGTAAATGCAGTCAAATCTGCAACCGGGGGATGTCTGACGGAATACTCCAAACCACGAGTCTCCAAGATTTGCAACGTTTGCAGAACCATTCCCATCTAAAATGCCCAGACAAACGGTTGTTCCCCCAACTTTCACAATGTCATTCTCCTTTATGTAAGAAAATGCACGATCGATCAATTTCTGAGGCTCCAGCTTCTCATTATCTTTATGAAATGACTCAACAGTACGACATAGAACTCGACTTATCTCTGAAGAATCGTGGCCAAGCTCATTCCAGCCTCCAACACCATCTGCTACACCTACAGCAATACTCTCAGTTCCTAGTGAACAAACGTAGTTGTCTTCACCAGTAGGCGATGTCAAACCTCTAGCTTTTTGCTCCATGAGCTTATCCTTGAGCATCTGTAGAAGTTCTCCGTCTTCTCCTTCCTGAAACCTATCCTTGGGGAGATAGGAAACGGCAATGTTGTAGTCGCATTTGGAACCTCGATATGAGCTTTCAAATCCTCCAGAACCACTTGAACTGCTTGATCCGTCAGATCCTTTAGTGAATGATCGACGTGAACTTTTATGAATTCTTTGAACCTTAAGGAAAACAAGCTGCGAAGCTCTATACCGTCTTATCGATCTAAAGCATACTTTAAACTGGCTTGAACCCCCTAAAAACATGGTTTATTTTAATCTGGATGAGCAGTAAAACGAATCCTGGTTCAAAGATGTAAGATGGCACGTCAAAGTGAACTTTTAGTATAATGCAACGAACTAAAGTAGAAACCCAGAACCTACAAGAGCTACGTGGTGAGGAAAGACTATACTAACAAAAAGTTGAAGATACCGCTCGAAAAAAAAGTTAAAGCACTCCTCAAGACAAATTGATACGATACCTTGGTGATACGGTTACCAATTGTCACATACGTTCTCTAGAAAAGACCTCACAATAAATACTAAACTAGTCTGGCTGACTTTGTTGGTCACAATTTTTGAAATTCGTTATATATGGCCTAGTTATCATTCAACGAATCTACCAATCTCAAAATTACATTCGCAAAATCTAACTTGTCATCATCCAAATTCAGCTTAGTGAAATCATTCTTCGTATCCTCCTGGGGCGGATTCAGTTTGCTGTACTCTAACTTAGCCTCTTTAATCAATTTTTGTCTTTGGGCGAAATCAAATTGCTCCTGACTGACTTTTCCAGCGGCTTTCAACTGTTGAGTGTGGTAAGCGCCATATACAACTCCTGTGGCCAAGGCAGACCATCTAAAAACCTGTACAAATAGTCAGTATATGAAATACTCTTGAATGCTAACATTTGACCAACTTACATTCAACGAAGTAGACATAATATCTTAAGCGTTACGTGATAATATTTCAAGTGAAACAGTTGACGAATAAAAAACACTCGTTGACCACCCTCGACTAATCGCTATTCCTTATTCGGGCATTTAGAGGCTGTAAAAAAATTTGATGAGTGTCTGTCTAATCAGGGAGGTATCATTTTTGGACAATCTCCATCTTATAAATAGTCCTACGGCTTGGCTTGCTAAAAATCCCGAAGTTACTTACTCTTTTAAAAGCCAGAAAAAAACATAATATACCAGAGTAATAAAAATATACGGAAAAGTGCCATTCCCTGGAATCGAACCAAGGTTTCGTCGGCCACAACGACGTGTACTAACCACTATACTAGAATGGCTTCTCTTGATATGACTTTTGTGATCAATATTGTAACCCAGAGTAATATTTCAACTTGTGGGCATCTATTGAAAGGCAGTTGGTTCGGTAATTCTTCCAGATAGAATCTGGATATATTTAATCGGGCAGCTAAAGCTATTGCAAGCCGAAAGCTTAATTAATAGGAATACGATACTTAATTTTTCTCAGATTTGGTTATTAGCTTATTAAATTCAGAGGTCACATTTTTTTTATATGTGCCTGTTTGCATGGACTTACTCAGTTGAAATAGCTGGCTATTATTAACATCGGGAGTTTTCAATTCAATCAGTGCGTATAAAGATGAAATAGTGGTATACATTTTTGTTTGCCCTATTGAGGCATCTACCATTGATTTATATGCTTTCAACTAAGCAACCTTACTTCAGTTGAACTGGCACCCAGTGAGTCACATGAAAAATGGAAACCCCCTGCGTGCATTTGCTTTTCCCAAAGCATGACGTAGATGCGGAGGTAAGGTTTTTGCATTAAATATAACGTACTGAATTAAAATAGCATATGTATGGATTAATTAGTCTCTGTTGGTCAACGTCAACTTTTCACCATTGATCTTCCACCAGATATTAAGATCTTCATACTTGTCGATACAATTATTGATTTGCACTTCTGTAAAGCTGCGATTCAATAGGCGAATCCTCAACTCTGGTATATCTAAAGGCTCTTTTCTATTGGAAAGAAACTCATTTCTAATAAAGTGGTAAATTCTTGTGGTTGGAGAGAAATCTTCAGCTTCGGTGTCGTCATCATACAAAGATTGCTTAGATACTTGGATTAATCTAAGGGCCTCGTCAACATCCTCCAAAGTGACTATAGGGTCAAATCTGATTCTCGCCAGTGCCTGAGAAAGTCTTAAAATGGCAAGCAGAGTTCTCGGAGTTGCATGCGAAAATTGTTTCTTTGAGCCATCGGCATCTTTAGATTCCTTTCTCATCTTGATATAAGACTGAACCACGTAATCTGAAACTTGTTGAGAAATTACTGGTCTGCACTGTTTAGCCATGGATATATACTGCCTCATGGTACTGGCGTCCAAAGGCTCAAATTCCATATCAGGATGTTTGTTATGCATGTGGACATAAGCAACATGTTCAGCAAGCCTTTCATCCGCATCTCTAGATGGTTTATCTAGTAGCAAAAAAATGACATCAAATCTTGATAAGAGCGCCGCTGGAAGATTGATGTTTTCATGCGGAGAAATACGAGTATTGTATCTACCGTGGAGTGGATTTGCAGCAGCTAATATGGAAGTTCTGGCATTAAGAGTAGTAGTGATACCAGCTTTGGAAATTGAAATTGTCTGCTGTTCCATCACTTCATGTATAGCTGTTCTATCATTCTCTTCCATCTTATCAAATTCATCAATGGAGCATATCCCATTGTCTGCAAGAACTAAAGCCCCTCCTTCGAGGACCATTTCATCGGTGATGGGGTCTCTCATTACTGCGGCAGTTAAACCCACACCAGAAGACCCTTTACCTGTAGTGTAGACACCCCGAGGAGCAATATGTGTTATGCTTTTTAGCAGCTGCGACTTGGCTACTCCAGGATCACCCATCAAACATACATTAATATCACCCCTTATTTTCATACCATCTCCTAATTCCTTCGTAACACCTCCCACGAGAAGTAGCAGAAGTGTTTTTTTGACGTCTAAAAGTCCAAAAATCTCGGGAGCAATAGAAGAAGCTAATCTGTTGTACACATTTCCATACTGCTGTATCTCTCGGATCTTTGTTTCTATGTCTGGTGTGAGGAGATTTCTGCCATATTTGTTTTTGTGTTGTCGGATTGATTGTGCCTCTAAGTACGTTTCTGTGAGAAGACCTGCCTTCATCGCTTTAAATCCCGTATACGGAGATGGTAGAAATATGCCTGAGACATCAACTATATCGCCAGGATTCATGGAACGCACCAACTCTCCGTTGACATGAATGCTCAGCGTCCTTGGAATGTGCCCCACGGGAACTTGGTTAGACAGCTCCTGAATCTTTACATCCTGAAATGCGGAAAATTTTGATGCTCTTGTGGACATGAACAGCTGACCTTTGCTCTGGTTTTTACTACATTGTGGTGAAGTACACTGAGATAGTGGAGTAAATGTTTTAGTTGTCACTTCTTGGAACACTTCGTACCCACAACTGTCACAAGTGTATGCGTTGACACGGACAGCGGGTTTAACATCTGAAACTCTGGTGATTATGCCTCTCACTGTAATCAATGTCCCTAAATAATCGCCTTTAACCTCTCTAACAGCAAGGGTCTTCTTCCCTTTAGAATTAGACAAAGGTCTGAAGTAAACACAGTATCTTCTTATCAGTTTTGCAGGAAACGTGTTTGCTTCTTCATCGGAACCCTGTGATGCACTGTTCGATTCCGTCAGGGGTAAAGTGCTGTTATAAAGGGCATGGTTTTCTTGGTGTTGCTCTTCTAGAATCCTCAGATTCCTGAGATTCCTTTGGTGTAATATCACATCCAGAACATCATCCTTATAGCTTATATCCACATTGGGGCCTGGAAGGATCTCATCAATTACCTGGCTGAAGAGTTCAACAAAATGGTAAGTGTTTTTCACAATCTTGTCGCATAAAGTCTCTCCTGTCGTAGATGAAACTTCACCAGAGAATCCATGAGTCTGTTCAAAGGCTTGAATGTCATCTAAGTTTATATAAAGTGTTCGCAGTTCTCTATTGGCTATCGCTTGAAGGAGATTCATGTATTTTGGTCCTTGAGAACTCTCAATGTCATTCGTAGTTTGTAATAATTCTTTAGCGTTGTTGTTGCTAATATCTTGAATTGAATATTCTTTAAAATGAAGCAAGAAATCTTTGACATTACTTTTTATTTCCTGGTAGTTGATATTCAATTGAATCGAAGGGAGGATACTGGATGTCATGACAAAGTATAGAGTACCAAAAGTTGATCCACCGTTCTAATAACAGAAAATCCTTGGGACGCGACATACATTGATTACCGAAAAGGGAAATAATTTGGTAGTAAAAACAATTTGTCTACCTCAAAGCGCCCCTCTAAGACTCACAAATACAAAGTTGATCTAAATGATGTATTGAATGTAAACAAACGACGCTACCAATTTTCATGATGTAAAAGTAGGTGATCGCTCTAGTGATCTAGCGTCTCAACGTTGTAAAAGAATCTGAAAAAAAAAATCGATGATTTAATACTCCATAGAGATTAGATAATGGAGTTATTGATATGCTGGATAGCCTCAAGGTTGCGCACGTATGAATAAAGCATCTGTGGTTCATTACTTCAACTTTAGCTAGACAGCAATAGTTCACAAGTGATGCAGGCAATATCATTACACTGAACGCCTAAGAGAAGAGAATTGTACAGCCATCTTCTGTAGTTTTGTTGAATTGTGGTTTACCGAGTCACGCTTTGGTGAGCGTAGTACAGGAAGAAGCACACTTGTAAAAGTTTATACTCAGATTATTTGGCTAGCTCGACAGTTAACGATTGTTATTGCATTTCTGAAGTGACAAAAGGCAATTCGTTTTGTCTTTCTAAAAGTTCTATCAGTTGAATTATGCCGTAGCTAAGTTTTAACCTAAAGTATAGGTAATGTTTTCTACGTTGATAATAATAATAATAATAATTGAAACTTGTAGCTTAACTAGAACGAACCAAGTTCTGTAAATTGGATGGTCAATGCCATTCTTACAAATTCGCTCAACCTGCATAATATTCTCAATACTAAATTTACTTAGTTAGAGCCATAGTTAGTTCGAAAGAGTATTCTCTTCATCACAAATAATCCAAGACTGAGAGTCTTACAATGTCCAATTCCTGTTATAATGATATAGATGTAAGTGTTGTTGGTACCATATTGTCTAGCCAAGCTCAGGCTATTGATAACTTAAACAGTCAGTATCGGAGTTCGTGGTACTCAAATGAACTGAAAAATTGTTTAGCAATCATGCTGCGATCTCTTGAGAGAAACGGAAAGCTAGTAATTTCAGGAGTAGGGAAGTCTCACAAGATTGCAGCTAAGATATCTGCTACCATGAATAGTTTATCACTCCATTCTGCAGTGCTGCACCCCACAGAAGCGCTTCACGGAGACTTGGGGCTTTTACGGGAGGAAAACAATGATAGCTTGATTCTCATAAGTGCTAGTGGTAGGTCAAGTGAATTGGTAAGCTTGTTATCATACGTTCCAGACGATATTGCCGTCATCTTACTTACTTGCACCAGAGATTCTGTTATAGCTCGTGATCATAGAGTGAAAGGTGTTCTTTATGCAGAAATACCTTCTCACCTGTCCGAATCTTACCTCTATGGTCTGAATGCCCCCACTATATCTACAACCCTGTGTTTGGCTTTGATGGATGGGGTTTCTATTGCCCTGGCTGAGGCTCATATCAAAGACAAGCGGTTGCGACAGAGAGTTTTCGGAGAAAGGCACCCAGGGGGAACTATCGGAGAAGAGTATTTAAGACGTAGCACTGCGAGCCTAAATACTCAATTTTCCACCTCGATAGGCCTGTGCTCTTCTGAGTCCAACACTGATACTACCAATACAGCCGAAATTTCGGATAAAATTACCCAAGCGTATGGCTTCGAAGGCAAACTTGTTTACTATACAACAAAGATTCCTCGAAATCAACTGACGTTGCTCCAAGTTATCACAGCTAATGATGTTTTAGTTATAAAAGAATCATTTGCGATCGAATGTCAGAAGATTAGGGATATATTCAGAGCCAAAAATGCGAACACAGAAATAGAGTTCGCAGACCTCATAAACGAAATTGAGGGACACCTCGTTCCAATTTAGCATTGTAGCACCGGTCTTAGGGAGTTTGAAAGACAAAAATAGATCTCGCAAATTTATACTGTGAAAGAATCAAAACTAATATAGACCTCTAGCAATCCTAGTAGTTTGGTAGGAATTATTCAGCAACTGATCATTCTAATCGTAGATTCAGTAAAACAGGTGATGCCGACATGACATCTAGATTTCTTCTTTAACTGGAAACTTATTTTCAAGCTAGGAATGATATGACCTAGTCTTTTTACAAGCACACTGCACTAGTAAATCCATCCTAATTATTACCAGATGAACCTTGCGAAAGCCGTTGCTTACACTTCATAGAATTCTGACCAAGATTCTGGCTCTTATATAGTAGAGAAATGTCCTAATAAGGAAACAAGAAATAATTCGCGCTTAGCTTTTCAGCGCAACGCCATCAAGGTTATTGGCACCAGATAGAGATAACCGACTATACTATAAAGTAGTGTACAATGTTCAGCAAGGTGTCACAAGCCGGACAAAAGTCCTTCCAGATACTCGTTTGCAATTTACTACAAAATGGAAAAAGATCTTGTTTACTCCCTCGATCTAGTTTTTCTCAGTGTTCAAAGCCACTAAGGGGAATCAAAGCTTACTCGTCAAAAGCCTCAGAGTTACCATACTCCGTTACTCAGTTGTCTTCTAAGGAACAAACGGCAAATAGAGAGTTGAAAAACCCGCAGAAACAAGCCGAGTTTTATAGAATGTTACTCCAGTCCGACTATCCACATGTTGTGATTAGTCGATACGAGACCCCAGGAATTGCCACTTCCCCGGAATGTTTGCGGCTTTATATTTCTGCGCTTTTGAAGATGGGAAATACAGAGAAGGCAGCTAGCCTGTCCCATTTGCTAGATGGTTCAACTCAGAGTATTGGTACAGGGGTAACTGGAGGGCACAATGGAGGTCCACGCGACCCCTTGTATGTACGAGTTACCGAGTCACCATGGATGATGGCATCTAAGTGGATCAAATATTTAATCAGCGTAGGGTTATTGACTTATGCAGCTTTGGAAATTGCGACATTCTTTGAGGAGGAAGGGCCTTTTTTTAAGAGCACCGCTTCATCTACAAAGATTCAACCTGTGGAAGGAACGACGGTGCGTTTCGATGACGTTTGTGGCGTTGACGAAGCCCGAGCAGAATTAGAAGAGATAGTTGATTTTTTAAAAGATCCCCAAAAGTTCACAAACCTTGGAGGAAAGCTTCCTAAGGGTGTTCTGCTTACTGGGCCTCCAGGGACAGGTAAAACTTTGTTGGCGAGGGCAACGGCTGGTGAGGCTGGTGTTCCATTTTTTTTCATGTCAGGCTCCGAGTTTGATGAACTTTATGTCGGAGTTGGTGCCAAGAGGGTACGTGAATTGTTTGCAGATGCCAGGGCAAAATCTCCTGCTATAATTTTTATTGACGAGTTAGATGCCATTGGGGGAAAGAGAAACCCCAAAGATCAGGCCCACGCAAAGCAAACACTCAATCAACTGCTAGTCGAATTGGATGGATTTTCTCAGACTGAGGGAATAATTATAATCGGGGCAACTAATTTTCCGGAATCTTTAGACAAGGCTTTGACTAGGCCTGGTCGCTTTGACAAAATTGTCAACGTAAGTTTACCTGATGTCAGGGGTCGTATTGCAATTTTGGAGCATCATATGAAGAACGTACAGATGTCGAAAGATGTTGACCCATCTTTAATTGCCCGAGGAACTCCTGGTTTTTCGGGTGCCGAATTGATGAACGTTGTCAACCAGGCTGCAGTGTATGCCTCGCAGCAAAATGCTTCAGCTGTGAGTATGCAGCATTTAGAATGGGCCAAAGACAAAGTGTTAATGGGTGCAGCTCGTAAAACAATGGTCATGACTGAGGAATCACGTCGAACCACTGCCTATCACGAAGCTGGGCATGCGGTAGCTGCAATGTTTACTCCAGGCGCTACTCCTTTGTATAAGGCTACCATTCTTCCTCGTGGTCGTGCGTTAGGTGTCACTTTTCAGTTACCAGAAATGGACAAGAATGATATCACAAGAAAAGAGTGCTATTCTCGTCTGGATGTGGCTATGGGCGGGAGAGTTGCTGAAACTATGATATATGGGCCTGATAATACTACCAGTGGCTGCTCATCAGATCTTCAGAATGCTACTAGTGTTGCTCGTGCTATGGTGACTCAATACGGTATGTCGGATCGCATTGGTCCTATTCGCCTAAGTGATGAATGGGAATCATGGTCCTCAAAGATAAGAGACGAAGCTGACCAGGAAGTGAGAGGATTACTCCGCGAGAGTGAAGAGCGTGCTCGCAAGCTATTACAGGAAAGATCAGTTGAACTTCGGCGCTTAGCAGAAGGATTATTGGAGTTTGAAACCTTGACAAGAGAGGAGATGGAGAAGGTTGTTAAGGGTGAATCTATTGACCGATTAAAGGTGTCTACCAATAAAATCATCAAAGCAAAACCAACAAAGAAAGAACTTTCCCTTGGTGAAGTATCGGATGAAAAAATATCCGTTAAGGTTGAAGTTTGATCAATGAAAATGTTAAATATCGTTTCTACATAAGAGAAGTGATTGTCATGTATGTATTAGTTTTTTTGAGCCCTAATGGGGGAAAGTAAATGAAGTTCTCGAAGTCGCAAAATATACACCCCAACATCACATTGCGATAGTTAGAGTCGATCAGGAGTGAAAAAGTTTTCTCATCATAAGGACTGATACTTCTAAGCCAGTATCAACACAAGAATGACCACTTCAACAAAGTGAGTATCTTTTTAATGGTTGCTAGGATTATTTGCTTTTACCAATTGTTCCGACTGAATGGAAATTCCATATGTCGACAATATGTATCTCGTTAAGTTTCAGCCTTGTATGAGCCACCATATAATTATAAAGTGTTAAAATGTGAGTGACCATACTAACCAAGTTTAGGTATGTTAAACCTCTTCTGATCCTTCAGCAAAGATGAGCAATCCGACCGGGCGGTCATAAAACGCAACCTGTCACTTGTTATCAAGTAACTGCATTTCCTGTGTACATTTTTGAAGTGCTGACAGGTTTTGGTTGATGAAAGGTCGTAGATAGCTGAGCAACAGGACAGCAGTCTGTAGGCTGATCATAAATATTGGTTCAAGTTACTAACAAAGTACACTTATAGGTTTTATTGAGGTGGATATTAAAATTTCCTTCTATGTCTTGTTTCTGTATGATGAGAGACCTTTATTCACACTGTATGAGAAAATTTCGCTGATTTTCAACAAAAACAAAACTGATTTAATGACTCTGACAGATAACAGACATTTTCAATACTTTCGATACTGCTTGCATTGTATTTATTTTCTAGTTGTAGCTAATTACTCGTCATGGCTTATTGAAGCATTTGTTTCTGAGCATCATGATCAGAATTGAACGTAATTCTAGTGTGCAAACATTAATTGTAGGAATAGGTCTTTATAGTAGCAATTTAAGCTCTACCAACTAGGTAGTAGAATAGTTAAATTTTATGGCATTGATTTTAGAACTTACAAGATTACTCTTTTTGAAACAACAAAAATTCTATTGTTTTTATAGTTCTATACCCAATCCTAGATAATGCAACCTTTAGGTAAATTTTGGAGGTTACCTCTAAAAATTGAGGCTGGTACGCCCGAATCCTTCGTAGTTAGGCCTTATGAGCTATCTGATTGTTTGCCTTTGCAATTTTACTATTACCCAATCCTCGATTTATTGTTGGATGATCTTCTCATAGGGAGGGGGCTCCTATTTATTCAACGGTTCAAATCCACATGGGTCAAACTTACTTCCAACTATTCCTAGAAGGAACTAAAATTTGTATTTGCTCACCACAAAAACGCAGTGTTACCTAATTCTACTAGTACGCTAACAGTACTTGAAGAAGTAATGTATTGCCCTCAAATGAAGCGAGTATATCTATTTTCAACATTAAAAAAGTTCACATGATTAGGTGCTCATTTAATAGGCTAATGGAAACGTGAGGAATATTTCATTTGCTTAAACATGACGACGATTTAATTCTGTTGGAACCGTTGTCCCAACAATCCTTCATACTGGGCGGAGAGTCTACCTAATTCCAACTGGATATTCTTGAAAAGGATTCACTGTCACTAAATTGCGATGGTAAAGCAACGTTGGCAAGTTTGGTCACTATCTGATCATTGGTCATCTGAATGTGATTTTGATTTGCATCATCTAAATAGTAGCCGAGATCTTGCAGCTCAAGATGCGATGAGGGAGTAGGAGGGTAAGTTGCTGCACCTGAATGTTGCACTTGCTGTTCGTACTCTATCATGATACGGTGATGCTCCTTGAGTGGAAAGAATCGATCTAAGAACGAAACCCATGGCCGGAACTTGTGACCTTTAGGTAGATTTTGAGTTATAGTAAGATCGCCTAACGTAACGGAATCATCAACCTGACGACCAACCACTGCCATATGCTCATCAGTGCGTTCAAGACGTTCGATATCATAGCATAGCTCCCATATCAGAGCTACCGAAAGTACCTGGGTAAAAGTATAGACAAATGACGACCAGGTATCAAGATTTGTTGATGTTCGATAAATTATGAAAAACGTGATGGTAATTGCTATATCAGCAACGTTTAAACACAATTGAGCTCCCAATTTAGACTTGTTTCGGGCAATTATATGACTCTTGAATTGAAATAGATAAATGAGCATCATTACCGAAAAAATAGTATAAATGAGTCCACTCAAAACAGCCGAAAGGATAGAAATGAATGATTTACTTCTTTCTTCATGTCTTGAGCTATCGTAAAACCGATCTAGACTTGATATCAGAAGCCATATGCCCACAATAACGGTCCCAGTATAGTAAACTGGGCGGCGAAAGTTAGTAGGGTAAATCCTTCGCAATATATCTACCCAGGCAACCCATGTGAACAACTCACTCAAAATCATAGTGATGTTATAGCTCAATCCTCCAAGAACAGTTCTATAAAACTTGCGGGTATCTTGAATCCCGAGGCCATGTTGCTTTCGGAAGACCGCGGTGCTTCGGGCTAAAACAACTGTCATAGTGATGCCATAAACCAGCGCACAAAATTTGCAAGTGAATGGCTTGTGGTTCCGACTTAAAATAAGGACAAGAACAAGCATCCAAGCTGCCACCGTCACGCTACTGATAACATAACTCAGAGCAACATTACCTACCCCAATGCCGTCTTTTGCAATAGAGAAAAAATTATCATCAATGAGAGACTGATAAAGCGAGTAGTAAGCTTGTTCGGATGTTACGTATTTTGTGCAGTTACTAACGTAAAAACAGGGCTGAGAAATTTCTAGTTGCCCTTCATTAGGATAAATTTGTAAGTAGCCATTGGGAATAGCAAATATACCACAGCCCTGGGTCATATTAAAACCATAGTTTGATAATTCTAATATAGCTATATCCTCATCCTCCGGAAGATAGATAGACATACTTAGAGATTCATTTCTTGAAATTTAAAGAATGGTGCCAAATGAGATGAAAGCAGGATTGATACGCATAGTATTGCTTGGAAAATTGAGTGAGCCGCGAAATTTTGCCTGCCAACATCTATATATGTCCCTTCACTGTCAAGGTCGAATTGTCAGAGTGATAGGCAGCAAATACTAAATCTTTATCCTATAAATACTTAATTTTAACGTCCACCAAACTTGCCTTTGAAATGTTTAGCTTTGTCATTGTTGTAACTCTTACTTTCATATTCTCTGAGGTCGATATTGATGATAAATGATTTCTTTGTGAATTTGGTTCCTCCAAAAACACGATGTACAGGCATAGAAATCCGAAACTCACCATATTCGCTGTTTGTCTTTGCAGATTTGTTAACGATCATCTTGCTTTGTAGTTCTCTCACAAACATAAAGTTATTGATTCCTCTTTTGTGAAATGTGGACGAGAAGCCTTCTGGGTAAGTGTTTACATCATTCTTAGAAGGAGCAGAACCGGCACTTGAGTTGGATCCAGCACTAATTCCGTAACCGGAATTTTGAGCTCCCCCTCCGTTACTCTCGAAGAAGAAAAGCATTTTTTCTTCTCGTTGGGTTCTTTCATTGATAAACTTAAAAATTTTATAAGGACCTTTTCCATTATGAAGTCTTGTGAAAACTTTAAACTTGACAAAGTCATTGTTAGTTGATGGCTCATCTTCAATTCTCAAAATGTCTCCATAATTGCGAAATACTTGGTGGATAAGTTTTTCAAACTGTGGTTTTGCGCTATGGGATAATGAAGCAATGTAGGTAACATGTGTCTCCTGCTGCCGAGTTATTATCTTTTTGATGTAGGACGTGACATCCAAACTTTCAAGCCCATTGTCCGTATATGTATCTGAATTACCAGAGGAAGATAAGGAACTAATAGATGATGTGGCAGAAGCACCTAAACCACGAGGTGGTAAACTTACAATCAAGTTGGAGAATTCGTCAACCGCAGATGCCGAATCTAGGCTTCCGGGGACTGTTTCCCATTCGTCATCATATTCGTCTTGCTCATCCTCCCATTCATTCTGAGACTGAGTGACTAGCCTTAAGTCACTGTGCTCACTTAAAAGGTATTCGGATACAGATGTGATTCTAAACCTGCTCAACTTATCAATGAAATGTTGAGCCTTGAACGGTTCTGTATCAATAATTCCTAGGTTCAGGTCTAGATTTACTTCATCAGATATTGGTCGAACTGATGAAGTAGCGGAACAACCTAAAGAATCAGGGAACACTCCAGCAGCTGTTCCAGACAGCCCTCCTTGAAAAAAGTCCTTACGCTGATCAGATATGGGCGATGGAAAGAATCGGGATGTACGGGACACAAGACTAGGAGTCATTATATTTCCCGCGGCTGCAAAGCTTGGAACAGTATCATTCCAAGGTGAACCGGCAGTAACCAGTGGGTCTAAAAATTCAGGAGAACCAGATCCAAATTCTGGCCCAAAAAAGATAGTTTTACCACCTTGCATTGTCATTTGATCTTCTTTTACTGGAGTTGTTTTTCCGTTAGCCCATAAAGAGCCATTGTCATTGTTTAACATAGTTTGTAGCGATCTGCGATGGACTAGCAAGCTTTGAGAATTCTGTGCTTTGTGGGCAACAGGTCCCCCAGGGCCACTAGTAGTATTCCGTCTGTTATAGCCAGGAACTAATGACGGCTGGGACTGCTGTGAAATAGAAGCCGACGGGGCTGGTCCGAAACTGGAGCTGGCAGCATCGTTACGAGTAGGCGTATTAGGTGTAGGGATTGATTGCCAAACATTAACCGCAGTTCCACTTTCCCGATTCAAACTAGAACCACTAATTTCGCCATTGTTTTCACTGTGTTGCGATTTTACATCCATGTTCATAAACTGGAATGACGATGATGGCACTTGTGTCGAAAGATGATTACCGTTCACTATGTGTGATTCAGGAGCAGAACCATGGAATCTTGGGGCACCAACTTCTAAGTCTTTGTCACCGAAGCTTACCATACCGGATGATAAATTGGAATTCATCTAATCTGGAATACTAAAACTTTAATGGAGAAATGAGAAAAAGAATTCACAGGTGTGTGTCGACAAAACGCTTAACAGAACAACAAAAAGATGCCTTATGTCAGTACTTATATTCCAGCTACCCTTCACAATTTACTTTGCGTATAAGCTTTCTGCTTTCGTTTACTTCTCTCGGCTGGGTTGACTATCTTAACTTCAGTGAAGCAGACTACGTTGTTAGGACGAAAAAAAATTCAGATCCGAAGAATCATTGTCGTGACAAAAGTGCATCCTAACATTAAGTATATTGAGTAGCACACTGTGGAGCAGTTTCTTTTCAAAGGCACATCTATAATTATGATTCGTACTGGAAGGATATTAAGATAAACAAGAATGTGGCTATAAACTGAAGAATATTCCAATGTGCTAGTTGCTAAAAGTGTGAAGTAGTTAACGTTTTTGTCAAGGGGTATGTGCTATTCAACAACAATATGTTCGATTCATCTATTGCGCGATTATACAAGCGAATAGGTTTCAGATTGCTTTGTCATCTATTACATAAGTTTCTCTGTTTTGAAGTACCGTTTCAAAATAGCTTAATGGCAACAAACGGAGGAGGTTCAAAGCTAGCATTTACTAGCAATTCGTCAACAATAAAAGAAGTAGAGGAACCTGATTGCAATGTTGGAGACCTAGCTGTATCAGCCGCCCATAAAAATGTTCATAACGACTCCGATCAGGAGGAAGCTGTAGCTTTGTTAAAAAATGCGGACGCTTCAACAACGCCTCAGATTTCTGTTTCTACTAATTCTACTGTTCCAGTTAAAGATCTTTCCTCAAATGTGAACTCATTTCCGTCCTTAGTCTCTTATACTTCCAAAAAAAAAGTACTCAATACCAAACGTGCTGAGCAAAACAGAAAAGCGCAACGAGCATTTCGCAGAAAGAGGGAGGAACGATTTCGAGAGTTAGAAAAGAAGGCACACCTTGTGGATTACTACCAAGACATCATCCAAAGTTTCAAGAGGGAGATAGTAACTCTGAGAGACTACACACTAACTTTGCAAAGCAAGTTGATAGAATATGGAGACCGTTCAATTGGGATGAACAATAAAAACGTGCCTGCAGTTCTATCTGGTGCATATTTGGGTAAACTAAATAATCTTGGCAATTCAAACATCGAGAAGGATGATGATTTAAGGGTAATACAATAGTTTAAAAGACTGGATTCTAGATTGAGAGTGATGAGGCTTTTCCAATCTTCCTCCTGATGAGTGAAGTAGATTTTTTTGGCACTAATATTGTCACTTGTTTTATTCATCAGACGTTTTGCTGTTTGTTTTTATATTTTGCGCTTTGTTTGTAATACATGTCTCCATTAAAGCTTACACACCTTTTTTTGTAAGGAAGTCTTCTCTTTTTGACAGAGAGTCAAATGTATATGATCACCTACCTGAGCTTGAGAGCCCTTCAGACTCAGGCCGTGGATCGGCACCAGTTACATTTTTAACCGGTAAAAGTCGTAGTTCCAATCGAGCCAGTTTCGATAATCTCTTTAGCTATGGACGCTGTTAATTTTTGCTCAATTACTAAGTATATCTTATTTCATTTTGTTAGTTGAACTCATGGCAATAAAATCCCAAGTAAATTCGTATTGCAATAGGATAAAATCTTCACAGACTGAATTTAGAACAGAACTACTTAATGAACTGCATCTTTACAGTCTAATAATTCATTACAAGATAGTAGGCTTATCTCATTAAATCTGTATTGATGTAACAGATGATGTAATATTGATACCTAAGTATGAACACTTAAAGAGTAAACTCTTTTTGTGTTTTTTATTCCTTATACCTTATTTGGAGCCACAAAATGAATTCCGTGATCTTGTCAAAAAGTTAGACTTTGTTTATTGACTCTTGTGTATTCCTGTGTTTATCGTCAGATTCAAGTAGCAATAAGCCATCACATGATCGACACTAAAGTAAAGGGCGAAACCTAGTAAGAGTTACAAACAAGGTCACTCTTTATATCCGCAGGATCTATAATGTTTCCCATGAACTCTGTGTACTTACGGCATATAAACGAGCCTTCAAGGCAATGTGCATTTTTGAGTAAATCAAGTTGGTCAAGATTCGTATGACCTTCCTACAGACTTAGCGTAAAGCAGAGCGTCTTCAGACTTTAATTATCTATCGACTCCTCAGCTTCTACTGAGGTACACAAAGGTGATTGAAAAGAACCGGTGTTAGCTCTTAAAATCTAGCACGTTGAATTTTTTGTCATATCCAACTTAACCTTCTTCCATCAGTAAATTCATTAATGCGCCAGTAAAGATTGTTTGCTACATAAACATTTATTCAATTAAAACTTGGTAAAGTTCAAGGCATATATATACATATACAGGATATACGGTGGGAACATAGAGCATTCCATGAAACTACCGTATGATGGTATATACGTGGGCAACAATTAGATGTTGCAGGTGATAGTTCCATTCAAAACTAAGTCAAAACGACCAAAAGACGAGTGAACCATGAAAAAAAAAAGTGGGTTGACAATTTCATTCCAGTATGACCTGCATCGACATATGATAATAAGAAATTAATTTAAGCACATAGACACATTTTCTAATATTTTTGGAAATAACTCTCCTGAATTAGAGAACTTAAGTTTGTGCTATGGAGAAAAAGTTTTCGAAACTACATTCTGACAATCACCTCTCAAAAAAAAAATTACATAATCTGTCTTGATATCACTCTTCGGTGTCACCAATGTGCGAGGCACCTCCCCCCGCTCTCCACAACCAGAGAGCATCAACTGCATAACTCCTTATACTCAGATTGGAAGTTTCCCTTTCGTTAGCTGACTTTACCAGAATTTCAATTATTCGAAAATCCTCAATCAATTTCCAAAGTGTTGTTTCAAACGAGCTAAGCAATTGCTGACCACTATCATTGAACTCAACCTCATCTACAGAAAGAGGGTATCTGTGCTTTCCTAACTTGTATAGAATCCTTCCCAAAGTTTGAATAGCGATACACTTCTGGCTAGGAAATGTAGATCGTGCATAATTAGTAAGCTCATGTAATGTGTAGCCTGCCATTCCTGCATCACGAGAATGGTGATGAAGACCTTTTGCTGTTGAGATAGTCAGAACTTTGTTCGTAGGAATCATTTCACCTCTAAAATCAAACCTAATGTCCTTAACATCGTTGTACATTATGTCATCACTTTCTTCAGGTTCATTATTAACAGGTCTCATCCATGCTAACTGTTCTGGATGAGCTGGAAAGTCTGGAAAATATTTTTGATGTAGCTTGTCAATAAATTCAGGGTCGTTTATATCGAGTTCGACATAAGCACCTTCTTCTGCGTCAATGCTTGGTTTAGGAATATGCAGTGTTCTTTGCTGGTTTTGCTTCTCTGAAGTGGATTCGGTGGATATGGGATACCACTCATCCATACACTCTAAATTCTTCCACCCACTTAATTGTTGAGCTTGAGAACTTGAGTTTAGCTTACTCCTTGCATTGGGAGTAGCTGCAATGTTATTGTACGCTCCGGAGTGATCAGAGGAAGGAGTCTCCTTCTCGCTTGTAAGGGACTTGATAGGGGTTTCATTTACTGATCCACCTATCCAAGTTCCATAACCTTCTATAGTTTCGTTGAAGCAAGATTCATCGACACATCCAACCGATTCCATTCTAGGCACTACATTAACAGGATCTTGGTTAAGCCTCTTTCTGGTAATAAAGTCAGGTTTTTTTGTACTGAGCCTTAAAGCCCAGTCAGTAGGCCTCCTTTTAGTGGCAACAGGAAATCCGTCAGATGTAACCACAGCTAGATTTTCAAACTCTTGACTTATCTGCCTTGTCGATTCGAAGTCGAAATTGCGTTCGATCACTTCACTAATTGAGTTCATTGATATCTATCTGTCTACCAAGTAAGACCTATATCCTGTGATGTTTCTTTCTTTAGCGTCAATCTTTTTTGCAACAACAGTAATCGCGCATAGCTAAGGCTAAGAAGTGTGTTTGTTCATCAAGAAGGTGGACATAACCTTATAAATTAAAAGGTAATAGAATAATTAACTTTGCTACATTATAAGTAAAAAGAAAAAACAGGCTAGGTGAAAATATTTAGTGAAGACTGAGAGAAAAGTAATAGTTCAATCATTTGAGAACTGTGTGTCGATTCCAAATGAGTTAGTGACATTATTAGATAGCTCCATATGACTGACTCTCTCTTCCGGGAATAGTGACGCCTCGGTAGGTGGATTTAGTCTCGTACGGGTAACATGAAATGATATACCATGAATGTAATAGACCTGGTAGATACCCCAAGATACAGAGAGCTACATTTATCCAAACTAAGACTCGTTAATATTTTCGTTGACCGTTCAGAGCAAAAAATACCAACTTACAATCTCCTGAAAGAAAACCTCTTTTAACAAATACAGCCAGGGGGGGTAGAAAAAATCCAATGACCGCCAAAAACCAATCTTTCGAATGCATAGAACTCTCTTTTGTTATGATTCAGAAAAATAATAGGGAAGAGGAATAACTCAGATAGAATATCGGTAAAGCAGCAGCAACCGACTCAACTTTGGAATTTATTCGCGACAACTAGTATTCGACCTAATATAGTATAGTCTTTTGAAGATAACTAGCATTCTAAGAAGAAAGAATGAAAGAAAAATAGCAAGTCTAAGCCTTGCCTGTGCGTTGCATAAGACTATTTACCAAATGTCACGAAAGGGTTCCTAATTTGAGGTACACCCTCAAAAGCAACTGACAAGTAACAATTCCTAAGGCGTCAAGATAGCAACTACCAGACAGACAATAACCTATACCGAAGGTTGTTCTGATTTCATAAGTATTTCTAACAAGAAGCTAGATTGATTAAACGATTAAACCAATATATTAAAATTAAACTTGCTAAAGCGAGTGGCGTGGATAAATCTCACTGTAATATTCTATGAAATAAAAATGTTTGTTTTGGCCTTTCAAACCTTGAATGTAAAAGGAGTAAAACAGCTTAAATCAATAGAGCAACACCAGCTACAGCACCAGCTCCCAACAAGCTAGCTCCCATACCAGAGACACGGACAGCAGCTCCAGTTGGAATGGTAGTGGTACTATTAGAACCATTGGAACCATTGGATGAGTTAGCAGCTTGAGCAACACTGACAGCAGCAAGAGTTAAAACGATAGACTTGAATTGCATTTTGACAAATTTAGGAATCGACTGCGAAGAAATAAAAACTAAATACAAAAGAGAAGGAAAGCAGATTAGGAGGTTCAACCCTTATTTATACGGAAAATTATGGAATTCAACTGTAAATGAAAAAAAGAAATAATAGGGAAAATTTTTTGCAATTAACACTGCCTTCGTGTTCTGCAAAAGCCACCGTTTACCTCCAGAATCAGGAAAAAACACGGTCGAGCGAGTCCTGTAGAACGTTCCAGACCGTAAAATTCGCAACTTTTTTTTTCAATCTATTTTTAGAGCATTGGAGTAGTTAAAGTCAAGTTAGGTAGGAATACCAGTTACTCTATGTATTGAACAACCGAAACTTTAGCTCAAGCAAAGTTACTTTATCCTACTCCATGTTCACGACAGCTAAAAATTAGCTATTCAATAGTACCTTAGCTATCAAAGCTCCTTCAATGACGTAAGTCAAACCAAACCACAACTCTGTGATTGTAGAAACAGTACAGCAATATTTCCTTTTGGGGTAAAAATAAATTGCCTAAACAAGCATATACGTCTGCAAGATAAATTAATCTGGCTACCACCAGAGCCCTTTATGTATTACCGAATCTGATCTCCTTCTTCTTACTTAGGTAATCTTCGTCCTTAATCGTTACTGAAAAAACACCCAATAGAGTCAATCTCCCTGGTTTTTGGGCTATCAGGAACTTACCCCTGGTTATAAGAACTATTAGCTCAGTATCCTTATGGCTGTAAAACAGTGTCTGGGTGACTTGGATGGTTGGATTTGCACTTAAAAAAAAAATTAGCCGCTGTCTGCACGTCTTTTGGAGACCAGTTTTGTGTTCGATAGAATAATATGAAGGGTAATGTATTCAATCCTCTTTCATTAAATACAGCGTCCTAGTAAACGAAATATATAGCACGTATAGCCTTTAACTGCAAACGGCGATCCTATCACTAGCAAGTGATACCAAAGAACTATTTACTGATGTATATATAAATTATCTATACCTGACCTTTTTGCATCTGGAGCACGAACTTTTAGTATCACCCATCAATCACAATGATAAATACTAATTACTTTTTTTTAGCATCTCAAGTTCATAATATTGCAGTTCAATCAATACGCCTGAAAGTTTGCCAAAGAAAACTCAAACTGATCTAATCTGACTTATTTTTATGACGTTTACGCATTTTGAGAAAGAATCATGTATATGCGGAAGTCTCGACTATACAACAGACGCTAGTGTTGAGTGATTGCTGACTATTAACCCAAATACTGGGTTGAAATCCACCCATTCTTTCACGAATAGCAGTTCATCTGGATAGAATCGACCTTAGGGATTGAATCGAACAGAGATTTAAAATAACAATTTTAGCTCAAAGTCTACCTTAGCGATGCTTGTCGCAACTTCGAGGAGCAAGACAATAAAATATCACTTGAAGAAAACTTGCTCACTAGTTATTTTTGTGCATAGTACGTTTCATCAATTGCTGCTAAGCTTATAAACTGATCCTGGGGTTGCATTTTTTAATCAGTATTGATTAATTAATTAGACTCATTTTTCAACTACCTTTTCATACGTCTTAGCTTTCAAGTTTTGGTGACTAGATGAACAATTAGATCACATAAGAAAGGAAGAAAATATTGAGTCTGGTGACATATGAACGATGGTAGTGCTCTTTTGTACTTGTTTCGAGTAATGAACGGTGAGCTTGAAACACAACCCGTAACTGAAAAACTGAGAACACAATCAAGGTTAAGTAGCAATGAATTGCAAACGGCAACAAACAGTGCTGACTGTCTCCTGAGTATTAAGCATAACCACAGTCGGCTACAGTACAATGCTAGATGTCACAACCACGCAACGATAGTAAGCTGGCTTTTATGAATAAAAAAAAGTTATAGAAAGTAATAGCAAACATAATAATTACTGTTTAGGGTTTGTTACGGCTGCTATTTTCATTCAGTTACGCTGTCACCTGAATATAAATCTAACTAATTTTTCAGATTTAAGACCAGGTACCCAGCCTAGCTGGAAGAATCATTTCATTAGTCGTGAAAGGAAATAAATAACTCTGACAAATTCAAACAAACTAAAAATAATTAGTACATATTTGGGATGTAGCCGAATATGAAGTTTAACTAGCAATTGATAACGGCCAGAACTATCTAGTGCTGAAAAAAAAAATAAGGATGTTGGCCAACTAGATGCCAGCATCTTGGACAAGATATCGATGATTTATAGTTCCCAGCAAGAGTAGGTATGAGTCGGTTCGGGTGGCGATATACACCTATACTTTCCCGAGGCAATGAATCGATGAACTTAGCTTAATGATTTAACTATGCTGAGCCCAGAAGTGGTTCATTGTAGGTACTGTGTTTCTACTGGTGCGTGTGCTTACTGAGGGTATTTGCAGTCTCTATCTTTCTAGAGTGTCTGAAACTAGGCTCAATTAATAGCTCTGATGTGAGAAGGCGATACAAGATAAGTAGTAGAAATCTACTATTGCACCATTTCAAGGCTTCAAGTAGTTCTTATATAGCCTTATCACTCATCTCGCCCAAAATGTATATGCGAAGTCAAAAAGGAGCAATTGGGAGCATGTATGCTTTTCATACAATTATGCCTTTTTAGAACTGCTTCATTTAATGATGAACATCTGATGATACGGGATGTTCGGCTGGGAAATGAAACACAGAAAACAAATCCTTAGACTTTTTACAGAAAGAAGGGATTACAGCTTCAAATAGGAATCACAATTAAGGTTCGCAGTGATAGTTCTCTATTATAGCATCGTATACGTAAGTTTGAGGCACGCTAGTCTAAATTGATACTGATAGTTATTTTACTTACAAAAGCTAGAGTTCTTGCGAGCTTGCATGTTTGCTCTTGAATTATTAGTGGTGAGTGTTTAAAGGATTTTCGTGTATTTATCCTTTTCCTGCGCTTAGTAAGCTACACAAAAATCGCTTCATATATGAGATGGTATTTGAAATTTAGAATCGATAATGGTTGGAGATTTGAATTTAAAAAAGTCGTGGAATCCTAAGCTTTTGAAGAATCAGGAAAAGGTTTGGAAGAAAGAGCAGCATGCACTTGGGGAACATCAAAAAATTCAACAACGGATAGAAGAGATATGCAGAGAGAGAGAAAAAAGTGAAAGGCTAAAGCTACAATATCCCAATCAACCAGACAAAATCTGTCAATCAGAGATGCGTATTGAGTGGATGTACGACAAACAAAGCTTCAAAGTAAATAAAGATTTACCAAATGGAACTAAGGATGTTGTTGAAAGCCGGACTGTAGGACAACGTAAGGAATTTTTGTTGGGAAAACGAAGGAAATGTAAAAAAGTAGGAAAATCACAAAATAGCAAGAGACAGGTTTCAACTAAACTCAGAGGTGACATTGCAGTCCAGGATGAAGTTGCTGTCATTGAAGAGACTGTAGATAAAGCAATTGATCGGAGCGCTGACCGGCTGGTTGAATGTCAAAGCAACACAAGAGAGAAGCAATACGGATAATTCAGACATTGATCCATAGCAAGCTGCTTAGAACAGACTTTGAAATAGTAAAGAAAGAAAGAAAAAAAAAAGATGATATCTCAATGATGGTATATATTTATTCAAATACGTTCTTGTGTTTGGACATAAGTCGCAAGACAAACCGAAGCTCCATAAATATGTCACAAAAAGAAGCCAAAAGAAGCATACAAGTGCCACTGCTGCCAACAAGGTAAGTAAGTAGCAGACAACAAAGTAAGAATTAAAACTCTTGAACACAGCTGATTCTTGCAAACATATAGATGGATTCAAAATGAGACTCACCAGAAAGCAAAATAGGTCGCAGTAAAATCAGAATCCATGAATTTTGATATTCTTCTTTTGAAGGGCTAACTGCGAGGTCAAAAACTCCATGACTTTCACTCTCTGATCTCCTTGCAACTGGATAACCTGACCAAGTTCATCATCCTTTACAATATTTCCATTACATGCAAAATCTTTTTTCAAGACCTTGAGAATTTTCTTAAGGTCGTATTCTTCTGGTAGACCCTGAACAGTGGTCAATGTCTTCCTACCATTTCTCTGCTGAATTCGGATATGAATATAGTTAGTAGGCTGTGTGTCATCATCACCTGTATCGGCAAACGGATCAAAAGACTTTAAGTTCTCGATTGATGTCATAAAAACTAGACAAGATGTCGATCACTGGAGATTAGATTTGTCTGAAGAAAAAGAGAACGAAGGTGTACTTTGTTTGTAGCAAGAAGGCAAAAAAACTGTTGCAAAAAAAACGCTCGCCCATAGATTCGCGAAGTAGTTGGAGGTTAGGCGAGGCATGGGGAAGGAGAGGAGAAACCTGGAATGGTAGGGTTGATTTAGTGGTTGAAATTGGGTGAAGTGAACAGGTCATTTCACTTGTTGTTTTGGAGGTAGCACATGTGAGGTAGTTGATATAGGATGAGAATTGGTGACTTATTTGTCTACCTGACGCTCAATGTATCAAGATCATCTTTCAAGCTCCTTGTATGTCAAAAAAAAACAAAAAAAAAAACGCTCGCCACCTATAATTTCAACTGGATAATGAATCGACAAGAGGCAGATCTTAAGGTTAGCATCAAGAAAGCTTGTTCAACCGAAGAAGCTGCCCCAAAACGAAAACATGTTAGAGCATGTATTGTCTTCACTTGGGACCATCGATCTAGTAAAGCATTCTACAACTCACTGCGGTTACTGCCCATCCAGAATGACGAAATACCTTTGTTCAAATCATTAATCACAATTCACAAAGTGCTTCAGGAAGGCCACACTTCTGCGATCAAAGAGGGAATCAAGAATAGAGATTGGATTCAAGGTCTGGGGCATGTATTTCCTGGTGACGGAATGAAGAGGTATGGCCGATTAATTCGGGAGTATGATAGATATCTTATACGAAAGATTGATTTTCACAATAATCATAAAGGCTTCAACGGTACATTTGAATATGAGGAGTATGTATCTTTAAAGACTGTAAGTGATCCTAATGAAGGTTACGATGCAATCATGGACCTAATGGTATTGCAGGATTCGATAAACGATCTTCAACGACTTTTGTTTGCCTCTATCGACAATTCCAGTCACTCAGAACTAAAAATCAGTGCTTTAGTACCCCTAGTTGCTGAAAGCTACGGCATATTCAAGTTTATTACTTCAATGTTGAGAGGAATGTGTCATTCACTAGGTCACGATGATGAAGCCTTGCAACCTTTGATTGAACGTTTCATTAGCCAATATTCTGACTTATACGACTTCTATGCAGAATGCTCCTACATCAAATACCTTACAAGTTTAGTGAATATTCCTAAGTTGCCTATTGACGCTCCCGACTTGTTCAATTGGGATGAAACTGACGAATTGAAGCCTCGTCTGCCAGAGGAGAACATATCTCAACAACCTTCCAGTACGATACCAACAGAAGAGCATGACTTTCGAACACCGAAAGAAATGATCTACTCCGAACCGACCGCGGGTGTAGATTTCTGGACTCAATCTAATGCTCAGAACCAGCAATATGAGCAAGAACAACAACTTCTGGAGCAGAAGCGTCAGCAACAGCGTCTCGAGCAGCAGCTTCAGCAGCAGCAGCAGATCGAGTATTGGGAGAAACAAAAAGATCTTCAAGAACAACAACAAATGCATGCGCAAAAACAGCTGGAAAATGATCAACTTCAAAGACAAGTTCAGGGACGTGTTGGTGAACTCGAACGAGATTTACTTGTTTTAAGAGGTCAGTTTGACAGGGATCAGCTAATGCTGCAGCAATATGATGAGAGGGTTAAAGCTCTTGAGACAGAGGTTTCTAGCACTACACAAAATGCACAGCAGCAACTACTAGCGAAAGAGGAATTATTAGCCAACTTACAAGAGCAAGCTGGTCAGTGGAAAGCTAAATATGACTCCTTAGCAAAACTGTATTCTCAATTAAGGGAAGAGCACCTGAATCTTCTTTCAAAATTTAAAACGGCTCAATTAAAGGCTTCATCTGCTCGAGAAGCAATCGAGAAGAGAGAAAAAATTGAGAGAGATCTTAAAGCAAAGAACATAGAGTTGGCAGACCTGATTCGTGAAAGAGATCGTGCCAGGTTGGACCTTGAAAGATCTAAAAATGAGAAGAGTAGAGAAATCGAAAAGCTAGAGTCTCAACTCCGCGATCAAGAAAGTAAGCTGGCCGACATAGAGAAATCACACTCCTCTAATCTCAAGTCTGTTTTCACGCAACATAGCAAAGAGATAGAAGAACTCCAAAGACAACTTGAAGCCTCTTCGTTGTCTGAATCCGGAGATGAACGTCTGAAAGCATTAGAATCACGGTTACAAGAAAAAGATGATGAGCTAGCAATTGTACATCAAACCATGGATGCAACAATCAAGGAATTGACAGGGCAACAAGTGATTCAAAATTCTGCCATAGATGAGCAAATAGACGCCGTACTACTGGAACATATCGATAAGCTAACAGAAGTTATAGATGCAATCTTAACAAGTGGGGTACAAAGAATTCAGGATGGTCTTTTTGAATTGGATTCTCCGATGCAAGCAGGAAATCAGAATTCATCGCCAGAGTACGTTTCATCTATCATTGAAAAATCGTCAAATTTGGCGACAGAATTTACGTCTAGTTTCAATGGTTTCATTGCAGATGGCCCGAACGGAGACCATGTATCGGTTATTCAGACAATAACCGAATTTACGACATCCATTGTAGATTTATTACTAAATTGTAAAGGTGTTGTAAGATTAGCTTCCAATGAGCAGGAAGTAGAGGAGCTTCTCAATTCTGCTCGTGATGTAGCAGAAGAATCTGAAGCTTTTATCGTTTCATTATATTCTTCTTCACTAAAAGGACTTAGCGATCAAGCGAAGACAGATAAGGCTATCGAGGGAAATTTGGACATCCAACAGGAATTACAGATTCTCTCTTCCCAAGTAGAGCAATTGATATCATCTCAAGTTAACATCAATGTCAACGAAAATGTTGGAGAATTAGTTGATAGGGAGATGGCACATGCAGCAGATACTATTGCTAAGGCGTCCGATTATCTAGCTGACTTATTGACAAATACCAAACAAGAGGCTTCGTCTGTCGAAATGAAGATCAATAAATCCATTTTGTCAGCTGCCATTGCTGTGACCAATGCTATTATTCTATTAATCAAGACGGCTACTGAATGTCAGAACGAAATTGTTAATCATGGTCGTGGCTCAAGTAGTCGTACTTCTTTCTACAAGAAGCACAATAAATGGACTGAAGGGCTCATTTCTGCATCCAAGTCAGTAGCATACTCAACCAATACTTTGATTCAAATTGCTGATGGAGTTTTATCTTCTAAAAATTCGCCTGAGCAGTTAATTGTTGCTTGTAATGATGTAGCGTCATCTACAGCTCAATTGGTTGCGGCATCTAGAGTGAAGGCTACTTTTATGAGTAAGACACAAGACAAGTTGGAACTTGCTAGCAAATCGGTCACTTCTGCTTGTAGGTCTCTGGTTCATCAAGTCCAGGAGATATTGTCACAAAAGGATAAAGATCAGTCAACAGAAATTGATTACAGTAAATTATCGGTACACGAAAACAAGACGATGCAAATGGAGCAACAAGTTGAAATACTAAAGTTGGAAACAGCTTTGCAGAACGCTCGGAGGCGTCTAGGGGAAATTCGACGCTTTGGGTACCATGAGGAAGAAGATACGCATCTGTAATAACATATGACGCTGTGTTCAAGTTCTATTGTTTTAACTGAAGTCCAAAAAAACGTCTTCAATTTTGTTTTGGGTGTTCAGTAACTCATTCCAAGATACACATGACTTTGTAACTGTTGATGTAGGTGTCGAGCTTCTTGTCTTTAGCCAATCAACAAACGAATTATTGGAATTGGAGCAATTATAGAGCAGTGCATACGACCGCCACATTTCTTTGTTTTTCTCAGTTTTCCATGCCGTAGATAAAAATCTGGAAATACTAATTTGTTTATCATAGTCTTTGACCTGCCGCGAATAAAATGATCGGAAAGCGATGAATGCGTTCATACGTTTAGGCATGCATAATTTCGACTTTTTTGTCCTGTTGTCCCTATATTTTTTTTCAAAAGTTCTTCTCCCTGCGTAAAAATCGAATTCTTGCAAACTTCTAGTCTGAGATGTTTCTAATTGATATGTGACTAGCTCTGGGTGCCTGGTAGTTTGAAGTATATTACTGGTATTTGAAGAACTATGAGCATATTTAGAGCACCGGAAACGTTTCTGGGTGTGTTTCAAGGGTTCTACTTGCGGAAGAAATTGGTTCTTCTGCTCGCTGGTAGGGCGGGCCATATTTCTGCTTCTACTTTGAAAGAAATATCCTCTTATTTTATCTTTGTTGAACGCTTCTAGTGGCATGCATGTTCGCGTCAAATTATGGGTATTCGCATAACACTGAAACGTAGCCTCAAAAGTTCCAATGTAAAGAAAGAAAAAAAATCGTTAAAGTTACAATAAGAGCATTCGGCTGCCTTATCAATTATCATATTTATGACTATGGCTTGTTCAAGACTTGAAGTAAGTCATCAGAAATGGTGGAGGATCTTTCTTTCCGTCTCTTGTTTGAGATCCAATTTCTTATCTGAGTTTTGCTTAGAGATGTCATGTGCACTAACTCATCAAAATCCTGCTGCGTCGCGTATGGGTGTTGAAAATGAACCCTAAACCAGTTTTCAAGTATTCTAACTTTTTCCCTTGGCAGCCTTCTCTTTTTCTCAAAACATTTATCATCTAGTATCCGTTGCATGATCACATCTACGTCATTCTTAAGCATTCTTTTATTTTCTAGCGTCAAAGCGATAGCTCTGCACAAACTATTAATTCGTACAAGTACTTCACTCAGGACCTGATCATTATGATTGATTCTTTGTTCCAATATTAAAGACAGATCTTTTTGGGAGGAACCTATCTGATTGCAGATAGATCGCCAATTTAGATCAAACACATTGTTGGATATTCCTTGTAAAATGAGCACCAGAGCTCTATGCACACATAATAGCCTAAGGTTAGAAGAAATCAATACAGTTCAAACACATTTTTATGGTATTTTTGATTGACTTACTGAGAGAGAATCATATTTTGCAGAAACTAGCACAGTTAAAGCCTCTTCTCTTTTGTATATATAGTTTCCGAAGTAAATCAGAGATGTTTCAAGTTTTTGCTTGTTTGCTGAATGTAAGACAGACCCAAAATTCATATGCAAAGGTAATAAAAAGCGCGCCTGTAGCATTAATTACCGAATATTTAATGCATGTTTGTTAAGCCGGAGTCATCAATCGTCTAGCGAGCATCTATCAATCTATGAATGAAATACCTATTAGAAAGCCAATCGACTCACCAATTTTCGAGATCTACATGGCAATCCGCCATGCTCTCAGTTGTTCCAAAGCTACAAAAGTCAAAATTGTATGAGGACCCAGTCGTATAAAGGAAGGAAACCATCCACGAAAAAGAAAACCCGGGCCTTCCTTTTTTATTGCAGTGTTTAGCACAGTTATGATCGATTGATGCTTATCGGCCGAATTCATAATCCGAGTTTTCACTACATCAGCAGGAGAACATACTGTGGTGGCAACCAATCCTGCCATTAAAGATGCCGAAAAATGAGTAGCTCTTGTAGTTTCATCAAAATAAAGCTGTTTTACTAGAAATTTCTTAGCTACATCGTAAGAAACCACTTGAGAAGCAGTCATCAATACACCCCGAGTAAGATTTGGTAACAATCCACGAAACCAGGAACCAAACCCCTCCTCTTTCGCCATTCTCGCTAATCCATGAAGAGCATTGCGATAGTTTCGTCTTGCGTGTTCGGGTAGACTGGAATCATTTTGCATTCGTATGTTGACCACATCAGATGGATTTCCCACAAGACCTCCTATACCGCCAGCAAGCATTGAGCATGGTAGTAGTGTAGCTGTACTCAAATCACGATTATTATCCGTTGTAAATTGATTCTTGAGAGCTTCATATATACCAAAGCGAGTGGTAGAGTAGGTAGCTTGTCGTAAAAGGGATGCACTGAGTCCACTATAGGCACCAAATATGCCTTCTGAACTTATGATACGGATGGCGATTGTTACCAGATTCTGTCCTGGTTGGCTAGCTGTTTGTAATCTGACCTTGGCAAGATCTAAAGGATGAGTGAATAGACAAGCAAACATGGAAGCGGCACCTCCATACCAAAAGGGGAATACTACTCCCTTTAATGGAAGGGATCTTTCGCATTCCAATGTGCTATCATCATTTGACTCTCTATTTATTAGAGTCATTGGTTGATCGTAATTTTCAGCGCTTAAGGGGAAAAATAAATAGGAGGAGGAAGAAGTCGGAAATGAATAAATAATAGTTTTTTTTTTAGTCGATCTCACCGGTCGGAGGAGTACGACTGAACGAATGGCCGAGGGCAGTAAAGTTCGTATTATATGAATAAAAAATGAATAAAAATAAAGTAATGTATGTATGAATTTTTGAAACACGACACGACGACACCCACTCAACAAAAAAAAAAAAAAAAAACGGCGCGTGTGCGGCGCTGTTGCTGCCAATTAACTAGTAACATTTGAGCGTACGGCGCTAGCAGTTGTACGTGTTTGTACGTGTTTGGTTTGTTTGTTAGAAAAGTAGCAAGAAAGGAAGAGGAGGAGAAGAAGAAGAAGAACCCGATATCGATCTGGGCGGTCTTCTAGTGTTATAGATAGTAATTACTACAACTACAACATTTCATTTAATTACTTCCTGCCATCAAAGCAACATTTATCTTCTGAAGAATCTAGTAAGCATCTATACATGTATGCTCTAATAATATTTATTCTTCATTAACTTCATTAACTTACTTACTTTCTTTCTTTAACGAACGAAAAGAAACACACACACGTAAAGCTAGAGAGAGAGTGAGTAGGAGTAGGACAACATTGTTCAAAAACAATCAAAGCAGAAAATAGATACTTTCACGCAACCACCAAGTGGTATACATATACACGGTATCTATACAACAACAACAACCACGACGAAGATGAAGAGCAGGGTCGTCAATGATTCATCATTCCTTTTCTCTGTTTCAAGTGTGATTGTTTTTAGTTGTGGATTCATTTTGGGCATTGGATCAATAACAGATTATGAGTATGCTCAAATTCATTTCCAGCAGACTAGTACCAGCAGCAGCAGCAGTATGTCAATTATGTTTATTGGTATGGTTTTGACAGTTCATTTATTATGGTTTTTAATGTTACTGCTACTACGATTGCAGCTAGTAGCATCAGTACCCAGGGTGTGTTCGATGATGATCATTTGCCTGTGTGCTTACTTCATTGCCTTAGTGATCTGGTGCATGTTTTCTGGGTATTATATTATTGTTGTTGCTGTTGATATTTTTGGTGGAGCATCTCTAGGGATTTTGTCATTGTTGGTGCCACTTTATATCGTTACACAGAAAAAAAAAGGAGTACTACTAAGTGTCTATCTTCTTGGCCACAATTTGTTGTTGTATTTGCCAGTTGCTAAGAAATCACTTGCGTTAGCTTCTTTTATTATTCCAATAGCAGCAGCATTATTAAGGTGTTGTTGTCTTCCGCCACCGAACGATGAATCGAAATCAAGTTTCAAAATTTCTAAGAATGAAGGATGTGTCAATTCAAAGGGCAATACAAAGGGCGATTTTAAAACCGCTGTTCTTTTATCGTGGGCTTCGATATCAAATACTGGTATCACAATTTGCCAAACGCCTAAGTTATTTGAATATTTCATTACTCCACCATCAGCTCAAGCTATGCTGTTAAATATCACAGTATCAATCATAATACCTCTCTTCTCGATGCTACCTATTTTGTTTATACGCACCATCTCATGGATGCTGGATGCTGGATGCTGGATGCTGGATGCTGGATGCTGGATGCTGGATGCTGGATGCTGGATGCTGGATGCTGGATGCTGGATGCTGGATGCTGGATGCTGGATGCTGGATGCTGGATGCTGGATGCTGGATGCTGGATGCTGGATGCTGGATGCTGGATGCTGGATGCTGGATGCTGGATGCTGGATGCTGGATGCTGGATGCTGGATGCTGGATG